>OX456987.1:7101420-8301420 GCA_949752695.1 Melanostoma scalare
ATGGTCTCATAAGCCACTACTGTCTGTTGAGAAATATGAACACACATTTTCCATACGGAACGGATTCGATTTCGGTTTTTTTTTAAATAGGGTCAGGTATCAGAACAAACATGTTTGCCATTGTTGTCGTTGTATAGGGTTTGGTTAAAACAGAAAATTTTTTTATGAGAACACTGAACAAGCTGGAAGAAACTCGGAGTTTCAGACTTCAATGGGCTTAAAGCAAGAGGGCCATTGCTAGTTTCAAATTTAAGGGCAACAAAATTAAGATTTACTTTAGAGAAGTCAAAATTTTACTTGATATATCTGGATAATCAACATTATTTGATTTGAATTTTGATTTTAAAATAAGTGGGCTCACTTACAAATCAAGACAAATATGTAGTTTCTATTTATTAGTTGAAATTTTAAACTTCTTTACAACTCATCAATCAATGTTTCGAAAAATATACTCTACATTTACATAAATGTCGGACTTAATATTTTGACCTGTCTTTTCTGCGTATGTGTCCTAACCAAACGCAATTTTCGTCATAAACTTATCTCCTTTAAAAAAATTATGATAAATTTATAATGTACATTGCTTTTGGTTTCAGTTGTTTAGTTTCATTTTGAACGAACTAGTGCTTTTAAATTCTGACTGCGTTTTCACTGTAGTGATTTTTACTTGCGATTATGGGCAATAGGATTATGGGCGTTCATAGCAATTCAGATATTAAGATTAACTGAAAAACTTATTCAGTTTTGCGTTGGACGGTTATCTAACATGATATGTTAGGTGCGACGGTTTTTATTTGCATATGCCATAAAAATTCATTAACTTGGTGACTTTACTGCGATAAACATTTATAAGTGTAAAAAAACAATCAGAAATGGAGTTAGAATTAATTAATTATATTTTTTTAATAAAAATCATGCACAACAAAATCACCTTAACTTGGCAAGCATAATTTTTTGATGTCACGTATCGCATCTGACAGCTTAATAAACTGAATCTACATCATTTTCAACTTTCTTTTTCTGACTGAAAAATTAATCCAAAGACTGTTTCTACGAGTTCCTTGAAGAAACATATGAGCAGTGCCCTAAACACGACGTGAAAATCGTTCTTGGCGATTTTAACACAAAACTAGGGAAGGAGGACCTCTTTGGAAATACATTCGGTAAGCATAGCCTCCACGACAAAACCTCCGAAAACGGGCTGAGGCTCATTGATTTTGCTGCGTGGTTAAATCTTGTTGTAAGTAGTACACGATTCCCGCATCTCAAAACACATAAAGGTACATGGCCGATTCCCGCATCTCAAAACACATAAAGGTACATGGCGATCCCCAGATCAATCGACCATCAACCTAATTGTCCATGTTGCGGTCGACGCAAAGTACTCTTCCAGTGTGTTAGATGTCCGAACTTTCCGAGGGGCCAACTTTGACTCAGACCACTACCTTGTTGCAGCCAAGGTACGATAGAGGATATCTAGTTCACGACCTGCACGAACTAAGGCTGTGAAGAGATATGAAGTCGGAAAGCTACAATCGCAAGAGATTGCCAATGCCTTTTCCAATCGAGTGTCCCTTCAATTATCCTTGAATCCCATGCCGTCAGCATTAAGCATTGAAAACCAGTGGCAGCAATGCCAAGAAGCCATTAGAACCGCTGTCACTGAGGTTCTGGATTTCACACGGCTTGCAAATCGAAACCCATGGTTCTATGAATAATGCAGGCAGGCAAATGCAGTCAAACAAAAAGCACGATGGCCTTGATTACGAACTTTTCAAGGAAGTTGGAGACATGTTGGAAAGGAGCATGCACCAACTGATCTGCATGATATGGTCGAAAGAAAGCATGCCCGATGAATGGAACCTCAGTATTGTATGCCCGATCCCAAGGAAGGGAGACCCTCACAATTACGCCAATTACAGAGGTTGTCTGCTGTAATATGTGAACGTCTGAAGCCCCACGCCAACAACTTGATAGGTCCTTATCAATGTGGTTTTAGGCCAGAGAAGTCCACAATAGACCAAATTTTCACATTACGGTAGATCTTGGAAAAACCCCCGAGAATATAATATCGATAATCGCCATCTCTTTATCGATTTCCAGGCCGCGTATGTCACTATTTACAGAGACGAGCTGTACAGCCATGTATAGTTTCGGCATCCCTGCAAAACTCGTACGACTATGCAGGATGACTTTGGAGAATTCACGCTGCTCCGTCAAGGTCGGTAAAGAAATCACCGAGACCTTTGATGTCGAAAAAGGGTTCAGGCAAGGCGACAAACTGTCATGCGATTTCTTCAACATCATACTTGAAAAGATTGTAAGAATTTCAAACGTCAACACCAGAGGAACAATCTCTCAAATGTCTGTACAACTACTCGCCTACGCAGACGATATTGACGTAATGGGAAGGAAAAAGCGTGATGTCGTAGGTGCTTTTGCGAGTATTGAAACAGAAGCGTCAAAAATGGGTTTGATGGTTAATGAGAGCAAAACGAAGCATATGTTGTCATCAAACAAGGACACAGAAAATCGACAAACTGGACAAAACGTCACAATAGACAGACATAACTTCGAGGTAGTACAGGACTTCGTCTACCTAGGATCCGCTATAGACAAGGAAAACAACATCTTGCCAACCGTTGCTTCTTTGAGTTAAGAAGGCAATTGAGAAACAAAACCCTCTCCAGAAAAATCAAGGTAACCTTGTATAAGACCTTGATCATCCCAGTTCTGCTCTACGGCGCGGAATCATGGACCTTATCGAAAGCGGATGAGGAAACCCTTGGTCGTTTCGAAAGAAAAATTCTCCGAATAATCTTTGGTCCAGTATGCGAAGACAATGTGTGGAGAAGAAGATACGACAACGAGCTCTATGAGCTGTACCGCGACATGGGCATAGTCAGAAGAGTACGCATCGCATCCGGCTCGACGGGTTTTCGAAACCACATTGCAGGGAAATCGCGGAAGGGGAAGACCTCGTCTTAGGTGGAGCAATCAAGTGGATGAAGACCTAAACCGACTTAGAGTGCAAAACTGGAGAGAGCTCGCCCGAAATCGAAGTCGTTACAAAAGGATGTTGGTTGAGGCCCAGGTTCACCCCGATCTTTAATGCCCACCTAAGTAAGTAAGTAAGTAACAGCTGATGAATTGTCAACTGAAAAACTTAACGTCTGGCCAATCAGAGGCCGAGAAAAGTTAGTTAATCTGAAAATCTAACTTTTTATGAACGACCCCAATACGAAAAACGTGGGTCCTACAATCTGTCTGTCCGTATATGGATCTACAGCTGAACCGCTTGACCGATTTTCTTCAAAATTGCAGTTACGGTCTGTGAGGCAGTATGCAGAGGAGTTTTTGGAATTGGGTTTCTAGGTCTTGAAATAACGGTACCAGGGGCTCTACTCTGTAATTCATTTCGTAAGCAAAAATGTCCGAAAACGAATATTGTGTACTCTCTATTGCTAAAGCGGATTCGAATCTACTACACTCGGAAAAGCAAATTCGAAAACGGGTTTTTAAAACCATTCGAAAATGAAAATTTTCTTTCGAAAACTAAGTAGCTAACGAATTTCAATCACTCACAGTAAAAGCAATGGTTGTTGGTTGTGTTGAGTGGTTATTATTTTCAATTAGTCAATATATTGTGTAATAAACTTATTCCATAAATAAATAAAATATAAAATTATATCACAGTACACAGTGATTAATTAGGAATATTTTTTCACACAAAGCAAAAGCAGTTCGAAGTGATGGTGGAGTTTGCTCATCCCAATTTAGCTGAGAAACTTTTAAACACCTCGGGCGTCAAGTAAATTCTTCCAACAATTTGTGGGACTGAAAACATAAAAACGAACAACAGCTAAAAACTGAAATAAATCCTTGATACCCATAAAATTCTGGCATACATTTATGTCGTGTATAATTTTCCGCTCAGCCCATTCTTTTCTGTTTGTTGCATGCATGCCGAAAACATTTTAGTTTTTATTAAATAATAAAAATGCCTTGGTTGCTTCCAACTTTCTTAGATGTTTTTTACTTTGCTTGATTTGACAGATCTCATAAGAAATGTGAAAAATACTTCAAAAATCTTTTCCGTAATGAAAATTGTACTAAGCGATTTCTGTTCGATTCGAAAGTTGTACGGGGTACGAATTCATATACTCAATCATCATATCAAATCACTTCCGAATAGGATAGACTGTCGAAACGAAATACAGAGTAGGGCCGCTGCAAAGCAGCCAATATGATAATATTTATTTTTTTAGAAAACGGCTCTAACGATTTCGATAAAATTTTAAATGAAGAAATATTTTTTGATTGTCTTTCTTATGATGCGAAAGAATTTTTTGGGAAAAATCTAAGAACGGTACCTTCCATAGTACCGTTTTTTCAAAACCAAATTCCTCGTTAACAATGGCTGACACAATATTGAACGAAATTTTATATTCAAGAAGTAGTAGATGGTTTAAGAAAGATTGTTAATTAACATTTGGAAAATTTTAAATTTTGAAATTACTATTAATTTTTTAAAAAGAAATTTGATTTTTTGAATATTTTCAAAACGGTATTGCTGATTTATTAAAATTTTTTTGTTAAATATCTTCTTGCAAGATCTTTAAGCTTGCAACTTTCAAAAAACTTAAAAAAAAAAAAATAAAAAATAAAAAACCTGCTCGTACAATTTCGGTTAAATTTTCAACGTTTATAAGTAAAGACGTTTTAGATTTTCGCTTGAAAACTTTGGAATATTTAATATAATTTTTTCCAATATTTTGCGTGATTTAATTCAATTTTCATAATTAATGTGTAGTTGGCCACCCTGTACCATCAAAGCTGAGACTAAAAGCTTTTACTCAGCCTTAAGATTTTGGTAATGTGCTTAGCACACAATCGCAAGTTCGTGCGACCCAGTCGTGTCAATTTCTTTTACTCACAAACATTCGCTAGCTATTTCGAATTTTAAAACATACTTTTTAAGACGGTTTTATTTATGTTGACCTGTTTATTCAGTTATTTGTTTGGAATTAATCCCGAACGCTAAAAGGCCAAAACTGCACAAACCAAGCACCACCAAGAAGGACATGTCCTACACTGACGCACTGAAGGACAAGACCATTGTCGCAGTTATCGACAAGATTCCGGGAATGGAATAAGCTAGCACTAAAGGCATGAATCTTCTCTATATTTAACAGAATTGAACGTTGATGATTGGCAAGTTCAGTTTGCAGATGTGATCGCAAAAGTTGATCATAAAATTTTTATAGAAAATCTCTCTAGAGCAAATTCGTCTCCGTCCAGAAACATCTACAGGCAGTTAAACCACCAAATAACTTCGGATACAAGCTATTTTCGAAGAGAATATTCAGCTGTCGAAATAGGGACCATTTTTAGAGCTAGAGTTGAAATTTTACATCTTAACTACATACCATACCGAGATGATCTACCGCAAAATTGTAGTCTATGCAACAGAAGAGAGAAAAAAGATATTTACCACTTCTTGGCTATTTGTCCAATGTCACAGGAAATTCGTCGTTTATATTTCCAGGAGAGTTTTATGACAATATCACGACTTTATGAGGTTTTGAATGGGTCTCTGTGTTGGATTACTTTGTTTAAGTTTTGCAAACATGCGCTTATTTATCGCAACAGTTTCCCATAAGTCAGTGAATATTCTTTTTCAGTTGTTGCAGTTTCTTTTATACACACCGTTTTATATTCTAAATTGCTTTTTGTTTGTGTAAATCATTGTGTAATCACGTAAAATTGACTGTTACATACCATTTAAAATTGATTATTCTTTTGTGTTTCAAATCACGTAAAATTGAAAACTTTATGCTATTATAGGTTTGTTCGTTGAAGCCCTGGGGTTGCCCTATGGTCGCCACAAAGCGTTTTTTGAGAAACCTAAATTTGCCCTGAATGTCAAATTGAGTGTTTTTTGAGCCATATGTTTGCCCTTTTTCTGATCCAGACAAGCCGATTCCAGACAGTTATTTGAATGTGCTTCCCAAGTGTGAAAAGTTTAAATATCTGGGATCTATGATCAATAGTGAAGCAACTTGTGATGACGACATCAATCATCGAGTAAGCGTAGGGTGGATGAAGTGGCGAGAAAGCTCCGCTATCTTCTGTGATCGAAAAATGCCCCCTAAGCTAAAGGGAAGACTCTACACAGCAGTTGTCCGTCCAGCTCTGACATACGGTTCACAATGTTGGACAATGTACAAAAAGTATGAGAGCAAATTGACGGCAGCCGAAATGAAGATGCTTCGGATGACAGCAGGAGTAACAAAGTTTGATCGAATTAGAAGTACTAAGATCCGTGGAAGCCTTCATGTCAAAAGTACCATCTCGGACAAAATTCAGCACGACCGGCTCAGTTGGTATTGTCATGTTCAAAGGAGAGATCCGCAGAACCCCGTCCAAAAGACAATATCGTACAACGTCTCAACAAATTCGCGACGAAAAAGAAAAGGCAGGCCAAAACACTCCTGGTACAAGCAAATGCAAAAACAGCAGCATTTGGTTGGCCTCAGACATGGAACAATCCAAAACCGAGAGGCTTGCTGACGCTTTCTGAGGTCAACGCGGCGTACCCCACAGGCGGATCACTAGTGTGAAGCAGAAAAGTGGGAGAGTTGTGATCGCTTCAAGATCACTACTCGTAACGCCGGAAATGGAAAGAAGAAGAAGAAGAAGAAGATGTTTGCCATAGGTTTTCCCCAAACTCGCCCTAGCTTTTTGCTGTGGCGATTTGAGGGCTGTCAAATGGCATGTATTTTTTTTTTTTAATGACAGGGATGTGTGGTGATTTGTGGTGTAGTGTTTTTTGAGGACTGGAAAACCCAGGTTTTTTTTGACAACTCATAGGGTTGTCAAGAAAACCTGGGTCAACCCTGGGTAAATTTCAACGAACAGACCTTATAAGTATCAAACTATGTACTTTTACATATTAATAATTTTCTTTGTGTTTCAAATCATGTAAAAATTGATAGAATGCTTACATTAAAGTTTCAAATCGTTCGAAAACTGTTATTTAATTTTAGAATTAAAAATGCATAACTTATGCCATACCAAGTCTTAATCTATTTAAGTAACTATAGTATGTATATATATTTTAGTAGCATTTTTACATTTTTCCTATTTTTATTCTTTAAAAATCATACGAAATGTCATTTCAGGCAGACGGCAGTTTTGCCATGGCCTTATTCTTAAAAAAACCTTATTGTTAAACTATTGATGAAATAAAGTATTTATCTAATCTAATCTAATCTACATCATTCTAAAGAACTCAATTTAAAATTAAATATGTTTCTTGTACAACTAGAGGTTGGTGAATCAATTAAGGATCTTACATGTGTGAAGTATTTACTTTACCAAAGGGCTTATTGGGAAAAGAAATTTAACCGTACGGTGATTCGTTGCTTTAGGTGTCAACGATTTGGACATTCAGGGGAATGTTCCGCATATGTAATGAGATGTGTAATTTGTGCTGAATCACATGATTCTGAGGTGTGTATAAAAGCCTCTAAAGAACGTAGGGAAAAAAATCAGGAAAATCCTCCAACTAAGTTTGTTAATTGCGAGATAGGACATGCAGCTAGTTACCAGGGGTGCCCTGCATTCGCAAAATATAAAGAAAAAAAATCTGATGACAACCGAAATGGCTAGACAAAATTCAAATAAAACAAAAGGTATTGTAGAAAATGCAATTAATAACTTAGTCAACACAAATATTTCGTACGCTGATTCAGCAAAGGGCTTTATGAGGCAAACGAATACTTACAAACGAGGGCCTAATTATCATTTGAATATGAGTAATGACAATCAACCACCATTGATTAAGTCAGGCAAATGCAACGAAGGGGGATATGAATGATTTTCTTAATGAATCAGAAAATCTTTTCAATATCCCGTTCAAAGATCTTTTGGTCAAAATAAGACAATTCTGGCCAACATATCAACAGCTGCAAAGTAAGGAAGAAAAAATGTTTTCTTACCTTAAGTTTGTAGCTTCCATTGTCACATAATGATGGACAATACCAAATTAAAAATAATGTTGATAAATTTTATTTCTATAATTTCAAATGCAAAAAGAACCGCACTTTTAGATATTCTAAATAATAAAAAAACCACAAATATGTTTCTTGTCTGAATTTCGTTTATCTGCAAGACACAAACCAACTTTTGACGATTTCAACATCATAAGAAATGATTCAGGGAGAGGAACGGCAGTTTTTTTGAACAAAAATTTCAAGTTCAGCTCAGTTCCTTTCGAAAGTAGTAAGTTTTCAGTTTGCCTTGTTTGTGTTTCGTCAGTGAATCCAAACGGGTCTTAATTCTTGGTAGTATTTATATACCAAATGCTGGTAATAATCTATCTGGAGAACTAGATAGACTTTATTCGCTTGTTGTTAGTTTTGACGCAGCTTTGATTGGAGGGGACTTCAACGCACGACATACTGCCTGGGGTGACAGAGTGTGTAATAATAATAATGGAAACCGATTTCACAATTGGTTTAATAATGGTCCCTGTTTTAATCTGGATATAATTCCTTCTGATGTCCCAACATCCCTAGAACGTCCTCATATTTAGACTTCTTTATTAAAACTTCAACAATTAGCATTGCTGACATTGCCACTAGCCCATCAAGCACCCTGACATGTAAAACCATTCCGGTTGTATCGGATCACTTTGGAATCATTGTAGAAATAAAACTATACAACTTTCTTCCAATCATAGTGCCTCCAGACACATTCAGAAGTTTTGAAAACACTGACTGGGATGCTTTTAGACTAAGACTACATTGTAACATGTCGTCCCTTTTCATTCCTGATGATAGAAACCTTTCGAACAATGAAACTGATTCGTCTATATGTAGATAAACTAAATTTGATTATTTCATCAAATGTTGAATTGCACTCAGCTTTCTCACTCCACCCCCAAAACATAAAAATTCATTCCATCTCTGAAAGAACTAAAAAACTAATTGACTCGTAGTTTATGGCTAAAAGAACTAAAAAAATTTAAATAAAATAAATAAATAGGGTGGCGCAACAGAGCGAGGAGCCCCTGGGCCTAGCGCATTTCTCACAACCATGCCTTGTGAGGGAATGGAGGGGACCTACAATTTTCTGCCGGTTCCGAACGGCTAATTGAGAAAGCGCTTTTCATGGCAATGAATACTAACGGAGGACTTGCCAATTCCTCGCGAAAGGCGATACCCGTAGAAAAAAACATTTTTGCCTCTGTTGGGATTCGAACTCGAACCTCTGGATTAACAGGCGGACATGCTATCCATCACACCACGGGTACCACTACTAAAAAAATTTATCATCGATATTTAAATAGAATAAATCCCGAATATCTTTAACTACATTCTAAGATCCAATGCCTGAGTAAAATCATAAGAGATAATGTCAATATAGACTTAAATAAAGCATTTCAATCAAGACTTAAGAAAATCAAACCTTCACCATTTGCTTTTAAAGAAATAGATAAAATAACGGGGCGGAAGTATTTTGGAACTGATATCTCTAAGGACATACTTACATACAACGGACAGAACTTGAATGATATGGAATCCAAATTAAACGCGTTTAAAAATTTTTTCTCTTCACTTTACTCTGGTCCTGAGACGTTACCAAATCAAAATTTTGAAACTGAAGTGTCAGATGCAATAAACTTATTCAAATCGATTCATTTTGGTCAAAACTTAACAAATTTCTCACTTTCAAACAATGCTACAAGGCCCAGACCCAACTTTACTACGTCCGAAAAAGTCTAAGGATTTAGGGTTGCTTTGAACAACAAAAATCAGCTGGAATCGATCAAATTTCTAATTTCATTTTGAGAAAATGTCCATCTTCCCTAGATACGGTTTTGTCCTTAATATTTAACCATTGTATAAACAATGGTTATTTTCCTAGGGAAACAAGCAATAATCATACCGATAGCAAAAACAAAAGCTGCGAAAGATATATCCAATTTTCGACCAATCTCATTGCTCTCTAATACTGGAAAACTTTTTGAAAGAGTTCTGGCAGATCATTTGAATAGGTTCTTAGAAGAAGCAAACATTATTCCAAACAATCAATTTGGCTTCAAAAAAAGTTGCTCAACCGAACACGCATTACTCGTTATTCAAAATAAGGTTGTGGAAAACTTAAAAAACAAGAAAAGCACAGTTAGCTTGGATATTGATCTCGAAAAAGCTTTCGATTCGATATGGCATGACGGGCTTATATTTAAGCTTTTAAATCTAAGATGCCCTGACTGGCTCGTTAAAATGATATATAGTTTTCTCGAAAGTCGAACTACGGCAATTTCAATAAAAACTGAAAAATCGGAACCTTTTCGTATACTCTCGGGTGTGCATCAAGGATCAATCCTTGGCCCTTCTTTGTTCAATATATTCATTAATGATTTCCCTCTTTCTGATCCTTTAACTGAGGAACCAGGATCAATTCATTACGCTGATGATACCAATATTCTGGCAAGCGATCCCCGGCCAGGTGTTGCGTTGGACAAAATAAAACAAAGCCTTCCACTTGTGGAAAACTATTTTAAAAAATGGAGACTCAAAATAAATACCGATAAATGTGGCTTAACGTGCTTTAGAAACTCCAGTGGTAAAGGTAATTATCTTGCTGTAAAGGAAAGTAAAACACTTTCTTTGAGAACAAACGAAACCCAAATAACATTAAAAAATATAACAAAATACTTATAGGTATACATTTTCAAAATAGATTTTTATTTAACAAGCATGCAAAATTAGTTCTTAATAGAGCCAAAATGGTTTCTGCGATGCTTAAACCGTTAATTATCTCAAAGCAAATGTCCACAAAAACAAAGACACTTATGTATAAAACGTTGATAAGACCAATACTTTTGTATGGTTTTCCTATTTGGTTTACGATCTCACCATCTGTAGCCAGGGAAATGGAAATTTTTGAAAGAAAACTTTTGAGATTCTGTTGTGGAAAATTTAGAAAGCCTAACAAAAAATTCTATTCTAATGAATACATATATGAAACAACAAAAATTATACCTCTGATGGCCTATTAAGTTGAACTGCTTATTAAAAAATTGGAACGCATTAGTTCGCATCCGAATCCAATTGTAAGATCCTTGATTGATTTCCACACTGAGATAAGTATAAATGATTGTTACTTTAACAATCTCTCTCTATCGAGCTATTGCCAGTGACGCCAGATCGTGGGATATTTCCCTTTTTGTGGGAATTTCAAGTCTAAAATAAGCTAAAAGGGAAAAAGGGATTTTTCGTACTTCATAGTGCAAGCAAAAGGGATTTTACTATAAACTCAAATCTTGTCCTGCATCTCTTATACTATTGAGAGATATAATAAGTTTTATTCAGTTTCGGTTTACCCGTTTACGTTTCAGATGTGACACTAATTATCCCGGACTAAGTGTATGCTTTTTCTTAATGTTAAGAAAATATGTACTGCTTAGGGTTTTGTTGAATATCAATGGCATTGTATTTATAAAGAATAGTACACTCGATTTCTCATTTGACAATGCTTTGGACCCAAGGCACGGAGTCGCACCAATCGCTTCTTTATATATACACTGGAACATACGAGCTGAGACTGGAGCCGTGTGGTGCGCCACCATTCAAAACGAAAATCGAGTTTACTATTCGAAAAGACTGTTTATTTTACTATTTATGTTTAATACAATGTGATAAAAAAAATGCGATTTTGAGTAGGTATTAATTAAAAAACGTTTATAAAAAATGTTTTTTTTTTTTTCAATTTAATTTGTCCCGGGTGAAAATTTAAAATCTCAGTATTTTCCACACTTCAGTAAATTATCCCGAAAAAATTCAACAAAAAAAACTGGCATACCTACCTAATGGATAATCAGATTGCAATTGAATTCGATCACCCTATTTAGTGATCATGAAAATAGGATATATCGTTTGAGCCGTTTAAGTTTCTTTTGCGTTAATGTTTTCCTACTAAATGAAATATATTAAATAAATATCTTAATATTCGAATACATAATTCTGTTTAGTTTTCCTTAATTATAAATGCTATAACTATTAATAATCTTTAAAGGTTGAATTGTTTTGAAAAGTGTGTTTTTTATGATTTATAATTGAAAGGGATAATTTCGGGATATTTATACTAACAGTGTGGGAAAAAAGGGAATTTTCGCTCATCACTGAGGGAAAAGATGCTTCCAAAGTCTGGCGTCACTGGCTATTGCTGTTATGTTTAATGTTCTGAATGAACGATCTACACCTCTTTTGAGCCCTGGTTCAAGTAATATCCTCTCCATGCCGTTTTACGAAAAGCATCTCCACTTAATTTTAGGGGATGATACCGATTAAAATATTAATAAATTAATGTATCTGCTCACTCACATTAACCTTTCTTTTCAACACATAAGTTATGGGTTTTCTTGAGATAGTATAATATTTATATTTTCTTTAAGAGAACCTAAAGCTTGTGTATTCCTGTATGTATGAATAATTAATTAATTAAATATTCACATCCTAGAAAAGACAAGATTGACCTTTTAGTTTTAATTAGTTTTAAGTTATAAGTAAAAGCCAAAAAGGCAAAGCTGAGATTGTACACCGGGAGCAAGTGTACACTTTAATAATAATGTAAGCTTAATTTACAATGCAATCAATTTAATGTGATTAACTTAAATGGCATTTACTTAAACTTTGATGAAGTCAGATCTATCATTAAGTCGACCAATTTTTTAAATCTAGTTTATAAGTAAAAACATGTACTGAGTTATATATGCCTCAATAAAACAACTTACTTACTTACTCTAAGAAGGAGTTTATTATTTCTGAGGCTTAAGACTGGAGCTCCCACATGCTAACCGTTACGTCTCTGACACCACGAGTCCTGTCTTCTGTGAGGCTTCAGTTGAATGAAATCTATTATTCAAATAATCTCAGCCCATCAAAAAATTATGTTATGTATGTTAACTGCAGTATCAAAATTTTGAGGCGGACTGCAATGTTTTAGTACTTTTACTCTTTATAATATACTAGCTGAGCCACCCGGCGTTGCTCGGGTCTGTAGTTTTAAAGTTCCCATTCTCGTTTTTCCGCTTAAGTGGGAACTTGGGGATGAAATCGTTCGTTCGGTGAAATAGCTTTACGGATGGAATATAATCTAAATTACTAATTGAGGGGTAGCAATCTTAATGCATGAAGGGGAAGGGCTAGAGGAATCTGTTCAGTAGTTTCTAAGTTTCCTTTTCCAAACCCGTTCCCGTCGGAATATCCGCGCAATTTTTTAAATTCCGTTCCTGTGGGAATATGGGGAACAAACCTTGACAGGAACCACTTATAAGTAATTGTGACTGAGGGATAATGTAACATCTAAGAGTTGAAAGAATTTTTGAAATCGGTCAAGTAACTTTAAGGTTTCGGTTCTCGTTCCCGTTTCTGTTCCCGTGGGATTGTAGGAATGAAATATAACCTGAATTACTGATGGAGGGGGATAATATAGCACCCCTAATGCTGGAATCGTTATAGAAACCTGTCTAGTAGTTTCTAAGTTTCCGTTCCCAAACCCGTTCCTGTGGGAATATCAATTTTTAAATTTTTTATGTCATAAGAACCTTCTCCTGACAATAACAAACACAACAAAAAAAGAATTGGCCTAATTGGTCCAGGCGTTGTTGAGTTATGCGCCTACCAACACATTTTGCGATTCATTTTTATATATAAGATTTATTGGTGCAGGGCTGCCAACTAAACATTAACTATCACGGTTGAATAAAAATACATATTGAAAAAAAGAAATTAAAATTAAATATTATCTACAGTTTTTCATCAAAAAAGCCCAGATATTCTTCGCAATTATTATAGGGACCTTCTAAATCCTGGAGGAGTAATAAATTCCTTCCTATATGCTGTCCCAGGGATCCAAAATGAAATACTCGATGCTACTATTACGGTACAAGAAGTGAGTCATGCACTTGACTGTTTAAAAAAGGGTAAAGCACCGGGTCCAGACACTATTCCGGTAGAATTTTTTAAGAATGGCTCGAACTTGTTGAAAAACATGCTCTTGCCACTTAATGAACAAAGTCTTTGAAAATGAAATGGCACCGTAAGGATTCAAAGAAGCATTAATATTTCCGATACACAAGAAAGGATCATTAGCTAAACCAGAACACTATAGAGGAATCTCGTTCCTGAATGCATCATATAAAATTTTTACGGCGATCCTCAAAAAGCGGCTGGATGAATGGATAAGGCAGAATAATATCCTGAAAGAATACCAGGCAGGGCTCAGGTCAGGTTACTCTACAGTTGATCAACTGTTTGTCCTTACAAGCATTGCGGAATCGTTCCAAAATCAAAACGAAAAAATTTACACGTTTTTTGTTGATTTCAAGGCAGCTTTCGGCTCCATTGACAGAAATGCGTTGCTTTATAAGCTGTACATGAAGGAAGTATCACTTAAGTTTGGAACAGTCTTACAAAACCTATACACAGGGAACCAAGCTGCTATTTGGAATGGAGAAGAGATGACAGACTGGTTCGAGACAAAATCAGGTGTGAAACAGGGATGCGCCTTGAGCCCAACACTGTTTTTGTTATTTATAGATGATCTGCTGGATGGACTCCCGGGGGTGTTCTTTATGCAACAACATGCATTTAGGGACTGATGTTTGCGGATGATGTGGTGCTGTTAGAAGAGCTACTCTGAAAGTCTTCAACTAATGATAAACCGGCTTGGAGACTACTTTAAGCTCTGGAATTTGACAGTGAACCGAGAAAAGTCCAAAGCAATGATTTTTAAAAATGGAGGTGGTAGAAGAAGTCGAAAAGACAAATGGAACTACAATGGCGGAGAACTAGAACTGGTGAATGAGTTCAAGTACTTAGGTGTGCTTCTTTCGTCAAACCTTGAGTAAACACCTCAACGAAAAACTAGCAAAGGTAAAAACGGCAATCCATGCGACGTGGAAAAGATGTTTTTCAAATGAAGCAATTGCTCATAGTAGAAAATATAGAGTCTTTGAAGTAGTGGCTGAATCAGTTTTGTTCTATAGGGCACAGGTGTGGGGATATAAAGAACATGAGGCAGCAGAGAAGCTCCTATACGGTTCTATATAAAACGAATTTTCTATAATCCTGCTAATGCTCCAAATTATCTGTTGATGATCGAAACAGGACTTTCACCCTTGTTTATAAAAACTAAAGTTGCAGCTATAGACTACATATTGAAGGTAATGAAAATGGCGCATACAAGGCTTCCAAAAATAGCGGCGTTAAAAGCGGTGGAAAACAAGTCAAGCTGGTATGCGAAATGGATGGACCTGGCACTTCAATGTAAGATGGAGGTTGATCTTATCATAGGAAATGTAGATAACTGGGGTTCAATTTTATATCAGCTGGTGGAGAAAGTTGATGAACTGCAGCTACTGGAGTACAGAGAAGAAGCAAAAGCTTCGGTAGAATGAATGTAGAAAAACTTTTTAATTTTGCCAAAAATGCGCTAACTTATAGGAATAAAATAAGGAGTGGGAAATTTTTTCCGAGTCGGCAAATCGAGGAAGAAAAACAAAGTAAATTTGTCGAGTTAAGTCAACTCAACCAAAAAGACACGAATGGAAGTGTTTGTGACAGTGGATTTGTTGCCAAAAAAATAACAAATCGGCAAATTAAGTTAGAAAAACAAAGTAGATTTTCCGATTGCCATGCCGACTCGAGTGATCTCAACCAAAAAGACACGAATGGAAGTGTTTGTGACGGTCGTTTTTTGGCAAAAAAAAAATAACAAGTCGGCAAATTAAGGTAGAAAAACAAAGTAGATTTCCCGACTGCCATGCCGACTCGAGTGATCTCAACCAAAAAGACACGAATGGAAGTGTTTTTGTCTCAACCTAAGAAAATTTAAAGAACAAGGCGGAAAACCACACTAACACATTGATACCACCCCACAAGCTGGTGCACGCACCCATTCACAAAATTTCACTAGCACCACTTTATATTCGGATCTCAACACTGGGCTTACACAAAAAATTGTAACAATACTACTTTATTCTCGTCTGGGAACCGGTTTTTGTTTTTTTTTTTTTACTTTTAGTCACCCTAAGGCTACGTCTGGCAGGATTTTTGGAATTAAAACTTTTTTTGGGTTTGTAAATAAAATTTATTTGTGATTATATACTTTTTAAGTATTTGGAAATAAAAATTTAAGCATCAAAATATAAAAATATTTTCTTTTTTGTTAAAGATTTCTCTGAGTAGTCTCCTCCCTTCTATTTCTTCTTTTTTAAAAAACGTTTCTAAAGAGAAATAGACAGAAAAGTATGACTGCTTAAAAAATATATACTAAAGCAAAACAGTAACCAATAAATATGAATTCATTTTGCATTTGTTTGATGAAAGAGATTCCAACTTAAGCTTTCGATTCTCTTCTTGAAGCTGTGTTGAAAATTTAAGAAGTTAATTAATTGAATTAAAAAAAAAGACAAAAGTAAAATAATTGAAAGCGGATATCAAACTATGTAGACATTTTTTGAAAAACTAATCTCAGTCAAAATATTGAAATGCAGCAATCTTGTAGATATTATAGAGAGCCCAGAAAGCCTTCATTCATCTCTGTAGCACAATTACTTACAAAGCGCCAACACTTTAAGTTCTAATTTTTTTTTGTGTTAAGAAAAATTTAAAACTTAAAGTGTTGGAGCTTTGTTAATAATTGTGCTACAGAGATGAATGATAGCTTTCTGAGCTCAACACAACGTGGACAAAAATTCCACATTTAAAGATTTTGATTCAGACAAGTTTTTAAAAAATTTTCTACCGAGCTTTTAATAAAAACAAAAAATCAAAACTTGTGGTAAGAAAATCCCGTACATTCCATGTCAAGCGCATCGTATAAATATTTTCGTTGAAACAGCATGTAATTCAAGCGTGCTGATCAAAGAGTTTTTTAATACTTTGGAAGCATTGTTTGTTTTTTTCCATGGTAGTACAAAACGTTTTCAGAAAAATTCAAAAACATTGAAAACTCCTTGCAATTGAAAAATTTGTCAAAAACTCGATGGACTGCTAGAGCTGAAACAGTAAAAGCTGTGTGGATATCCTTTGAAGGCATTGTAAATGCTTTAGAAGGAATAAAAAGCGATGCCAGTTCTTTTGATAACAATAATCGTACCTCTGCTTCTGGACTTTTGAAAAAAATCTTAGATTTTGATTTTATAAGTTCGTTGTATTTTTGCAAAAATGTCATGTTTATTCATATGCATTTTTATTCAGTGTATATATTTACATGATGCATTACTTCTAAGATACTTACAGCATAGAGATGAGAATATTATAAATTCTTAGCAACTATAAATTGAACAAAATGGAGAGATAATTAGGAAAAATGTATAGTTTGTTATGAGAAAACTTTTAAAAAAAAAACTCATTGGACTTATCATAAAATCTTAAAACTAACCTAAAACAAAAATGTATTTATACTATCTAACAATATTTTTTAATATTGGGTTATTTTTAAATAAACAGTTGTTAATAAAGTTACTGTGTATTATAGTACATCTATCTTTTATAGAGGGAATATTAGCAATTTCATGCAGTCCAATTGTTGAGAAATGCCAAGGAAGGTTCAAAATAGTTTTAAGGATTTTGTTTTGACAAATTTGTATTTTTTTGTAATGACATTCAGCACAAGTATACCAACACGGTGAAGCATACAGCATAGCAGGGAGAAAAACTACTTTATAAATAAGTAATTTATTTTCAATGCTAAGATACGAGTTTCTATTTAAAAGCGGATACAAAATTTTGATTAAAAATTGAGCTTTTTTTATACTTTCTGAAACTTGGTTAGAAAAGGTCAAGGATTTATCCAAAGTTACGCCCAAATATTTAATATTTTTTTCCCATTGAACTGGAGCATTGCAGACTACAAGATTTCTTTGTGGTAGATTGCATTGCTTTCTCTTTTTTGTAAAGAAACAAGCTTGAGTCTTTGCAGGGTTTATTTTAATTCTCCAGGAATGAAAGTAAACCTCAATGGTGCTTAGTGCATTTTGTAGGTTTGATAAAATTTGTTGGCAGTTTTCTGAGATACTATAGATACATGTATCGTCTGCGAAAAATGATCTTTTACAAGAGCTGAGAGCCGGAAAGTCAGATACGTAGATATTGTATAGCAGAGGAGAAAGGATAGATCCTTGGGGAACGCCGGCCTTTATAGAATATAATGGAGATTTGCTTAGCGAAATTTTGACATAAAACTTTCTTTCATGCAGAAAACTTTTGATTAGCTTAACAAGATAAATAGGAAGACCATTTACTAGGAGCTTATGAACAATTCCGTCATGCCAGACGCAGTCAAAAGCCTTTTCAATGTCAAAGCATACAACTCCAACGGATTTTTTGTTTTTAAGTGCTTTTTTTATATCTTTGGTTAATCGCATAACCTGGTGTGTTGAAGAATATTCTTTCCTAAAGCCAAACTGCTCGGGCGGAAGAATATTTTTGGTAAAAACGATTTCTGTCATTTCTAGACAGATAATTTTCTCGAACAGCTTTCCTAAGCAGCTAAGCAAACTTATCGGGCGGTAAGAAGATATTTCTGAAAGTGTCTTGTTAGGTTTTGGAATAGGCACAATCCTTGCAACTTTCCATCTTTTGGGAAAATAACCGAGTAAGCAACATTTATTGAAAAGATTGCTTAAAAATAATATCAAATTTTCAGGAAGATTTTTTAATATTTGATTAGATATCTTATCATAACCCGGAGCTTTCTTGATTTTGAGATCTGTTTTAATAATATTTTTAACCAGGTTAGGTGAAATGTTAAGTATGTTTTGAGGATCAATAATATGCTGATCTATTTCAGTGATACTTTTATTTACTTTTTCATTGGTAACGCTATTGTTAAAGGAAAGTGTGATAGAGTGGTTGCTTTCAAAAAATTTTCCAATCTCGGTTGCTTTCTCCAGATTAGTTATCATTTTATTGCCATTAACTGTTAGATGGGGTATTTTCGCATTTTGTCTTTTAAATATTTTTGAAAGTTTCCAATTTAGCTTGTCATGTTTTTTTATCTGAGATAAGGTCTTGTTCCAATGTTTGTTCCTAATAATTTGAAGTTTCTTAAGTACTAATTCATTGAGAAGATTGAGTTGAAATTTGAGAAAATGTGTTCTTTGTCTCTGGTACCTACGTCTTACTGTATTTCTAAAGGTAATAGTTTTTCTAAGGTCATCAGTTAAGATAGGATCATAATGTCTACTTGCATTGGAAACAAGCGGAACTGATATCTTAACTGCTTCTTCTATAGCAAGTTCAAATTTATTAATATTTTCATCAATACCCTCTATGCTATTCATAGAGCCATGAGAATTATTACATTTGCTACTCAAACTTTTCCTAAACTTTTTCCAATCCGCTCTTTGGAAGTTAAATTGTTTGTTTAGGCCAGAACAATTTGCTTGTGAATTCATCTCAAAAATCACCGGTAGGTGATCTGAGGAGAGATCATTAACTACATATGGACATGATAATAAGTCAAGACTTTTTGTTAGAATAATATCTAAAGTAGATGGAAGTCCTCTACCATTTGATGGAATATAGGTTGGATCTTTAGGATATGAGATGTCGAAGCTCTCAAAATTTTTCAAATCGAATAACGTTTTACCCCATTTATTTTCCCGCTGACATCCCCATGAGGAATGTCTACTATTTAGGTCACCGCAAATGAAAAAATTTCTATGCGTATTACTTCTTAATAATCTTAAAATATCGGATTTATATTTAGTGATGTTTTCCTTTTTAACTCTTGCGCCAGGAAAATATGTAGCTATAAATTTAACACTACCGATATCTTTTAGGTCAACTTCAATTGAAAGTGTTTCAAACATAAAAGTCTTTTCAATTTTAAGTAAATTATGTTTTATGGTTTTCCTGATGAATATACAGACTCCTCCAGCTTTCTCAACTTCTCTGTCTAACCTGTAGCAATAAAAATCTTTAAAGTGGATATTAATTTTTTCCTTTAACCAAGTTTCAGTTACAATAGCTAGTTCAATGTTGTTTTTAATAAGAAAATCGTAGAATTCAGATTGTTTTTTCTTTAAACTCTTGGCATTCCACATACAGACTTTAAGTTTACTTGCCATTTTTATTACTATAGAGATATTTGATGCTTAGATCAGCTATTACATTAAATTGTTCTTGTTTTGATTTACAATTAGATAATTTAGATAACATTTCATTTTTTAAAGCAATTAATTCTTCAAATGTAAATAGATCATTGTTTTCATTATTTTGAATAGACACATTTGGAATAATCGGAATTGGGTTTGCAAAAGTTTGATTTGATGATACAATTTTATTTCTGATAGGAACGGGATGGATATAAGGCCTACTACTACTTGGATGTAGAATCGGTACAGGTGGGCGTTGTTTAATCCGAGGAAAATCGGCTGGTTGGTAAACAAAACTATTCTGCATCTGTTGATAGGGCTTAGTAGCATCACGGGGATTGATGCGATTTCTGTTTCTGTTTCTATTTCGTTCCCGTAAACGAGATTGAATTTCAAGGTATTCCAATCTTTTCTTGCAGTTTGCATCGGTGGCTGCGTGACTCTCACCACAGTTAACACATTTAAGAGTTTCTTTATTGGGACACGTAATTGAGTTATGTGCTTCTGAACAAAGAGAGCAGGCTATTTTAACATGACAAAAACTTGAGCCATGACCAAACATTAAGCACTTGTGACATTGAGGGACGAAGTGAGGGCTTTTTCTATAGTAATCCCAGTATACACTCACATGAAAGACTCTTCTAGAGTTCTTTCGCAGATCATTAAGCTTGACGCTTTTATTTTTTAAGTATATAAGATAATTGCATTGGTCTTTAAATTTAGGATTTTTGACGTTCATGGCATTAACTTTTAGAACATCTAGTTTTAAATTTAGCATGAGTTCATTTTGAAGATCATTTTCTTCCACTTTATGCAAACCATAAAGTACAACTTTAAATGGTTTGTTCTCTTTAGTATTATGAGTAAAGAATGGTATTTTTATTTCTTCAAGGGACTTTGAAATTTTTTGGATATCACACTCACTGTATAAGTTGACACGACAACCCAACGTGGTATTTTTACACTCGAAATTAGTGATGTTGTTTATTTTAACAAAATTTGCAACAAATTCGCTATTTTTATCAATTATGTGGATTGGGGGAAATTGAATTTGGTTTGATTTTGGTTTTTGTGTTTGTACAGTCTCAGGTTCGTCATCCATATCAGAAAGGTCTGATAAATCAATATACCGATTTGATGTGGTTGCGGTTGCCATATTTGGAGAGTTAGTTTTTTGATATTTTAAATGGACAGAGATAGAGTTCTCGTCGGGCGATGAGCCTCTTGCTCTTTTTAAATCAGGTGGAATTTTTTTTTTTTTTTTTTTTGTTTTACAGTTTATTAAATTGAAAAAGAGAGCACTTATCGTAAGACTACGTCTATCGTCGTCGATGTTGCGATCTAAACTGATGTCATGTTTAAAGTTAAAAATTTGACCGAAAGTCTAGAGACGGAAGAGTTAAACGTTTTTGACGCTTCATTACTGATTCGAAGCACATTGGAGTTATTTCAAGAAATGAACGATGATGACATTCAATTAAATGCTTTGATAAAAAGTTCTTCTTCATTTGCTGAAAAACTAAAGATAAGTCCCGAAAACGATTTTTTAAAACATCATAGAACGCGTCGGTTACCAAAGAGAATTGATGAAAATTCTGAAACTGCTTTTGTGTTTGATCTAGAAACATTTTATAGAAAAGAGTTCAAAATGGTTCTTCAAACTTTTATTTCGCACGTTAAAGATAATCTAACAGATAATTTTACCATTTTTGAACCTTTCTTAAAAATTTTTAAAATACCCGCTTCCAGAGCAAATGCCAACATAGAACTAGTCAAATCTATCATAGAATTAGATCCATTTTTTTTTTTAAAGAAGATGTGGACTGCTATTTATCGGAACTGCAAATTCTTTTTTTTTACTTGTGAGAAATGCTCAAATTTCGAAGACATTGTCAAAGATTTATTCAAATTAAGATATGTGATTCCGTTAGCCTTTAAACTAGTTTGCTACATGTTAACTGCTCCTGTGACGTCGGCTTCTTGTGAGCGGTCATTTAGTAAACTTAAAATAGTTCTTAATTATTTGCGTACGACGATGGGTAATGATAGGCTAAATTCATTAATGCTTCTGTATTCCTCAAAGGATGTTGTTGATAATATTCAACCTAGTGAGGTCGTCAACAAATGGGCATTATTAAAACACCGGAGAGTTGGAGTTTAAATTCCAATTGATGAACTTTTTTTTCAAAGAATATGACCAAAATACTATATTGTAATATTATTTCTTATAAATACTTTTAATTTTTTTTGTTGTTATATCGTTAGGTACATTGTAATTATAAACTGATTTTTTATGTTAATAAATGAATTTCTGTGAAATGAACACTTTTACGTTTTTAAATAGTTTTATTTATTTATTAGCTGAGCCACCCGGTGTTGCTCGAGTCTGTAGTTTTAAGGTTCCCTTTCTCGTTCTTCCGCTTCCGTAGGAATATGGGTATAAAATATAAGTTTTTTCACTGTGGGATTATGTGACATCGCAATGGCGAAAGAATTTTTGAAATCTGTTCAGTAGTTTCTAGGTTTCCGTTCCCAACCCCGTTCCTGTGGGAGTATGGAGATAAAACCTTGAAAGGAACCATCTCTGGTTTGAACTATGTCTACCCTGAAAATCTCATAAGAAACCAGTCTACAACGGACATAAATACAAACATACATACATCCTATTTTATATATATGTGTATATAGATTAATTTTTTGATGCAGTCGGCAAATTCTGAAGACTAGTCGGCATTTCATTAAAATTCACCCCCCATGGCTTGGAGCCTCGCTACGCCCCTGATTGTAATTTTTAAATGATCGGGCAGACGGCATAATGCCATGCATATATGTTTTTTGTATTATTTTAAAGTAGTAAAAAATGAATTTGAATAAATAAAAACTATCTATCTATGTATCTATCTATCATCAAAAATATTAAAACGCCAATTTGCTCATTCATATCAACGGTGAAAATTTTATCAATATCTTAGGACCAGTTTTGTAAAAAACCTGTTCTTCATTTTTCGTTTTTTAAAAAATACGTTTCTGAGTAATGAAGTTTCCAGGTTTTAAGATCTTGCCTTAAAAAAATAATAAATAGACCAAATATTGATATGCGATTTTCCTTACACAACTTAAAACTTCTTAGATATAAAACTTTGCGATAAAAGTGCTAGCCATAAACGAAAAACAGGGTTTTGAAAAAAAAAAAAAAAAAAATGGTACACTCGCGGATGAACACCATAAGAAATCTTGCCCCACATAAAATTTTATCGAAATCGTTGGGAAGGTTTTCGAGAAAAATAAGTATTATCATATATGTAGGTTTTATGGCAGTTGTATGACCGTTTATTGTAGAGCTACAAACATGGTTCTGAAAACACCTCTGTAGACTGCCTGACAGAACCTAACTATAAATTTTGAAGAAAAATGGTCAAGCGGTTCAGGCTGTAGATCCACATACGGACAGACAGACAGAATTGCAGGACCCACTCGTTGTTCTATCATAATATTGTCATATTTTATTGTCATTTCAAAATTTGTAACCTGCACGATTGCAAACGTGCTTAATGGTGCCCATAAATCGCTAGTTTAAATTATTTGCATATAGGTACACAAATAGTTACTAGGAACTGGTAAATAATGTTACTAAAAACTTAATGAGTTTAAAAAAGTAAATAGATTAACGTCATTCAGATTATATTTGTTCAAAAACTCGAAGAATTTACACTGAAGCTGTGCCACGACCGTTTCAAAGTACATAATTTAAATTAATTTGTTTCCTTTGAATTTAAACTCGGTTCTCTGACTGATTAGCACAATAAACAACTAAACTATGTAGTTATGAACTAACGCAAAGAAAGAAAATTTTCTTTCTTGTCGTTTTAAGAAAATTTCTTACTTATCTTTATAACATTAATTACCTTAGATCCATCCGTTAAAAGCTTGAGTTCCGAAAAAGTGTTCAAAAGTGATGGAATACTTCTTAATTTTAATCACAATAAGAGAATATAGTGACGGCGGCCGGCGGTATTACGAACAACGAATTCAATGCGATCTACAGAATAAATAAACAAAAGTGAATTTCTCTCGAATGCAAATACACACTTTGGACGACTGGAGCTTATTAAATGGAATGTCAGCATTCGTTCAGTTGTTTATTTCTTTCTATTCCAAAGCTTTCATTGTTTTATAGGGTGTTATGTATTCTTTATTTGTTCAAAGTTCCGAATCAAGCGCAAATTGGAGGACTCAAAATAATTCACCAATTTACACTTCTGGAGGCAATGGAAGGTTATTAATTGCCTATTTAAAACAATTTTAATTCTTATTCGAAACGCTTGTTTTCGACATAGATTTTTAAAGGAAATGTTTCCTCGTAACTGGCCACCGCAAATTGGGAGCTTTCAAGAACCTATCGAATAGCCGTATATTACATACATTTTTGATACAGTCGGATATCATCTTCCAAATTGCTCCCAACAACAGATGTGGAATATAAAAACTCAACACATATAAGCAGAAAATCATTCAAAATATCGTTTGCCAAACGATTAGACTATAGGTCTGTTCGTTGAACTTTCCCCAGGGTTGACCCAGGTTTTGTTGACAACCCTATGAGTTGTCAAAAAAATCTGGGTTTTCCAGTCCTCAAAAAACGCTAAACCACAAATCACCACACATCCCTGTCATTAAAAAAAAAATACATGCCATTTGACAGCCCTCAAATCGCCACAGCAAAAAGCTAGGGCGAGTTTGGGGAAAACCTATGGCAAACCTATGGCTCAAAAAACACTCAATTTGACATTCAGGGCGAATTTAGGTTTCTCAAAAAACGCTTTGTGGCGACCCTAGGGCAACCCCAGGGCTTCAACGAACAAACCTTATGACTCTGAAATTTCTGAACACGAGAGTATAAAACCAAAATGAAAAGAAACAAAAATAAATTTGGTGAACACTTGGATAGAAACACTGTGAATGGAAACTATTGTAAGTTCCAAAGGCGATTTATCAATCTCATGGACCAGTGGACGAGTGGACACCGGTGCGGTGGCGCATCAATCGCTTTTATAAACGCAATGGTGAAGTTGGATTGCAAGTCTATATAATCCTACTACAGTTTATATATACAATGATAGAAAGCAATGCCAACAAATTTCGACTACTTTTAGATATCTTCTTGGTAGAACTTAGTAGATCTTAGTAATTAACACGCACACAAAAATAGACTAATTTTGAACGCCCCCTATATCATTTTCTGGTGGAAAAAGACGAAGTAGGAATACGAGTATATAGGTATACTGCAAAACATACATTTTATTCCAGTTTTACAAGGATACAGAAATAATAAAATTGATTCAGTGATGTTGATGCTTGTCCAACCACTGCTACAAAAATTTGAACCTTTTTGATGGCATCGGTTTTGTTTTAAGAAAATTTAAATTTTTCCGAAAACACCCTACTTCGTATCTGTTTTCGTTTTCTCGATCTTTTCTGCTACAATTGATTAAAAATGTAACCACGTCATCGTCAGCCAGTAACAAATTGACAACGAAGAGTCAAAAACATCTCATCAGAGCATTGTACTAATAAACTGTAGTAATATGATGGAGCGATTTCGACAGGTGGCGCAGACAGTTGACGCGGTCCAAACTACCAACAGTAAATAAGAAGGGCATTTAAATGATGCTGATGGTACTATCAGATCCAGGAAATATCAGATACATTTGAAATAAATCAAAGGGTGGCTCGATATTTTACTCAAGCCCTATGTATACAATAATCACAGTGCAGAATAGACCAGAAATTTTGTTTTAACAATAAAAAAAATTAAAAAAAAATTAACTATAATAACCCAACAAAAATAGGAACCAAGTCATTGATGGGGTGGAATGACATTGAACTCTGAAGTTATTTGTATCCAATTGCTATAAGGTGTACAGTGTACACGTTTGTAGTGTTCTTATTTTGAATTTATCAATTGCAGCGTCAAAGAAACCAAGGGGATTGTTTTGAGGAAGTAATTTATTTCTGTCAATTTGGCAAGTCAAAGTAGAGCCAATAAAAGCAATGTACCTATACGGAATGGTTTTGACAGAAAATAACAAAAAGAATATGAACAAAGAAAAATCTTATTAGGGTGTGATGACCTACAACGTTGTGGTGGTTGTGCGTTGAATTATATTTAATTTCATTTGTTGCTATGAAATGCAGCCTGAAAAACAACGGATACTTTTCAATTCAATGTTATATTTATCGTATAGAGAAGAAAGTGGGTGGGCGGCGAATCTCTTTTCAGTATATGAGAATGAATCGGTAGGTACTACACGAGAGTCATTGCATGTTCTGGAATGTGGATACTTTTTATATTATATATTATATTTTATATTTGAGCCATGCCAAATCTACTCAACTTATATTTGGCTTAATTCAAGCTTTGAACATTTTCGATAGAACTATATATACAATAATAATACACTTATACAAGAAATGGAATAGCTTAACCAATGTGAAAAAACTAATACATTGAGGAAATTAAATATATTAAATATAGATTGATGCATTTACTAAAATAAAGGGTATTCTGTGCACTGTTTGCTTTGCTAGAAGAAGCATTCATGTGATAGGGTAGAATTGACCTTAGTTGGTGCGGTAAGGGAAGGTGTAGAAAGGTTAAAGAGAAGGATGAATCTTAGATTGCGAGGATTGGTGTTAAGGAAGATGTTTTCGGGAAGTGCAGAGCAGTCGATAACACCAGTAATTATTTGGTGCAAAAGGAATACGTCAGCAACTACACGACGCTTTGCGAGGGTGTTTAAATTGATTAAAAGTAACCGACTTTCTTATGGGGGTAAGATATAAGGATTATAATGAGGAAAGTGTCGTAAAGCGAAACGAAGAAATCTTCGCCGTACAGCTTCAATTAATAGTCAATGGATAATTTGGAAAGGAGACCAAACCGGAGGAGCGTACTCAAGGATAGGCTTAACGAATGTTGTGTATAGCCAATTGATAACATAAGGGTTTGAGAGATCCTTGGACTATCAGCGCTTTGTAAAGTCAAACGATGAGTTAACCCTCCTTTTCGACCCGGCAAAAGTCGTGTCCACCGGACCTGGGGTCCAAATGGACCCCACGATTCTTTCTTTGAAATATCTTTGATTTCTGGTTTAAATTGTTCTGTTATAATCCTTCTGGATATTGTAATGAGTTTATTCTAAATATTTTTTATAGCAGTGACATAGAAATTTAAGCAGAGATGTCATTATGCAGGTGTATGAGGTCGTCAACAAAATTTTTCAATTTCAGAATCGATGAAAATTGCCTAATTTCGCAAATCTGGGATTCCCGCTTATCTCTTTCGATATGTCTGTTTTATGTTATTAGTGAATGAAAAATCCATACATATCAGTTGTTCTTGTCAAGTTTGTCCATCAAAAAAAAAAAAAAAAAATTATTATTATTTCAGTTTGTTCAGGTCATCAACCAACTTTATGACCTCAAAATGGATTGAATTTCGCCAAAACATGCCAAGCAAGTCAGCCAATTATGGCTTGAAGTTTAGGTGGCTGAATGAAAGCTCAACGGGCTATCCACTAAAGCTTTCTATCTACACTGATAGCCCTGACCAAAATACAGGACTTGGTCGTGGATATGATGTAGTGATGTCGTTGATGCCATCATATTTTAATTCTGGACGCAACCTCACTATTGATAATTTTTTTACGTTGGTGGACTTGGCATTGAGGTTGCTGGATAAAAAGATCGCCATTCTTGACACGATCCGGAAAAACAAAAGAGATGTGCCTAAGCCTATTGTAGCGAAGGAGGTTCTTGATGACCAGAATGAGCCTGTAAAGGTCAATAGCATGAAGTAGTATCGTCCAGTACCTACACTCATCAATCTTTGGATTTTCTGGAAAAATGGCGTTGGTGAGTTATGTTCCGACACCAAACAAACAAGTGGTATAGCTATCAACACAACAGAACTGTGAGAAATCCACTTCCGGTCAGCAAAGTAAACATGCATATTATATCTCGATAAACTCGATTATAACCGCAGTAAAAGTGGAATCGATGTGTTCCACCAAACGGTCTCGGTTTATTCTTGTGCAAGTCAAACAAAATGTTGGGCGATGGTTGTATTCTACAACTTACTGGACGTAGCAGCCCTAGCAACTCTGTCATCATTTTCTGACACTTCAATCCACCAAGAAAAAACAAAAATTTGTTCAGAAATGATAAGCCAATAGAACTAGCGGTGGAACTGATTGAGTCAGCACTGAATAACCGCTCACAACTTGCAACACAATCTGGCATTGGAAAATCTGCAATGGATGCTCTCTGTACTTTGGGAAAGTTCAGGAAGTATTACCAACAGTCCCCGGAAGGCTCTCTTACAAAAGGGGTAGATGTCAACTTTGCCCAAGAGCAGACGACAAGAAAAGCAAAACCACCTGCGACGGATTTGGCAGATGTTGTTGCCTTTGACACACTAGAACCTTATGTGTAAAATGTCTCCCAGAACTGCCAACAACTTAATGTTAAATCCTTACTGAACAAAAACTATGTTACTTTTGTAATAAAATAACTATTTATAAGAAAAAATATGATTTTTCATAAAAATTCAGTAGTGGGGTCCAAATGGACCCCAGGTCGGGTGGTAGATATTTTTCACAAAAAAATCGCAGAAAAATCAGTAAACATCTGATGATCGTTTTAACGTAAGAAATTAATAAAAAATTGAATTTTATTCACTGAGTATAGGTCCAACTTTAAAAAAAGGAAAAACTTAAAAGTTATGAGTGTTCAAACATGCTCTGGGGTCCAAATGGACCCCAGGTCGTAAAGGAGGGTTTTGAATTAAGTGAAGTCAGGAATTAAGTTGGTTATCACAATAAATGCCAAGATCGCGAATATGGAAGATCCTACCTATCTACACCCCATAGAAATGTTGGTGCCAGTACGATCTCACCCATTGAATAAATAGCGGAGGAAGGTCGTACACTCTTAACTTAAGATAAAGGATTTGGTGAGAAATCTTATCAAAAGCTTAAGATAAGTCAGTGGTAACTACGTCGGTCTCGTAGTTTCATTCCAGCCAACAGAGGTCCGTAAAGATAAGGGGTTATTAATACCTACCCCTTAAGGATAATAGGAGAGAAAAACAGAGTCTGGCATAGCATTCCACATTCGGGTGGTGCGACTGAAACATGAATCTTTATATGTATAATTGGCTGTACGGCCGAAGTAGGGCTTAAGATAAAACCGATGAACATTCCTAGCGAAGCGGCTGTTGTGGCTGAATTGTTTCAGGGGAGGAATGCACTGTTTCGACGATGTTTAACTATCACTTACATATCAATCAGCTGTAGCTCTGTTTTGTACCATATCAAGTAGGTGCAAGGATGTTTGGGAGCATATGACCAGATATGAAAATTGTATTCTAGTTTTGGGCGGATGTAGGTTTTATATATAGTAACTAAATCAGCAGAGGTGAAGAAACTCCTGCACCGTTTTGAGAAACCTAAGCATTTAACAGCGCTTTTGGCGACCTTTAATATGTGGTCATTCCAAAGAAGATCATAGTTTACATACTTCCCAAGTACTTCCAGCTTTTCGGTTTCTTGAAAGCAGGTACTATTCACAGATAATGGCAATGTGGGACTGTTAAGCTTTAATGACCAGACACACAATGTCATGGTCGGAATTCAATGAGCTTATCTTATGCAACCATTCCAGTTTCTCATCCCAAGAGATGGGAAACGAATTTGGGAGCAAATATGAACAAGAAGTTCCAGATAAATGATCATTAATGAAGATAAGGCAGAGGGTCGATAAGGAAGAGGGTAGGAGATCCAACGCAGCCTTGGGGTACACCAGCGTTTCTATATGGGTATCAGACTTAAAACCATTCAATACAATTTGGATTGAACGGTCAGAAAGATAATTTCTAATCCAATGAAGAAAAGACTCATCTATACAAAAAGTACGCATTTTCTATAAGAGAGTTTGGTGCCAAACTGTATCAAATGCTTTAGAAATACCAATCTTGAAAACAGTGTAAATATTGGCTTCACTTTTCGCTGAGATATGCCATCAAATCACCAGGGGAGCTTATGCTTCGAAAGCCTTGTTGGACTTAAGAAGCTTTCATTCTTCAAGATATTTTATAAGTTGACGATTTATCAACGTTTCTATGACCTTGTGCAGTGCAATTGGACGGTTATTAGAAGGGGAGCAAGATTCGCCTTTTTGGGGGATGGGCTGGATAAATGTAGTTTTTTATCTCCTCTGGAAGAGCCCAGAAGAATAGGAAAGATAGAAAAGCTTAGGCATTGATTTTCCCAGCGTAGTTCTTCCTCTTCAGATTAATGGTATCTGGATCAGCGGACCAGTTTAGTGAGATTTTAGAGGACTCTCTCAACCGATCGTGTATGAATAAAAATCTGTTTAAGTGGCAGCAAACAAGGCTTCCAGTAAATAAACATTCTCGATATAGCTGACATACAAAGAGTCATTGAAATCAAGCGCTGGAACCGATGATATGTTGGAGTTCATAATGTTCTTCACAAAAGATTAAGCATTTTCGATTTTTTACTTCCTATTGGACACAATAGGATATTTAGACTTACTCATTATAAATAAATAAATAAATAAATAAATAAATAAATAAATAGGGCGGCGCAACAGAGCGAGGAGCCTCTGGGCCTAGCGCATTTCTCACAACCATGCCTTGTGAGGGAATGGAAGGAGCCTACAGTTTTCTGCCGGTTTCCGAACAGCTAATTGAGAAAGCGCTTTTCATGTCAATGAATTTACTAACGGAGGACTCGCCAATTCCTCGCGAAAGGCGATACCCGTGAAAAAGCATTTTTGCCTCTGCTGGGTTTCGAACCTCGAACCTCTGGATAAGCAGGTGGACATGCTAACCATCACGCCACAGGTACCACTAACACATTACTTACTTACTAAGGTGGGCATTACAGTTTGGGGTGAACTTGGGCCTCAACCAACATTCTTCTGTAACGACTTCGATTTCGGGCAGCGTCTTCATCCACTTGATTGCGACACCTAAGACGAGGTCTTCCCCTTCCGCGATTTCCCTGCAATGTGCTTTCGAAAACCCGTAGAGCCGGAGCGTTTGGGTCCATCCGCTCTACATGGCCCAACGATCGTAGCCTCGCGATGCGTACTCTTCTGGCTATGCCCATGTCGCGGTACAGCTCATACATGTGAAAATTTGGTCTATTGTGGACTTCTCTGGTCTAAAACCACATTGATTTGGACCTATCAAGTTGTTGACGTGGGGTTTCAGACGTTCACATATTACAGCAGCCAACATCTTATAAGCGACGTTAAGGAGGCTTATCCCTCTATAATTGGCGCGGCTGTGAGGGTCTCTCTTCTTTAGGATCGGGCATACGATACTGAGGTTCCATTCATCGGGCATGCTTTCTTCCGACCATATCATGCAGATCAGCTGGTGCATGCTCCTTTCCAACTGGTCTTGCCTGAAAAGTTCGGCATCAAGGCCATCTGCACCTGCAATCTTATTTGATCTAAGCTTGCATATGGCAAGCTTAACTTCCTCTAGGTCGGGAGGACGGCATTCTTGATCATCGTCCAAGCTGAATGGTGCAATCTGCCTGACAGCGGAATTTCTGTCCTCATCGCCGTTAAGCAGTCTACAGAAGTTATCTTTCCAGATCCTCAGTAGCGACTGTGACTCTACAACTATGTTTCCCTGCTGGTTTTTACAGGCTTGAGTTCGGGGTTTGCCGCCCTTGCAGGATCTTTTTACCTTTTGGTAAAACTTCCGAATCTCATTCCCGTCATGGCACCTCTCAATTTCCTCAAACGAGCCCTTCTCATGCTGCTTCTTTTTCTTTTTGAGAACTCGGTGTTCTTTCCTTCTTTTTTCCTTGTTAATCTCGTTATACTGATCGTAAGCAGCCTTCGTTCGTTTTTGCATCAACATTTGCCGTGCTTTTTGTTTGGCTGCATTTGACTGCCTGCATTTTTCATCGAACCGGTTTTGTTTTGGTGGCCGAGTGAAACCCAGAACCTCAGAGGCAACGGTTCTGATTGCTTCTTGGCATTGCTGCCACTGGTCTTCAATGCTTAATGCTGACGGCATAGGATTCAAGGATAATTGAAAGGACATTCGATTGGAAAAGGCATTGGCAATCTCTTGCGATTGTAGCTTTCCGACTTCATATCTCTTCACAGCGTTAGTTCGTGCAGGTCGTGAACTAGATATCCTCTATCGTACCTTGGCTACAACAAGGTAGTGGTCCGAGTCAAAGTTGGCTCCTCGGAAAGTGCGGACATCTAACACACTGGAAGAGTGCCTTGCGTCGATCGCAACATGGTCAATTTGGTTGACGGTTGATTTATCTGGGGATCGTCATGTACCTTCATGAGTTTGGAGATGCGAGAAGCGTGTACTACTTACAACAAGATTTAGCCACGCAGCAAAATCAATTAGCCTCAGTCCGTTTTCGAAAGTTTTGTCGTGGAGGCTATGCTTACCGAATGTATTTCCAAAGAGGTCCTCCTTCCCTAGTTTTGTGTTAAAATCGCCAAGAACGATTTTCACGTCGTGTCTAGGGAACTGCTCATATGTTTCTTCGAGGAGCTCGTAGAAACAGTCTTTGGAATTGTCGTCTTTCTCTTCTGTGGGGGCGTGGGCGCATATTAGGCTAATGTTGGCGAATTTAGCACTGATGCGGATGGTCATTATACGCTCATTACCTGGATTTTGGCTAATCACCTTATCCCTGAGTTTTCCTCTAATAACAAATCCGCACCCAAATAAGCGTTGTTTCTGTTGTCTGTAGCAGTCGCCATAGTAAATAGCACAGTTTTTCATCTTCTTTATGCCCGGTCCACTCCATCGCACTTCTTGGATGGCGGTTATGTCTGCTTTGTAGCAGTCCAGGGCGTCCGCTAATTCTCCAGCTGCTCGTAATCCATTAAATGATCTAACGTTCCACGTGCAGATCCGGAGGTCATTGTCCTTTACTCGTTTGCCTGGGTCGTCAACTTTGAAATCATTATCGTTATCCGAGGCTATTAGTTGTTTCGGGACCAGACATTTTTTACGTGGTTGGGTAGTTAACCCTACGCACAACCCCCAACCTGGAGGGCCAAGTCCTTTTGGATCCCTTCGGACATAAAGGGCTGGAATATCCAGTGTCAGTACCCTGCTGCAGGGGTGAGAGTGCTGCCGTAGGCTCACCAGGAGCTCATCCGCCACCATCTCTACTTCAATACCCTGTCCTAGTATTGAAAGACCCTGAAAGACCTTTAAACCAAATATGTTAGAGTAGCTCCTTCAGGGGTTTCTGCTTTTTTGGCTGCTGAACTCCGCCGTTGATTCTGTCCTTCGAATTCATCCGCTGGGACACTTACTCTCGTAGACTACTGACATTCGTGCAGTCAGTCATTGTTCGCAGAGCATTATAGTGTTGATCACAATTCTTTTGTTCCGCATTCCTTTGTTTTTTAGCAGGTCAGCTCCGGACGGAGCATCCCAGGGCCCAGTGGATACCGCGTTGAGGTATAGTAAGCACAATTGACGTGTACTATAATTTGCAACATCTGGGCGCCGCGCCGCCAAGTTGACACCAGTCAGAGCCTTCCCGAATAGTACAACGCCCATCCACATGACCACTTACTCATTGGTCATGTTAAAATTTATTTATGTGACATACTGAAGGGTCGTTTTTGTATTTACGAAAACATTTTTCTCTATCCCTGATCACCTCTTAACAGCTTAAATCAAACCACGTTTTTATTTTGGGGATGCTTTTAGTTCTTTGCCGAACAAAGTTTTTCATGACGTTTGAAATAATGTTAGATATTGATCAGCCGCAGGGTAAACGGTTTCGTCGAGAAATCACTGTGGCCAATTTAAATTTCGAAAAATATTATTCAGGCAGTTCCAATTCGCTTTCTCATATTGCCACACAGTTCTTTTAGGGAATTTAACTTTTACCGCGACGGATAACGGAATACGTAATATCTAAGAAGATACTATTATATTCTTTTCAAATTACAAAAAATAATAAAGAATATAACAGTAATGAAAAGTATTAAATTCGACAGTTCGTACATAAAAGCAGTTCTTTGATTATTAACCATAATCGGTTCGTGAGAAAAACTCGTGAAAATGAGAGGTTGAAGAGAGACTCTTATGTACTTCATAAATAATAAGCAATTCGCTTCAGCAAGAAGTGTGGACAGATTGTATGGGTTTCAATGACATCTGCAACTGCCATCATTATTATTGAAAAAAAATTTCGTCTTAGCTCAAGTATGCCTTTATCGAAAAATAAACATCTGACGAAACATCATCGAATTTTTTCTATTTTGTTACATTGGGAATTATAAAACGAGTTCCACAACACGCAATCATGTAGTATTCAATATGCTCCTTTTTGCTTTTTCATAAATTTGTAACGTCACTAAAACTTTTTTCAGCAAGATATGACGAGTAAAACCCTTTTGCACAGTTCCCCACAACATAGGATTCTTACACTTCCGTTTCATCAAATATCTTTATGATCCATGGTGGTATTTCCATCAACAGTATTCATCAAATCTGATTTTAAAGTTACTGTGCAGGGCAATAAAATCCAGACTTTAGTCCTGTGGGCAGCGACAAGTTTGAAAACTTCGGAAATTCGCCCGACTAATAATTTCCGTCATAGATTTCAATAAACCAAGAAAAGATGAAATTACATTCTCTGTTTTTATCAAATTGATTCTGTCCCCTTGTAATTGTAAGTTGAGGTCATGAAATTATTTGAACAAACCTGTCTTTTACGTATAGCTGTAAAAAAAATAGATTTATTTTCTTAAACCATTTAGAGCTTCATTATCGAAACTAAATTGATTTCTTTGGGCCCCATTTCTTATCACTGGAAACGTAGACTCCCGTGCATCCTTGGGACTCCACCTGTGACCTGGGCCACAATCAATTTTAATTTATTTTAATTTTTGCATTAAAAATATTGAAGTTGCAAAAAAATTTAATTTAAATAAACGGGTTTTAGTAAATAGTGATATTATCGAACTGCAATACGATATAAATAAATAAATGGAAAAAATCGATGACAAAATACCACTTCGGTAGAATAATTTCATGCAGAAGCATCTCTTTTAGCTCCTAAAGCTTCTATCAACAGCAGCTCTCTTTAAATAAAGTGGCTGAAATGGACTGCCAAGCGCCAAGGCCATATTTAGAGGTTGCTTTAAATTATACCACAAAGTAAAGACATGAAGGTCAGGAATCTTAGAATATTTAGAAATATGATGCTGAAAGTTAAGTGGCCAATAATAATTTGAACATGGCAAACTCACATGCGCAGATATTCCAAAAAAACTCTATGCCCAAATCATTAAATCTATCAAAAATACGAATCTAGTCGTAAAGGAAAAGACCGAATGAAAACTATCTACAACCCCAACTTTTTCCAAATAGCTGCGAATTCTTATAGAGCACATCGCAGTTCTCAGCATTGTATGGGCGCCGATAGTAAAATTCAAATGATATGATGTGTAGGTATACAATATCTACAATCCAACATAATCTTCTGTCATAATAAACGTGATGTGTGTGTACCTTCTTATGCAAACTTTTTTAAAGAACCACGCAGTTACAGCGCAATTTAGATCAAACAATTTAAATATGTATGCTGATTAATATGTTCATTAAAAAAGGGAATAAGTCATTTTCTCAAATCATTGCTCTTTGCTTGCTTACCAAGTATGCAGCGATGAAAACGCAGTCAAAATATTTTTTTTATATTTTCAAATCAAGATATTTATGTCACGAGAAGGCGATTTGATAACACTCTCTTTTGTAACTTTTTTTTGTAGATTTATAAATAAATAAAACACTTTCCTCTCAACATTAAAACGCTCGATAGGAAGACAACAAATATTATTGCTTTGTTTTTATGAGCGGTTCACGGTACTGGACTTTGGAAATTAATTCTCTTAAATGTTATTGAAAGATTAAAACTTCAACGCCCGATATATGTAAATATACAACAGAAATTATTTGGACTTTGCAAAGGTGGTGGAAATTGAGGAATATACATAAATGTAGCGATGTTGTTCTGAACAGTAGAGAAAAGATACTTCCGATTTCTTTCGTTTCATGCTGTTGTCCTGTAGGAAGTAGTGTAGTAAGTATGGAGTATTTAGTAGTGAACGTTTAGAAACCAATGTGTAAGGTAAGTAAAAACGTGTGAAGCAGATAAGTCGAACAGCAATCATGATCACTTCGAGATAACGATGTCCGTAACGCCGAAATGTATGAATGAATGAAAAACAACCTAAAACAAATAATAAGAAACGAAAGCAAACAAGTTGAAATTCCTAAATATTTTCATTTATTTTTGACTAGGGCCATTTGTTCTTTAAAACTTTGATTATCCCAAAGTTTAGCATAAAGGCTGCACAGGCTCCTTAACAACTGGCGTCAAATAACCACACCGGTGATCGGTTTTTTATTTTATTTCAAAATTCAAACATCAGTCGGCTGTCCATCTATTGAATCAAATTGCGTTTGATAACCGATGAGTGATGTGATTATAGTGCCAAACTGCTCGATAACGACGTAAGCTGCACTCGATAACGTGTGCGGTAGTTTAAAAAAAAAAAACTTAAATGTGTTGAAAGCTAAATCGTCTATTGCAAATTACTCAAGGTAGGTATGTACTAAAAAATCTGTGTCGCGTTACAAACTCTTACAAACGAATAAGTACTTTCATCCTTTAGCAACGCAATGGCAAATCTCTCAAATAATGTTCTTCTGTAGTACTAATCACGTAGGTATAACGTTCATTGCACGCAGCAATCACGTGGTTGTTTCCAGTTCCACAGTAAGAGCGTGTATAGGCATACTTATACCAAACATGTAACATATAAGTATACAGCCGTCATGACAGTTCGTATCACCACCACTGCTTGAGTAAAATATTCTTTGTATGATGTATCTACCTACACTCAGTTCAAAAAAGGCAGGACCTTTTGAATGTATACAGAACAGATATTGTCTCTTCATACGCTTTAACCTGGTTGGTTTCTGATTTTGCGCATTTGAACCAACAAAGTTCTATAGCAATTATTTACTCATATTTTGTAAGCGGAAAAACTAAGCTTTCTTCAAATTTCATTACGTTGTGAGCTACCAACCGTTGGATCTTATAGTCTAACGACAAACTATTGTCAGAAATTAAATTATTATTAAAATAAAATGCACTCCGAAAATCAAGTTGTGGGTTTCAATTACTGGCTGAGTGAGCGCAACCGTTCAGTGGCGTAGCGTAGGGGGGGGGGGGGGGGGGGGGGGGGGTTGGGGATAAAACCCCCCCAAAAATATTTCAGTCGAATATCATTAAAACGCTTCATTTATTTTTTTTTTTGTTTTATTGATGCAAATTTGTTTTTCATATTTAAAATTTAAGTTCGAGCTTTTCACAAATCAGTATTTAAATACATGTATGTTTGTGTTTTGCCTACATTGAGCTATAGAAAAGAGTTGAAATGCGTTAGTAGGGCTCCTATTTATTAAAATCATTGACTTATTAAACATGGACTGCTAGGACCCAACTTCACGATGGTTCCACTTATTCTAAGCAATACTAGCGAGCATCATTTCAGCGGAAAACTAGTGAAACATTTTTGACACTGCTAAATAATCACGCTAGCTAAATCACAGCAGATGTCGTTAGTGTTTTAGTTAAGAGTAAGATATTGGCTAGTGTAACCAAAAATAAGTGCAATCATTAGGTCTGTTTCTTTACTTTGTGGACAGAAATTCACAATCTGTCATATTATAAGGAGTGGGGGTAAAATTCTCTCAGAAACTCTCAGAAACTCTCTGAAAGAGCCTAATTGTCCTAAAAGTAAAGAAACGCCTTGAACAAAACATTCGCAGCAACGCTTGGAAAAATGTCTGTTTGACAGTTGTTGTATTTGTTTTTGCTGTGCACGATTTCTGTCCATAGAAATTTAGGTGGCAGAAATTCACAGGGTGGGGAAATTTTTTACTCTCTCGTGAGCACTCTCTTTTGTGCACTGCTACGAAAAATCGCTGTGCTGGAACGGCATTAGACTGACTTTCGACGAATTTTGGTGCATTTCGTGCGAATTTTCAGTAAAGAAACACACCTATTATTATCCAACTTTTGTATAGAGAATTAATGCAACTAGCAGTCCGTGTATCATAAGTCAATACAATGCTTCAATCACAATGATCGATTGCGCCAGTTCCACAAAGAAAAATCTCACTGAGCGCTCAATGTCACTGTGACGGAGCGCAAACAGTTTTGTGGAACATAATTCTCTGCTCAACTGTGTCCTTGTTTTCAAATTTTTACTAATCATCATCAGAATGTACAACGAAAATTCGCTGATGCTGAAAAAATAGCCGAGTCTATAGGAGAAAAAATTGAAGTTTCCAGGATTGTGCATCGTCAAAAACACCGACAAAATTACCAAAGCAGCTCAGCAGAAGATTATTACCGTACATCAATATTCATACTTTTCCTGGATCACTTCATATAATCCATATCTGACAGATTTGCGAAACACAAAAAAATTTTGTCAATAATCGGAAATACCATCCCTGAAAAATTGGTCAGGAAAGACGTTGAGAATATTGATGAAACCGTGGAAGTAATAATGAATCAATGGCCAACAGCGACTGAGGCAGCTGCTTCAACCGTAATAAATGAAGTGTTATTTTGGAGACAACGTTGGGTTGGGCCAGAAACTCAACCAAAGACATTTATAGAATCATTAAATCTTTGTAACGATGCACTTTTTCCAAACATTTTCAAGTTTTTGAAAATAGGTGCAACATTGGCTGCGAGCGTAGTTTTTCCACGTTGAGGCGTCTAAAATATTGGATTAGGAATTCTACAGGCGAAGATAAGCTGAATGGGCTTGCTCTTATGAGCATTAACAGGCACATTGACATTAAGGTGGAAGAAGTTATCGAATGATTCGCGCAAAGCAGAGAAGAATTGATTTATAATTTCGTCTACTTTCACATGTTCTTATTTTCTGCACTTTATTATTGTATATCAATAAATTGGAAAAAACCTAATCAATACAATTGAACAACGACTTTTACTTACGTACAAATATTTACATGTATTTGCAGTTTTCAGTTTTTTAAAATAACGTGTCTTTTCCAATCCATGACAAAAAAAACTCTCTTTTTGATATAACCATTTTATGGGCCAGTAACAAGGGCGTAGCCAGGGGGTTTTTTTATTTTTATTATATTATTATTATTTTATGTATTCGGCAGTGCTACCCGAAAGAAGTACATCCGTCGTCAAAGAAGATCTTGAAGTGTGGAAAGCAGCTATGACTATCTCCTGCGATAAAAAATTACCTATATCCAAATATTAACACGCTGCTACAGATATTGGCTACCATACCTGAAGTAGTGGATATATTTAAAAAGAAAATCAGAAGATTGATTCTATAATGCATATGTAGTCAAATGAACTTTATTTTTTTCATATAATATAAAGGTTATTTATTTAATGCATTTCAATTAGTTTTATTTATTGGCTTTTGGGATAAATTGAGTGTGCTTTTTACACTTCAATATGCACACAAAACCCAACAAGGTTTCGATTCAATCAATCGAACTATTTTTTTGCTTTATTTGATGGAATTTAAAAAAACAAAAAAATCACGATTTTTGTTAGTTTTTTCTAGTTTTATAAAATACGAGTAATGATTCCAAAAAATTGAAAAGAACAGTAATTGCCATTTTGAAAGAAACTCTCCTATTGTATTTAATAATTTTGTTGATTTTTAAACTTCAGCTGAATTAAAGTTGTATCTAATTTTAAAATAAATTTAATATATTAAATCGAATTTTGAGCCCGAGTTACACGCTTTTCAGAAATTGCTTATCGTTAATTTTCGATCTAAAACATAGTTTTTTTTTCTAAACTATTTATTTTGCATCACAAAAAAAATTCATAAATTGGCAAAGATCAAAAATTTCTTTTCGATTCTGCCATCAATCATGGTTAGATGATTGATGGCAGAATGTTTCTGGTTTGAATGTTTCAAACCGGAGGCTGCTCATTTGATCATCCTGTTCCGGGCCGGATTAACCCTCAACGGGGCCCTAGGCAACCATCAATTTTGGGGACCTTTTTTCACGTCTATTCCCTTCTTTTTCGAATAAAGTTCATAAATTTCATAAAAATTTTGCTGTCAAAACGATATAATTTCAATAAAATTACCATCTTTTTTTTTTTTATAACTTACGCGCACTTCAAGGGGTTGTGACTACCCTTATAATGTTATAGAACACAGTGCGGGTGTTAGGAAATTAGGAAAGGATAAGAAAGGAGATGCCGATGCACATCACTCTTGAACTTCTGTACATTATATTGCGTGGGGAAAATTGAGTTGGGTAAAGCATTCCACATTCGGGTTGAGCGGCTAAAATATGAATCTCTATACTTAACTATACGCCCGAAGTTGGGCTGAAGGGAGAACTGATGAGCATTCCTTGCGAGGCGGGTATTGCGGTTAAATTGTTTCAGGGGGGAATGCAACTGGTTATTTCACTAGAGTGTTGTTTGTAAAAGAAGCGATAAAAAAGAGTGAGGCAAGTTACATTTCGACGATGTTCAAGAGAATCAATCGATTCTACAATTGAACTATCACCTATCAATCTCAACACTCTGTTTTGTATCCTATCAAGAAGGTGCAAAGATGTTTGAGAAGCACCTGACCAGATATGGGAATTATACTCTAGTTTTGGGCGGATGTATGCCTTATAGATTATAGCCCGATCAGAGGGGGTGAAAAATTTTCTGCATCGCTTTAGGAAACTTAAGCATTTTGCAGCATTTTTGGCGACTTCAAATATGTGGTCATTACAACGAAGATCAACGTTGACACACACGAAGATCAACGTTGACACAGTTAAGCGGATTAGAAGTTTCAGACAAGAGATCATTAATGAAAATGAGGAAGAGAGTCGGAGACAAAACGGAGCCCTGGGGCACACCAGCATTTATGAAGTGGGTATCAGACTTGTAGCCATCCAAGACAACTTGTATTGAACGGTCGGAGAGGTAATTTCTAATCCAACGAAGAAGAGACTCATCGATACCAAAAGCACGCATTTTCGATAAAAGAGCCTGATGCCAAACTCTATCAAATGCTTTAGAAATATCAAGCGCAATAATCTTACTTTCTCCAAAACAATGTAAAGATTGGTTCCACTTTTCGGTGAGATAAGCCATCAAATCACCAGTGGACCGTTTGCTACGGAAGCCATACTGACGGTCATTAAGAAGCTTTCGTTCTTCAAGATATTTCATAAGTTGACGATTTATCAACGTTTCCATGACCTTGGTAAGAAGGGAGGTTAGTGCAATTGGACGGTAATTGGAAGGGGAGGAAGATTCGCCTTTTTTAGGGACCGGCTGGACAAATGCAGTTTTCCATCTGCTCGGAAAAATCCCAGCAGAATAGGAAAGATGGAAAAGTTTACGCAGTGGTTTTGCCAAAGTAGAAGAACACCTCTTCAGAATAACGGCGGGGATACCATCTGGACCAGCGGATTTATGTATGTTGAGATCTTTAAGGACTCTCGCAACCGAGCGAGTTCGAAAAAATATCTGCTTCATCAAAGAATTTGCAGACTCGAGCTCAGGTGGAGCCAAAATGCTATAAGGAAGTGTCGAGTTGTCAGCAAATTGAGCTGCCAGCAAATTGGTTTTGTCGATGGAGCTGACATACGGAGAGTCATTGAAGACGAGCGTTTTGACCGATGATGTGGTCGAGTTCTTAATATTCTTAACAAAAGACCAAAAGTTTTTACTTCCTTTTGGACACAATAGTATTTTTTGCCTTACCTTTTGGTCTATATCGCTGGTTCCCAACTCATGGGTCGCGACCCAAAATTGGGTCGCCAAGCCATTTTCGGTGGGTCGCGAGCACACACTGACATTTTGAAAAAAAAAATCTTATAATTTAAAAAAAAAAATACATATTTAGGTATAAAATAAATCTTATGCTGGCATATGTGTTGTGTCGCAATCGCTTGTGTGTATTTTATAAGAGAGCGAACACATTTGTCTTATATAATATACAGACAATCAGTTGCAACTTGCAACACAACACAACATAAAACACCACAACAAACAGGTGTGTTTCTTGTTTTAAGTATACTAATCACCCTTATTGGGATAGGCGTTTCACAAAAACGCCTAAAAAATGACATAGCTTCAGCCACGATAATTTTTGTTTTCATAAAAATATAAGTTCAGCCCCTATCTGTTCCTCATTGCTCTTACCATTCCCTCAAAAGTTATTTTATTTAAAAGGCAATTGTGGCACCTAGAGGTAAGTCATTTTATTGGCGTTTTATTGAAACTTTATTCGTAATAAAGGTGGTTGGTGTTTTTTCTATCTTCAAACTGTAAGTAGGTATGTATGTCTATGTATGTGCCACAGTGCCTATTTCAATGATGTCATTTTCATCGACTTTGTTGTTTTTTTTTTTTTTTGTAAGTAATCGCTGTAAGGCAAAAATCGTAACTGGATGCCAATTTCGCTAAATTTGTTCGCCATGCCGAATTTTTAAACTTTTCAATAGTGTTATATTTTCCTAGTCGGAGAGTGAAAAAACTATATCAAGTTACCTTTTTGTTTTATGAAAAAAATATTGTGAAGATTATTTAAAATTCGGTATTGATTTTAAATTGCATCGAAAAGCCTCAATGTGTTCTTTGTAGTATATCTTTTGTTTTATTCACATGTGGGGTGGTTTTCCAGAGGAAACACGATAAATCGTTTCTTCGAACTAAGAATAGAAATTCAAATGTTTTTAGACATGCGAAAAAAGATTATGACTGGTTGATTAAGATTGCATATTTGGCAGATATATTCGAAGAATTCAACAAATTGAAGCTTTAATCACAAGGACATGATATCGCTATAACTCAATTCAAAGATCATTTGCAGTGTTTTGTTGAAAAACTTGAAAACTGAGCACTGAGCATAACATAGCAATGTTTCACAAACTCAGCGAGACCCAATCCAAAAATGAATATGCTAAAGAAGAACTAGGAAACCTTATCATCAATCACCTGACTTATTTAAAACAGGAGATTGCTACATACTTCCACGATTTGAATAATGTTCAACTCACGCCAATCCGAAATCCTTTCTCTGCAAATCTAATTGTTTCTGTAATTCCGGATACTCTCCATTGAATTAAGAAATAATTCTTTTGCTAAAGATAATTTCGGAACAACGTCATTGATTGACTTTTGGTGCAGTGTGAGAGAAGTTTACCCAAATTTATCGAACAATGCCTTAAAACTGTTAGTACCATTCGTTTCGACATATCTTTGTGAAGTTGGATTCTCATCTTCAGTTTGTAAATATCAGAACCAAATCAAGGAATAAATTGGATGTAAAACATGATATGAGAGTGGCCCTGACAACAACACTCCATAGAATTGATGAATTGGTATTTAAATGGCAATATCAAGTTTCTCACTAGGAAACTACTTGCAAATATAATTATTTTTTTAATTGTTATTAATTTTCAAATACGCTATGTATATGTACATATATAAATATAAAATTGTATAAATATATTGTATGTAAGTTAAACACTTCGAATACTTTTAGTTTAAAAAAAATCTTTTTATTGTATTTTTTCAACTTATTATTTATATTGTATTTATTCGACAGTGCTCTTTACTCGTGAGCCGGTGGAAGACTGACTTCACATATGAATTTTAATTTTGAAATGAGTTCGGGAAGCAATCAACTCGCCTACGCAATTATGATTCATTTATGCTTGATTGCATTTGGTGTTTGGTTGCATCTGCAACAAAGAAAGAATAAAAGTGTTGTCTCAGCAACGAAGTATTCTTTTGATCACATAATGCTGAAATGCATTCTGTGTGTTGCAGGAAATTGATTGTTGCTATTGCAACAAAGTATCTTTTAGATAAAAAGAATTTAAAAAGGAAGTTATGGATTTGTTACTTAGGAATTGATTAATGAACTGAATGTATAGTGGGTGGTATAACTCGCATGAGACTAGATCTTGAGGAATACGACTTTACTGTAGAGTACTTGAGGGGAAAAGATAAATCATACAGCGGACGCATTGTCTCGCACTGATTTTAAAGAAATTCAAAGTATAAGAGTTTCAGCCACCAAAATATTAAAAGTCACAACTAGATTGCAATCTAATAAACATAATGTCGAATCAACTGCAAACCAAATAGAAGAGTCATCTGCTAAGATAAATATATGTATATGAAGCGTTTAGGAGCAGAAGTAAGAAAAACAGTGCCCGGCTAGCTATTAATGGCGACTGTATAAAAATTATTAAGAAAAAAAAAGTGATCACTATAAAAATCAATAACCTTATCACTAATGGAAATATTGACTTGGATCAATTATTTCTACTGCTTGAAAAAATAGCAAGTGATAACGGATTGAAAAAGCTACAACAGTCACTAAGTGACGATATTTTTGAAAAGATCCGGATCAAAGAATATAAAGAACAAGGAAATAGAGCTCTAACAAATCTTCGAATTGCACTAACGCCTTCAATTATAGAAATAAATAATGATGACGAGAGAAAAATAATTATGCAAAAGTACCATGATGATCCAATCGGTGGTGGCCACGCAGGGATCACACGTACTTTAAAAAAGATACAACAAAAATAATTTTTGGAAAAATATGACCAGAGATATTGTAAAATACGTCAAAGGATGCGACAAATTTCAACAAAATAAGTCTCAGAAAAACATTATAGAACCAATGATCATAACTGAGACTCCAACAACCGCATTTGATGTAGTACTGATAGATACTGTTGGACCATTACCAAGATCAGAAAATGGCAATGCATATGCAGTCACAATTATATGTGATCTTACCAAATACCTGGGCATCAATACCTATCGGTGATAAAAGTGCAAAAACAATTGCGAAAGCAATCTTTGACCATTTTATACTAATTTACGGCCCAATGAAAAAATTAATTACAGACATGGACACCGAGTACGAAAATCAAACATTTAATGAAATTTGTAAGCTGTTAAAAATAGAAAATATCACTTCGAGTGCATAGCATCACCAAACATTAGGAACTGTAGAAAGAAACCGCAGGACATTTAATGAGTATGTTCGATCATACATTTCGGTAGATAAAACAGACTGGGACGAGTATTTAAAATATTTCACGTATTGCTATAATACTACGCCATCAGTGGTGCATGACTATTGTTCATTTGAATTAGTGTTTGGCAAGTCTCCGAATAATTACGATTTTCTTTTAAATGCTAAAGTAGACCCCATTTATAATTTGGACGCGTATGAAAAAGAAATCAAATTTAGACTTCAATCGGCTCACAAAAGGGCCGGGCAAAAGCCTTATACGACTGATATACTAATAAATTAAATATAGCAGTACGAGATTTAGTTCTAGTAAAGCAAGTAGGACATAAGTTAGATAAAATTTACAAGGGACCATTTAAAGTAGTGACCATAGAAAATAGAAATAATGTAGTCATAAAATATAATATACGACAACCGTGCACAAAGACCGACTTAGACATTACCATTAAAAAAAAAGTTATAAACTGAAGAGAGAATTAAAGAATAAAAAAAAAATAATAATAATAATTGAATACAAAAATATTAAATAAATATAAGGAAAACACAGCGTAATTTAGATTTTAAGAATAAACTTATGTGAAAAAATCTAATATAAAAAAAAAAATAAAAAAAAATTAAATTTATAATTTAAGAATAAAAGAAAAGAATAAAACATGTGAAAAGGGAGTGTGGTATTTCCACATTCCAATCCCACGGGCAACTAGCTAAGCTGTTCAATTGACACCACGCACGTTCTGCTTAGTCAATCCACGAGCAGCTTATTTGCCTTTCATTCGAAACCACACTCAATGAGTGTGGGAATATTCAATGTGTAGTCATAAGCTAGTAATAAAATATTATTAAGATATTTCAGTTGTAATAAAGCATTCAAACTTAAAACATCAATCATTTTGTGTGTTTACATATCAGCGTTAACTTTTCCATCTTTCCTATTCTGCTGGGATTTTTCCGAGCAGATGAAAAACTGCATTTGTCTCCAGCTGGTCCCTTAAAAAGGCGAAATTTCCTCCCCTTCCAATTACCGTAAAATTGCACTAACGTCCCTTCTTTCCAAGGTCATGGAAACGTTGATAAATCGTCAACTTATGAAATATGTTGAAGAACGAAAGCTTCTTAATGACCGTCAGTACTGCTTTCGTAGCAAACGCTCCACTGGTGATTTCATGGCTTATCTCACCGAAAAGTGGAACCAATCTTTACATTGTTTTGGAGAAAGTAAGATTATTGCGCTTGATATTTCTAAAGCATTTGATGGCATCAGGCTCTTTTATCGAAAATGCGTGCTTTTGGTATCGATGAGTCTCTTCTTCGTTGGATTAGAAATTACCTTTCCGACCGTTCAATACAAGTTGTGTTGGATGGCTTCAAGTCTGATACCCACTTCATAAATGCTGGTGTGCCCCAGGGCTCCGTTTTGTCTCCGACTCTCTTTCTCATTTTCATTAATGATCTCTTGTCTGAAACTTCTAATCCGCTTAATTGTTTTGCTGACGACTCGACTCGACCCTCAGCTTTTCATATTCGTTTCCAAATTCACGTCCCTGCTCTTCGGATGTGGAACTGGAACGGTTACGTATGATAAGCTCATTGAATTCTGACCTTGACAGCATTGTTTCATGGGGTCTTATGAACCGAGTAGAATTCAATGCTTCGAAAACTCAATGCTGTCTCTTGTCGTTGAAGCTTAACATTCCCCCATTGCCATTATCCGTGAATGGTACCTGCGTCGAAGAAACCGAAAAGCTGTCAGTGCTTGGTATGTGTGTAAACGATGATCTTCGTTGGAATGACCACATATTTGAAGTCGCCAAGAACGCTGCTAAATGCTTAGGTTTCTTTAGACGATGCAGGAAGTTCTTCACCCCTTCTGATCTGGCTACAATTTAAAAGGCCTTCATCCGACCAAAACTGGAGTATAACTCCCATATCTGGTCAGGTGCTCCTCAAACATCTTTTCACCTTCTTGATAGGGTACAAAATAGAGCGTTAAAATTGATAGGTGATAGTTCAATCGTAGAATCGATTGATTCTCTTGAAAATCGTCGAAAAGTCACCTGTCTCTCTCTCTCTTCTATCGATTTTTTTTTACGAACAGTGCTGTAGTAAAATAGCCAGTTGCATTCCTCCCCTGAACCAATAGCCGCAACACCCGCCTCGCTAGGAATGCTCATCAGTATTTCAGTCGCACCAAATGTGGAATGCTTTACTACTCTTAAAAAAAAAAAAACCCTCACCAATGGTTTGCCTTTTTAAAATTTTTTATTGATATTGATTGGTTTTCAGATTAGGAGAATCATTTTTATATTATGTTTTTGATTTTGAAGCTCATCGATATGTCGGTTGGTTACTAGTAAATTTTCTAGCGAAGTGATTTTCTAAACTTGATTTCTTTTTGTTTTTCAGTTTTTCGTTTCAAATGGGACAAGTTCAGAGTTCGTTATGAAAGCGATTGACTACGTTCAGGATCGATTGAGTTCTTGATGCTAGATTTTAGTTCTATCATTTATTTGAGGTATCATAATTGGTGCAAAGCAATAAGACCCGTGGGTCTTATTGCCCGAGGAAATGGAAATAACACCCACGGGCTTTGTTTCCACTTTGAAGAGGCAATAAGACCCACCAAAGAAAAGAATTAAGGCCCATGTCTTTTGTTGCCATTTTGAAGCAGCATTTAGTATTTAGTATTTAGTATTTATTTCAAAGTATAACTTACACAGTAAGATAGTAGGTATCTTATAATATAGTGAAAGTTTATGAATATACATTTTAAATAATAATATAGATAAAATTTAAGTAAAAGGGAGAAAGAGAGAAAGATAATAGACAAAATATAGGGAAAAAATATGATTCGAATCGAAAAATGCAACTGAATATAAATAATTTTCAACCTATATTATAAGTATTACATATTTGATTTTGAAACGGATAAATATAGCAGATATATAGATAAAGCGAAAAAGAAAATATATGGATAGGTAAATAAATGAAAAGTACATATATAACATTTAATTTGTTTAATCTTGTATTGAAGGAGAAGTTAAGTTAGTTGCTTTGATTTTGATTGCAATAAAAACGTTTAAGGTAATTTTGAAAAATCTGTATATCATTCGTATCTCGAATTTGGGTAGGAAGTGAGTTCCATAGGCGACAGGCAGCGATGAAAAACTGTCTTTCCGAGGTCATACACGAGAAGCGTGGTAATATAATCGTTGTTGATCTGTTGGACATTGACAGTCTAACTTTTTCGAAGAGGTATGATGGTTGACGAGTTTTCACAATTTTAAAAAACAGTATCAATGCTCGGAATTTAATGAAGTTATTAAGCGACATATTAAGGAGTCTCTCTTGCAGATGCGAAACATGATCATATCTCCTTAGCCTATAGATGTATCGAATGATACTATTAAAAGCAATCTTAAGTTTGTTTTTGCTGATGGTATCGCAATTGTAAAATATTTCGCATCCATAGGTAAGAACAGGTATCACAAGGGTTCTTGCTAACATTAATCTTGTTTTCAATGGGGTGAATTCTTGGGCTAACCGAAGCGTTCTGAGAGTTCCATAAGTCTTTCCTACCACTGAATTAATGTGATCATTCCAGGTTAGTTTTCTATTAAAAATTACACCTAGGTTTTTATACGTATCAACAAATTCAAGCGTGTTCTCGTTTAGTTTTATAGAAGGAAAGTATGAAAGATCTAATTCTTTTTTTGAAATAATTAGGCACTTGCATTTATTGGCATTGAGCTTCAACCCGTTGCAAGATGCCCACATGGATATCTTTTCCAGTTCCTGGTTTAAGATGAAGGCACAGTCATCAATTAACCCCAACGGACAACTTTTATAAATTTGTATGTCATCGGCATAAAAGTGTTTTGATGCTTGAGTGATGAGAGAACTGATTTCATTTATATATAGCGAGAATAAGAGAGGGGACAGAATTGAGCCTTGAGGAACTCCTTGTTGTACCGATAAAAAATTTGAAAGGTTGTTATTTAGAAAAACTGCTTGTTTTCTATCATTGAGAAAAGAAGAAATTAATTTGATAGCTTCAGGCGAAATATTGAACCTTTGCCGAAGCCTTTTCAGAAGTATAGAGTGATTCACCATGTCGAAAGCTTTTGAAAAATCTAGTAAAACAAGAAAAGTAACATTATCAACATCGAGATCTGCTCTAATATCTTCAATTATTTTGGTTAGAGCCGTTATACAGCTATGGTTCGAGCGGAAACCTGATTGGATGTTGGCTAATAAGTTGTTTCGGGTGATAAAATTGTTTAATTGTTTTTGCATAATGCGTTCACATACTTTAGATAAGAAAGGAAGTACTGAAATGGGCCTGAATTCACTACAAAGCGAGTTTTTAGGGATTGGAATAATTTTAGCTATCTTCCATTGGCGTGGAAAAATTCCTGTTGTGAGAGTTGTATTTATTACATGCGTAAGATAAGGAAGAAAGACTGGGAGGATGGCTTTGATGAAGATAGGGTTTATATCATCAGTTCCGATGGCATTAGATTTGATGCTGATACAGCTCTCAACTACGTCTAACCCGTTCACACAGGCAAAACTGAAAAAAGTGTCCGTTGATGGAGGCTGTATGATATCGAGTAATGACTGTTCTCTTGTGGTTATAACTGGTGTAACTGGTGTTGATGTAAACTGGTGGTTGAGTTCATTTATATTTAAATCGGCTTTAATGTTTGAATTTTGTTTCCCAATTCCTAGCTTACGGAGATTATTCCACAATTTTCGACCATCAGCACCTACCCTCAGGTCGTTAGAGAAAAATTGTAGTTTTGCTCGTCTTATTTCTTGAACAACTTTGTTTCGTAGTGATTTGTAAATATCGTGAAATTCATTGACCCGAAAACGTTTCCATCGCCGATAAGCAAAATCGCGTTGATTGATTAGTTCAATAATCCTATTTGTAAACCATTGTTTATTTTCCCGAGATATAATTTTTGTTTTTAATGGCACATGTTTATTATATAATAAATTTAGATTTGTATTTAGGAAATCGACCTGATTATCTGGTGAAGGCATAAGAAAAATGTCATTCCATGTAATATTATGTATATCATTTTCGAGGGAACTTGTGCAAATGTTCTTGAAGTCCCTAAACTGAACTATATTTTCTTGTGAAACACAAGTGTTAAATTCGTATGTCAAGAAAATGAGGTCATGTTTCGAGAAAACTGGAGCTTCTAGTTGGTCGTATAGAAGAACCCTATCAATTTCGTTCACATAATAATGATCTATTAGCGTACTAGATGAGTGGGTGAAATGGGTGGGTTGTGAAGTATTAACTGAGTGCAGATCGAAAGAACTCATGTTTTCACTCAATCTTTTATCTTTTAAAAGGTCTGAATTAAAATCCCCGCAAATAATTATGTTTGAGGAGCTTACTGTTATTTCACCAATAATTTGATAAATTGGTTCTAAATCTATATATTTATTAGGCCTATAGATTGTTCCTATGAGAAGATTACATTCGCTTCCTTTTATCATCACAAAAACGTATTCACAGGAGGAACCTGGTGTCGAACAGTATGTCTTCTTACATATTAATTTGTCTCTAACATAAATAGCGACACCCCCTCCACGGTTGCACCTATCTGCCCGAAAAATATTGTAGCCATTAAGAGAGTAAGCTGCATCTTGAACAGATGCAGAGAACCATGTTTCGGATACACATATTGCGTCGATATTAGAAGATTCAAAAAGATATCTGAATTCATCGATCTTCATCGGTAAACTCTGAGCATTGATGTGTGCTATTTTAAAACCATCGCGTCTATGACTAAATACTTTTAACATTGTACGGAGTATAACATCGCTGGTGTTACCCATAGAACCCACAGTAAGTTCACTCGACTCTGTAGCAAGTGATCAATGAGTGAGATCGAATTGATATACTGTATGCAAAATATTGGCAAAAATCAGAGCAAAAACTTTTACAATATAGAATGCATATGTAGGAAGCAAAAGAGAAAAAATTAAGAGGAAAAGAAATAAAGGTGAAAATTAAGAATAATGATAGTGGTAAAAAGAGAAATAAAAATAATGATAAAAAAAAATCATACAATAAGATGTTGTTGGTGTTGATCATGGTTGAATCTTGAATGTATACTTTTAGTGTTCTTCTTCTTCTTGATTGACTGTCGCAGCGGCATCAGCATCGGTGGTGTTGGTGTGTAAGGCATTTAGTATTGCATCATTGATGATGTGTATAATCTCTCCTTGCTCACTCTCTTTGACATAAACTGACCCAGAGCGCGTATACACTTTTGCTAGAGCACCACAGTGTTTCAGACGCATTGCTTGTTGGAAAAAAAATCGGTTTTTGGGCGTGAGGCTGGCATGCAAGTAGACTTTTTGCGGCCTTTTCCCTTGCACGTTTATTCCTGTGTCGGCAATATGAAGCGATCGTCTTTGAGTTTTATGAAAGAGAGCGACAGATTTGAGAACCATGTTTCTATCGTGTGGAGAATTGAATTTTAATATAATGGGAGAGTCATGATTATTGTTGTTTTTGCGTTGAATTCGGAAAGCTGCTTTTAAAGTGGGAGGTACACAGTTCACCGTGTAGCAGATGCTTTGAGGTACCGAAAAAAAGCTCCAAATTTTCGAAACTGATTTCAGCTTTCCATGGATATGAATTCATAGCTCACGTTGACGACATAGGACATAGGATGGAAGCTCAATCCACTTTCTTATGCGCACATAATAACTAAATCTACTATGTGATGTGTAAAAATAAAAATTCGCGCGAATTTTTATTTTTACACCACACCACCATATTCCCTTGAGAAAATTTTTTCCGCTTCGCTTTTAGCTTCATTATTCTATCCGTGAGTAAAAAGCAAAGCGAACAAAATTTGCCTACGTGTAATACGTGCCTGCGGTTCAACTTAAGAAATACGCGCGAATTGACCGCATTAAACACATAGTATGATTCATAGTTCCATAGATATTTATTATGTACGTGTGTTCCTCTTTGGTATGTCATAACCCACAATCAGAGCATGGACTTATGTCTAGTGGAGTTACGTCCCTGTGCAAGTTTATTCACATTGAAAATAAGTTTAAGTGCAAACGGTGAGACTTCTTCTTTCCATTACGAAATGGTATTTAAGTTCGCAGAAAAAGGAACTAAGGCCCGCGGCTGTTACTGCCATTTCATCATGGAAATAACCCCCGTGGGCCTTACTTCCTAAACAAAGAGGAAATAAGACCCGCGGGTCTTATTGCCGCGGGCCTTATTGCACTGCACCATCATAATTATCCCTTGAAGCAGAAATAATTTTTTTTTTTGACAATATTTTATTCTATTATTTATACAAAAAAGTTTGTTTTCTAATAAAAAAAGCACACCGATTTTAAAGGGTCCGCCATCTAACGTTTCTTTTTAACTGGTGCTTATTTCGTGAATGGTAACACTTAGCTCATGTCTGATTTGACTGATAATTATTTTTATCCTTCCGCTGAACGAATATGGTTGTGAATACGCTTGAACAACGCTGGGAAATATTGCGACATTACTTTGAAAATCCGATACCGATTTTGACAAAAAAATAATCTTTTCTGATGAAGCTCATTTTGATCTTGGCGGGTATGTAAAGAAGCAAAATTTTGGTATTTGGGCCACAGAAAACCCGCACGCATACATTGAAAAGCCAATACACCCAAAACAAGTCACTGTTTGGTGCGGATTTTGGTCCAGAGGCATTTTTCGAAAATTTTTCGAAAATGAGCAAAAAGTGGCCGTTACATTCAATGGTGATCGTTATCGGGCCATGTTTAAGAGAAATTTAAGAGGAGGATATTGGCAGCATTTGGTTTCAACAGGACGGCGCGGCGCTGCGCTACGTGCCACACAGCCGAAGCTACACTTAATGTTTTGCGCCCTGCTTTGAAAAAACAAGTTGTTTGGCGGACTCTTTATAGCCTGCCTTTAGCTCGGATTTTTTACTTTTACATTTGAGAAAATAATTAGCCTTTAATCCAATTCTTTTTCTCTAAACAACGTCACAGCCTTAACGATGAATTGTCACACAGTAAGGGCGGCAATTTTGAAACATGCGAGGACGGTGTCAATAAAGAGCTTTCGGAGGACTGACGATGACGACACACGACAGTGACGAGCAACAGGGAAGAAGTGCGGTGTAAAGCGAGTAAAAATTCCTGAGAGATTCAATTGGAGCATAATGCTAGTTTATAGATTCAGAACGATTTTTAATTTTTTTTTATTAAATTAATAATATTTGCGTATGGAGCTTCAAAACAGCTGCTTCACATTCGAAGAGCCACATTTTACCGACTCGCGACTCCTGAACTAAATTTAAACCAAAAACTAATATATAATCAAATGAAAATTTGAAAAGTTAATTATATGTGTGACATTCCAAGTGCAGCTAAGAATTCAGATTAGGAAAATATACGAAAATATACGAACCAGTTTAAGACAGAAAGAGAAGTATTTCTTATATGATCTCGAATCCGTATTTTAAGTTTATATTTTCTTATATGCTTTTTCAAATAATTTTAAAGGAAAAAATGTTTATTTTGATTAAGCAGTGATTTATTTTGTATTAATATGTATAATGCGAATTAATAGGATATAGTCGTATACATATTGCTCTTATTTTATAATTTTTATTATATTTGGATGACTCCCTCTCAAACTTAATATTAAATTTAATAAACTTTTATTTCCCGAAAAACATTAGTTAACCGTTTCAGTCAAAGAACAAAACAATTTTTTTCGGAGACACATTTTCAAATAAAAATTGAAAATTCTTTTTATAGCTTTAAGTTTTTTTAATGTTTATATTGAGCTATCAGCTATCATACGAATAATTTTCCAAATTGTATTCAAATAGTTGTTTTTTATTATCGCAAGAATTTCTTTTTTTCGTCATTTTAGTTGGGTAAGTTGTTGATTACTAAACTTTAATTATTAGCTAATTGCTGAATCTAACGTTTACCCCAAGCAGACTGTAGTTTCTTCCAGTCTCCAGGTGATCTCTTACCCCACATGCCCTTGAGATTGTTCCAGCCAGCTTCCCGTTTGCCCCAAGCTCCTGAAAACAGTAATTTAAACATTATTGATTGATTATTATTTATTTTCTTCTTTTTACAAATATAAAATATACAAATTATTAACTAGAAAATGATGATTTTAATTTAAACGCTGTAAACACCTCTAATCCAACGCACTTTTCTAGTACAACGTCTACTTTGCTTGATATTTTCTGGGTGAGTAGTTTAGAAAAAGTACAATTATATGATCAGCTTTCAGCTCCTTCCTTCTCGAAGCATGACTTAATCTTTTTAGCATTTGACTATAATCTAACCCCGTTGGTGCAAAATATACAATATAGAGACTTTAAACGCATTAATTATGTTTTATTAGAAGAAGAAACTAGTCAACTAAACTGGAATGTCATAAACTACCTACATACATCTGATCAGAAAATAAGTTTTTTAAATGAAGCCATTTCAACTCTCTATGACAAACATGTTCCTCTTGTTATCAAAACATCTGCTACGAATGGGAAACCATGGTTTTCTCACCATATTCGGCAGCTTATTTTTAATCGCGATCAAGCTTATAAGCGTTGGAAACGATATAGGTTACAGGACCATTTTAATATGTATCGATGTTATCGCAACCAAGTTGTAGTGGCAATCCGCTCTGAAAAGCGTCAAATGTATGCAGACAAACTTAACCCAACGCTCGACGGACGAAAACTGTGGAATGATCTTCGCCAAATTGGAGTAGTCAAAAGTAAAAACAGATGCACTGGTGACGTCGACTGCAATGAGCTCAACAAAAAGTTCATATCTTTGCCAGCAACCAACCATATCACAACTAACTGTACGCGTCCTACACTTAACAGCGATAGTATGATTGGCTTTGGTTTTAGTTTCAGGTCAGTTGATAGCATTGAGGTAGTTGAAAGTATACTGTCTATCAAATCAAACGCGATTGGCCTCGATGAAATGAACCCTAAATTTTTAAAAATTATACTACCTATAGTACTACCCCTTATAACTCATATTTTTAACACCATATTGACTACAGGGGAATATCCGCTACTGTGGAAGCTTGCAAAAATCATACCTATTCCTAAAACCTCAAAAAATGATGAGTTCAGACCCATTGCCATCCTGCCATTTCTCTCGAAAGTATTTGAAAGAATTTTGCAAAATCAAATGACTTCATATCTAAGCAGCTCAAATCTTCTAACACCTAAGCAGTCAGGGTTTCGAAAGGGGCATAGTTGTATAACGACCTTGTTAAAGGTAACGGAAGACATTCGACGAGCTTTGGACAAAGAATATATCAGCTTTCTCATCCTTTTGGATTTCTCCAAAGCCTTTGACATGGTCGACCACTCAATTCTATGTGATAAACTTCTTCGTTTCTTCAACTTTTCGACTTGTTCTGTTAAACTTCTATCTTCTTATCTGTCCGGACGAAAACAGTGTGTGCAGCTGAACAATGTTCTGTCTGATCTTCTTCCGCTAACGCGTGGTGTACCACAAGGTTCCATTCTTGGTCCCCTCTTGTTCTCTCTTTACGTTAATGATTTACCGTCAATTGTTAAATATTGCTCTTTACAAATGTATGCCGATGACGTACAATTGTATTTTAGTTGTCCTCTAGGGCTCATAGAGAATGGTGTATACAGAATAAATGAAGATCTCGAGTGTATTTCGACTTGGTGTCAACTTAATAGTCTCCTGCTGAATCCTAAAAAATCAGTTTCTTTGGTAATTTCTAAAAAACCCGTCGACTTACTGTACTTTCCCCCTATAAATCTGCAAAACACACAAGTGACATATGTAGAAACGGCCAGGAATCTCGGTGTGATTTTCAACCGCACTCTTACATGGAATAATCACATTAACTACGTAGTGGGTAAGACTTATGGTATTCTCCGATCATTGTGGGCAACACAGTCTTTTACTCCTCAAAGAGTTCGAATGCTTTTGGTGAAAACTCTAATTGTACCGACTCTAATCTATGGTTGTGAAATTTATTCACATTGTGACTCTGCGAGTAAGAGAAAACTAAATGTGACCTTCAATGGTCTAATACGCTACATTTACGGTCTACGTAAATATGACCATATTTCAAATTACTCCAAAGCCATCCTAAACATGTCATTCGAAAATTTTCTTAAGTATCGCGCCCTTACCATGCTCACTAACATACTTCTGTGCAAACAACCCCCTTATCTCAGCGAATTAATAAGTATGGCATCCTCACATAGAACTAGAATGCTTGTTCAACCCCGCTATGGTTCTCTCACATCCGAGCGACAGTTCTTTGTTTACTCCACTCGTCTTTGGAACACTTTGCCTCAAAATATACGAGATATAAATGATGCTGTCAGATTGAAGATAAAGACAAAAACTAACTTTTCTCTTTTATAGACAACATTCAATGTCATTGTATAAAAACCTAACTATGCCTGCCTTACTCTTTTTCTTTCTTTGCTCTCTTTCCTTCTTTTCTTCTTTTCTTGTTTTCTATGTTATTATTCATAAATTTGAATCTATTTATTTTCCATTTTCCTTAATAAAAATCTTTAATGTATATCTTTTTAAAAATTTGAATTATATAAAACTTTCCATTTATGAACTCTTATAAAATTGTTATATCTTTAGCTTTCATATGTATACGTAATAATATTGTTATTAATCTAAGCTTATATCTATCTTATAAGACAATTTGTCTTAATGTGTATAAGCGTTTCATTAAGAAATAAATAAATAAATAAATAAATAAATAAAATAAGTAGCATCAATGTACATAAAAAGAGCTTATTTTAAGAAATTGCTATATTTTATAACATTAATTTTTTGTAACGAAAAAACAAAAAGAAGGAGTCAAGTTACGATCTGTTGTCTAGTGACAAGTATCGAAAGTACAAAAAATTTAACTAATTCATAAGTAGATCAGTTTAAATATTCTTCAACAAATGTTGTGGGGTAAATGTCGAAAACGTTAACTTTTTTTCTTTGATTTCAAATAATCTTATGAAACAAATGTATATCATAGAAAATGTATATATAGGAAGTCTCTTGAGTGAGTGTTTAGTGAGTGGTCGTGTTAAAATTTGCTCCTAAGAAAATTGAAAATACTAAGTTATAAAGATTTAAAAAAATATAATAGTAGTGGCAGTTAACATTTAATTCAAGGTGGCAACCATCTGACATAGTCAAATTCAACCAATGTAAGCTTAAGCAAGCAAAATTAAAAGAAAACAACAAATTGATAAACTAAAAGAAAAATTTAAAAGTCCAGTGCTGAGTGCTTTCTCTCCCACCTGAACCAGTGACTCCAGATCGTGGGATATTTCCCTTTTTGTGGGAATTCCCAGTCTAAAATAAGCTAAAAGGGAAAAAGGGATTTTTCGAACTTCATAGTGCAAGCAAAAGAGATTTTACTATAAACTCAAATCTTTTCCTGCATTCCTTATTCTATTCAGAGATATAAAATGTTTTATTCAGTTTCGGTTTACCCGTTTACGTTTCAAATGTATATTTCAATGTCCCGTTGGGACACTAAATATCCCGGACTAAGGAAAAGCATTCCTTAATTTTTGGAAAATATCTACTGCATTGGGGTTTTGTTGAATATCAATGGCATTATATATATAAAGAATAGTACACTCGATTTCTCATTTGACAATGCTTTGGACCCAAGGCACGGAGTCACACCAATCGCTTCTTTATATATACAATGGAACATACGAGCTGAGACTGGAGCCGTGTGGTGCGCCACCACTCAAAACGAAAATCGAGTTTACTATCCTTTATACATTGATGTCACGTAGCCAAATTGAGTGGTGTCAAAAAATGCGAAAAGACTATTAATTTTACTATTTATGTTTAATACAATGTGATAAAAGAAATGCGATTTTGAGTATTAATTAAAAAACGTTTATAAAAAATGTTTTTTTTCCAATTTAATTTGTCCCGGGTGAAAATTTAAAATCTCAGTATTTTACACATTTCAGTAAATTATCCCGACAAAATTTAAAAAAATCTGGCAGACCTAATGGAGAATCAGATTGCAATTGAATTCGATCACCCTATTTAGTATTTACTCATGAAAATAGGATATATCGTTTGAGGCGTTTAAGTTTCTTTTACGTTAATGTTTTCCTACTAAAAAGAATGTATTAAATACATATCTTAATATTCGAACACATAATCCAGTTTAGTTTTCCTTAATTATAAATGCTATAACTATTAATAAACTAAAAAGGTTGAATTGTTATGAAATGTGTGTTTTTTAATGATTTATAATTTAAAGGGATAATTTCGGGATATTTATTTTATTTATACCAACAGTGTGGGAAAAAAGGGAATTTTCGCTCATCACTGAGGGAAAAGATGCTTCCAAAGTCTGGCGTCACTGACCTGAACTGCAGCGTACATAACTGTGTGAGTACATCATATTTAAGTGTAGAACTTATACAACACATAGGATAATACACCGCCAGAGCATAAAGATCTGCAATTAGCTCAGCAATATTCCCTCCCCTTACACCTTTTTCTACGTCTGCTCTATGTTATTTCAACGATTACATCAAAAGTTGAGTAAATTTGAACTCTCTTGGAAAATAACAACTAACTGCAAGAACTCACCACACTTGAGAGAAAACTGATAGACCACACACCACAACAACTGAAAGCTTTCACAACAAAAATTACAAAGTTATTATCGTAGCTTATGTCAAAACCTTTTTAACATCCAGCAAATCTCACAACCAATCTAATTCACCTCATGAATGAAAATTCAAATTCAAAAAGATCGTTACGAGAGACTTCGCCAGAATTTGAAATTGTATCGTCAAAAAAAAATTGCTCGAGCACTGTAATGGCTAATGAACAATTGATGGATGCAATTATGTCAAAAATGGATGCCCTCTTAGATGTAAAATTGAAAGATATTGCCACGAAGAGCGATGTAAGCGGTGTTATAATGCGTGTTGCAGAACTCGAGGAGGAAAACAAATTATTGAAAGAGGAAATTGAAAAGCTGAAAACTGGTGAAATAAAGCTAGAAAGAAGAATCGAAGATGCGAAGAAGTACTCCAAAAGGCTCAACATCATAGTCAGAGGGTTGAATGCTAAAAGTGCCGAAGATGCGAAACAGGAATTTCAGCAAGTGTGTAACTCAACACTTAATGTCCCTGCTGTTATGAATAGTATTAGAAAAATCGGATCTTCAAACCCAAAGTCTTCATCTTATGTTTTTGAGCTCTCGAATGCAAACAATGTAAAAACTGTTTTATCCTCATCGATTCGTCTGAAAAATACTCCAATATCAATCAACAAGGACTTAACTTTGAATGAACGTTCCGAGAGTTTTCATCTGCGCCAGTTGAAGAGATGTCTTTTGAAAGTAGATACTCGCCTCAGGCCTGAAATAAAGAATTGGACCCTTTCAGTTGATGGACGGCGGTATAAATGCAGCAAGGATGGTATCATCACATCATTCAACGAAGCTGATAAAGAATACATTGCAAACCTTTTGAGCAAATCCAACTTGGTCTACTCTGTCATTGTGGCAACAGCCAAAACTCATCAAAACAATATTATTAATTAGCAACCCATTGCCTGTCAGGTCTTATTTTACAATATAGCTGGTCTTGCAAATAAATCTTTATTATGTAATTTTTTTAAATATATTTGTAAATATGATATTTTCTTTTTATTTGAAACATTTGTACTTTCTGAGAATTTTAAAAACTATGAAAAATACTTCGTCGGTTTTAAACTAAAGTGGATTTCAGCAACAAAAACATTCAACTTTGGCAGAGCCAGTGGAGGATGCTTGTTTGGGTACAAGAAAATCATCGAACCTGTCTATAAGCTTAAGTTTGTAACCACAGATGAAATGATCACACTTCAAGGTTGTTTCTCAGGAGTCAATTTAAATTTAGTACCCTTTTATTTGAATTGCAGCCATTGGAACAGAGATCTCGCAATTCTCAAAAACTTTTTCAGTAGTCTTACATCCACCAATTTTACTCTCGGAGGCGATTTCAACGTAAGAACCGGCACAAAAGGAACAGTGGACTGCAACTCGGTTCCTCCCACGTCTGTTTTAGAAATGAGATGCTCCAAAGATTCAAACTGCGACAGCAACTGCAAAAGTTTCTTAGAATTCCTTGAGGACATTGGTGCTTACATTCTTAATGGCAGAGGATTTAGTGACAAAGACGGTGAATACACTTTTGTAAGCAGCAGAGGCTCATCTGTGATTGACTACTGTTGCCTTTCATACTCAGCTTCAAATATTGTAGAAGACTTTAGTGTTGGTTGCGAAACCTTCTCAGACCATATGCCATTAATCTGCTCCATAAAATCCACAGAAATAACAACGAGTTCTAGTAGCAGAAGTATTCCTCGACTCAAATGGCACGATAACCGATGTATCGCCTACAATACTAAACTCGAGTCTATTGTACCTTCCATGATGACAACAACAGATTCTATTGATGATCGTTGCAATGCGATCAAAAAATGTATCTATGAAGCAAATGGAGATCCTATACGACAAACTATTAAGTTTGAGCCCAAGAAGCCTTGGTTTGATTTAACTTGTTTTTTGGCCCGAAAAACTGCTTTCAAACACCTCAAAGCCTTTCGGAAATTAAACCTTGACGTCTGCAAGAAAAAGTATAATGATGCCAACAAAAAGTACAGGTGCTTATGTAAAACTAAAAAGGAAGTTTATCGTCAAGACATTGCCAAAAACCTACAGTTTGTTTCTTCGGCAAAAGATTGGTGGAAAATTGCCAAGGAGATACGTGGTAACAGTTTTAGTACACCAATAGGAGTTAAAGTCTGTGAACTTAAGAATCATTATGAGAAGTTACTAACGCAGTCAATTGATACACCTACTATCTCGTATGCTCTTCCTCACAAACAAGTACCTGAGCTGGATTGCCAAATAGAACTTCACGAGATATATTCTGCCATAACTACCTCAAAAGATCACAAAACTCCTGGGATGGACGGAATACCTTATGAGTTTTATAAAAATGCTAGCCCATCTCTGGTTATGGAAATATATAAGTTATTTAATGAAATCTTTGAATCTGCAACCATACCATCGTCGTTTAAAAAATCAATAATATACCCGCTATTTAAGAAAGGAGATGCTAATGTGGTGTCTAACTATAGAGGACTGTCTTTCCTGGACACGCTTTATAAGTTATTCACTACTGTTCTCTTAAACAGACTGACGTCTTGGCTGGAAGTAAACAACATTATAAACGAGTTTCAAGCTGCTTACAGAAAGATCTAGTCTACTGTGGATCAAGTTTACAATCTTTCATGTATTATACAGCTTCAGCTATGTCAAAAGAAGAAACTATACGCTTTTTTCATCGATCTAAAGGCTGCTTTTGACAATGTTGATAGAAATGCTTTATTATACAAATTATCTACTCAGGGAATCTCTTCGAAGATGATTGCTATTATAAAATCTCTTTATGTGGACACTGCTGCTGCTGTTTGGGATGGCTCTAGTTTGTCAGATTTCTTTTTCACCAACAAAGGTGTCCGACAAGGTTGTGTACTGAGTTCGCTTCTCTTTGTCCTCTTTTTAAATGATCTACATGATGAACTACCTATAGTTCTGTTTTTAGATGATCTTCAGATTAACGCCCTCTTATATGCCGACGACATTGTCCTCTTATCAGATAATCCTGCTTATCTACAACAACTTATTGATAGCTTTAGTACATACTGCAAAAAGTGGAACCTTGAAGTTAATCCTGGCAAATCGGAAGTAGTAATTTTTCGAAATGGGGGGCGAAGCGGCTTGTGAAAAATGGTCCCTGAATAATGCCGAGATAAATGTGTCAAACCAATACAAATATTTAGGTGTAGTTTTCAACCACAACATGTCTTGGAATGAGCATCTAAATAATAGATTGGGATCATCTAAGAACTCCATCAATTCAACATGGTGCAAGCTACTAAGAAATAAATCTGTCCAGCATTCAACAAAATTTCAAATATTTGATGCTGCTTCTAGAGCTATAATGCTGTATTGTGCTCAGGTATGGGGATATCGTGAACACAACCAAGTTGAAAAATTGCAACGATTTTTTTTTAAAAGATGTTTCCTGCTACCGGATAACACGCCGAACTATGCTTTGCACATCGAAACTGGTTTACCTAAAGCTTTTTACGTCTCCTAAGCTTCATTTTTCATATATAAGAAGAACCTTATCTCTTCCAAGTGGTAGACTACCGAAAATCTTATCAGAAGCCATTATTATGAAAAAAACCTTCTGGGCTAAGGAATGGTTGGATCTATTTCATAGTGCGTCGATTGACTTTTCTTTCGACGTAAGTTCGCTTGATTGGCATGGAATGCATAGTATTCTACTATCAAAGCTTAAAGAAAAACACTGGATTGAATTTACCACCAGCGCCACACAGTTCCAATTTCATGATGAGTATTGCAACCTGCTTTACTCCGAAGCACCAAACTATTTTGATGACTCGAACTCCTGTGATGTGATTTAAATCATCTTTAAAGCTCGTTGTGGACTTCTCAATCTCAATGGAAGAGCGTTCCAGAAAGATACTGATGGTATATGTACAGTTTGCAACATGGATGCATCGGAAAACACTTTCCATTTCGTCGGAACCTGTCTAATCTATAAAGGCTATAGAAGAGCATTTCTGGGCAGCGACGCGACGTGCTCTCCCGCTCTCAACTTCTAAACGTTTTGAATGGCAACTGCTACCTTAACCTATACAATTTTCTAAAAGCTGCAATCAAGTATCGCAACCTAATTTTAAACGAATTTTCGTAGTTAATAAAATTAAATCTACTCACTAAACTTAAATTTTAATTTACCTCTTAACCTGACAGGCAACTTAAAGTTATTGTCTTAATTAATTTTTATACCAGCATACACTGTTTTTTGTAAAATCTTTTTGAAATAAAATTATATATCTATTTATCTATCTATCTCTATCATAGAATTATAAATCAAAAACTATAACTATTATTTTGATAATGTTATTAATTGAGTCAAAATCGAAGCCAAGAAGTCATTTTTTCATACTTTTGTTGAATAGATAATTAGAGCGGATACATCGAATTTCAAAAGGTAATGCATTAAATAATCTACATACATAGGTGCTACTGATGAGCAAAAATTTTAAAAGTTTTGGCTATTGTGAGCAGGCTGAATTACTGCAAGATTTCGGGCGCTCCTGTCTGCTGCGTAAAGTGTAGGCTGGAGTATTGTGACTTTAAAGATATATCCACTTTTCAAATAAAATTTTTTTAAAACTTTAAAAAAGTAAAGATGGTTTATCGGAAGAATACCCAAGCTGAAAAACAACGAGAAATCGTGTTCATATCTCTTCTTCTTTCATATATAGTTCTGAAGATGTACTTTTGGGATACCAGCAAAGGTTGTAAACAGTTTTTGTAAGTACAATTCAATTCAATTCAATTATTAACAATTCAAATGTACAAATAAGACATAGTCTTTTATAATACCTAACATTGGGTAGTAAATAGCAATTTCACTTAGTCAACAAAATTACCTAGTTATACAATATAATACATATTGTTTTTTTTTTAGAATAGAATGGAATATAGAATAGAACAGAGAATAGAATATAGAGTAAAAATATAGAAAAGAACAGTGAAAAAAGAACGAAAACAAAAAGAGCGTGTTTAAAATCTCATGGATGCTGTGAGAAGTGGGAAGCAAGGGCATTTTCAAAATTTGAAGCAATTATCAGTTTTTTAATAGTCACTGGTAGAGAGTTCCATAGGTTTGTGACGTGGACTAAGAAGAGCCGCGAAGAGTTCAAGATTCAAGTAGTAATATGTTGGTATGGTACCGAAAGCATTGATGTTCTAGAGATTGAGCAGATCTATGTTTGTCAAACAAATAGAGAGGTGTCTTAAGCTACGTGCAGACGGCATATAAAAGCCGCACATATGTGCGGTTCTGACGTCATTTTTACGTCATAATTTGCGAGTATTGACGCATATCGTCTGAACACCCTTTTGGGACAGTCCGCACATGCACGCAAATGGTTTGCGGACGATGTGCGACAGCTAAACCGCACATAAATGTGCGGCATTTTCGCAAATCGTCTGAACACCCTCGCACATTTTTTGTGACACTTTGCGTGCATGTGCGTACATGTGCGGTCGTCGTAATCATGTGCGTTGACACGAAAATAGGACAACGCAAATGTGCATATTTTACGCAAATCAATAGTGATTTTGAAGTGTAGTAGTGATCATTGTTCAAGTGAAGAGAGTAATAAAATTAAATGAGAGAACGCGAAATAGATTCCGAGGGTCCCCAGCAAAATAAATCACCCCGCAAAACAAAATCAGAATCCGGGATTCGAATTGTGCAGCACAACTGGACGCCTGATTTTGCTGTTAAAGAAGCTAAGTGCAAGTGGGGCTGTTTGTGGGTAACGTTCAAGCCAAATTTTGCAAAACTTCGCACCAAAAAGTCGGGTCGAAGCACAGAATCATCCTCCGTGCATATTGGTAGTTCTTTAATCAAATGATGTTTTTGGAGGCGAACGATATAAAAAGATCCTATTTATCTGTTTCGTCGACGGACCTTGTAAGTTTTTCTAAAATGCTGGTTTTTGTTTTTATAAAAACAATTTTCTTTTATTTTATAGGAATTTGCTACTCTCTTTAATAACGCCGTAACAGATGACTTACCATTGTCATTTGTCAGAACCTATAGTCAGCCAGCAGCGCAAACGTAGATGTGCCTTTACAACGCTTGAATCACTATTTATTAGATTTCTTGAAGGATGATTCACGTTCGTCATCGGTTCATTTGGTTCGTTTTCTCAAGAGTACTGAAGAGGAAGTCGATATAGACGTTTTAGAACCGATCATCGTTGATAATGATGAAGAGGAAAGAACGAGCTGATTGATTGAACTTTCAATTGATTGCAAAGGTTGTGGTTCGACCGAAGAATTGGAGGAGGAGCTGATTGAAATCTAATTTCATCCCATTTAATGGCTTCAATCACCAAAAATTTACTGTTGCTGTGTTTTTGTCTCTGTACTGTATGTACTTAAATAATAGTAGAACTGTGGAGTATTTGGTTTTTTGTTAATTTAAGTATTTATTTTTTAACATTTTTTTTTTAATTCTAAAATAATAAACAAACTGAAATTAATTGTAAATCATAAACAAACAACTTTTTCTTATGTTTAAAGGTGAGCATGAGCATATTGCCATTCAATATCGCCTTCTTCGGTGAAGAAGTGCGTGAGCTCTTTTCGAATGTCTCTGTCTGTTTCAGATCCTCGTCTCGTTTCTGATCCTCTCGTGATCGTATTTCTTCAAGGGTAGCTTCCGTCTGGCGATACAGAAGCAAGTCCTTCGTCCACACATCCGTAACTGTTCCACACCCGATTCTTCGCGAACTTCACTTTTCTTATCTTTTTCAATCATATCGAATGCCAAAACAGCAACAGCAGCCCACTTTCTTTTTAACATTTTCAATTATTGTAGTAAACAATGACAAAAAACTAGCAAAACACAAAAGTCAAACAATCAATTAAATTAACGCAAACTTGCATATGCACGCAAATGGTTGATGTGCGTATTTTTCTGCATATCGTGTGAACACGTCGCACATCGACCGAAAAATGTGCGTATTCATTTGCGTACATTTGATGTGCGAGCAAATCAACGCAAACTAATGTGCGGCTTTTGGGACAGATTCCGCACATCGTCTGAACACCCTTATATGCGAGTTTGCGTACACTGATTTACGTATAGCATTTGCGTTGAATTTACAACTTTTTATGTGACGTCAGAACCGCACATATGTGCGGCTTTTTATATGCCGTCTGCACGTAGCTTTACTCTGCATAACTTTGTGTAGAAATCAAGCACCTAGCATCAAGATAATTTTGAAAGGAACATCCTAGGACAAGCTGATGGTAATGTGATATGTGTTCGTTTCTTCGAATACCATACACGTATCTAACCATGTCATTAAAAGCGACAAGAATTTTGTGTTGCGAATGGGAATCGGGTTTACAATACACAGTATGATCATATGTAATTAAAGGCAGAAGTAATGTTTTTATTAGCCGTAGTTTAGTGTTTACTGGAGTTAAGGCAGAAAATAGCCAGCATAAATTCTTCCGACTATATAGTTGGCATGATTTACGGCAGAAAGCGATTTATTTATTTTGATACCAAGACTGGTTACAGTGTCCACAAAACTAAGCTGGGATTGGAAGAGAAATTTTAGGCAAAGGAGAAGTATCTATCACAATGATCCAATCCGGATCGGATCATGATAATAAAACAGCTTTAGATCATCACATTTTTTATTTCAAGTTGGTAGTTGAGTGAAATGCGTTCTTTCAAATGATATTTCAAAAGGGTTGCAGAGTTGCCCTGCGAGTATTTTTTTTTTTTTCAGTTAAAAAAAGAAAAAAAATAATAAAAGAATTTATTATGCCCATTCTCATCATGTGGGTACCCAACGAGTTGTGGATCGTGATAATGCCAATCAAGAGAGAGAGCCGAGGTCTGCTTAATTGGAGTAGAAATCCTTTTTTTTTCTTGAAAATTTTCTGGCCAACCTGTCATTGGCGGTTTTTAGAAAATTGTGTTTGATTCTATTTTTTTCTTGCTCTAGTGGCTTTAGTTAGATGTTGTTTGTACCTTATTTTGTTCAATGGTTAATATTTGTTTTATTTTTTTTTTTGGGAAAAATGATACTCATGTATTTTGTTAAATATACACTTTTTTCCACTTATTCTTATTAATTTCACGAATATACCTATGTATTGTTTCGTAAAATTTTTTCATTAGGTCGTGAATTATATAAAAATAAATAAATATGAAGCTTCTCGCTATCTATGTAAAATATTTCACACAGATAAAAATGTTCATGTGGTAATACTGTTTTTATTGGAAATAGTGGAAACGATACCCAAGTTTCCATTGGAAAATTTTCTCTTGTGTGAAATCGAAGAACTAATTTTTGGATCACAAAAATAGATCCAACCAAAAAGCAGGATCTCGCTTTGTTGTTTTAATGCAAGTAAATCAATGATCCGATCTGGATCATCGTGATAATAAAATACGGCTTATGTTTTTTTTTAAAATTGCAATAAGTTGAGACTTTAACGGATTAAGTGTGAGACCATTTTCAAGGGACCAACTGCAAATTGCAGTGTGATCCTCATTCAGTATACACGCCAAATCTTCTTGATAGCCAATCGGACGAGATATATACAGCTGTACATCATCTGCATAAAGATGTAGGATCACATTCGAACAGACACTAGGAAGATAATTGATATAAATGCAATGCAATATCGATCCTAGAATAGAACCTTGAGGAATACCCATTTTAAAATTTAGAGACTGAGATTGCGTCTGACCAATGTTGACTCTTTGGCTACGGTGTAAAAGCAAGTATAGCATGGTTATCTCTGTCAAAAGCCTTCGAGAAATCCAGTAAACAGAGAATAGTAACATTGTCTAGAATCTAGATCATATTGAACCCTTATATCGTCAAGGACCTTTATGATGGCAGTTCCACAGCTATCTTTTCAAATCCTCTCCAATTTTCCTAAATGCTCGCACTGTGTGTTATAACATTATAAGGGTATTCATAACCCCTTGATGTGCGCGTTAATTATAAAAAAAAATGCTGTTCACGAAAATCAGATTGCACTGGAGACAGTAAATTAAACCTTTAAAGGTAACTAGAAATCTGCAAAACCTTTGAAAAACACGGAGGATCCTAGAGTCTAAGCTAGAGCAAGCATTCGGTTTTTTAGCAACAGGGATGACCTTAGCTTTTTTCCAGCTCTCAGGGAACGACGAAGAAGCGATACAAAAATTAACCAAGTGTGTCAAAGCATTGGAGACATGTGGCAGAATCCTTTTTAAGAAATTAATTGGAATACCATCATCTCCGCAAGCGTCAGATTTGATAGAACGAATGCTTTCGGGAATAACATATTCTGATACTACTTCAAACTCGAATACCGTTGAAGGTTCAAATAACATTTCATTTTAGGGGACAAAGTTAAGTTCTTGGACGTCACTCATAACAAAGGTGTAGTTCATTGAGATCAAGGAAGTTGAGAGGAGTCTCCTTCTTACCGATTTTAATAGAGCGTACATTTTCTACAGCTTACGAGCGGACTGGTTTGCATCCAATTTCGACATAAAATAGCATTTCTTAACTCTGCGAGTAATAAACGTAGCTTCATTTCGAGAACTGCAGAATAGTTCCCAGTTAGTATTTGAGGGATTAAGCTTCCATCTGGCGTACGATTTACTTCGATTTTTAATCGATCAATGTACGTCAGATGTAAGCCAGCTTTTGCTCCGTACAGAAACAGTTTTAAGGGGAGCATGTTTTGTATTCAAATACCAACGATTGGATAAAATCCATCTTGTCATTGGGGTCAGAGAAACTATGGCATAAATGCCAGGGGAAAATCATTGCATCGGCTTGTAGAGCAACATTATTTATAGCATTTTAGTCTCTGAACTGAAATGACAAAGGGGTTAATACACATTAAAAATTAATGTCGTATGTACAAAAAATCAGGTCATGGTCAGATATACTGTAGTGTAATAACATTCATTCGAAAAGAGCCACAACCAAAATACGAGATACAAACAAAAAGCACGTTTTCATTGATACTTAATATCATAGTAAAACGATGTACACAATTTTGTTGTCCCCTTTGGCCAACAAAAGCTAAGTTCAAAGACATCGTTTTGACTGCGTTGCTTTGTGAGTGGCACTGAATGTATTTTGTTACACTACTCCCGAATGCAAGTTTGTCAACATTAGAAATGAGACGACTGCCCCAATTAGTAACTTATGAGAAGCAGAATGCTGATGCATTCTTATTTGTAATATAGTTCATAAGAGGAGATATCCCAAATAGATGTGTAATATAATTTAGGTATAAATAGCTGTAAGAAAATGTAAATAAAATCAATTCCATTCCTTACACTGTGAATTCATTATCAAACTGCGGCTCTCTAGCCATCAATTTGAAGCGAGCTGCGCTTATACAGCAAAAGCAAGAAAGTAACAGTTAGAACTTTACAATACCATCCAGGGATAATTGGTCTAGTAAGAGAACGTTCGAAATATCAGAAGCAATCATCAGGTCAAGGAGACTCGGATTAGAGTTAGAACCAAAACGCGTAGCAAAGGAGTTTGAGACATGAAGTCCATTAGCCGCAATTTCATCCATTAATTGTTTTGCCCGACTGTCTAGTAACAGAAGATCTTCATTGAAGTCACCAAAAACAACAATGTGTTCATATGAAGCAGAGAACAGTTGAAGGGCAGAAAAAAAGGGTTCAGGAGAGTGACTTCTGTTAGGATTATAACCAACACCCAAAATAGCCTTGGTGGTCCCATCAGTTACTTCTTAAATAAGAAACTGAATTGCTTCATTATCTAACTTCCTCAAAACTCTGCTTTTAAGTGATGAATTGCAAAAAAAAGTCGAATTAACAGTGAATGATCACCGTTCGCTTTTTTCTTGTTTAATCAGACGGCATCAAAGTAAGGCGTGAGTGGATGGTTGAGCTTGGCGGCAAGTTTTTTGCAAGTTCAACCGCACTACGATCCTTTGGCAAACCACAGACTATAACATCACTCAGACGATGCACTCGCTGTTGATCTTCAAGTTGTTCTCTGATTCAGTGGCGTAGCGTAGGGGGGGGGGGGGGGTTTTGGGGATAAACTAAAAAATATTTCAGTCGAATATCATTTAAACGCTTCATTTATTTTTTTTTTTTGTTTTATTGATGCAAATTTGTTTTTCATGTTTAAAATTTAAGTTCGAGCTTTTCACAAATCAGTATTTAAATACATGTATGTTTGTGTTTTGCCTACATTGAGCTATAGAAAAGAGTTGAAATGCGTTAGTAGGGCTCCTATTTATTAAAATCATTGACTTATTAAACATGGACTGCTAGGACCCAACTTCACGATGGTTCCACTTATTCTAAGCAATACTAGCGAGCATCATTTCAGCGGAAAACTAGTGAAACATTTTTGACACTGCTAAATAATCACGCTAGCTAAATCACAGCAGATGTCGTTAGTGTTTTAGTTAAGTCAAAGTCAAAGTCAATTTAAGTATGGTATAATTGGGTATTATTGTGGTACCCGTGGTGCGATGGTTAGCATGTCCACCTGCTAACCCAGGGGTTCGAGGTTCGAATCCCAGCAGAGGCAGAAAAATGTTTTTTCCCGGGTATCGCCTTTCGCGAGGAATTGGCAAGCCCTCCGTTAGTAAATTCATGCCATGAAAAGCGCTTTCTCAATTAGCCGTTCGGATCCGGCATAAAATTGTAGGTCCCCTCCATTCCCTCACAAGGCATGGTTGTGAGAAATGCGCTAGGCCCAGGGGCTCCTCGCTCTGTAGCGCCACCCTATTTATTTATTTATTATTATTGGGATCTAATTGGCCAAAGAATACTGTTGTGCGAAAATTTACTCAGCATAGTAATCCAAAAAACATCAAAGTGGCGCGAGTTCCCAATCCTGGCGAAATGATTTCCAGTCAGCTTGGACAAGCGCAAATGTAAACAAACCAGATGTTTCTATTTATTTTCAAAATATGGGTGGAATGAGAGGTAAAATTCACGATCTCTATGCCTGTGTTGATTCTTTTGAGTACGATGTTTATGCGTTTGCTGAGACCTGGTTTTATAATGATATAAGAAATGAAGAAGTTTTCGATACACTTGATTTTGCTGTGTTTCGGCGTGATCGTTATGATGTTGGATCCGGAAGAGGTGGCGGTGTTCTTTTGGCTGTTCGTAATGGTTTTTCTTCTTATGCTATTGATCTTGATTTATATTCTTTAGAAGTAAATACTGAACAACTGTGTATTTGTATTCAAGGCAATAATGATCATAAGTTCTTAATTTTTCTTAGTTATATACCTCCTGACTCTCAACTATCTATTTATACAAGTCATTTGCATAATATTGAAAAAATCATTTCTGATTTTTCTGATTATAAATCTACTGTTTGTGTAATTGGTGATTTTAATTTGGGTGGAATTAAATGGATGCAACAAGAAAATAGGGTTTTACCAGTTGTTCTTACAACTGAAAAAGAATTTGATTTTGTCGATACTCTTTTTGCCTTAAATTTAACGCAATTTAGTTTCGTGCATAACTCATTGCAACGAATGCTTGATTTGGTATTTGCTAATGATGGATCCGACGTAAATGTTTCTGAATGCATCCCTTTATTCTCAAATTCAACTCACCACGTTGCCATGTCCATTTCTCTGAATAATATTTGCTTCAATAATGTCAATGCTTATCAGTTTGTTAGTAAATTTAAATATCATTTCAACTCTATTTATTTAAATATCTTAAATGAGTCGTTTCTCAGAATCGACTGGCAACTGTTATTGAATAATCATCTGAAAGACAATTTTGATAATTTTTTAAATATTTTTGTAAGAGAATTGAATTCCTCTGTTCCGCGTTCTATACTTAAAGTTAACTCTCATCCTCCTTGGTCGAATTTTAGATTGCGCAAACTTAAAAATGCAAAGAATAAAGCTTTCAAAAATTACAAGCATACGAATAGCAATGATGATTTCACTCTATATTCGCGTCTAAGGAAAGAGTATGTATTTCTTTCAAAATTTTGCTATAGTAATTATGTTCATTTGACTGAAATTGAATTGAAGCAAAATCCTAAAATTTTTTGGAGATTTATGAACTCAAAACGTAAATCTGTCGGGTTTCCTACAGTAATGGCTTATAAGAATGAATTTTCGAGTGACTCTCGTACAATTGTAAATTGGTTTGCAGAAAGCTTTCAAAGTGTTTATAATACTTCTGATTCAGTAGTTGGAAATAATTATTTTTCTAATAATTTAATTCCAATGACTGATTGCTGTTTGTTGAGCTGTGAATTGGATGAAGTTTCTACAGCTTTATTTGAATTGAAGGTTTCACTCAGTCCTGATTTTCATGGAATTTTTCCGATTGTACTGAAGCATTGCTTCAAATCTTTAAGCCTTCCGCTTCAGTTCTTATTCAATCAATCACTTTCAACTGGAATTTTCTTAAACGAATGGAAAATCGGCCATATAAATCCTATTTTTAAAAATGGTGATAAAAAGGAAATTGAAAACTATCGCCCAATATGTAAGCAGCCAACCATTCCAAAACTTTTTGATAAAATCATGAAAAATAAAATATATGCTGTCATTAAATGCCACATTTCAAACAGCCAACACGGCTTTTATCGTGGTCGGTCAACAACTACAAATTTGGCTTGTTTTTCAAAAACGTGTTTTAAAACGCTTGAAAATCGATGCCAATTGGATGTTGTATATACCGATTTTACTAAAGCTTTTAGTAGAGTAAATCACCTTGTTTTAATTAAAAAATTAAAATTATATGGTTTTGACGGCACTCTACTTAAATGGTTCTGGTCTTATCTGACTGATAGAATGCAAATTGTTAAAATTGGGGATGTTGAATCATTCCCAATTATTGCTTCTTCTGGTGTCCCAGAGGGAAGTCATTTGGGCCCACCGTTATTCGATTTGTTCATCAACGATTTTCCAAACATATTGTCTTCATCAGAATGCTTAATTTTTGCTGATGACGTAAAAATGTTTAAAGTCATAAAAAATTATAATGATTGCATTGCATTTCAACAAGATATTTCCAAATTTGAGGTTTGGTGCCGGCAAAATGATCTAAATCTTAACTTGTCTAAATGCTCTGTTTTAACTTACTGTCGTCTGTCCAATCAAATTGTTTTTGATTGCACCTTACAAGGTTTTAAATTATACCGGTTTCATGAAGTTAAAGATCTTGGAATAATTTTTGATGCTAAACTAAGTTTCGACTCTCATGTTTCTTATATTGTTTCAAAGTCAAACAGTATGTTAGGTTTTCTAAAAAGAAATTCCAGCGACTTTAAAGATCCTTATACTCTTAAAGCTATTTACTGTTCAATTGTTCGACCTTTATTAGAATACGGTGTAGTTATTTGGAATCCTGCGACAAAAAAATTAATTAATAGAATTGAAAAAGTTCAAAAAATTTTCTAAGATTTGCTTTGAGACAATTTTCTTCCTATAATGGTGTAAACCTTAACTACAAAAGTAGATGTTTGTTATTGGGAATACCAACTCTGGAGTCAAGACGTGTAATGTATAGTGTATTATTTATTCGCGATATTATTTCGAATGATATTGATTGTGAATTTCTTTTATCTTCAATCAATATTTATGCGCCTATTCGATCATTGAGAATGAGACCTTTTATTTATGAAATACCTCATTCTACAAATTACGGACAAAGGGAACCAATTTCTCATTGCTGTTCATTTTTTAATTTGTATTACAACAATCTTGATGTAACTACTACAAGATTTCATTTCAAAAGTTGCCTCTGTTCATTGTTATTAACTAATTCTTAGTTTTAAATTGAATCTTATATAAATTTGTATAGATATATTAGCTGTAAGCATAATCTGTAGATTTCTTAAATCGTAGATTGAATAAATAAATAAATAAATAAATAAATAAGAGTAAGATATTGGCTAGTGTAACCAAAAATAAGTGCAATCATTAGGTCTGTTTCTTTACTTTGTGGACAGAAATTCACAATCTGTCATATTAGTGGGGGTAAAATTCTCTCAGAAACTCTCAGAAACTCTCTGAAAGAGCCTAATTGTCCTAAAAGTAAAGAAACGCCTTGAACAAAACATTCGCAGCAACGCTTGGAAAAATGTCTGTTTGACAGTTGTTGTATTTGTTTTTGCTGTGCACGATTTCTGTCCATCGAAATTTAGGTGGCAGAAATTCACAGGGTGGGCAAAATTTTTACTCTCTCGTGAGCACTCTCTTTTGTGCACTGCTACGAAAAATCGCTGTGCTGGAACGGCATTAGACTGACTTTCGACGAATTTTGGTGCATTTCGTGCGAATTTTCAGTAAAGAAACACACCTATTATTATCCAACTTTTGTATAGAGAATTAATGCAACTAGCAGTCCTTGTATCATAAGTCAATACAATGCTTCAATCACAATGATCGATTGCGCCAGTTCCACAAAGAAAAATCTCACTGAGCGCTCAATGTCACTGTGACGGAGCGCAAACAGTTTTGTGGAACATAATTCTCTGCTCAACTGTGTCCTTGTTTTCAAATTTTTACTCATCATCATCAGAATGTACAACGAAAATTCGCTGATGCTGAAAAAATAGCCGAGTCTATAGGAGAAAAAATTGAAGTTTCCAGGATTGTGCATCGTCAAAAAAACCGACAAAATTACCAAAGCAGCTCAGCAGAAGATTATTACCGTACATCAATATTCATACTTTTCCTGGATCACTTCATATAATCCATATCTGACAGATTTGAGAAACACAAAAAAATTTTTTCAATAATCGGAAATACCATCCCTGAAAAATTGGTCAGGAAAGACGTTGAGAATATTGATGAAACCGTGGAAGTAATAATGAATCAATGGCCAACAGCGACTGAGGCAGCTGCTTCAACCGTAATAAATGAAGTGTTATTTTGGAGACAACGTTGGGTTGGGCCAGAAACTCAACCAAAGACATTTATAGAATCATTAAATCTTTGTAACGATGCACTTTTTCCAAACATTTTCAAGTTTTTGAAAATAGGTGCAACATTGGCTGCGAGCGTAGTTTTTCCACGTTGAAGCGTCTAAAATATTGGATTAGGAATTCTACAGGCGAAGATAAGCTGAACGGGCTTGCTCTTATGAGCATTAACAGGCACATTGACATTAAGGTGGAAGAAGTTATCGAATGATTCGCGCAAAGCAGAGAAGAATTGATTTATAATTTCGTGTATTTTCACATGTTCTTATTTTCTGCACTTTATTATTGTATATCAATAAATTGGAAAAAACCTAATCAATACAATTGAACAACGACTTTTACTTACGTACAAATATTTACATGTAACCCCCCCCCCCCCCTTCCCCCCGAAAAATTTCCTAGCTACGCCACTGCAACCCTTAAATAATGATTGGCAATTTTTGATTACAAATTGTATGAGACGTCAATAACAGGGCGATTTCAATCAATAGGTGTGTAGATAAATGTTCCAAAAATTTTTAACAGAAAACAAAAACAAAAGAATGTCGTCGTAATAATAAAGTTTGTTAAAAATAAAGCCCATTTTGGAAAGGGGAAGGGGGTGGTGGCTGGTTAAACTAACAAGTTGTTGATATTAGAAAAAAGCAATCGATTTATTTCCTTACTGTTTTTTTGTAGATTCTGAGATATATCTATCTATACAATAGGACAAAGAGGAAAGATTTTTTGTTTGCTTGTTTGTATAGAATTGGCTTCAAAACTTCTGATCCGATTTGAATGAAATTTAGAACGGAGATGGAAATTACTGTTTATTTGTGAAAAATGCTGGTATCGAAGTGAAACAAAAACGCACTGAATGTTGAAGTTTGCAGTTTTCAGTTTTTTAAAATAACGTGTCTTTTCCAATCCATGACAAAAAAAACTCTCTTATTGATATAACCATTTTATGGGCCAGTAACAAGGGCGTAGCCAAGGGGGTTTTTTATTTTTATTATATTATTATTATTTTATATTATTATTATTAATATATCCCACACAATTCACCAATTAACCGAGAGGTTTGCGAAACACCGTAAAGTAGTATTGGCATTATCTGGTGTGTTACCTTCAAATTTTGCAGTCAGTTCTAAAATTTAAGACGCAATTTTTATGTATTCGGCAGTGCTACCCGAAAGAAGTACATCCGTCGTCAAAGAAGATCTTGAAGTGTGGAAAGCAGCTATGACTATCTCCTGCGATAAAAAATTACCTATATCCAAATATTAACACGCTGCTACAGATATTGGCTACCATACCTGAAGTAGTGGATATATTTAAAAAGAAAATCAGAAGATTGATTCTATAATGCATATGTAGTCAAATGAACTTTATTTTTTTCATATAATATAAAGGTTATTTATTTAATGCATTTCAATTAGTTTTATTTATTGGCTTTTGGGATAAATTGAGTGTGCTTTTTACACTTCAATATGCACACAAAACCCAACAAGGTTTCGATTCAATCAATCGAACTATTTTTTTGCTTTATTTGATGGAATTTAAAAAACAAAAAAATCACGATTTTTGTTAGTTTTTTCTAGTTTTATAAAATACGAGTAATGATTCCAAAAAATTGAAAAGAGCAGTAATTGCCATTTTGAAAGAAACTCTCCTATTGTATTTAATAATTTTGTTAATTTTTAAACTTCAGCTGAGTTAAAGTTGTTTCTAATTTTAAAATAAATTTAATATATTAAATCGAATTTTGAGCCCGAGTTACACGCTTTTCAGAAATTGCTTATCGTTAATTTTCGATCTAAAACATAGTTTTTTTTTCTAAACTATTTATTTTGCATCACAAAAAAAATTCATAAATTGGCAAAGATCAAAAATTTCTTTTCGATTCTGCCATCAATCATGGTTAGATGGCATTTATCAAAACCGGAGGTTGCTCATTTGATCATCCTGTTCCGGGCCGGATTAACCCTCAACGGGGCCCTGGGCAACCATCAATTTTGGGGACCTTTTTTCACGTCTATTCCCTTCTTTTTCGAATAAAGTTCATAAATTTCATAAAAATTTTGCTGTCAAAACGATATAATTTCAATAAAATTACCATCTTTTTTTTTTATAACTTACGCGCACTTCAAGGGGTTGTGACTACCCTTATAATGTTATAGAACACAGTGCGGGTGTTAGGAAATTAGGAAAGGATAAGAAAGGAGATGCCGATGCACATCACTCTTGAAAAACAATCAAGTATAAAGCCACTGAGCCCCGCTTTCTCCAATTTTCTTATCAATATGACAAAAATATTAATAGTTCTTCTCTCTAAATGGACATTGGTTCCATTGCATGCAGTACGCAATGTTGAAGAAAACTCTTTTTATAAAAGATTGGCTTAAGTATGTGGCGGATTGTGGAATTACACTAAACTTAAATGATATACATGCGGACCAATGGAATTTTTATGAAATTATAAGGCTAACTGATGAAAATGAACGATGCGGCTTTATTGAAAGAGCTCGAGAGTCAACAGAGCGGCTTAAGTATGTGGCGGATTGTGGAATTACACTAAACTTAAATGATATACATGCGGACCAATGGAATTTTTATGAAATTATAAGGCTAACTGATGAAAATGAACGATGCGGCTTTATTGAAAGAGCTCGAGAGTCAACAGAGCGGCAGTTTACTACTCGAAGGCTAATTACAACCTAAGCCAAAGCAATGATTTTAACAGTGGCTGTTCTTGCCTTATGATAGGAATAATTTTTAAAATAAGAGAAGAAATGCTTAGATTGAATTTTGCACCACATCGTTACGAAAGATCTGGTAACTGCACTTGTAGGAGAGAAAAGATGTACTTCATTTCATTGGCATGTGCCCCACACTAAAAAAATTAAGGCGATTCTATTTTGGAAAAAATTTTTCTTGATGTTGATGAAGTAACAATCTTTCTAAGTCAAAATTGGAAACAACCTTATGACTACTATATTAAACCCAACACGTACAGACTGAGAATAGTTACTGAAAACTTCTTATAAACGAATGTTATTTTTACAAGTTTGTCTTGAAAAATTGAAATAGATCTAACTTATTCTTTTTTTTTTTTACTAATCTAAAAGTTTTTTCTTTAAATATTTTAGCTAAATTAGAATCCCACCTCACTTTGCTTGAACTTAACTCAAGCCAAAGTTAATAAAAAGTCTAGTATTAATAAAAAGAAATACTTAGCTCAAATCTATTGCATTAACTTAACTTTTTGTTCAAACACTATTTTCCTGCACTCTGGCTCATTGAAAAAAATATCTGGTTCGAAGAAGTTTAGAGAAAAAAAGACTAAAAAACATAACATAATTTTAGTCTTGAATCTTGTGACTAACTTAAGTTCAGCGAACCACGACCTAAAAAGATTCAAATCCCAAATAATATCAGCAGTAAGATCAAGGGGACTATCAGCACCAAAGGCACGACTAACATCATCTGCAAAGGCAGTAATTTTCGAATTGAATGGTAAACAAGGAGTTTATATACAATCAGAAAGGTATAGGGCCAAGCACTGAGCCTTGTGGTACTCCTATTTTAAGAAATTTGAAGTCATTTCTAATATTATTAGCGCAAATTTATAGTCATCGCGTTTTCAGAAGAAAGTGCCGGTTCTTGTTGACATCACTCTAACTTTAAAATGGGGCCATTAAATAAAAACGATTTATAAACACCACACTAACTAGTGACAAATGAAGTGAAGTAACAGGCCAACAAAGCAAAAAATAAAAAATAAACTCGGGTGAAAAATGGCATATATATATGTATTTGGATTGCAAACGAAAATGTGTAATGAAATATGAAAGTCTTGTTTTTGTCGAGAAATATTTCATTCATAGCAAATATTTGCTCGGAAATAAATCAATAAAATGTCAGGCAAACTAGAAAAGTCAGATGAGTTAGAGCAAAGTTTTAAGTATTTGAAGTGGGGGTTGTCTGACTTTAAATTTAGAGTGACTCTAAAAGTGTGAAGTTAAAATCTATTACAAATTGATTTAAGTGTCATTTAAAGCTAGTGTGGCACTAAAACTCATTTTAAGGCGACTTTAAATTACTATAAATTTGCGCTATTGAACTTAACAAATTTATGCCATTTTTTTTTACTGTAGGCTAGGTACATTTTTGGTAAATCTACTTCGATTTTTTGAGGATTTTGCTACACTTTTTGGGTTGATCATATCTTGCTCTCTAGGCGTGGGTTCGAATCCCACTTCTAAAACCAATTGTACCGTTTCCGCTATTCGACCACAAAAACTACGAAGTATTATTGAAAAATCCAATTTATAAGAAGGAACCAGTCTAATTATTATTTAATATCAAAATTAACTGGATAATGTAATGGAAGTGGATAATGTAAAAATATTAGCTGATATAAGATAGGTGCAAATTTTTTTCGCACTTTCAAAAGTACAATATTTTTTACAAAAACTGCCAAATGGTAGTTGCCTGTAGTCAATAATGTTGTTTGACAGGCAATAATGAAATAATGATTCATGGATGTCGGAGGGTCCGTTCTCCGTTCACATGTGTTTACCTAAATAAAATCGTATGCTCATTTTATCGTATGTGATTTTAGAAAGTTCATTGATTTGAAGGGTTAGATTTATAGATTTATATAAAGATATTTAAAATAACGTAATAGCAATAAACAAAGGTGTGTTAAGCGATTGAAAGCCATTTTTGCATATTTTTTATCACATTTTTATGTGAATGTTGACATTTTTTCCAAAGGCATTTGTTGTGTATTCCTTGAAAATAAGTTAGTTAGGAAATTAGGAATTATTTATTGTTTCAATTTAATTTCAAGTGTATCTAAGATCATTGCAACGTAATTTAATTCTTAAAAAGGGAGCAATGTACTTATGTCCACTTTCCTAAACCACTTTTAAAATACATATACATATTAAGATTTTAAACTTCCACGCGACGTATTTTGGCCAAGTGCACTTCATTTAAATCCTTAAATCCTTGTGAATTGTTAAAATGCTTTATACAATTCGGCATCATTTCATTTAGAAGGGATTCCTTCAAAACAAAAGCATAAAAGAATGCTATTCCATGCATTTGTGCTTAACTAAAGTAAAGGAGCATTGTATTTTATTTTTGGACGAATTTAAGCTATCTAAAACAAATCACAGTATATTTTTCACCGCGCACAGAAAATTCAGTCCTCATATAAACTGAGCATGTTAACTAGACTGGTTCAAAAAAATAGTGGCTATTTTTTTTCTCGAAACAGTTCCATTTATACCTTCGAAGTGGTGTAAAAAGATGCCTAAAATGTTAAAAGGGGAGCTCTTAATATAAATATTTAGAGGTCACTGATCGCAGATTTCCATTAATTTCCCATAAATATAGTATGGGAAAAAACTTTTAATATTTCGTTCGAGAAGCAAAGTTTCGGGAAGAACGATACACATTTTTATAGAAAATTAGTTGTTCTACAAAAAAGTTTGTGATCATTTTTCGACCAATTCACTCCTTAAAAAGTTATTCAAGGTTAAAGTTTAATTTAGAGTAAATTTAAGTTTTTTTTCTTGATTTTTGACAAAATTTTAACCAGTGTAGAGCAACTAATTTTCTATGAAAATATGTACCATGTCATAAATGAATGATTTCATAATTTTAAGTGATAAGTTTTAACATTTTGTCAGAAATAAAGAAAAAGAATTTAAATTTAAACTTTTAGCTTGAAAAACTTTTTAAATAGTAAATTGGTCGAAAAATGATATGAAGCAAATAATGTAGAATAAGGCCCTTATTGCGAGTGTCGTCTAATATTCGATGCGACAAGGAAGCAAAAATACAGACGACAACGACCGAATCCAAAATTGGAAGTATCGAACAATAAGAATACGCAATACCAAATTTCATTTTCGACGTTCGACTATCGACAACCGTCGTTTATCGACAGCCAAACGACACTCGCAATAAGGGCCTAACTAATTTTCTATAAAAATATGTATCGTTCATCCCGTATCTAGACCGAAATATGAAACTCCAAAATTCAAAAGTTTTTTTGCCATTAAATTTGTATGGGAAATGGAAATCTGCGATAAGCGACCTCTAAATATTAATATTAAGAGCTTTCCTCTTAACAGGCATCTTTTTATATCTCCTCAAAGATACAAATAGAATTGTTTCGATAAAAAAAAGTCACTTTTATTGAACCAGTCTAATGTAAACAGAGATAAATAAATACAAGAGAAACTACTTGCATAGCAAAAAACAGACAAAAAAAAAAACTTTTTACCTGCATTAATTTCACTATGGAACATTTGCATTTTCCACTCTATACAATTGTTTTAAGTTTTTAACAAACATTTTTTGCGTTTTTGTGCGAATTTGACAAAAAAAAAATTGCTGACTTTTATTGGTTTGAAAACTGGTAAAGAACACCAAACCTCAAATAAATCAAGTCGCGCTGTCTGGGAAGCGTTTTTTTTGGATATCATGTTACATATCATCACTTTTTGACCATTTAAAAAAGGCTAACTTTGGTGTACCCTCACCTGTTTTATGTTCGATATCTCTGTCAATACTGATGAAAGAGAACTAATCTTAGACTTAATTTTTTGTAGAAATAACTACCTTTAATACTGAATTTAAGTTGAGCTTCCATAGGTTTAGGGTTGCCAGATTTTCAATTTTAAATGGTGTTCAAAATTTCATTCAAGATTGCAGTTTGATCAGAGAGCTTTTTGAAATGCCTTTATTTTTTTTTTTTTTTTTTTAAAGAGGAGCCTTATGCTAATCTGGAGAACTCAGACCTAATATCCAGTCCATTGTACTACCAGATTAGCAGCCTTCCCTTTTTTTTTGTGTTGCAGTAGTTGGAAATAAGTTGTTAGTCATTTCACATATATAACCTCAAGGGCGGCGTCCATATGAAACTGGGAGGCTGAAAGAAAAGTAGATGCCCAGAGCGGGATTCGAACCCACGCATCAGGCCTCTCTACCAAACACTCTACCACTGCACCACGGCCGCCCATTTAAATGCCCATTTAAATGCCTTTATTTACGAAAGAAGAATACGCAGACATTTTTTTCTTATGTGAGTTTTGCAGTGGAAATTCAAGAAGAGCACAACGAAGATACCAGGAACTTTATCCGTACCGAAAATCTGGCAACCCTTGACCTATGGGAGTCCAATTTAAACACAGTTTCAAAGATTACAAGACTACAAGTAAGACAAGCGTTTTCGAGAGCAAACACCCACAATGAAACTTAAAAACGGGCTCTGGCATGCTTTCAAAACGAAGGAGGGCACTTTAAACACTTGTTATAATAATTGTATTTGTATAAACTACATAAAAAACTACGAACAGTGTCCATATTATTGTTTTATTCAAACAAACCTCACACCTAAAAACCATTTTACTTTTTTTTTAAATTTTACCCGTTTTGTATTTTTTCAAGCATCATAAAATGTATGGGTTTGTATGGTATCATAAAATGTATGGAGTTTTTTTTTTTAATTATTGTTTTGTTCATTTGTAAAAAATAAACAAACTCTATGTTTATCAGGCATTTTCTGAAAAAAATGACCTCATAGTCAAAACTTTGCTTGGGGAAAAAAAATTAACACCATTTAAAATTGAAAATCTGACAACCCTAAACCTATGGAAGGTCAACTTAAATTTAGTCTTCAACGTTGATATATTTACAAAAAATTAAGTCTAAGATTAGGTCTTTATCATCAGTATTGACAAAGATATCGAATTTAACACAGGTCAGGGTACACCAAAGTTAGCTTTTTTTAAATTGTCGAAAAGTGATGTCAAAGTTGAGAAACGGACTTTACTGTGAAACAATTTTTTTCTTAGTATATGACCAATAATCACATCCCGAAGTATGTAACACGAATAACGGGACACCCTGTACATTATATGACAGCCTTGTAAAAAACATGCCTAATTTAAGCGATGTTGAGTGTTAGATCGAGTATTCAAGTTGACAACATTTGTATTCTTCAGAGAAAAATTTGTGAAAGATTACTGTTTTTGTGAAACCTTAAGATAATAAACTTTATTTTCAAACAAATGATCGAATTTTGTTTTTTTTCTTTATTTAAAAACTACAAAATTACAGTTTCTCATTAATTTTAATTAATTTTTAGTAAAATTAATTCTGGTCACTTCACTGTTGATCTAATGCTACGTTTCCACTCAGAATTGAATCACACTTCAATTCGAATTAGTGCCAGTGTATACCAAGATCGAATTGAAATAGGATTACCCGATCCGATACTGCTTTGGTAGCTGAATCGATTCAAAAGGGTGTGTGTGTATTAGGGTGGAGCGTATTTTTTTTCTTAGGCTCATGTTTACTTAGTTAAAATATAATATGAATCGACTGAGAGTAACTGCCTCCGCCAGGTCATTGAAATTTTGTAAGATCTTGATTTTAAACGAAACTTTGTTTTTTTTTCATTTGCTTTCAGCTGGATAAATATAAGTTCCCTTTTTCAATTGGTGCATTAAAACGCCGCATTTTCCCTCAACTCTCCTTTTTCACATGAAACTTTTCAACGCCTATATCACCCATGGCGTCCAAATGCACAAATAAATCGTTAATACTTAAAAAAAAATGGTGGTGTTATACGCCTAGGTACTTGAAAAGAGGCTGCAGAAAGAACTTCAGTGGATAATTTGTTTACTCCACATGAATGAATTGCCATTGAGACACTTTTTTCACTACTTTCATGGATAAACTTCTGGGCCAGAAAATTACACTAGACCTTTGTGAAAAGCACTTCAAACTAGTACGACATGACTGCAGCGGTACTCTCAGGAGATTTTCTATAAGATTTAGGAAATAAGTTCTCCGAAAAAATCAGATCTGTCACAGATTCCATCGTAGAAAACTTCCACACGGACAGCAAAGTTACGAGCTACGAAAATTTGTGTTCACAAAATCCGAACGGAATCGAAGAAAGCATTTCCACTTACAACGCTAAATACCGCCGTCCTGTTTCTCGAAATCAGCTGTTTTACGCCAAATGTGAAAGATCATTCACATTTTTCTGCAAACACAACTTCTTTCGTATATTAAGACGACTAATTTACATTCCACTCGGATTTGGTGATACCAAATTTACGAATTTCGAAATTCGTTCCACTCCGAATGGATAATGTGATAGTTACATCGGGAAACTTAGACTTTTTTCGATTATGATGGAATCTATGATAGGGCAGAATGTCTCATGCTCGTTGGCTAACACGTGCCATTCGATTACTTTGTCTGTATGTAGCCAAAGAGATTCCATCGTCAGCTAAATCGTCGTGCGAAGATAGTACGCGACATCTCTACAGTATGATTGCAAGGCAGTCTATAGGTATCTCTCAGAAGATCTGATCCAGTAATTCAACGAAATAATTACTTTACGCATGGCTGAAAATGTTCGTGAGCTGGCAGCTCGACGGATGCTGAAGACCCGCAGTGTGTCTGAAACATCAACTCTTAGGCATTTTGAAGTGGCAATGGTAAACTTCAATGCATCCGATTACATCGGCATAATTGACTGGCAGACGAGAGTAAGTGAACCATCGATTACAACAGAGGAAATAGAGAACATCGCATCATCGGATGGAGAAGACCAACTGATCTTTTTAAGGCTGCCATGCCATACTCAAACTGTGGAGCAGGCTGTGAAAATAACGACTGAAGCTTCCATTTTTCAGTGCAAAAAAATGCCACGTTTGGGTACAATAAAGGCTTAAATAGGTGCCATGACACAAGGCCAAATTGAAGGATTTGGCCTAATTTCGCTTTCTAAAAGTCAAATAAAGCCAAATTTTAACGTTTGGCATTATTACACTTTGATGAAGTGAAAAAATGCCAAGCAGAAAAAGGGAAATAAGGCTTATAAGGGAAATAAGACTTTGACAAAGTGATATACTGCCAAACATTAAAATTTGACTTTATTTCACTTGGCCATATTTCACGGCACCGCGAAAATACAGGCGAAAAAGGAAATGCCAAAGTTTGAGACTAAACGTGATTTTCGAGCAAATTGAAATATCTTTACATTTACATTTACATGAAACCTACTCCACACATAAATCTGCGAAGTAGGGGGGTTGCAGCCGGGCGACAAAGACCAGTTGGCTGATACACCACAAGACTAACTACACTAATACTACATAGAACAAATAACACATGACAACAGCACGCAGTAGTACAGGACGGTCCCCCATCTTGTAACTAACAGCGCTCATTCCGATTTAATTACGGTGTTCTAATGGGAACCGACTCTTTTCGGTTGACAAGGCCGTTGTCGGCTTGAAATATTTTTTTAAAACATATTTGTGAAAGACTTTTCTTCTTTTTTATAATAAGTCTATCTTAACAAGCCTTACTTATAAATAGAATATTAACTTGCATCCTTTTATAAGCTAACGACAGTACATTAAAACACCTTTCGTTTTCTAAAATAAATCTTAAAGTTTGAGGCTAAAGCGGAGGCAGAAGATATTGTTCAAATAACAAAAAAAAAAAAAAAATATGTCTTTGTTTCAGTGCAACACATATAATCATCACTATTAGAACAACAAATTACGAGTTCAAAAAATCTCCATACATCCGTGCTCCACCCTAGTGTGTATACCTAGATCGAGTGATCGGTTAATCGAGTGTGTTGGTGTGTGTTGTTTTTAATTTAAGTGAACCAGTAAAAATTGCACACACTAACCCTTACATGCTTATTTGATTCCATTTGACTTCGAATACCCGATTCGGTGAGGTAAGTATGTACCTGCATCGAAATCTGAATCTGAATCCAATCCTAAGTGGTTACGAGGTATAAGTTACGGAAAACATGCGGTCGAATCGGAAATTTTTATTGATAATGGCAAATATAAAAAGCTTATCCGGTGTTTATTATACGATATATCAGTAAAAACAAGTCCTGATATATCAGCGAGTGTTTCAATCATGGCTTAAAAAATCAGTCAACCATCAAAAAATGGATGAAATTAACTGATACATTTGTTAAGATATTCGAAGGGAATCTGCAAGCTTAAACCTGCGTTAAGTACACGTGATGAGGGAGATATTTTGTATGGTTATGCTGAATCTAATTGGGCTGAAGACATTTTCAAGTTAAGCGTCACCAGGTGTCAGTGTTGCATGTCGAAAACAGGTCTCTGTTGTACTATCTTAAACAGAAGATGCGTGCCCAAAGCTTCATGGATTCGTTTCATATTGATGAAAATGCATGAATTGAAAGGATAACCTACAGCAAGCTACGAAGACAATCAAAGCTGTTTAAAATGAATAAAAAAGAAAATTTTTCAATAGAACCAAACACATTGACACCCGATACCATTTTGTGAGGGTATATGAAGAAAAAGTATCGGTTACTTGCAAATACTGTTCAACGAAAATTATGTTGTCTGAGCTAAACCGCTAACGGCAACAAGACACACAATTTTGAGGGAAGAATGTGGTATCTTTTTTTTCATAATTAACGCGCACATCAAGGGGTTATAAGATGACTACCCTTATAATGTAATAGAACACAGTGCGTATATTTAGGAATATAGGAGAGGATTTGAAAGGAGACACCGATGCACGTTGCTTTTAGGCCTTTGTGAATCGTAATGTATGGGAAGAACAGGGTCAGGTAGAGCATTCCACATTCGGGTGGTGCGACTAAAATACGAAGCTCTATATTTGACTACGTCCGAAGTTGGGCTCAAGGTAAAACTGATGAGCATTCCTAGCAAGTCGGGTGTTGCGGCTAAATTTTTTCAGTGGAGGAATGCAGCTGGCTACTTCACTAGATCACTGTTTGTGAAAAAAGCGATAAAAAAGAGAGAGACAGGAAACGTTTCGACGATGTTCAAGAGAATCAATCGATTCTACAATTGAACTATGTATTACCTATCAATTTTAACGCTCTATTTTGAATTTTGTACTCTATCAAGTAGGCGTAAAGATGTTTGAGGAGCACCTGACCAGTTATGGGAGTTATACTCCAGTTTTGGGCTGATGAAGGTCTTATAAATTGTAGCCAGATCAGAAGGGGGTGAAGAACTTTCTGCATCGTCGCAAGAAGCCTAAGCATTTAGCAGAGTTTTTGGCGACTTCAAATATAAATAAATTTCGGTTTCTTGGATGCAGGTACCATTCATGGATAATGGTAATGAGGGAATGAAGCTTCAACGATAAGAGACAGCATTGAGTTTTCGAAACATTGAATTCTACTCGGACTTTATTACCCCATGTAACCATGCTGTCAAGAATGTCAAGGTCAGAACGCAATGAGGTTATCATACGCAACCGTAGTTGTTTTGACAAAAAATTTGGAAAAAGAAAAATATACCTATTTGAAGTTATTTCAATAAATTCAATTTTTTGCATGTTAAAGTGCAATCTTTCTCAAACTACTTAGGAATTCTCAAATATCAAGTTCCTTCAAAATTGTGTAAGCCACTAACGAGAAAGTCGGTTTTCAAAAGAATGGTACTACGCGAAGTAGCGTTTTAAAACTTTTCCGAAAATATTTTTCATCATAAGAAAGACAACCGGAGACTATTCCTTCGCATAAAATTTAATCGAAATCGTTGGGCCGTATTTGAGAAAAATAAGTATTTTCAAATCGGTTGGCAGGTACCGTTATTTCAATTTCAAGACCTAGAGACTCAATTCCAAAAACTCATCTGTAGGCTGCTCCACAGGCCCTTAATTCAAGAAAATCGGTCCAGCGTTTCAGGCTGTTGATCCATATACGGACAGACAGATAGACCGATAGACAGACAGACAGAAAGAATTCCATTACTATTTTCGTATTCGCTGCTCTGCATGATTCCGAAACTAACTCATGTACTTTCCCAGAAAATCTCTTTTTTGCCCAGAAAAGCCAGAAAACTCGATTTTCTTGATTTTGTCAAGATTCTTGATTTTGTCAAAAAATAAGAAAAACTCACTCGTTCAGTTTCCTGTGTTTGACTCAGAACTAATAACAGCTTTCATTTTTAAGGAAAAAGTGTTCTTTATAATTTTTTCAATTTTGACGTTGAAGCTTGAATACTCAAAAACTGTTTACTAAAATATTTGTTAAAGAACAAGGTGTTAACTTTCAAAAACATTATAGTATCTGGTAGTAATTCGCCGAGTTTTACTTAATAATTTTCATAAGGAGATTGAGATATTTTCTTGAAAAGCTGCCAATCCCGTCTAAACGGACTTAGTAAGACCCCCTCCCCTATGAATGTGCTCTTGGCTCGACCCAACCAATCCATCTTGTGCTTTTGCCGCACCTTATGCAAAACACCCTGTATATTTAATTCGGCTATACGTCGAACCAAACTTTCTGAGAAGAACTTATTCTGGCTGAAATCCGAGTATCGGTGTTGGGATATACAAAAGTGTCCTCGAGAATGTCAAGATGAAAAATACTTTAAGTGGTGATAATTGAAAGCAATTGTCTGAATACATAAAATAGGGGCTAAAGCGGCCCCTAGACTGTCAATATTATGGCACAAAATATTTCAAAGCATTATTGGGTGGTGTCCCACACCATACAATATTTTATACAATAAATCAGTTGACAGTTTGATATTTCTGGAGGCAACATGCTGAGTGATTCCTTGAAGAAACCTTGGCTTTTTGCTTAGAAAAGAAGGAAAATGACAGCGCAGGTGGATGAAAGAGAAGGAGAGTTGAAGGATGCATCTTCAACTCTCCTTCAAAGCAAGTTCAAAAGCAAATGACGAAATACTGTGTGCAACCCTTCCCAAAGACTTGACAATATTTGGCGCTTTCTTGAACTGAGTTGCATCGAATAATGCACAAAATTCAAGAAAAGCGGAATCAAACAACAACGCACATATAGCGTTTAGTATATTTTTATCCATTCTACACAAAATAGTTTTTGCGAAATGTGAATATAAAATAGATATGAATATTAATTTTTATTCATTCAAAAAATGTCCATGTTTCTGACTGAAATGACACTTAACTGTTAAAAAAGATGTAAATAATTTACTAAATTATAAAATATTTTCTTGTTGAATTTAACAGCTGTATCGTTCGTGGAGTGATGGTTAGCATTAACCCAGAGGTTCGTGGTTCGAATTCTAACAGAGGCAAACATGTTATTCTACGGGTATCGCCTTTCGCGAGGAATTGGCAATTCCTCCGTTAGTAAATTCATTGCCATGAAAAGCGTTTTCTTGATTAGCCGTTTGGAACAAACAGAAAATTGTATGTCTACTCCATTCCCTCACAAGTCACAAGGTTCTAAGAAATGCCCTAGGCCCTGGCTCTGGATCTCGCTGTGTTGCGCCACCCTATTTTTTTTTATCGTCTTATTAATCATAATTAATAAGCACAAAAATACAATCACATTATTAGTTCACCCTGATTTCACGCTACAAAGTCGGAAGCTTCAAATTGACATTGATCATGAATTTAGTTCTGAAAGACGGAAGTAGGGGAGATCTGCTTTAGATGACATACTTGCATTTTTTCAATCACCATAACTGGTACAGCTTTTTTAAACACGCCCAAATTTACAGTTTTACATTGGCAACAAATAGCAAGTTGCAGAATTTCTCAGTTGGCGATTGTTTTTCTGCTGGAACGTCGAGAAAAATTTCGAGTCGAATATTTTTTTTTGTCAATTGTCGAAGAAGCTTCAACTAAGGTGAGTTACTGAATTGAGTCAGAATTGTTTAATAGGTAAGGTACATTGTCTAATATACAACGTCATTTCTATGTTTCTATTTAACATTGAAAACGTTTTCGGTCATATCGGGCAAGATGACATGACGCTCGTCCGTTCAAGCTGACATATGTCATCTTACCTACCATCTTGTCATCTTAAATTAGGCCAGAAATAAAAAAGAGAACCGTAAACGTCCGATTTTATAGGACAAAGATGTGATTCCGCAAAAATTTTCAGGTGATGATGACGATGTAGCTTGTATTTACTGCAATGAGCTTTATAGGTTTTCACGTGACGGAGAGCATTGGCTTTGCTGCCAGGCCTATGATAAATGGTGCCAGGCATTGTGCGCCGGCGGGCGCCGGTAGAGACTACAAAATATAACAATTTATATGTGAGATCTGCAACGAAAACTAGTAAATTGACATTGAGGTATGTCATCTTATCCAAAAGCACTATGCCATCTTAGATCTTACCTGAAGGTATGTCAACTTAGACTTGACTGTAAACTAATTTTAAATTAATCTATTAAAATACTAATTTCCGTTTCATTTCATAGTTGCTAAGTATTTTGTTGTGACAAATAAACGAATAAACTAAAATCACTTTGCTTTTTTTTTTGCTATGAATGCAAGTTTTTTATTTTAAACTTCAAAGAAAAAGTATGTCATCTTAAGCAGAACTCCCCTAAGCGTTTTACGTTTTTGAAGTTATGCTTTGTTGAAGGAGAAGAAGAAGAATTTTTATTACTATGTACTTGTACATACTAACTACAAAACAAACCTCTGAATTTATTCCACACAGCTGATCGACGTTTGCCCCAAGCCACATTCATATTTTTCCAGTTTTTTTTCTCCAAATTAAAAAGAGTATCAGCATCAACATCTGTTCTACTTTCTTTATTACTTGTCGAAGAAACATCTGACAGTACTTCGGCCAAATCGTTGGGACTGGGTGCATAAATTACAGAATATCTCAGAGATTCCGGGTGCTTAATATCATCATTACCATTCAATGTGGAGATTGTGAGACAATCAGATTGGGTATCATAATCGTCTGTATTTGATGGTTTTGCTATTGACCTTCTTAAATTTCTCCATGAACGCTTTACTTCATCAAGCAATTGTGAGGATGCATCGTCATTTAATCCATTACCTTCATCTTCGATGAGATTTGGCTGAAGTATAAATCCATTGGGGGTCGCATTTACAAGAGCACACAGTTGTAGTTGCACAGCAAAGAAAGCCATTGTTAGCAACCGTAAACAGATTTTCTGAGTGAATTCATATTTTGAAGGTCTACTACTGATTTTTCTTTCGCTTTGCTCGCTGCTTGGTGATCCTGTCAGTATCTGAAATACAAAATTTTCTATATAACATCTGCGAATGGTCTCGAAAGCAATATTAAAAAAACCAAAATATTGTTTTAAAAAAGACGCAATCAAATTCAATATTTTCATAAAAGGAAACAGTTGGTTGAAGCGAAGATTAAATCACACAAAATGTTGAAAAAAAATTAAATTAAATATTCCAAACGTATTGAGCGAAAATCTAATAACGCCATTTTTTGAAGTTGCTAAGATGTACAGGGTGTTCCGTAATTCGTGTTACATACTTTCGGATGTGATTCTTAGTCATATTCAAAGGAAAGAATTGTTCCAAAGTAAAGTCCGTTTCTCAACTTTGACATCACTTTTTGGCAATTTAAAAAAAGGCTAACTTTGGTGTATCCTGACCTGTGTTAAATTCGATTTCTTTGTCAATACTAGCCCTGTTTTTTGGGAGATGTCCGGTACCTTGTATTGTAAATCCAAAAAAACGGTTCGCGTTTTATGTTTGGTGGTTATTTCTATCCCTTGTAAGATTTACTCATCCTTTTATCCCCTGTATCTTTTGTTGTTTTTGCTTTACATGTATTTACAATACAAGGTACCGGACAGCCTCCCAAAAAAACAGGGCTACTGATGGCAGAGACCTAATTTTAGACTAATTTTTTTTAGAAGTAATAATCTTTAAAATTGTATTTAAGTTGGGCTTCTATAGGCGGCTAGAGTTGTCAGATTTTCAATTTTAAATGGTATTCAAATTTTCTTCCCCAAGCAAAGTTTTGACTTTGAGGTCATTTTTTAAACACAGATTTTTTTTATTTTTTACAGATGGACAAAACAATAATAAAAAAAGCTGATTATTAAGTGCACTCAAAAACCCATACATTTTATGATACTAGAAAAAATATCAAATGGGTAAGAATCTAAAAACAAAAGAAAAATTTCTAGCATTGAGGTTTGTTTGAATAAAACAATAATATGGGTACCTTTAGTAGTCCTTTTTTGTATATACAGTTATACTGTCTCTACCATCAGTATGGACAGAAAAATTGAATTTAACACAGGTCAGAGTACCCCAAAGTTAGCCACTTATAAATTGTCAAGAAGTGATGTCAAAGTTGAGAAACGGACTTTACTTTGGAACAATTCTTTCCTTTGAATATGACTAAGAATCACATCCGAAAGTATGTAACACGAATTACGGAACACCCTGTACATCTTAGCAACTTCAAAAAATGGCGTTATTAGATTTTCGCTCAATATTTCGACTTGAAGCATTTGCATTTAAGCTGATTTTCCCCGGCTTATGCTAAACCCTAGTTTACGGCGCGAAGAATAATGCATTAACCAAACTTGTGGTTCACGCAAACCCCAAGATTTGTATTCACATCTAATTTGGGATATTATCAATGGGCATCAGTTCTTCGAGCCGTGATGAATTGTACACGTTTTGAACATCTGAATATCTTCCTCCGTTTCGACGATTCAATTGGTCGCTGAGCTCAATTATCAGCCAGGACAAACACTCTCCAGCCTGTTGAAATACTTTTGAACGAATTGAATTGACCGTACCAGATCAGATCAGTACTGTCCATTTCATTTATTTTTGGATTTTTGCAGAGAATGGCATTGGTATCTTATGTTCCAAAACCAAATATGTAAACAGGTCGTTTTATTACCAACACAACACAATCTTGCGAAGGCTATTTCAGGCTGTCATAACAAGCCGGAACCATAGTGGGGTTCGCACGAACCCCAAGTTTGGTTTGTGGGTTTTTTTCAGAAAAAAATTCCAGAAAAAAATCAAAAACGCAAAGAAAAATGAAATTCGTTCACTGAGTTTTCATCCCAGGTCGAAAATATGATTAAGAACAAAGTTATAAGCATTCAAACTTGCGTTGGGGTTCGCGCGAACCCCAAAACGTAAACTAGAGTTAATAATATATTCATATTCGGGTAATAAAGTTTTCCATCTTGCTAGTCTAGACATAGGATCGGAAAAATAACCATTGCAAAGGTTAGTGGTCAGTACGAATCAAATAGTGAAAGGTTTGCCATAAGGATAGGGACGAAATTGTTATATGCCATAGACTAGACATATACAACACTCACAATAAAATCCAAAAACGGCATGGATTCAAAACGAAGGATGGGGCTTTGAGCACTTGTTATAATTGTATTTGTATTAAATACATAAAAAAACTACTAAAAGTGATCATATTATTGTTTTATTCAAACAAACCTCAAATCAAGAACTTTTTTTTTTTTTTTTATTTTTCCCATTTTGTATTTTTCCAAGTATCATAAAATGTTTGGGTTTTTGAGTTAACTTAATGCTGAATTTTTTCTTTATTATTGTTTTTTTCATCTGTAAAAAATAAAGAAACTCTATGTTTATCAGGTATTTTCTGCGAAAAAATGACCTCAAAGTCAAAACTTTGTTTGGGGAAGAAAATTTGGACACCACTTAAAATTGAAAATCTGGCAACCCTTAACCTATGAAAGCTCAACTTAAATACAGTCTTAAAGATTGTTATTTCTTCAAAAAATTAAGTCTAAGATTAGGTCTCTACCATCTGTATTGACAGAGATATCGAATCTAACACAGGTTAGGGTACACCAAAGTTAGACTTTTTTTAAATTGTCAAAAAGTGATGTCAAACTTGAGAAACGGACTTTACTGTAGAACAATTTTTTTCTTAGAATATGACCAAAAATCATATCCCAAAGTATGTAAAACGAATTACGGGACACCCTGTATATATAAATATATATGTATGTATATGTATCTAATATATATATATATATATAATATATATATACATAGATTTGCAGATTAACTAACTTTTCTCCGCCTCTGATTGGCCAGACGTTCAGTTTTTCAGTTGACAAGTCATCAGCTGCTAGTTTTTACCTATTCAGTTTTTCTGTCAAGAAAAGCCGACTGATAAACTAAATTTTGTTTATTGAGCTCTCAAATCAGAGAAAATAGTCCACATAACAATTGAACTTTATTTGCTATCTATCGGTTAGTATTTTTTCGAACCATTTATTAGCGAGCAGTGGCATTAAAATTGACTCATATTTATTTTTCGGTAGTTTGTCGTATAAGTACAGGATATCAATAGCCGAGTACACACTATACAATTAGTTGGGCAGACTTCGTTTGACAGATGCTGGATGGTCGGATGTAGTTTGCGCCCAGACTATCAAGCTTGTCGTCGAACTTTATGTCATTTATGTTCCTTCGCTCCATCCAACTTCCAAGTTTGCAAAAATATTTGAAAATCTTCCAACAAGTTGGTCAAGCGTTCGTCTGAGGGTTCACATTGTCAACCATTGGTCGTTCAAGCCAAAGTCTGTCCAACTAATTTAAAATTGTGAACGGCTCTAATGAATAACCTGACAAAAGAAATATTTTTTAAGCAAATTGATTGTTAAATTTTTTTTGAAATTTTTACTAATCATGGTTATTTGCATATTCCTAAAAACAAAAATATTGCAAATTGAAGCTAGACTGCAGTCAGTACTATTTTGCAACAACTATTAGAAATTTTTTAAGGGGAGGGGGTTAGGGTTTCAAGGTAAAAACTTTTTTTGCGAATTTTTTTTTAAGGGGGGACGTTGGTTTAGAATTTTGAAAAAAAAGGAATTTTTTTGTCTTAAAATTTACTTTAGGGTCTTAAAAATAACATAACAAAGGATGGATGCCAAAAAAATGTCTAAATGCCCAAATTTTCCATTCTGCGGCAGCGCTCCTCTGGTATGCCATATGGTTTTATAGTATTTAAAACTTTAAACGTGTTTTTCTCGAAATCACTTTTTTTGAACTGGCTGAAGACATCACTTAACTCGAGCAAATCTTCACAGATCTATACGAAATTTTGACAGTACATTTGAAATACATTTCTCCAAAGCCGTGCGTAGAATTTTTTTTATTGCGGTTTTTTTTTTGTGAAAATTTAAATATGGAATTTAAAATATGGAAAAAATTTTACGTACGACTCTTGCTGTTGTTATATAAAAACTAAAAATTATGGGGATTTTGTTCCAGGATCAAAATTAAGGAGGTTACTTTTTCGGCCATGGACCCATCTAAAAAATTAGGTGCCTCCGAAAAAATGCTGGACAGCTGCCATTTTGAGTGGTACCCGTGGTGCGATGGTTAGCATGTCCACCTGCTAACCCAGAGGTTCGAGGTTCGAATCCCAGCAGAGGCGCAAAAATGTTTTTTCCCGGGTATCGCCTTTCGCGAGGAATTGGCAAGTCCTCCGTTAGTAAATTCATGCCATGAAATTCATGCCCTGAGGCTCCTCGCTCTGTTGCAACACCCTTTTTATTTATTGTTTTTTAAAAGCAGAGGGTTTATTAATTTAATTTTTAGATCTCTAAAAGCTTCATTGCAGAAGGCATCCCATTTGAAAACACAGTTTTTCTTTCTCAGTTTCGGAAAAGTTTTTGCTATCGTAGAAAAATTTGTTATAAATTTTCTATAATAGCCAACGAAACCTAGAAAAGATTTTATACCTTTAGCATTTTTAGGTGTAGGGTATTAACAGCTCTGATCTTTTCGGGGTCTGGTTTAAGTCCATCTTCCGAAATTGGAGGGCCTAGATACAAGAGTTCGTGTTTTGGAAAAATACATTTTTCTGGTTGCAATTTCAGATTGTGGATGTTTAGTTGGTTGAGAACTTTTATTAACTTGGAGTTATGATCTTTAAGGTCGTATCCATATAAAACTATATCGTCCATATAAACAAAACAATCAAAACCTTGTAAGCCAGTGAGAACAGTGTTCAAAAGGCGTTGGAAGGTTGTAGGAGCATTCCTTAAACCAATTGGCATACGATTATATTTGTAATGTCCATATGGGGTGCTGAATGCATCGATCCTTTTAATCCATCAAGATCTGGTGGAATCCTTACGCCAAATCCAAAGTACTGAAATATTTTGCTCTACCTAGTTGGTCAAATATATCACGAATGTTGAGTAGTGGGTAGGCATCTCCGACAGTTTTCAGTTTCCTGAAATCAACAACCACCCGCCAAACTTTTGCTTCCATCGTTTCCAGGTTTTTTGGGAACGAGTAGCAAGGGTAGGTTCCAAGCACTCTAGCTCGGGCGTATGATGTCATCGTCTTACACTTTTTGTACCTGCTTATGGATTTCTTCCTTTTGGCTTTCTGGGAGGTGATATGGTTTTATATAGAGGTTTACTCTCATCAGTACCGATTTTGTGTGTGATCGAATCGGTATTGGTAAGATGGTCTCCCTCTAGGAAAAACAGATCGTTGTATTCTCTGCAGATTTTAAAAATAGAGTCCTTCTCTTCTGTATTACAATGGTCCAGTGTCAACATGGATTTTAATTTTTCTAACCTTTTTCGATGTTGTTCTTAAAATGATTCGCGTCATCAACCTGACCCTTATTTTGGGTTGGCAACTCTGTCGTTAAGCTAGTTGGTGCAATTTTATATCGCTCCAGAGTTTTTTCATATTATAAATAGTTTAACTTACTAAAATTAATAGTTAATTAGAAAAATAACAAGTCTTTTGATTAATATTACGATAAAGTGCAAATATAACAGGTAAACTAAGTTATTTAAGGTAAACAAAAAAAAAAAAGAAAAGTTTGCAAGCAACTACTATTGTCATACATATATGAGTGAGCGAAAAAGAAAAATAAACCTAGCCTCACCAGAAGAAAACCCTTATCCGAAAACACCAAATCTGAAAGGTTCACCAATTGCCTTTAATATCGAAGCAAATATGTCAATCACCAATGCCGATCTTGAGAAGATAAAGACGATCATAGATGAATCTTTAAAAACTGAACTTGCAAAAGCAACAGCAAATCTCGCTTCAAAAGAAGATTTCAGTATGCTAAATGCTGAGATAAACATCCTGCGAAAACAAAATGAAGACTTATCTGTAGATAAGAGTCCAACAGTTCGAGACAAGGTGTTATGCTTTAGAGGAAGAATTGGAAGCCCAATGCAGAGAAATTAAGGGAAAAAACATCATTCTTACGATGCCAAATGAAAAAGTTGATCCCAAAATTAAGATTGACTCCATCGCGAATCTCCTGCTTGGTGAACCACATCAGATGGCAGAAACGTCTAAGCTCTTTGAAAACGAAAAGACCATCAAATTTAAGATAAATGTTGGGTCCAACAAGAAAGCAAACAAAATGGCACAAAATTCGATTAAGCTCAAAGGTACAGGTGTATTCATACAACGCGACCTAACGAAACATGCACAACTCAAACGCCGAATCCTACTCAGTTACCTATAGAAAAGTTATCAAAACAAAATATCCAAAAGAACAAGTACTCGTTAAAAATAACTCTTTATTAATTTCTGAAAAAGTTTTTTATTTAAACGAAAACAATATAAGGGTATTCATGCTTCGGCGTAAGATTACGTTTTGTGTAAATATGTAACTTTACGCGAGACTTTGCATGAGTACCTCTTTAAGCTACTTTGTGTAAGTGGTGTAAGAAACTTCAAAACTTTGTTTTTAATTACTTCCGCTCATTTCCATATTTATTTGTAATACTTTTATATTTTATTTTTTGTTTGATAAAAAGTACCTACTTCTATGTTCAACTTAACTGAAACGTTTCTTTTGAAATGTCAAAAAAGTTTTTTGTGTAGTTTTACCCGTTTTACCATCTCGTTTCCGCATTGAATTCGTTGCGTAGTTTTACCAAATTTGTGTAAAACATTTTCCATACAAAATTTGACAGTTCTCTTACCATCTGGTAAACTTACACAGACTACACGGTTTACGCGGGTTTTACGCTGATGCATGAATACCCCTTATACTTAAACATAAAAATGATGATGGAGAACAACACCTGGGGGTCAATTCCCGATCTGTGAAGCTGTGAAGTGAAAACATTTATCACAGCTTCACCGAAAATTCGATTCTCGATTAGTGAAAATCCAACCTGAAATGTCAATTTTTTTTCATATGATAAATTTCTTTTCATTGCCGTATGAGTCGGTGAAAAATTCAATTATGAAAAATGGCCGCAAAACTCAAACGATGAAAAATCCAATTGGAATCCAATTAAATGAGAGAGAAAATGAGAGAAAACTGTCAGAATTTATCATTTAGAACGTTTTAGTACTTTTTAGATGCGGAATCGCTTAGAGTGGGTTCGTGAAGTGATAATATGAAAAAACTGTATGAAAACTGAAATGATATTTTTTTTTCACTTCACAGCTTCACAGATCGGGAATTGACCCCCTGTTGAATATATTTGGACAACTTAATTTCGAAGCTGTCAAAACAGAAACTTTTTCAAATAAACGTCATCATGAATGGTCTAATCCAGTTGATGCTGCTACACCAGTGATGCCACTTCATCAAAATTCGTCAAGCGGCAATACTATTGCACAAAATTGAAAATGTGATGCCGTCAGCTCAATATTTATTAATACTTTTAAAATTTTGTCTTATAATGTCTCAGGGCTTAGTAATAAACTTTTATTTGTAGATTTTTTTAACTACATAAATAATTTTGATGTATTCTTTTTATATGAAACGCATGCTACATCTGAAAATCTTAGCAAATTCATAAAATATTTCAGAGGTTATAAATTATCATCAAATTCAGCGGTCAAAACATTCACTTAAGGACGTGCGAGTGGTGGAATCTTGTACGGGATAAAAAAATCTCTACTGAAAAATTTAAATTATGAAGAAATCGAAGGTGCAACTGTCATAAAACTTCTTCAAAAAACGATATGTTCATTGTACCGGATTATACATATAAACTGCAACAAGTGGACTGAAGACTATGAAAAACTCAATCCAATTGTGTTCCGTTTAGCAAACAAAAGCGTCCTTGTAATAGGTGATCTTAATGCAAGAAGTAGTAATTTACAAGTAACTACACTTCACACAACGATAAATAATGCCATTAACCTCGATTACATAAATTCAAAAGACACTATTTACAATCAAAATGGTACCAATATCCTCGATATGTTACAGATGTATGATTGTACAGTTCTAAATGGTTGTACTAGTGGAGATACAGAAGGTAATTATACTTTTATAGGAGGACAAGGCAAATCGGTTATCGACTGCTGTGCAATAAACAACGAATGGCGCAAATTCATAGGAAATTTCGAAGAAGTTAAAAACTACTCAGAACACATGCCTTTCGTCGTTGAATGGTCTGATAATACAATCGGAACAGAAAGGAACCTTTATCTCATCCCCAGGCTTAAATGGAAACAACATGAACTTGACTTGTATCAAAGCAAACTAGATAACAACCTCTCTCTGATAAACAATACTTTTGTCTCAACCGAATCACTTTCAAACCAACTTATAGCATGCATTAAAAACTCTACAAGCAACACTATTTTGAGCGGACAAAAGAAGTTTCAAAACGAATGGTTTGACAACGAATGGATGAAAGCAAGAAACAAATCTTTTCATCTTCTGAATGCAGTCCGAAATTCAAACTCCCAAAATTTAAGAAAATGGTACATCGAAGAAAACTCGCGATATAAGAACTTATGTCTTCAGAAGAAAACAGAATATGAAAACTAACAATCATATTCACTTGGTCAAACGAAAGACGCAAAAGAATTTTGGAAAGTAACGAAAAATATAAACGGTTCAAATTTTGCAATAGGGATAGGAGTAACGGCTGAGGATTTATCAGGAGGATCAGATGTTAAGTTTTCGTACGCTGAACCTCTGCTGTCCGACGAAATACTTGATTCCGAAATTACATTTGCCGAAATAAATGCTGTTATTCTTAAAGCGAAAAATGAAAAGGCGCCGGGAGATGATGGAGTCACATATGAATTTTTCAAGAACGGTACAGAAGGACTTACTTCCCGACTCAAAGCTTTATTTAATGACATCCTAAATAAACAAGAAGTTCCAACATCTTTCAAGAAGGCAGTCATTTTTCCGATCCATAAAAAAGGTGAAACAAATAATGTTGAAAATTATCGAGGAATCTCGTTTATGAACGTTATTGGTTATTGCTAAATTATTTTGTGGTCTGCTTGCCAGCAGGCTTGAAAAGTGGGCTGAAGGTAACAACATAATTTCTAAGTTTCAAGCGGGTTTCAGAAAAAACTTCTTCACTGTAGACCACATCTTTACCTTAACATCGATAGCAGTTAAAGCAGTACAAGCCAGAAACAAGAAGACATATGCGTTTTTTGTGGACTTGAAATCTGCCTTCGATCTTGTCAACCAAAATGCTCTTTTTTACAAGCTTTCCCTGTTAGGTATGTCAACGAAGTTCATTCATGTGATAAAGGAAATGTATACTCAATCAAAAGCAACTGTGTGGGATGGGACAGAACTATCAAATTGGTTTGAAACGGACCTCGGAGCTAAACAAGGGTGTCTTCTAAGTGCTCTTATTTTCGCAATTCTCATCAATGATGTTGAAACTTGTCTGCCTGGAGGTATCCGAATCGCTGATCTGACCACTGATGTTCTTTTGTATGCCGATGATTTGGTTATTCTCTCCAAATCGCCTGAGAACTTATAACTAATGATAAATCGACTATCTGACTACTGCGTTAAATGGGTGCTTACAATCAATATTAACAAGTCCAAAATAATATCGTTTTCTAGATTTACCCGAAATCATGCTGCACATACTTGGATGTTCAATGGAAATGTATTGGAGATTGTAAGCAAGTATAGGTACCTAGGAGTTAATAGCCGCGTTTTATTAGCCGCGTTTTATTATTGATCTGATCCGGATCGGATCATGGGTTTATTAGCGTTACAACAACAAAGCGAAATCCTGCTTTTTAGTTGGATCTATTATTGTGATCTAAAAATTAGTTCTTCTATTTCACACAAGAGGAGACTTTCCATTGAAAACGTTGGTATCATTTCCAATATTTCCAACAACAACAGTATGGCCACATGAACATTTTTATCTGTGTGAAATGAAATATATTTTAGAAAGATAGCGAGAAACTTCACAATTATTCATTTTTGTATAATACATGACATAATAAAAAAGTTTTACAAAACAAAACATATATTAGTGAAATTAATAAGAATTAGTGCAAAAAAGAGTATATTTGACAAAGTGCATGACTATCATTTTTCCCTAAAAAAAAGAACAAAAAATTAACCATTGAAAAAAAAGTTCGTAGGGCAACTCTGCAACTCTTTTGAAATGTCAGTTGAAAGAGCGAGTCTCTCACAGCTTCCAACTGGAAATATGATGATCTAAAGCTGGATCATTGTGATAATAAAACGCGGCTAATATTAGCCGCGTTTTATTATCACAATGATCCATTCCGGATCAGATCTTGATAACAAAATAGCTTTAGATCATCATATTCCCAGTTGGAAGCTGTGAGAGACTCGCTCTCTCAACTGACACTTCAAAAGAGTTGAAGAGTTGCCTTGCGAACTTTTTTTTCAATGGTTAATTTTTTTTTTTTTTTTTAGGGAAAAATGATATTCATCCACTTTGTCAAATATATAATTTTTTGGACTAATTCTTATTAATCTCACGAATGTATGTTTTGTTTTGTAAAACTTTTTCATTGTGTCATGTATGTATTATACAAAAATGAATAAATGTGAAGTTTCTCGGTATCTATCTAAAATATATTTCATTTCACACAGATAAAAATGTTCATGTGGCAATACTGTTGTTATTGGAAATATTGGAAATGATACCAACGTTTCAATGGAAAGTCTCCTCTTGTGTGAAATAGAAGAACTAATTTTTAGATCACAAAAATAGATCCAACTAAAAAGCAGGATTTCGCTTTGTTGTTGTAACGCTAATAAACCCATGATCTGATCCGGATCAGATCAATAATAAAACGCGGCTATTAACAAAACCATGGACTATAATGAACAAATAGCAATGAAATCTACTTCATCACAAAGCCTGCTTAACATGTCATTTAAAAATATCTTTTCGAATCAGCGTATTGCACTGTCAGCAAAATACAAGATATGTAATGCTGTTGTTAAGTCTTCTCTATGTTATGCTGCGCAAGTTTTGGGAATAAATGAGTTTGAGGCAATAGAAAAATTTCAAAGGTGCTTTCTGAAGAAACTGTTCAATCTTCCGATAAAAACGCCAACTTATGCTCTACATCTCGAAACGGGTCTAGCTAAAATCTACACATACACTCTCAAGCTGCATGCAGACTACATCCTAAGGGTGCTTGCTCATCCAAAAAATCGGCTAACCAAACAAATGGCAGTGTACGAACTTAGAAACGCGGACTGGTGGATGGCTAAGTGGAAAGACTTAAGAAATTATTATGGAGAAACCTTGGAACTGGATTATAGTAATTTGTTGCACTTTAAAGAACGGCTCTACAAAATAATCCAAACTCAGGAAGAAATAGTAAGGATTGAATTCATTCAAGAAGCTCAAAAGTCACAAAGCAGAATCCTTTATTCTCAATTGAAACTGAACTTAATGGAAGCAAGTTATTTTAACGATGCGTACACTTATAAGGAAATATTTCTGATTTTCAAGAAAAGATGTGAAGTCCTTGGACTTAATGGAACACCATATAACAACAGCTTCCATCAATTTTGTTCATTGTGTAATCTGAAAGCTAAAGAAGACTGCTTTCATCTCATTAGTGTATGTCCCATATTTGCACAACATCGAATTTCATACTTCAGAAAAAAATCACTTACATTACAAGAAACAATAACATTGTTAAACTATAGTGCTTGGAAAAAACTCTACCTCTTTTTGAAAGACATATCAAAATAGAAAGAAGAAAAGTTACTTAAAACAGAATTTGAATAGATAACTCTCCATTTATTATTCTTTTTCTATTACAAATATTAAATCCTTTTTTATTAATCTGCCAACCGAGCTGACGGCAAAGCCAAGGCTTTAAATTCATTAAAAATATTTGTAAATGATGTATTAATACACCAATAAAATGAATACTTTAATTACTTACTTACTTACTCATCCCAATTTAAATTTATATTGTTGATACTTATTTGTACTATTCCATGTATTGAATGAAAGACGTGTTGCTAAGTAGAGGTCCTTATTACAACTGGTCTATGACAGAATATGTATAGCAGACTGGGCCAAAAATTTTTTTTTTTTTGGTTTCAAAAACCATATAATATTGTTTGGGATAGCTAAAAAAAAATTCCAAAAAAGTTTGAGCTAAAGAAAAGGATTTAGAGGTCTATCAATCGTGTTTTATATTTCTTAGACCTAACCTTACTTGAGCGTCAAAACTGTTCAATTATTTTGAGCCCAACAAATTTAACGACAATTATTTTTGTAAAAAATTTAATTTCCTTTAAAAAAGGTATTTTTAAAAATTTTTTTCAGGCGAACCGTTTCCGAGTAATCAAGCTTTGAAAAATGGTATGTTTTTTTAATATTGCTCCTTTATTTTGGAGTTTCTTAACTCATGTACAAAGAAGTAAACCGTTATCTGCGAAATTCGAGGAAGAGAGAAAGCATTTCATTGGAACAGTTATGCAACGAGCGAGATAAGCCGAATATTTTAGTTTAGGTTAGGTTAGGTAAAATGGGCTGACGGTTGATCTTATTACCATCACACTTAGATCAATGTAGATACCCTGACGTATTGTAACGTCCCAGAAACCTATGATTTTATGTCTGTTCAGTATTTATCCATTTTGTGTTCTTAGTGAAGTTTAACAGGCTGCTCTTTGGAGCGTCTGATAATTCTTCTAGTTCATTAAAGAAGTAATTTCCTAGAAATTTTTTCCTAGTATGACAGAGTGCTGGGCATTGACAAAGGAAGTGACTAGTGTCCTCATGTTCATCTTCGTCATTGCATCCTCTGCATAGGTCATCGGTGCAAAGACCCATTTTCTTTTTGTGATAACCAAGTAGGTTATGTCCAGTTATGATACTGATAAGCGTTCGCAATGAAATTCTATTCAATGATAGCAGCTTTTCAGATTCTTTCTTATCATATTTCGGCCATAGTTTCCTGGAAGTAACACAGGAATCTAGGCATTCCCATCTTTCATTGGATTTTCGCATTATTTTGTTACCAATGATCTGTTTCATTTCACAGGGTGGGATCCTGATTGATTTATCAATGAGAGAAGGGTCAAGTGCTGATCCTTTCCTCGCTAGTTCGTCCGCTTTTTCGTTTCCCGGTATACCACTATGACCGGGGACCCAGCAGAGTCTAACGTTATGCTGCGTGCCAAGAACCCTTAGCTCTTCGCGACAGCAAGAAACAAGCCTTGATTTGACAAGAGTGGCAGAAATCGCTTTTATTGCTGCTTGGCTATCAATGAAAAAAGTGATATCAGCATGTGATAGCGCCATCATGGACACCTGTTTTGCAGCGTTTGTAACTGCCAAGATCTCGGCTTGGAAGACGCTGCTGTGATTAGGAAGTCTGAATGAACTGGCAAGTTTTAGGCTTTCTGAAAAGAAACCTGCCCCTGTTCCAACTTCCATGTATATATTTTTAGTTTACTACTTTGCTTAAACTGGTTGCTTACCATCAAGTTTAATTTTAATATATCAGTGTAGACTAAAATTGCATTTTCAGTTGACTTTTCAATCAAATTTATATATGTAGTTGTGAAAATGAAACCAATTACAAAGTTTTTAAATAAAACGATAATAAATAAATTAAATGAAAGAGATTTCTTTAGGAAAATTGCAGGTAAGCAAGAGCTCTGTACAGAGAATAAGAAAAAAATTTAAACTTGGACTGAAAAAGAATGTTGGAGGAAGACCTAGGATATTGAACTCTGCAGATACTCGACGAGTTATCCGACTTCTTGCAAAAGGGGAAGCAATTTCGGCTTCAAATGCCTCAGCACTAGTATGCAGAGACATTGGCAAAACAGTAACAAAGTGGAAAGTTCAACGTGCCCTTCATTCGACCGGCTTTAGAGCCTTGGAGAAAAAAAGAAACCTATGCTCTAGAAGAAAAATATTAAAGTTCGACTTGAGTTTGTGATGAAATATGAGTCGTCTGCAGATGATGACTGGAGTAGTGTCATATGGTCAGATGAAATAAAAATTAACAGATACTGTACAGAATTGGAATTGGAAGAGAAAAGGAGAGAAAATGAATGTAAAAGATTTCATTTAAACTGTAAAGCACGGAGGGGGAAATATCAAAGTTTGGGGCTGTATGACTGTTTATGGAACAGATTCTCTTCGGAAAATTGGTGGCATCATGAAGAAAGAAATGTATCTTGATATTTTACAAAATGATTTGACAGGAACTGTTGAAAATATGCCGGTGCCTGATAATGTAATAGTATTCCAACAAGACAACGACCCCAAACATACTGCAAAAATGGTTAAGGGATGGTTACAAAACCAAAACCTACCAGTACTACAGTGGCCTGCACAGAGCCCAGACCTTAATCCAATCGAAAATTTATGGTCATACTTAGAAAAGGCTTTGTTAAACAACTACGAATCACCACCATCATTAGTCAAAGTCCTGTGGGAACAGGCAAGAGCAGTGTGGTGAAATTTGTCCAGTATATTGCGATAAACTCACCAAAAGTATGCTTAGACGATTGGCAGCCGTAAAAAAAGCAAAAGGACTTTGAACAAAATATTAAGGACTTGAAAGTTAATTTTTCCCACAGCGCAGCGGTGCAAATGTGGTGCGATTTCATTTCAGGTTTATAAGTACATAACAGAGTTGTTACTGATTTAATTTTCATTATTTAAGTTTATTTGATGCTAAATATATCAAAAATAAAATGTTGGATAAATTTGGTTATTTCAGGTTATTTTCTTATTAAGAAGCATGATTTTCTCCTATTTTTGGGACAGTTTCGCAGTGTACATATTATGTACATAGTTATTTGTACCTATGTGTCACCTACACCCACACCCACTATTCATTTAGTAATATAGTGATGATGCTCACTCAAACTATAAACATCTTTTATTATTTTTTGGTTTAACAAAGGTTTGTAAGTTTTTATTAAATAAATATTTAAATTTCACTGCTTGCAATTTTTGTACCAAGTTCATGCGAATGAGACCCTTTGTTGACGCTTTCTTATAAAAAACGTCAACTTCAAGTTGAATCCAATATGATTTTGGTAAACTTCTTGGCTTTTCTAATATCGTTCCCGGTACCCAAAATTTGGTATCTTTCATCCATATATAATACGGTCATGAAAAGTGTGAAAGAGAGTTGATATCGTTAAAGAGCTTAATGTCACTTTCCATTGGACGAAAAGAACCGTCTTGGAGCGTCCAGAAGCATTCTCAAACCGTTCCATTGGTGCAAAAAGATCGCTTCTCATGATTCTGAGGAGTGACAGCCGCTTCTCGATTTGAAGTGAGAATCGACTCAAGAAGCACTAATACATGCTACTCAAATGTCAAAAAGAAAATTTTCCACAGGAAATATTTTTCATGTGCAATTGGTATGTGTTTCACTCACACAAAGCCAACACGTTAAGTTGAGCAAAAACAATTTTAGGTGTTCCATTGGTTTTTAAAATGAGTGCTTCCCCGAGTAAAACCAATGGAAAGCGCCATAAGTGTCCATACGCTGACCAAATTAATGGCACTTTCCATTGGTTTCACTCGGGGAAGCACTCATTTTAAAAACCAATGGAACACCCAAAATAATTTCTGTTCAGTTTAACGTAATTGCCTTTGTGTGAGTGAAACACCTATGGCTCTTAAAAAATATTCCTTGAAGAAAATTTTCCTTATGACATTTGAGTAACATGTGTTAGTGCTTCTTGAGTCGATTCTCATTTCAAATCGAGAAGCGGCTGTCACTCCTCAGAATCATGAGAAGCGATCTTTTTGCACCAATGGAACGGTTTGAGAATGCTTCTGGACGCTCCTGGACGGTTCTTTTCGTCCAATGGAAAGTGCCATAAGAAATCGATTAGTGCGAATGCACCAGTTATTTTGAAGCCGAGATAAAAGCAAGAAAGTGAAAAAACAAGGTCATATGTTAAAGAGAAAACTAAGCTGTCCGTCAGAATTAAATGTACTAGTGAGTGGTATTATGAATAGGCAAAATGGAGCGGTTGCTATTAGATGTGAGACTGATGAGGCGCGGTCAAAATTAGCTTGCGAAATAAAAGAGAAAATGAATGAAACATATGATGTGCATTTGCCTAAAATGCGTTTACCTAAGAAAAAAAAACAAAAGATAACAAAATAATTGAAGCAATAAGAAAACAAAACAATTTAGAAGACAGTGAAACGAAGTGCGTTAAAATTTACAAATCATTTAAAAATAATCGGGTTTATAATGCGATAGTTGAGAAAGACAGAAAAGGTTTCGAATACGCGATGGGACTAAAAGAATTGAGCATTGAGTGGGATAGATGCCCAGTGTATGAAAGTCTGACGGTGTTAAGATGTTTTCAATGTTGGGGATTCAACATTCAACCATAGATCAACAGTGTGTAAGCAGAGTTGCCAGGTATGTGCTAAATGTGGGGAAGAGGGTCATACTTTGAAAGAATGCAAAAGTGAAAATAAGAAGTGCATTAATTGTAAAAAGGCAAAAGAGAGACTAAGCTTGAGTGAAATTGACGTTAACCATGATTGCAGAGATAGTTGTTGCCCTACTCTGCAAAGAAAATTAAAGATGGAGGACGAAAGAATAATATGTATATTAGCAATCAAAAAAATAAAAATTAATTTATAGTTGAGTGCTTATGTTTGAATATAGGGGGAATGCAAAAGAACATTGCTCAATTAGAAGTGTTAGTATCAGAAAATAATTTTGATTTTATTTGTACCACGGAAACGCATATTGCATCTGATGTTCAAGACTCGGAAATAAAAATAAACAATTATAACGTTGTTAGATGCGATAGTATATCGAAGCATACGGGAGGAGTAGTTTTTTTTATAAATCCCGAATGGCAAGTTCAAGAAATTGTTAATATAGCAAATGGTAAAATAATTTGGCGGTTAGTTATCAAAGTGTATTCAAAGAACAGAAATATCATTTTGGTTGGATATAGACTCCAAACTAAGATCCCCAAACTCTTCTGAAAATGTTTTTTGTGATTTTTTTAGAGAGAAGATTGAAGATATTGTGAGTGCCGAATATACTGAAGTAACTATAACGGGTGATTTTAATATAGATTGGTTTTCGCACGGGACATACAAAACATGTATTTATGAAAGTCTTTCGGATACTTCATTAAAAGAAATAGTTACTGAACCGACCGACGCGAGTAACAGAGACCTATTCTACTTTGATAGACTACGTAATTACTAACGGTAAAAATGTAAGTGTGAAAGTAAACGAAGAATTTAAAATAAGTGATCACGAATCACTAGTAATCAACATCGAAACTAGTCGTGTTAAGGAAAAAAGTAGTAAAAAGGTGATAAAATCATTGCTATTCGAAGAAGACTGTTTTCGTAGAGAACTATTAAACGGTGGAGCCTCAAGTTTCAGAAATAATGTTGCGGTGAATGATTTAGCAGTATCAATAAGTGGTATGGTAAAGTCTGCTTTGGAAAAAATGATGTTTCATAAAACAATTGTTGGCGTAAGTGAGAATTTCTGTTGGTTCAATAATAACTTGCGTAGTATGAAGAAAAAGAAAACTCAACTTCATCAGATAGCCGTGTGGTCAAATAATAGCAGTGTCTGGAATAGGTATAAGATATACAGAAATAAATACGCGAATGAGCTTCAATGTGCTAAAAATAATTTAATTACCAAAAAAATAGACCAAGCAACCGATCAAAATTCAATGTGGAGGGCGATTAAAACACTTGTGCTTAGAGAAGAGAAGAATGAAGTGGAAGAAATAATCTGTGATTGGGAATCGATTAAGTGTAAAAAGGAAATCGCTAATAAGCTTAACTACTTTTTCATTAAAAGTGTAGAAGAGATAAATGATAGAATACCTTTCATTCAATTTGAAAATGTGGTGAATAATAATAATGAATTATCCTTTAAGTTTAAATTAGTTAATATGAGCGAATTAAGAAGTAATCTAAAAAATATGAATAGTAAAAGAGACTTAAACGGTTTGTCGTCTAAAATGATATTGTGTGCTTTGGACATTATAGGCCCTTCTCTATTAAGAGTTATAAACGAATCTCTACGAAATGGTATTTTCCCTCATCATTGGAAACAATCATCAGTAGTCCCAATAGAAAAGGTCAAAAAGACATAAATTCCCGCGGAGTTTCGACCAGTCAATATGCTAATAACGGAAAGTAAAATTTTAGAAAAAGCTGTTCACGGGACACTTAAAGCTTATATGGAAACTAACTATATTTTGACGGACTACCAATCAGGATTAAGGCAGCAGCATAGTTGTGAGTCTCTTCTAAATCTAGTTGTGACGGAATGGAAAACAGAAATAAATGACAAAAAAGTGGTTGTTGCTGTTTTCTGGACTTGCAAAGGGCGTTAGAGACAATAGATCGTGATATACTAGTACTAAAATTGGAGCAATACGGAATAAGAGGAAGAGAACTTCAATGGTTCAAAAGTTATCTGATAGAACTCAAAGAACGAAGGTATCTGATGACTTTTCGAGTGTCCTAGATATATCGTTGGGTGTACCTCAAGGAGCAGTGTTGGGAACTCTTCTTTTCATAATTAACATCAACGATTTGGAGAAGGTGCTGCAGCATGCTAAAATCAGGATTTTTGCGGATGATACTTTACTGTATGTTTCTGGAAATTCTGCGGATGAATGCATCAATCAACTAAATGCTGATCTGGATATAGGGGTCTACTTAAAAATGAATAAATTGAAGCTGAACACAAACAAAACAAATTCAATTGTAATAAATGGTGTAAATATATGGATAAAAATAGTATAAGTAATGGAGAAATAATTGAGAAAGTTGAAGAGATTAAATACCTAGGGGTGATTTTAGATAAAAAATTAAATTTTGAAGCACATTTAAATTATGTGTGCAGTAAAATTGCTAAAAAAATCGGGTTCTTCCAAAGGATAAGGCGCAAAATTTCATTGGTATGTGCAATAAGAATATATAACGTAATGATACAACCACACTTCGAATATTGTTCAACAATACTCTTCTTAGGACCCAATAAAATGATTAATAGATTACAAAAACTACAAATAGAGGAATGAGATGTATTCTGATGTGTAAAAGACTAACTTATATAGAGTATATGTTAAATACTTTAAAATGGCTTTTAATTAATCAAAGAACGATATAGTGAATTTGCTTTTTTTATATTCAAAATCAAAAACAATATGTTACCAAGATATCTAACAAATAGTTTATGTTGCCGATGTACGGCCATATAACCTTAGAAGTGGTGGAAATTTTAGATTGCCATTTTGCACAACATCAAGATCTCAAAATGTACTATTGTATAAGGGTTTCAAGTTATATAATACTTTGCCAAGTGATTTGAAATCCGAAAATAATATGATCGCTTTTAAAAGAAAGCTAATTATGCATGTGTGAAAGCCAATTGTAGCAAATAAAGTCATTAAAATTAGTTATTGTATGCATAAAAATAAATTTTTGTGAAATTTTTCATAAGACATATAGATTAATACTAGTTACTATTGTAAATAATTAATAGCTGAAGCTAAATAAAGATACATACATTTACATACATATACATAAAATATTTTATCATATTTTCTGAATTCATTTTTCAACTTAGCTCTTTTATAATAATTTATTTTATTAGTTCTATTGTTTTTATTTAAAACTGGCACTATTTGTTGGCTTATGTAGGTATTTCTAAAAAGATCAGTTGTGCATGGTACTTGAGTTCAGGTTTTTTCTACCCATTATAAATTCTGGTGGTGAGAGGGTTGAGTTTTTTTTTTTTGAGAGTTCTTGTACTCTAGTAGCGCCAGCCACAAACTGCTTCCGGGTTCCTTAGTTTTTAGTATTAAATTTTTTGAGACGTGCAAATGGTTTGCAGAGAGATTAGCTCTGCAAACCCATAAGATTTTGGGTATCTTGAGCTGGTTGTACAAATATCTACATATATCTAACTTTTCACAGAACTCACGGAATTCAAAAGATCCAAAAGGAACATTAGTCGCGTTTTATTATTGATCTGATCCGGATCAGATCATGGGTTTATTAACGTTACAACAACAAAGCGAAATCCTGCTTTTTAGTTGGATCTATTTTCGTGATCTAAAAATTAGTTCTTCTATTTCACACAAGAGGAGACTTTCCATTGAAACGTTGGTATCATTTCCAATATTTCCAATAACAACAGTATTGCCACATGAACATTTTTATCTGTGTGAAATGAAATATATTTTAGATAGATACCGAGAAACTTCACATTTATTCATTTTTGTATAATACATGACATAATGAAAAAGTTTTACAAAACAAAACACATATTCGTGAAATTAATAAGAATTAGGGCAAAAAAATATATATTTGACAAAGTGGATGAATATCATTTTTCCCTAAAAAAAAGAACAAAAAATTAACCATTGAAAAAAAAGTTTGTAGGGCAACTCTGCAACTCTTTTGAAATGTCAGTTGAGAGAGCGAGTCTCTCACAGCTTCCAACTGGAAATATGATGATCTAAAGCTGTTTTATTATCAAGATCTATGCGTGGCGAACACAGGTAGAACCGCATTTATGACTGATTGTGATGTTTTTTTTTTGTACTTGTATAATCTCTAAATATTTTGAGAAATAATGTCCTAGCTCCAAATAGCTTTTGCTTTCCACCTACATAAAATCCATCCCTATTTTATGGATATGGACATATGGATGGAGACATATTTTACATTCTCCCACTATTTTTTGTTTTTCTTGATTTAAAAACGGCCAATATACTAGTGTTCTAGCTCCAGCTTTTGTTTTTTCGAAACCTAGATGAGAACTATGTAATTTTTGTAAAGTATCGTTTCTTAATGTTTTTGGGACAAATGTTCTGTCGTTAAAAAATACATTCAATACAAAACATACAAATTTTGCCTGATATTCCATAATTCCCTCAACTTCTCTGGTACTTTAGCTTTAGTATTCGGCCATCCCTCTGGAATAATTCTTTTTAATTCTCTTAATTATGTATCCTTTTCGGTTTCCAATTGAAACAGCTGTTTTTTCTCTTTACTTATGTTAATAAAAGATGGACAATTTTTCATTAAGTCCTTTAATCTATTCTTGCTCTTTTTCTCTTTTCAAATTCCTCGACAGTAAATCTGCAACAGACTAAAACTTTCCCGGTAGATGCTTAAAAGTCAGTCTGTATTTTTGCAGACTCAATTTCATTCTTTACAAACGTGCTGATGATTTTTTGGGGTATTCTTTTGACATAATACCCAGAAGTGACTTGTGATCGGTGACTATTTCTACATCAAACCCATAAATATATGAATGAAACTTATGACATGAAAACGCTACTGCAAGAAATTCTTTCTCAGTTTGTGCGTATTGCACCTCTGTATATGACAAGCTTCTCGAATCTCGATGCAAATTACATACACTGGCCTACTTTTTTGCATAAGGCAACACCCCAGACCAAATTGAGATGCATCGGTTTGAATTGAGATCCTTTCCCTACAATTGAATGGACTTAATACTGGGGCACTGATTAAGCAATGTTTAATGTTGTCTAGACATTTGGTATTACATTCCAACCACTGAAATACCACAATACCACGTCGTTGGCGAGTAATTCTCTCAAGAGCTTAGAGATGTCAGCTAGTTCAGGAATATAACCTCTTACATAGTTTATTAGGTGCCGTGACATTGTGCCAAGCGACATTATGCGAAATGCAGAAATTTGGCACAATGACGCTTTGGTAAAACGACATTGCGCAGAACATTAGCGTTTGGTACAGTGTCGCTTTTGTAAAGCGTCATTAGGTCAATTTGGTACCCTGACGTTTTTTTACGATTTTTAAATATAACGAAACAAATGAAGATACACTTGCTCAGATTTGTGAGTGATAAGAACTATACAAATGGATAAGTCTATGAAAATACAGATCTCTTGTTAATAAAAAAAGAAATTAACTGACTAAAAATAAATTAAAGACTTGATTAAGAAACTAAAAAATCATTTGAAACAATCGAATGTTTTGTTTTTGAGCATAAGATAAAGTTATAGTAAGAAATTCGCCTGTGTGTGTAAAAGATGTGTTCTTACTTAGTTCAATTTTAAGATATTAGTGATGAACTTAAAAAAAATCTGCAGCCTACCGAAAAGGAAGCTAAAAGCGAAGCGGAAAAAAATTTGGCAAGGAGTATGGGTTTGTGTTCTGAAAATTAAAAATTCGCGCAAATCCCCTTGCCAAATTTTTTTCCGCTTCGCTTTTAGCTTCCTTTTCTGTACTTAAGGCGGCGGCGGCTTCAGATTTATTTTTAAGTTCATCACTTGAACTAAGTAAGAACACATCTTTTACACACACAGGCGAATTTTTTACTATTACTTTATCTTATGCTCAAAAACAAAGCATTTGAATACATCAGACCTTCACACTATGAATGATAAGTGTGGGAGTTTCTTAGATGTCATTAAGTCAATAATAATCCCTTTAGTCATGTCGCAAGGGACTGTAAACACAGATGAGAAAGATGATGCAAATTTCTACATTTGGCGCAATGTCACTAGCTAATCTGGCCCTATGGCACTTCTACAAAGCGTCATTATACCAAACCCTAATATTTGGCCCAATGTCACTTTGCAAAAGCTTCATTGTGCCAAATTTCTACATTTGGCATAATGTCGCTTGGCACAATGTCACGGCGCCAGTTTATTAACCCCAACAACTTTTGCAAATCGTTTTTCGTTCTCGGTAGCCCCACTTTCTCTATACCTTCAATTCTAAATAAAAAATAAATAGGGTGGCGCTACAGAGCGAGGAGCCCCTGGGCCTAGCGCATTTCTCACAACCATGCCTTGTGAGGGAATGGAGTGGACCTAAAATTTTATGCCGGATCCGAACGGCTAATTGAGAAAGCGCTTTTCATGGCATGAATTTACTAACGGAGGACTTGCCAATTCCTCGCGATAGGCGATACCCGGGAAAAAAAATTTTTGCGCCTCTGCTGGGATTCGAACCTCGAATCTCTGGGCTAGCAGGTGGACATGCTTACCATCGCACCACGGGTACCTTCAATTCTAGTCCTATCTATTTCTATCCCGCTCTACCTCACTCTCAGCTGCAGCTAAGAAATCTTACTAATATGATAAAGAGGAAAGGTTCGATTGTTTGTTTGTTTGTCTTATCTCGAATGGGCTCCGAAACTGCTGCACCGATTTTAGCACGGAGGTACGGGAGGTGGGTTACTTACTTACTTCAGGTAGCGCTACAGTCCGGGTCGGACCAGGGCCTCAACCAACATGCTTCTCCAGCCAGCTCGGTCCTTGGCTAGCTGCCTCCAGTTTTGCACGCCAAGTTGGTCGAGGTCCTCTCTTACTTGCGTGCGCCACCTGAGTAGCAGTCTTCCTCTACTGCGCCGTCCCTCGGGATTGGATTCAAAGACTTTCCGGGCCGGAGCGTTGGTGTCTATTCACTCTAAATGACCCAGCCATCTGAGCCGCTGGACCTTGACTCGTTTGACAAGGTCAGTGTCGCTGTACAGCACGTACAGTTCGTCTTTGAATCTTCTTCTCCACTCTCCATCTATGCAGACGGGACCAAAAATCACCCGAAGAATTTTTCTCTCGAAGCATCCTAAAGCGTTCTCATCTACCTTTGACAAGGTCCATGCCTCTGCGCCATATATAAGAACCAGGATGATAAATGTCTTATACAGGGACACTTTAGTTGTTCGAGAGAGGACTTTACTACTCAATTGCCTTCTTAGTCCGAAGAAACAGCGATTGGCAAGAGTTATTCTTCGTTTGATTTCAGCGCTGGTGTCGTTGTCTGGATTAATAGCGGCGGCGGCGGCGGCGCCTAGGTAGACAAAGTCCTTAACTACCTCAAAGTTATAGCTGTCTATCGTGACGTTCTGTCCAAGATGTCCGTGTTGAGTATCTTTTCTCGATGACAGCATATCCTTGGAAATTAACAAAAAGAAGTCTTTAAAATAAAAAGAAAAATTATGGCTGGTCCATGAATCTTGAACTTGATACTTGATATATTATATCAATTATTCTCTTTTTCTATATTTACTACGTGTATGTAGCAAACGTAACAAATTGTAGTAAATAAAGCGTGTAGTTTATTGAATTAACTACACGTAGTTAATGATGTAGTAAATGTAGTGTAGTTTATTCGGCCAACCCTGCCAGCAGCCATTTTTCATGTCAAATTCAGAAAATAGTTTTTTGTTTGCCAATTTTGATTTGATTTCCTCAAATGATGGAATTTCATATATGTGGTCTTTTACCGCTTCGTTTATAGCTTGAGGATTCAAACAAATTCGAATTTGATTGTTTGCTTTCTCAACTATCACAATATTTGATACCCATTCTACAGGTTCGTTGACTACTTCTATAATATCCCTGTCGCACAGTGAATTTAATTTCCAATGCCATGGGAATCCGGCGAGCTGGCTGGACCACAGGAGTAACATTGGTTCTTAATTCAATATGAAAATCTTCACAAAAACAACCTAGTCCTTCAAATAAGCATGCATAGTTTTTAACTAGTTTCTCTTTTCCACTTATATCAATGTTATTGATTCTCTTAATTAGTCCTAAGTCAACACAACACTAGCTATTCCTAAAATTGGGAAACTACCTACATCTAGCACGAAAAATTTTAACAAAGATGTTATGTCTTGCACCTCACTTTGAAGTTCCACGCATCCCAATGTTTTTAATTCGGCACCTCCATACCCTTCTAATTTTTCTTTGCTTTGCACCAATTTGAAATATTTTACATGTTAAATATACAGTCAAACCTGGATAAGCGAGAGTTCAAGGGAGCACAATCTCATTCTCGCTTATAGAGGTTTCTCACTTACCCGAGTTTCTCGCTAATTAAGGTCCATGGGTAGCGTTTCTCACTTATAGAGGTACGCAGCAATAACAAGTGACAGCAAGAACGAATGTAGTTAATATGTAAATGCTTACGAAAACAAAACAAAAATACATGTACATACATATATACATACTATGTAATTTTATTTTATTTAGAACTTAGTTACATTTAAAAAAATCTGTCAATTTCGTTTGGGTTTCTGTTTTTGTATTTTGAATGTTTTTCTCTAACTCATAAATTTTGTCGAATATTGCTCGATCAACAACTGCCGCGTATTCAAAGTACTGATGAACCGTCTCCAACGCATTTAAAGCTTGTTTCATTGGAATGATATTTATTTCTGTTTCCGGGATCTGTGCCTCGTCTTCACTGTCATTTTCAGCATTAGGTGTTCACACAATTCATAACGATATCGTCATCGGTTTGTTCTCCAGCGGTAGTTACGTCGTCGTCAATTTGAACAAAATCTTCAAAGCTCGGCATTAACATATTGGATTCGTGAGACACAAGCCTAGTCCATTCCTCGTTGCTGGGTCCAACTTCAACATCATTTTCCTCTGGCAGGTTTTGCACATCTGTACTTTTCCAAAACCTAGCTTTCTTGAAGCAGTTTTTGACAGTAACGTCACTGACTAAGTACCATGCTTTTCTAGCAAATTTCATAGCTAGAAGTACGTTAATGTCAGGGCTTCTGTTTTCTTCCAGACTCGTAAGAGTATGTTTAACAACTTCTCTGCGATAAAAGCGTTTAAAATTGTGAATGATGCCTTGATCTAATGGTTGAAGTTTACTAGTGGTATTAGCAGGTAAATTCATTACTTTTACGTTTGAAAGTGTTGGTAAGTCCGTATGGGCAGCACAGTTGTCAATGAATAGCAGAATTTTTTTGCGGTTTATCTTCATTTGTTTGTCAACTTTTTTCAACCAATCCTTAAACAATATCTTGGTCATCCAAGCCTTTGTATTATTGGCATAATCAACCGGTAGAGTCTTGACACCTTTAAAACATCTAGGTCGTTTTGATTTCCCGATGATGAGAAGTGGAAGTTTGTCCGTACCACTCATGTTTGAACACTGGAGAAGTGTAAGGCGTTCCTTGCTTTGTTTTCCTCCATGGCATTTTTCGCCTTTAAACGTAAATGTTTTATCCGGAAGGCACTTGAAAAACAAAGCAGTTCCATCCGCGTTGTAAATATCGTCTGGTTCATACCCTTCTAAAAGATTTGGCAGATCTTCAGTCCAGTGGTTGCACACACCTTGGTCCACAGATTTACTTTCCCCTGCTGCTTTTTTGAAAGCTATATCATGACGCCTTTTAAAACCCTCTAACCAGCCGTTGCTAGCAGAAAAGTTCTAGATTCCCAGTTTTGTAGCAAAATCTTTAGATTTTTCTTTTAACAAAGGTCCTTCTATGGGAACGTTCTTATCGAGAGTTTGTTTTATCCATTCCAAAAGACACTTTTCGATATTGGGAAATTCAGAAAATCTAGTCCTCTTTGTATTTCCATGTCCATCAGAGCACTCAGACCTTATAGATTCTTTTGATTTTATAATTTTATAAAAGGTGGATTCTGATAAATTAAACTCCTTCTGAATTTCATTCCGCTATTTTCCGGATTCAAACGCATTCACTATTTTAAGTTTATCACTTAATGACAGTACTTTAATTTTCCGTAGATTGCAGAACTGAACTTTCCTTCGCAATTGATAATTAAAACTGAGTAAGTCCGACAAACAGGACGGCACACAGGGACACGAAAAGAATGCGATAAAATAACAAGAATTTTTTAGTTCCACGAAATAGAATGAGTACATACAATGTTGACGAGAAAACAATACAAAAACAATGGTAGAAAGTTCCACGAAAGTTAAGAACGAGTCGTAAAATAGCAGATGTTTAATTTGTAAATATGTAAAGCTCGACTGTCGCTTAGAGAGGTATAGTTAAGTAGCAGTCTCACTTACAGAGGTCAATGAGGGAAAAATGACTCTCTCTTATAAAGGTTTCTGTTTCTCGCTAATGCTATGTCCGCACCTGAAGTTAACCTGGGTTTCGTTCCAGTATGGTTTGAGTTAACCAAGTAGTGTCCGCATATGAAGAAAAGTTTTGAGTTTATCTTTTTGTCTTAAGTTAAAAAGAGACAGACATACAAGTGTGAGCAGAACGTCAACGACGTATAAGAGAATTCATTCTCTCTCCACTCACTTCCACTCTCTTAAATGTCAAATTCAATGGAATATTGGAAATAGTGCATTCAGCGCCTTTGGTTTCGAGTAGGTTATCTCGAAACCCAGTGACTAAAAAGGTTTCATTTTGTATGGCAAACCACTTGGTTATCATGTTGGTTTGGGATTGTTTTGAGTTAAACAAGTTTAACTCTCAGGTGCGGACATAGCATAATAGAGGTTTTGGGTGCTTTAAATGTCGGGTCCTGGCTATTACTCTCACTTATAGAGTTTTCTCACTTATCCAGTTCTCACTTATCCAGGTTTGACTGTATATATTTTTTAGGTATCACATTTACATCTGCCCCCGTGTATAACTTGAACTCAATATTTTTATATTCAATTTGAAGAGTCTCAAACCTTGCAAAATTGTTCTCAAAAATATTATCAATATGAAGCCTATTTATGTTTGTAATCATAGCGTCAATGAAAAAACTGTATTCTTCTTCACCTGTTTCGGGAGATTCCGTTGTGATTTCTTGCACAACTCGCTTTTTAGACACAGAAAATGGTTTTTCGCTCCACATGATGAGCAAGTTTTACCGTAGGCTGGACATTTACCCTTCACATGACATTGTCCACAAAAATAGGAAGCATGATTTTTGTACATCTCTGAATTCTTTTGTTGTCACAATTTATATTTTTGCTGAAATTATTATCATAACTAAAATTTTCTTTATTTGTGTTTCTATAATCCTAAAACTACTTCCCCTGTTTTGAAACTCTCGCACAAGGTCAATAGACGCCTTTCATGTCCCCGCCTGCTCTTCCACTTTCCGCATTTGTTTCGCTGACGCCTACGCCGACGCCATTTCTATGGCTTTCTCCACCGTTGATCCATCCGTCTCCAATAATCTTTTTTGTAGTTTGTGATCAATTACCTCATGAACTAACCGATCACTCAACATTCTACTCTTATTTTATTTAGTTATTTATTTATTTCATCAGTCAAGAACAATTTCTCTTATAAGCCCTGTTCACACTGTACAATTAGTTGGACAAACCTAGGTTGGACAAACCAATGCTTGATAGTGTGAACTCTTCATACGACCGCTTGTCCAATTTGTGGGATGGTTTTCAAAAAATTTTGAAAATCTAGAAGTTGGATGGAGTGGAAGGGTATGTGACATAAAGTTGGACGACAAGCTTGATAGGTGTGAACGAAAACTACATCAGACCATCCAACTTCCATCAAACGAAGTCTGTCCAACTAATTGTACAGTGTGAACTGGGCTATAGACTACTTGAAAACATTGATTATGAGTAAAAGTACATCAATTAGAATTAAGTATATTTAATACAAAAAGTTTAAATATATTTCTTGGGCAATTACTGAAAAGCCTATTCTAGCGCAAACCAATTTAGCTTCCCAGATGCAACGAGGGATTGGTTCACTACGACCATAGCTAGTTCTGTGAAACTGCTCATAAAAAAGCATTAGATCTCTAGAGTTATTTCTGTAGTATACTAGTGCCAAAAGTGGAGCTTATTTAATATGATAAATTAGTATGTCTCTAATGAACATTATCGCAAAGTAAGAACGCCTAATTTCCAAGCTCTGCATGCCGAATAAGAGATATCTAGTTTTATATGGTGGAATAACATTATAACCCTAGTTGTAGTTGAGTTTAAAATATATAAATCTACTAATTTTTCTCTGAATTTTTTCGATTCTATCACTGGAGCTATTATAATATGGGTTCCAAACCGTACTGCAGTATTCTAGAACCGATCGATCAAGTGAGTTAAAGAAAGTTTTTATAGTGTAAGGTTCAGAAAATTCCTTACTATTCCTTTTGATTAATCCTAGCATCTGGTTAGATTTATTTACTATGCAATCTATATGGGGAAGAAAGGATAGCTTTGTATCAAAGATAACACCCAAAACCTTTTTTTGTACTACACGATCCAAGGATGTACTATCAATTTTATAATCGTGGTAAATTGGAGTATTATTACGAAAACACGACATTACTTGGCATTTTGAAATGTTGAAAATTAGGAAATTTGAGCTACACCAATTTGCCAGTTTGTTCAAATCTTCATTTAATAAAGCGCAGTCTTGAATGTTTTCAGTTACGCGATATAACTTGAGATCGTCTACAAAAAGCAGGCGGTGTGAGTTATCAAAAATATTAGGAATATCATTGATAAAAAATAAAAACAATAAAGGACCCAAATGACTTCCTTGAGGAACACCGGATGGTACTAATATTTGATTGGCCAAATGTTCATCGATTTTGACAACTTGAATTCTTGAAGTGAAGTAAGAGTTTAACCACGTTAAGAAGTTTGAATAAAATCCCAGTCTCGAAAGTTTGTATAGTAAAAATTTATGATAACGCGGTCAAACGCCTTTGCGAAATCTGTAAATATTATGTCAGTTTGAAGATTCGATTCGAAATTGCTAGCAATAAAGTAAGTCATTAAATACAGATAAGTAGATGTTGATTTCCCAGAAGTAAAGCCGTTCTGAAACTCTGATGAGTTCCATAACCACACTTCGTCACTATTTTTTTCAATTCCATTAAAAATTGGTCAAAAGGCTCATCAGAAACCGGACTTTGATTCTGGAATATGAAACTTTTGTAGACCTCACTGCATTTTGGTTTACAAAAAGTTTGAAATGCTTCGACTACTTTTAGAAACCCGTTTCTGTTCGCATCCTTTATATCGAGGGAATCAAACACTTCGATTGCGTCTGAGCCCAAGGAATTTAGAAAAATCGCACATTTCAACTGGCTCAGCTTTTTTATTTAGCTCAATTGCTGTAGCAAAAACCTTGAAATTTTGCAAAAAAAAAAATTTCGCCAATACTCCGCTATTTTGCCTTCTAATTTTACATTTACATTTACCACAAACCTACTCCACACATAAATCTGCGGAGTAGGGACCAATTCGTTGATACACCACAAGACTAACTACACAAATACTACATAGCACAAATAACACATGACAACAGCACGCAGTAGTACAAGACGGTCCCCCATCTTGTCACTAACAGCGCTCATTCCGATTTAATTACGGTGTTCTAATGGGAACCGACTCTTTTCGGTTGACAAGGCCGTTGCCCCTTCTAATTTTAATTCATCAAATTTGCGGATGAAATCAATGTTGGTTTTCGATAAATAATTCTCTGCTTCGGTGGTCTTCCACGCGGTTTTTTATGAATGTCGTGATGGGTATGTACCGGTTTTACAATTCCCATTTATGCTAGTTCACACGTCACACCGACTGCACCGTGTACTATTCCATGTATTTATTGAAAGACGTGTTGCTAAGTAGAGGTCTTAGAGGAATAAAGAACACGAGGGAAAACCACACACACACCACGGCATCTGCCCTCGAACTGACTTCACAAACACCACTTTATTTTCGGATTCCGGAACTGTTTTCGGGATCCCACAATAAAGTGGTGTTAGTTTCGGGATCCCAAAATAAAGTGGTGTTAGTAAACTCACTTAATACGTGTATCACAGATGGATCTCGTGTTACAAAAACAACAATGTAAACAAATGGAAGTTGCGGGGCAAGAGAGGTAATGGTTTTCCCTCTTGTTCTTTATTCCTCTAAGTAAGAGGTCTTACAACTGGTCTATGACAGAATATGTATATGTATATTTTACATGGGTCACTTAAATATAATGAGTTCTACAGAAATAGCCGACATCTAATAAAAACTTTAATAAAATCTCTACAATATTGTTTCCAAAGTATTGATGGCTAAAATTTTGACTTTATTATCTTTAGCTCGGACGATTTGGATGGTATACAAACACTCGTTGGATTTATAACCAGCTCCAAATTCTAATGGTTTAGGATGAAGCTGAAATGAACATGGTGCTCCACTTTCACAAAATTGTTCATGCAGCAGTATTTTCTAACACCGATTTATCTTCAAGAAGTAGCCATCATAACCACCAAGTGAGAAGTCGAAATAACATCCATCAAGCCACAACCCTCTCGACAAATTTCGGAATCAGATCTACACTATATCAGTCGAATCACTATTAGGATTAGATATCCTAACGAAATTAAAGCCCAGGTTAAAACAAAGCTTCTTAGCAAATACAAATCAGAATAATTGCAGTGTTAAATGTGTCTAATGCAATTATTATTTTTTTTTTTCTTTTGTGCTCATTTCTCTTTTTATATGTATAATGTTCAATACTAACTGTTTTATATTGTACTTTTTGGAGTTTCATTGTTGTGATTCTTTCATTGTTATTATGCGTAATTTTACTTTTTCTTTCCATTTTTGTTTTCTCATTGGAGTTTTACTTGCCAAGATATATGTTGTACAAACATTTTAATATCTACATTTTAATTATAAAAATTAACATTTCTGTAAAAAACTTTAATAAAAAAAAAAAATAAAATAAATTGTTTCGCCTAAATATACTCCCGGAATGACTTGATTCTTTTTAATTACAATGTCCTGAAGAGTTTTATCTTGTTCTTTGAATGGATTTTCGATCATTTGCTGGGTTCGATATGGAAATTTGCATAGCTTTCGATGCAGTCTTATTGGTAGTTCGACTTTCTTCGTTTAACAAAGACGGTGGCGATGATTCTCTGCTGCTGGAATCAGTATCCATGTTACGCTTATCGGAATTCCGGTTGATGGTGCCTTTTTTGGATTTTAGAACAGAATCGTTCTTCTCAGTCTTTCATCACTTCTAGATTCCAAATCATAGCCTGTAGGCACCACCTCGTGAGGGGTAGCTTTTTGGGTACCTTTTCCTGCCACAGAGTCATCACTCAGGCTCATGTCGTTAATTCCTTAAATCTCCTTTTTATAATGCACCTTACATTTATGCTTCCTGAGGAAGTCGTTTCCCAATATACCATCGTAGGTTAAATTAATTCTTTCTGTTAAAACCTGGAAGGGATGTTTTAACGAAAGACTTTTCTCTTCACTTACTGTAATTGAACCTGCTATTTCACCTAGGGTGAAGACTGATGGATAACGAGCAGGCTTTTGCTTGTTTTGCGCTTGTCCATGGTCTGTGTTTATACAGACTGACTTCCGCTCCAGTGTCAAGTGTGTATTATTTTTTATCGGTAGGATGGAATTGAATTCTTACGACAGGTTCGTAAAACTCAGTGCAAATTGTTTAACATTATATTTTTAGTTTAGTGGGTCGGCTGTCAACTCTAGCCGAGATGGATGACTAATCTCTTCCTCCCGAGCATAAATTTTTCCCGAATTAGGAAGATAAAAATCCTCACCAGAACTCCAATTTTTATACTTTTGTCTAGCGTTGTATTGCCGGATTTTGCTAGAATTTTGATTTGGTTTGTTCTGTGAACTTTCCCTAAATGGGTTAGGTTTGCTCGAACTGAGTTGAGACTGCTTTAACCTACGATCTACTTTTCGATGGTTGGGTTTTTTACAGTACCCACAGGTGAGCCGTTGTATTTCCATTTTTATATTTGTAGGTTGGTTTGGGTTTTTTGATGTTCGATGGGATTAATATAAAAGTGTGCACTTGTGTGACCCACTTTGTTACAAAATTGACACGTTGGACGTATCGAGGGCGGAAAGCTTGCAGAACTTGTAGAATTCCTAACCCGTTCTAGTCGGTTCAAATGCTCTTCTGCGTAGAGAATGGATTTCTTTAAATCCATTTCTCCATGAGCCTGAACCATAAAGCTTTTGGTTCCGGATGCCATACTCGAAAGTTTGAATAGGCAGTTTGTCGTTTTCCTTGAAAAGGAATTCCTTGAAAAAGAAATTTCAAACTGACTCTTCTGTGGAACTGGCATAGGATGGAGAGTTAAGAGCGTTTAAAAGTTGAACGATGCGGTCACCAAATTCTTTTAGTGCCTCCTCTCTCCTTCACCGAGCTGAAATCAACTCGTTTTGGGCTGAGGACCGAAACTTAACAGAGGATTATTCTTTCTTTAAAAGTGACTGAAGGTCTTCCCAGTTGTCTACAGTTTTGAATTGGAAAAATTCAAATGCTGGTCCTTCAAGTCTAGTTTTTACTATGCTGAGGGACAGTTTCTGCTCATCGGCTTTCACCGGGTTGAATGGAAGGTACCGTTATTTCAAAACCTAGATACTCAATTCCAAAAACCCCTCTGTAGGTTTTCTCTTTGAACCTAACTGCAAGTTTTGAAGAAAATCGGTCAAGCGGTGTGTGGATCCATATACGGACAGACTGACAGACATACTGAGATACTGACCAGATGACTGCAGTCTTTTTGGTGGTTAAGTCAGGAATAATACCTATTTTTTTAGTCTTTCAACTTGCGATAGTATTTTAACTGTAAGTGTATACAATCAACAGTTAGTACCTACTTTTTGACTGTGTAGTTAATAAATTGAGTCAATTGACTTAAAGTTAGTTAACTGTAGTTCATTTAACTGGCCTTAGTCTTTTAGTGAGAACAAATTCTTTTGTACTGGTAAAATAAAATTTTTAGTCAGCAAGTCTTTTGACTGTGGTCAATTAACCTTTATTCATTCAACTTACTTTTAAAATTTTGACTGTTTGTGTTGAAATTATTGATTTTAAGTTCAGAACATACCTGCAAGGTTTAGATGGAGCGAAAAGTACCTACACAATTAAAATTTTTTCAATATTTGCATTTTTGGAATAAAAAAAAATAATTTTCAAAAAAGTCAATGAGATTCCTAAGATTGTAAGCTAGTAAGAAAATTGTTAAAATCTATCTCTTTAGCCTCAATGTGAAGCCATACCCTCCCTAAACGAAACTACTTAGTTCGGGATATTTTCGAATAGGCTTCTTATGTTTATTTATTCTTGAGCTGTAAATACAAAGTCTGTAAGCAATCATTGGCACTTTCCAGTAAGCGAAACTTTCAATTTGCCGTTGGAATCAGAAGCATTTCAACCAAAATACGTATTGAAATTTAAAAATCCTGATATGCAAACAAAAACATTTCTCATTTTTTACTATTTATTTCGATACAATATTCGTAAATTTAAGCTCTCTTGCGCTATGATTAAAAGAATTAGCTCAGCTCTTGTCTCAATCTGCACAGAGTCACGTAACACAACAGTACCAGGCGAAATTGCTTTGCAGCAAGCTTCATATAATAAGACACCGTCAACATATGTACAATTCTAGCGTATATTCCAGATTTTTTTTTATCAAATTTGAATGAATGAAGTGAAGCTTATCGCTATTTTATAAGATATGTATCTTACTGTGTTATTGCTATGCTATTCACTGAAATAAATAAATAAATAAAATAAATAAATAAATAAATTAGATGAATTGGCAAATAAATAGATAAATAAGTAAAAAATTAATTGAATAAATAAATAAATAAATAATTGAATAAGTAAATAAACAAATAAATAATTAAATGAATAAATAAGTAAATAATTGAATTAATAAACAAATAAATAAATAAGTAAGAAAATAGATGAATAAATAAAAATAATAACAAATTTGTGAATAAACAATACAGCAGTTAAATATATAGTTTAACAAACAGTTATATCACAGGAAGAGAAGAAATAATTCTTTTTAAGGATATGTAGTGCAATTTTTATTAAGTCAGATTTGAAATGAGGTGGTTATCAGATGAGCTACACGACATCTCATATCTGTTACGAAGTTTTTCGATTCTAGATGGAATTTTTTCAATATTTGTGATTTTATGTAGATCTTCTGTCGAGCAATGCCATGGCAAATTAAGCATCATTTTCAAAATTTTATTTTGCATAGTTTGAAGTCAAAGCAGATGACTCTTTGCACATTTTCCCCACACAGGTGAGCCGTATAACATGATGCTTTGAAAAATTGCCTTGTATAAAATTAGCTCATTTTCTTTACTGAGATTGGACTTTCTATTGATAAACGTATAAAGCATTTTTATCGTTACATTGACTTTATTTATTGTTTGTTGGATATGTAAACCGAAAGTTAGGGTTTTGTCAAAATGAGCTCCTAAGTTTTTGACACTGGATTTCCATTCTGTTTCCAATCCATTATCTATTAATCTTCCACAAGCGTTTCTTTTTCTTGTGAGAAAGACAGCTTGGGTTTTACCAGCATTAACTTTGATCTTCCATTTATGAAAGTAGCTTTGTACGTCATTCAAGGCAGATTGCAAAACCCCCTTCTGAACAACCGGAGATTTTTTTTTATCAGCCTTATAAATATTTATTTTTTTCTCTTTTCATATGCAATAAATATAATCATTATTTTAGCAAACAAAACATTATTTAAAGTTAGGCCCTTCTGTGCCAACAAAACAAATATATCTAGATGTAATGTAATCTTAGAATTAAGAACCAATTGTATACATACACTCATGGTCACACAATTAAGTCATTTTTATAAAATTACGTTTACATATCCATATATTAAGTACAAATTACAAAGAAAGCAGAATTTGTTCAAATTCTAAATATTTACAATTACAATCATTAAAAAAACCAAAGAAAATAAATTCCACTATAACAAAAGTCATTTCTTTAACAAAAAATCAATAATATTTAAAATAAGTGTGGCCATATAATTAAGTCACATGAAAAAAATAAGCAAAATATGATAAAAAACATAGTTTTTTTTAACCGCACAGTTGATATTTCGTAGGATAGCCTTTCTGTTTCGATACGGCTGATATTCTCCTTGGCATGGAGTCCACCAAACCTTTCCATTGCTCTACGCTACTATTTTTCCACTCTTTCTGCAAAATACTCCAGAGAGTAATCTTGCTGGTTGGTTTTTTTTCCGGAACTTTTTTTTTTAGAATGTCCCCAAATTTCCAATTGGGTTTAAGTCCTGTGACATTGCTGGCCACCCCAAAACATTCACTTTACGCTCTTCAAGGAAAGATTTCACAACTCTTTACTTGTGTTTGAGGTCATTGTCGGGCTGAAAGATCCATCATTGGGGTAATTGGTTCAGGCAGTCGCCGAGAAGATTTGTGTCCAGTATGTCCCGGTAGTCAATACCTGTCATTTTACCGTTTATTTGACACAGCGGACCGACACACCATGGCTTGTGAAACACGCCCAAACCATTATAGAATTGCCGCCATGCCTAAAGGTCTTTTTGGTGTATCTTGGGTTCAGCTCAGCATTTTGGGACGTCTTATATACGGGTTGCCATCATTTCCATAATGTTGACCTTCACCTCACACAATATTTGTTGATGAGAAATGCTGAGCTGAACCCAAGATACACCAAAAAGACCTTTAGACATGAAGGCAATTCTATTCAATTCAAAACCCCAATGATGGATCTTTCAGCCCGACAATGACCCCAAACACAAGTAAAGAGTTGTGAAATCTTTCCTTGAAGAGCGTAAAATGAATGTTTTGGGGTGGCCAGCAATGTCACCGGACTTAAACTAACCCTATTGGAAATTTGGGGACATTCTAAAAAAAAAAGTTCCGGAAAAAAAACCAACCAGCAAGATTACTCTCTGGAGTATTTTGCAGAAAGAGTGGAAAAATAGTAGCGTAGAGCAATGGAAAGGTTTGGTGGACTCCATGCCAAGGAGAATATCCGCCGTATCGAAACAGAAAGGCTATCCTACGATCAACTGTGTGGTTAAAAAAAACTATGTTTTTTATCATATTTTGTTAATTTTTTTCATGTGACTTAATTATTTGGCCACACTTATTTTATATATTATTGATTTTTTGTTAAAGAAATTGCTATTGTTATAGTGGAAATTATTTTCTTTGGTTTTTTTTAATGATTGTGATTGTAAATATTTAGAATTTGAACAAATTTTGCTTTCGTTGTAATTTGTACTTAATATATGGATATGTAAACGTAATTTTATAAAAATGACTTAATTGTGTGACCATAAAAATAGTTAAACAGTTAAACAGATTTAGTAAAAGATGGGCTAAGAAGTAATTCCTTCGCTGTATAACTGTCATGTTCAATCCCGTCTTGAATATCCTTCTCAAATATGATCTCGTTATAATGCAGTCTACAATACAAGGATAGAAAGCACACAGCAAAGTCTTATTAAAATTGCTTTTGAGGGACTTCCTTGGATTGACTCTTAGATATGACCTTCCACCCTAAGAGCACCATTTCCAACTTTTGCATGATGAAAACCTTAAACTTAAACTCTAGTTCAATAGATTTTCATAAGTAAGTAAAGCTAACTTAGAGAGCTCCACTCTCTTGACTATATTTTTGTTTTATTGTTTTGTTTTTTCTTTATTGTGATATTTAATATTTTTTGAATAAGTGTGTCAATAATTTTGAAACATTTTTGCGTTCTGTTGTTTGGAGTGAGTTAGATTTATACTTTTTGCTTACTTACAGCTAACACATCGCTAAATGATGGCAGTGACATATATTTCTGAGAACTTTAGGGTGAAAAAATTCTTAAAGGCACATTGTTCTAGTTCTGGTAGCGTAAAAAAAGGTTTGGTTTACTTGTTAATAGCACCCATTTCCAACTGTTAATCACTATTACATTCGTAATCTAACAACAATTAATGCAAATGTGACACATCCTAATATGCACTTATGTATCATTTCATAGCCATATGTCCCATCTAATGACAATTTCAATTAAAGTGATTCACTTAAAAAAATCAAGCTGATTATGAATGTAAACCAATAAGGATCTGGGCAGTTAACAAATCATGGAAAACAAGTGCAGGAACATAAAGAGCAATTTTTTTTTGACAACAGAACTGTAAATCCCGTAGATGGTTTTTTTTAGAGGTTTTTCCAATGAAGCAAAAAATATTATTGATTCACCTATAGGTAAAAAAAACCTAAGCTTTCAAAACTAAAGCTATTGGGAAAGAAACCTGCTAAAAGTAGTTCTTTGCTTTATAATTTTTGAAACATTTTGAAAATATTTTCAAAAGTTTAATTGTAACTCATTGCAAGAAAATAAGTTTCATGTCTCATTGGTGAAGCTAGAACTTCCATTATTGAAATGATGGTGAATCATCAATTACAAGAACTACCTATAAGAACATGTGGTACTTACTTTATTTAATTTTTTAAGGAACTAATTAAAAATTATTAAAGCTACGAACTGCACCCAATGCCATAGATTATGAAATCTTTTTCTTTGGTGGTTCAGAATGCCTCACCATTCGACGACGAATAGAGAACCAAAAGCTGTGCAAATAAATCAAAATCGAATCATTGAAATACAATCATATTTACTTTTTGCAAATATCTTTTCAAGTGCAAATTGGAAAATTGAACTAGAGGAAATAAGTAAAAGTAATCTGACCAACTAGAAAATGAAAGAGCTAAATTCCACTTCTGAAAAAACCTCTTTACCACAGAAATTTCAATTTTGAGTTTGAGTTGAGGTTTAAGTTATTATAATGTAAAAAACAAAGTGTTTTTGGAAATAAGATACACATACCATAATGAATGTTTTAAAACACACAATTAGCTGCTATTACCACTTATTCGATTACTAAAAGAACTTATAGTTTTTTTTTTTTAAATAGTTTTCCGAATTTGAAATATGAAAATATTAACTAGGATTCACACTTTGAAAGAGCTGTTGCGAGACCTGTTGCTCAACTGCGGAATTTGAAAAGTGGTAGCCATCCTTATATAGGAAAAGAAGTATCCATTCTTGGTTTGGCCGTTAATTATACAACGCATGAAAGAATGCGATGCGATGCGATGTTGTGTTAACAGGCTACGCGTTTATGGTAAGTGTGCTTTGTTACAAGGACATTGATGGTTAAAGAAGAGAAGGGTAGAGCCGGGCAGGCAGGCAGGCGGGCGGAAGAGAGAAATGAATGATTTGTACATTGTACACATATATTCAACCCACGAAAACGAAAACGTATACGACCAGCACTTTCAATGGCATTAGAATACGAGAGTATTGGTTGTTGATAGGTTTTGTGAATGGTGATTATGGGTGCTAGAGTTTTTTTTTTGTATCTTTTTTCTTGCTTAAGAAAAGCAGAGGATTGCAAGAGATTGCGTTTGATAAAACTGAAAAATTGAAGACAATGACAAGTCAGCGATAGTATAAGGGTGTCAATGCTTCAAGAAAATTTAAAATATGAGAAGATAAGAAGAAGCCTTTTAGTTTTGTTATCATCATCATTATCATCATCAATATAATCATCATTTTCATAATCACTTAAGAATAAGAGAACCAATATGCGACCAGATGGTTTAACTCAGCGATTATTTTCAATGTTTGATAGCTCTTCATCTGTAGAAAATCTGTTTATTGCCTTATACTCTGTCCTTGGAAGATTTTATGTTGGGGGCGCTTTTTAAATATTGATATAGTGTGGTGTTGAGTTTAAATGTTTGCACTTGAACAAATATCTCAGTTGAGGAGGTAGGTATTGCTTGCTTGGATAGCTATTTTTCTTTCTTATTTTCAATTTCTTATAGTGTTCTTACTAGACATCTGCAACGAGTGGCTTGAAACCACTTCCAACCCACTCTATATTTTTGCAAATACACTACTCGCTGGTTTAGTTATTTCAAAACAAAACAAATGACTCATTACCCCAAACCAAGACAATAGAATCGTGTATTCATTCCAAATGAATACACCATTTGGTTTTTTTCTCAAATGTATCGAATACACCCAGTTTATATCGAGCACATCGAATGCACCAAATAATGCACTAAACACACCAAGTACTACTCCAAGCAAACTGAGGATTTTCAACTATTAAAAAATAAAAGAGTGAACAATTAAAAATTACAAAAAGATTCCTAGCATATTTTTTTTGAACATATTTAATTTTCAAGAAAGAGATATGTAAGAAAATCTGTTACCTGTTATCGATTTTGCTATTCAATATTCTTACTAATGTTATAAAAGCAAATGTAACTCTGTCTGTTCGCTTTTCTTTTGAATCCATCTCCCGCCCAAACCACTGAACCGATTTAAATGAAATTTTTTTATACAGAGACAGTCTAGAACCTGAGGAAAAACATAGGCTATCGATATATTCCCACGGGAGCGCAAATGGGAAACTAGAAACTACTTCACCGATTTCAAAAATTCTTTTACCGATTGAATTCTACACTATCCCCGATTAACAAAAACTATAACTCATCCGCATATGCACACGGGATCGGTAGTAAGAAACTAAAAAATTTCAGGTCAAAGCTAGAAACAAACTAAGCAGAGCATCTCATAATTCATTTGCATCAGTTCAAGCCACTTGCTGCACTCAGTGTGCATGTGTAACTGTTCTATTAGTATTTTTTCAATTGTTGTATTCGGTGTGTTGATAACTAAAGCTAAGTGTACACGATTGGTAGGTCTGACAATCATTGTCAGATCTGCAAACGTCTGACAATGTGAACAAATGGGTGCGTTCGAAAAAAAATGGGTAGCTTAACTAGGATACCTTTGTATCCGGGTAAGTTTTCGAACGACTAAGATTAGGTATCTGTCAAATCAGAAACAGCTGATAAATCGAAGTGAAAACAAACCAAACCAAATGTGTTTTAAAAATTGCAAACAACACGTACCACTTATTATTCGATTGCAAACTTCTTCACAATCGTTTACTTCGTAAACAACGTCGTTTAGATTAATTAGGAGCACCATATTTTAAATTTTATGTTTACAAAAAACAATTTTGCAACAAAGCACTATGACAGAAAGCAAAACAAAAATGAATCCAAGTCAGCTGTTCTCAAATTTCAAATTGGGTAGCTTGCTATACCATGATTTTTAAGGTACCTTTGGATCGCTTTCCCCTCAAAAGATGTTTTGCAGTCAGCTGCTTTTTAACATGGGATTACACTAACAACAAGGTATCTAGTTCGTCTTAGGTAAGAATCCGAACGCAGCCAATGAGCTGACAATGAGGGTGAAAATGGAATTTGTGTGTACACGGTTTGCAGAAATCTACAAATATCTGTAAGTTTATTGCCAGCTATTTGGCTGACAATGTCGACACACTAATTTGGACAAATAGCTGGAAATAGATTTGCAGATATTTGTAAATTTCTGCAAACCGTGTACACACAAATTCCATTTGTGGATCTGCAAATTCATTTTCAGTTCATTGTCTCATCGCATCTGTCAAAAAAATTTTATTTTAAAGCTAAAAGTGAAAACAACATACATAGATTTCGTTTTCAATCGTTTAATATTCAACTTAAAGTGAAATATCAAAAAATAATATAAATGGATAAAAACGTTGCAATCGCAACTATTTTGACGGCGTATTTGTTAGAAAGCAGCGATGATGAAAGAGCCAAATAGCCGAAAAAGACGTGTCGTAAGGTATGGACGAAGGATTGGGTGGCCCGTCGTGAGCAGGAGGGATTCTACGCAAAATTGATGGTGGAATTACGAGCAGAGGAACCAGAACTCTACCGAAATTTTTTACGAATGGATTACAAGCAATTTGATCACCTTTTAGCTTTGGTTGCTCCACATATACAAAAAAAGATACGAATATGCAATGGAAAGCAACATTATTTGAGAACTACTCCAAGGTTTTTTCTTATGTCGTTTTCATGAAGTTTTCAAAGATCTACAGAAAAAATAAGTTTTCAATCGGTACGAATGTAAAGCTAGCGTTAAGATTAGATTTCCGAGAATAGAATACAAATACTAGTACAACAAAATATATCCCTTTGTTTTATTTCGATTTTACGTTAACCGGCCAGCGGATTACATACAAATTTAGCTAATTTTTTGATGCACCGCAGTCTGAATTCATAGCAAGACTTTTTCGCCTCTGTGAGCTCACCTGGAGCATTATAAATTTGATTACGAGGTGTCATAAATACTCGTCGTCTGAGATCTTCTGCTACAGATTGCAAATCTGAATGAAAACTACTTGCAGCTTCGTCTAGAAAACATTGGTATGAATATTGATTCAATACCGAAAATAAATTCACTTACCAGTGACTTCTGGTATCAAAAAAGAGTTAACAATCTTCTCTGAGTCGGAAACATTCGATGAACTTCTTTTGTTCATCTGTTTCACCAATGAATATTTTGACTTTGGTCTCTGCTTTTTTGGTTTGGTTGGCTTAGCATTTTGTGTTGCATTTGTTTCTCTGTGTCCAGGAAATCTATCCGCTTGGCTCGGTTTTTTATGAACAAGACGTTTGGATATTAATCCTCAACAAAAGGCTTCGTATCCTGATTATGTTTATTTGTTTCAGCCATCTGGAATAATCGCACTAGATTCATGTGGAAATTGTCGTTCTGCAGAAAGATCATAAGTGACATACAGAAAGGAATATAATGACGTTATGCATGTCATCCATTTCACTGGTTATCTCAACTTTTTTATATCAGTTAGCATCCATAACTAAAAAAATGTTCACGTAATTAACACATTTTCTATAAAAACAAAAATCACCTTTAAATTTTCGATGAGTTTTGTAGTTGACAATGTAGTTGTAAAGATGATTCAAGTGTTTTTTTTTGCTTGTAATCCTTCTCAGATTTGTCTGCCAATGAATAAATTTGAAAATGTTTCTGAAACTGGGTCTGCAAATTTATTTATTGCCAGACATTTGCAGAAGCCTCAGAAAATGAACAAAATTTGTGTACACACGATTTCCACATTTGCTAATTAATTTGTCTTCAAAATGATTGATGAGCAAATTTTTCTGCAAAAAAATTTGGTGTGTACACGGTTGTCAGCTTGCGTGTACACGATTGCCAGATATCTGCAAATTAATTAGCAGATATTTGTCTACAAATTAGCAGCCAAATAGTTTTTCTGCAAATTCATTTGGTGTGTACACGATTGTCAGCCATTCGAGACAAATTTTTCACTGACAGATCTGGCAATATTTGCAGATCAGGCAATCGTGTACACTTAGCTTAACTGTTAGGCTTGTTCTGTTCTGTTTGAATCAAGCATTCAAGCCTAGGAGAGAAGCCAAACAGTGTATTCTGTATTCGTTCTGTTACGAAGGGATCGAATGAAGTACCTACAGTATTTGCTTTTTTGGAATAGTGTATTCGTTTTTAGTGTACAGTAATTTCTAAGCATTCTACGAACAGAATACACTGAACTACTGTGCTTGATTCGAAAAAGTAAATGAATGTATTCATGCAGACCTCTAGTTCTTACCTCACAGGCAAAAAGAATGCTATCGGTGATGAATTATAGACTCAATTCATCAGCATTCAAGTCATTGATGCTTAATGGGGCTATGAACATGAATATAGCCACGTCTTGTATTATTAAACGGTTCATTTTCCACCATTTTACCACTGTTAATGAGCAAAATTTGTTTTCCTGTGATAGATATCTTGTTTTGTTTTTCTGTGGACATCATCATTTGCACCGATTTTCTTCAAAAATAGGGCTCCGAAAAAACTTTGCGCAGGAGATTTACTGACCGACACTATTTGGAGATTATTACTCTGAGGTCACAGATCAAAAATCTCCAACAGTTAATAAAAGAAAACTACAGAAAATCAATATCTTTTCTCTGCAACAATTAAGCTCATGCTGCACAGTCCAACAATCGGAGTATGTTTACGGAAATAAATAAAATTTTTAGGAGAAAAGATCAAAATGACCTTCAGAGTATTAAACTCCAAAGGACGACAAAGAACAAAAACTAACTTCCGGCACTAGGAATAGATCCAAATGACGCCATTTCAAATGATAACCACTTTATAGTGGAAGATGTTCAAGAGAAGGTAGAGACTGTGAGTGCTGTTTTCGGGCGAGGTGAATGAGCGCATTCGCACGAATTACGACCTTGAGAACAGAGCCTTCGTCGGACACTTCTATCTTAGAGACGAGATCTCGCATTAGCGATCTGAGAATCCTGGTTTCACTAGATTCAATGACGACCGACTTGCAAATGCAGTCATCGCCGAGTGAAACGGGGATAGCACCCTGTTCGTTTCTAAGAAGGACCTCGAGAACATCTTTCACAAAATAAATAAGAAGAAGTCCGCAGGAGTCGACAGCATACCCAATGTTGTGCTGCGAAACCTCCCTTCAAAAGCGGCGGACATATATTTCACGTTGTTCAACAATGCGCTGAATAATGCATATTATCCAGTGCGTTGGAACTTGGAAGACGGCAGTGGTCCATCCTCTCCTTAAAAAAGGGAAGGATGGTTCCAATCCAGCAAATCTCCGGTCAATCAGTCTTCTTCCGAGTATAAGCAAGGTATTCGAGAAAGTTCTCAAAAGAACACTGTCCACATGGGCTGAGGACAAAAATTTTATTAAAGAAAATCAGTTCGGTTTTAAGGCGGGTCATGATACCATACATGCCACGTCTAAACTAGTATCTGATATTCAATGGAACAAAGCTATAAAACAGTGTACAGGTGCACGTCTGGTTGACTTGGAGAAGGCATTCGATACCGTTTGGTTAGGCGGTCTTTTCTATGAGTTGATCAGATATGGCATGAGTAAACCATTGTTATATATTCTGAATGACACGCTTCATGGTAGAACGTTTGCTGTCAAAAGCTGCAATATAACTCCAGAACTTTTAAAATACAGAACGGTGTACAACGCCGACGACCTTACTGAGTACTGCGTACAGAACAGGTCCAAAGATCGTAGTCATCGGAATACTTTTGCAGCGTGACTTCGATAAGATTCAGCAAAACTGCGATGTGTGGAAGTTGAAAATCAACTTCCAGAGATTAGAAAGAATTGTGTTTAGAATCCCGTTGGGGTTCGGGCCTCATGGAACACGAGAAAGAACTGGCGAAAGCTGGTGATCGTTGATCTACATGGCCACCCACTGCCAAGCAAAGTAGTAGTCAAATAATTTGGCTTCTGGCTAGATCAGTATCTATATTCTAACAAACATATGTATTCGGCTCTGGTCAGGAGCTTTTGCTCTGACAAGGCGACTGTTTCACAGCAGACATCTTGAAAGTAGAGTGAAAGTGATTTGCTACATGGCCCTCATAAGGCCAATGATTGTCTATGGGTGCACTGTGTGGTTCAACGTTACAGCATCTCAAATGGAAAAGATTCGGGTGTTTGAGAGGCAGTGTCTGCGTACCTGTCTTGGATTACACAAAATACCAGAGTCAGAGTCCTTTACAACGCGGCTCAAATTAACAGAATCGACAACTTCATTATAATACTAACTCGTGGTCACACTGCAAGAGCGATGACCTCGACCAATGGCCTGATATTTGGGGCTTATTACCCCAATACTGAATATATGGAGAAAACGCGCTTCAGTGGATTTGTCCCATCGGAGCCTTTCCTCTATTTTGATATGGAAGGACTGATTCAGGATAGATTGGTGATTCCGCTAATCTACTACGTTTGCCGCAAGTTCCTGGAACGGCACGGCGGCTTCTTTATAACCGAGACGTGACGCACGAACGCAGGTCATATCAAATTTAGTATTTCTCACAAATTGCATTTTCTGTCTACTGGGCAATTTGATTTTTGTGTATACATATCATTTTCTAAGCTAAACTAAGTTATGCGTAAGCATTTAATTAGTACAAAAGAAGAATATTTATTTGAATAAAACTCACTTGCTACTAGAACAGCGAGCCATAAACAATTTGATTTATTACTAACTTCCCCCCACCAGTCGGTAAGGAGCTACTTCTAATACTTCAAATTGTCGACATAACAGCTGTTTAGATGTTGATGGAGCTGATTGTATAGGTTGAGTGGGCGTTGTTGGCAGGTCTTTTGAAGAGGTCGTTTTTGTTCGTAGGTTGGGAGCCGACATGATTTAACCGTAGACCTACGTTTAAAAAAAACGACTAATCTTACGTTGGTGGGTCGTTTTCTACCCTCATATTTTTCTTAGGAAAATATTAACAAAACTGAATATTTTATACAAAAACTGATAGTTTATATTTATTAATTCAATTGCCCTGGAAACAACAGAGAAAAAACACATGTATAAACATTTAAATGTGTTCAATGCATTTTACACATATATTCCGGTTATGTATTCTTGCAAACATTTTTATTGCAGAAGACGCAGACCAACTCACTTTTGTTGTCTTTGGATTTTGTTTTTTGCTTCTGTGTATAAAGCACATCTGCCTCGTTTCTTTGGCTGTGGTAAATTGATCTTGAGCCGTTTAGCTGCAGGACTGCAATCTCTTTGATTACAAGTTAGTGTGGGGGATGATGAGCCAACTAGTGTCGCATGAAGGGTAAGTGAGGATGATGCTCTAGGTGCTCTTGATTGGTTAGACATATACAGTCGTATTTATAAAAAAAAAAAAAATCTAAGAACATCCTTAGACAGCAGTCCAGCTAGCCGTTGTCTAAAGAGTTGGACAAGCCTTAGCCAACTTCGTATTTATAAATACAACAGTTGTCTAAATAACCCCTCAAACTGTCAACTTTGAATGAAAAACTAAATGGTGGCGTTCATGATGTATGCGTGGAGTACCATTGTTTGTGTTTTGATATATGAGTACAACAACTAAAAGGCTTTGAAAGAGTGTCGCAGAGGGCTTGAACTAGACCAAAAAAACAGCTGATTTGACTTTGGGTTACAACTTTTGCAAGTCTCATAAAATAAATAATAAAGGCGTTCAATGCTGAAATGTCTATCATATTGACAAAGACGCACATTGGCCAACGGTTTGTTTGGCGTTCTAAGAGACAAACTGAGAATCACAACCCGCCGAAGCGACGGGTGATTCTTCACCTTCATTCTCGGATTCAGCCGAATCAAACTCGTCGGTGCTACCAACTTCAGGGCTATAATTTTCATCACTGTCCGCGGAAAAATCAATGTTACTTGATGAAAAACTTGACATTTTATCAAAACAATATGTTATTGCTTATTGAAATAACTAGACACAACGATTCTCAAACGAATTTATCAATACAAAGTGATTTTTCATATAATGGGTCGAAATCGACCCAATCTGACAGAAAAAACTCAAAATCGAAAAAATCATACCCAACTATGTTTTAAATCGTAAAACAGTTTGAATTCGATGCATAAGGGTGCATGGAACAAAGTCATAAAAAACCAGCAAAATCCACAAACCAGTTATTATATTATTTTCGATAAAGCATAGCGAATGGGTAGAAAACGACCCAAACGTAGGTCTACGGTTAAGAGAATTTCGGTTAGTTGACGGTGGTAGTGGTAAACAATGACAAAGTAGGTAGAATCAAAAAGTTTTTCCGAACTGATTTTAACTTAAAATGTCAAGAAATCAAGGAAATGGCAGATTTGAAGCCTTTGCAACACAGTAACCGATATAGACCAGGGTCGATAATTTTTAAAATGGTCAAAAAAGAAAAAAAATTATAGTAGAATGAAACCTTTTGGAAAAGGCAGAGAATAAACAAAAAAAAAAAGGAAAAATAAATTACGGGCGATCTGAGGTCGGGAAGGGGGAGGGGGGGAGTATTTAAGGGTGAAAATTGGTTAATCTCGATTTCCGGTAAAACGGCAAGTCTTAGGAAAAAAAGTTAAATGGCAAAGTTGTAGGTATTAAAAAGATCTAAAACTTTTGTAAAGACACTTTTTTCACATAACCTCAAAATGTATGTGAAAAATTCGAATAACTGAGTTTTTGGTTTTTTATTTTTATCTTTTGCAAAAAAACTTATTTTTTCACAAAATTTAGTGAAAACATACCTTTGTATATTCCAAACATACAGTAATTTTTTTGATTTAAAATATTTATTTTTTCAGCTTATTTTGACAAAATATCGAAAAATCACCCTAATTTTCAATCGAAAAATCTCACGTCAAAATATCTGCTTTTTTAAAAAAATTGGTGTGTTTCTTATTCGTTGAAATCTCTACTTTTAGATGGTTAAAAAAAAAATATACATTACTATGGTAAATGTTCTCAGAAAATTCAAAAAATGAAAAAACCCAAATCCGAATAAATTTTTTTTTATTTTTAAGAAATTTAAAATTTACACTTTAATTACTAGAAAAACGTAAGATTTCATGTTATACTGATTTACAAAAAAATTGCCAATCGAAATATACTACTATGATGAACAACCACATAATTTAATAAAATTAATATTTAATAAGACATCTAGAGAGGCCATCGTAGAGGCCTATTTATTTCTATTTTAAGATTATTTTTTTATTTCGTGGCAGCTGTAAAAACTGTTAGCCAGTATTTAAGATACAGAGCAGTGAGTAAGATCGTTTTATCGGTATGGATGACTCTTTTTGTATTATCTGCAATAAGGCAGATGATAAGCAGGTCTATGAAATAAAAAAAACAGCTTTGAATCGTTTAGTGGGGTCTAGCAAGAAAAGAATCGACAATAAATACAAAAAATTTGAGACTTTGACATCAGCTTTTATTCATCGAACTTGTCAAAGTCAATATAATGATGAGACTGCAATAGCTACATATTGTAGTTCAAGACATAGAAAATCAAATGAAGGAAAAGTAATAAATAAAGACGCTCTTAGATTTAATTTTCAATCTCATTGCTTTCTCTGCGGTAGGTTTTCTGGTAATGTTTCAAAAAAAAAAATTTCATATGTTCAAAGTAACGATACAAGGGATAATATTTTACAGTATATTCAAAAACAAAATACATTAATAAATGATTTCGATAAAAACATTTCAGCTCGTTTAAGAAATGTTCCTGATTTAGTCGAAGTAAAAGCGCATTATCACACTATTTGTATGTCTGCTTTTTATAACAAAAGAACTGAAGGAAAGAGGGGCCGCTTAGCATGTGAAAACACTAAAAATTTTATTAATTATCTTATTAATTATATCATTGACAACAAAACAGAATGTCAATTTTCTGTTAATGAAATAAAAGAGGGATTTTCAGGAGATCTCCCAGACTACATAACTATTAAGAACAAATTGAAAGAGCATTTTCAGAACGATATCAAGTTTCATTCAATTAAAAGAGACATGATAATTTTACACAAAAATGGTATTGCAAGCAAGAAACTATGCAAAGACTGGTACGAAAAAAGATTAGAAAGTAAAGAAGACGAACGAACTAGAATTGTTCAAATGGCTGCTGAAATTGTTTTAGAAGATATACGTTCTAAAATATACGATATGAATTGCTACGAAATTCCAGATTTAAACGAGGACAATCTTTTTAAGGATGTTCCTAAAACTTTGCAAGTTTTTTTGAATATTGTTTGTAAAAGTAATAAAGACAAAAGTACAAATAATGTTCGTAGGATGGATAAAAAAGTGGCCACAATGTCTCATTGTATCATCAGATCTGTAAGGCCACGTTCTTTTTTATCTCCGATTTTACTTGGTTTGTCGTCGATGATTCACAAAAAATATGCCTCTAAAGGATTAATCGACTCATTATCTAATTTAGGTTTGTGTTCCTCATATAAGGAAACTTTGCGCTTCGAAGCATCAATTATCAAGGACCCTGTTAATCACACATTTTCTCCTGATTCATACGTTCAATTTATTTATGACAATGCGGATCATAATACATGCACGATTGATGGTAAGAATACTTTCCATGCAATGGGTGGAATAATGGTTGTCACTCCGGCGTCTAGTGTTACTTCAAAGAAAGCCATTTGTAGATTAAAAGAGATTCCATCTTCTGAAGAGATAGGCGAAATTGGATTTGTGAAATTGAAACGTTTTGAAAACAAAAATTCCGATGGATTGAAAATAGTTCAGATAGAAGATATTTTAGATGTTACGGACAACTATGAAATTTCTTCGGCAGATTTCACATGGTTTTATTCAAAATTTGCAAACAACAAGTCCGATGGTTGGAATGGGTTCATGGAGAAGTTACATACTAAAGTCACTTATCATACTTCAAAAATTATTCCTGTACCGTTTATAAAAAATCCACCGAGTGATTATGATACCATTTTTACATCGTTGGTAGAAGCGGCTAAACAATGCCAAAAACAAGAGCAAAAGATTCTGTTTGTAACGTTCGATCAACCGCTATACCATAAAGCTCGTGAAATCTTAGCGAGCATTGATTTAGTTAATGATCCCTACAATTTGTCGTCAATCCAAGTAAGACTTGGGGGATTTCATTTATTGATGTCGTTCCTCGGAGCGATTGGATTCATCATGGATGGTAGTGGACTTAAAGAGGCTTTTTGTGAAATATATGCAGAGAACTCATCCGATAAAGCTCTTTCCGGGCACGCCTATGCACGAGCGATCAGAGGACATTTTCTTGTACAGCTCGCCTTGTCTGAATTAATTTTTTCATCGATGGAGTTGTCGGACACAGAAAAGGCGCTAATGGATACATTATTGCTGGATTTAGGAACACAAAATTATGAAGACAAATTGCATCACGAAAATTTTAAGATCATGAAAGAAAAATTTATCGAGCATCTAAAATCAGTACAAAAAAGAGGTCCTACCGCAAAACTTTGGATGCAGTACTGGCAAATGATCTCATTGGTTAAAGATTTTATACGGGCTGAACGTACAGGTAATTGGGAATTACATTTAAAGTGCGTGGAAAGAATGCTTCCCTATTTTCATGCAAGTGGGCACTTTTTATACGCAAAATCTGCTCATCTTTATCTCCAAGATATGCGTAAGCTTAAGGACATAATAAATGATGATTATGAATATACGCGATTCACTGAAGGGTTCTTTACAATTAGACGTACTCACAAATTTTGGTCGGGAGTTTGGACGGATATGACGATCGAACAAGTTTTGATGAGATCTATGAAAACGCAGGGTGGACTTACACATGGTCGAGGTTTGTCTGAAAGTGTTTTATCAAAATTCGTATTAACAATGATCATACTGGTCGAAGTTTGCAATGAAATGGAAGATTTTTGTAATGTTTCTTTTGCAACTACAGAGCAACACACTGATTCCAGAGAATATCGAATAAAAAGAGATGTAGCTGATTTACAAATGTTACAAAAATTTTTTAACAGGTATGATCCCTTTCCAGAGACTGATAACATTATGTCAATATTTTCTGGAATTATTGGCTGTACTTCTGTTAATTGCTACGAAGCGTATGAAAAAGGAAAAAAATCTTTGCAAGCTATTGTTGGAATGAATTTTGGGAGTGTCAAATTTAAAAGAAAAAACAAAGTCTTGTCTCTAAAAACGGTTCAATCTTCCGTTAAAGTAAATGGAGATATTATAGCCATCGATCCATTATTGCTATTTCAAAGAATATCGCTAACGATCGACAGTAAAAAAGATATGGAAACTTATTTACAATACGAGCTTGCACCATTTCCATTGTCACTTTTTACAGAAAATGGTCTCAGGAAAAATGTAAAATCTCACCTTTACGAATTATTTGTGAGTACGAATGGACCAACGAATTCTGACAGCATTGTGCATGTCGTCGACGGTGGATTTTTACTGCACAAAGTAATTTGGCAGAAAAATGAAACGGTGGAAGAGATCATTAATAAATATTTGAGCTATGTACAAAAACATTTCGCAGCAAGCAGCTATATCGTTTTTGATGGGTACCCCGAAATTGAAAAATTAGTTACTGTGACAACAGTACCAGCAGCTAATTCAACTAAAAGAGGAGAACGTAATCGTAGAAAAACTTCAGACAATATTCCAGAGTTCGATTATCAAAACCATACAAAAATACCATTTTCGCAAGAAAAATTTTTATCTAACGAGAAAAACAAGGACAGAATAATAAAAACGCTAATAAAAAGATTACAGTCACAAGGATTTTCCTGCAAACAAGCAGAAGAAGATGCTGATGCTGACATTATTAAGACCTCGATAGAAATTGCTACAGATACTAATAAAACTATCATTGTTGTGGGTCAAGATATTGATCTGTTGGTCCTTTTAAATCAATTAAATTCTAACAAACATGATATTCATTTTCTCAAGCCAGGTTCTGGTACTATAAAAGATCTATTTTTCACATCTAATAGTTTCAAATATGAATCCTTAAAAAATATCGTTGCATTTCTCCATTGTTTTTCTGGTTGCGATACAACATCTGGTTTTGCCGGAAAAGGAAAGAAAAGTATCGTCAACTCTTTACTAGCCGATAAAAATGTGTTAACTTTGGCCAATATTTTTTATAAAAAAGATGCGAACAAAGAACATGTAAAAAAAAATGGATTACAATTAATCAAATCTATTTATAAATGTAAAAATGATATAACACTGAACCAATTAAGATTTCAAAAATATCAATTGGCAAGAATTAAATCTTCTTTCATATTGGCCAATCTCCCACCCACAGAAGGTGCAGCAGAACAACATTGTTACAGGGCATATTATCAGCTTCAGACTTGGCTGGGTAACGAACTGACAGCAACATGTTGGGGCTGGAAGCAACATCAACGCGGCATTATGCCCAAATTTACAGACAAGGAATTAATTCCCGAAATATTGCTTAAAACTATTTGCTGCAGCTGTGAAACTGGATGTAACAGTTCAAAATGTGGCTGCCGAAAACATGGTTTGAAATGCACAAATTTATGCTCAAATTGTCATGGTTCTGAAACATGCTCCAATGTAGAAGAAAAAACCTACGAGGAAGTTGATGATTCGGATGAAATTGTGGATGAAGAACTAATGCAAACCGGAAATAATATTGGAGACGAAGATGGTGATGGTCTCGAAGATTTCGAAGATCCACTAGAATCGGGACGTTTTGTCGAATCAAATGATGAAGAAATGCCATCAAAGAAACAAAAACTAATGGAGAAGTAATTTAAATGCAATATAAAGCATTGATAAATATGAAGATTATTGACAAAAAAAAAACATAAAATAAAAAAAAAATATATATATATATATATATAATACAAAAAACCAAAAAAAAAAATTACAAAATACAAAAAACAAAAAAAAAAATTACAAAATACAAAAAATCAAAAAAAAAAAATTTATTCGGATTTGGGTTTTTTCATTTTTTGAATTTTCTGAGAACATTTACCATAGTAATGTATATTTTTTTTTTAACCATCTAAAAGTAGAGATTTCAACGAATAAGAAACACACCAATTTTTTTAAAAAAGCAGATATTTTGACGTGAGATTTTTCGATTGAAAATTAGGGTGATTTTTCGATATTTTGTCAAAATAAGCTGAAAAAATAAATATTTTAAATCAAAAAAATTACTGTATGTTTGGAATATACAAAGGTATGTTTTCACTAAATTTTGTGAAAAAATAAGTTTTTTTGCAAAAGATAAAAATAAAAAACCAAAAACTCAGTTATTCGAATTTTTCACATACATTTTGAGGTTATGTGAAAAAAGTGTCTTTACAAAAGTTTTAGATCTTTTTAATACCTACAACTTTGCCATTTAACTTTTTTTCCTAAGACTTGCCGTTTTACCGGAAATCGAGATTAACCAATTTTAACCCTTAAATACTCCCCCCCTCCCCCTTCCCGACCTCAGATCGCCCGTAATTTATTTTTCCTTTTTCTTTTGATTTATTTCCTACCTTTTCTAATTTGTTTCATTCTACTATAATTTTTTTTTGTTTCAAAAATTATCGACCCTGGTCTAATAGAGTAACTTTAAACCAATAATTCCAAGACTTTGATAGAACTTATATGCGAACTTTAAACACTATTTAGCAGAGTTTCGCTGGACAATCGTAAGATCGCGTCTATTCGTGATTACTTATTACTCATTGACAGGCTTTTTAAAGTCTTTATTCAAAATTTGATTTCTATATGAAATTGCTTTCCTATAAATAGTTGTAAAGCTGGCTTACTCCTTCAGTTAAGTGGTTACTTCCATGGTAAGATCTTCTTATTTCTTTTAGGATCGGATACATTCCTAAGAAATGCATGACGTCTTCTCTCACGGTAAGATTGCTAAAACTGCAAATTAATGGTAGATCCTCCCGGTGCGGAATAAAATTTAATTGAAGTAGCTCGCCTCTCATTCTAAACATAGCAGAAATTATGTTTTGGCTATTGACAGACCGAAAATCATTTCTTTCACAGAGATTGTGTTGCAGAACACTATAGGTTGCTCTATGCACAGAAGTAGTCGCCTGGTTGATACAATCCAATCTGAGTTTCTCATCTGCTTTTGATACAAGGTCGTAAAGCATATCCTCGACTTCTCTCCCGTCATTTCCCTGTAGACTCAGGTTAAAATCAAGGCCAAAACAATTTGCAGGCTCCTTCAGTTTCCCAAAGAAAAGACTCCTCCTTCGAATTATGTGCCGGCTTATTATTTTTGGTAGTCTTACGTCTTGAATTTTTAAAATTTTCAAAAGATAATCTACACGTGTCTTAATAAAAAGCGGTGGCAGTCCGGTTTCGATATGTAGCATGTAGTTAAGCTACATGTACACGTTTGGTCGGTCTGACAATCATTATCAGATCTGTAAATGTCTGACAATGTGTGAAAATGAGCTGACAAAGAGGGTGAAAATTGGATTTGAATGAATTTGGGGAGAGAGTGAGAGAGAGAAAAAAAAGTCAACTTTTATTGTGCTCTAGCTTAATTCGTTTTTATTTTGCAATTATAAAGTTAATTAAAGCATTAAAACGCTATAAAAAGATTTGTTTAGTGGAACTTTACAACAAGGAAGTTAAACAACATACAAATTAATAAAAGGTATGATTTAAAATATCATTTACCTTTAATTAAAATCATCAGAGAGGCATCCATTTTGCTCTGCCTAATAATTGATTTATGAAACCGAAAAGAAAATTGGAGGAAACATCTCCGAACAAACTGCCAATAAGCAAAAAATCGGTCGCATCCAAAGAATCTTCGATGTTCAAAAAGTCTATCACAATGGCACCAACAGTCTCTAATTCTATTCTAAAATCTATTGTCGACAGTTGCCTGACTGAGCATCTAAAAAACATAGCAACAAAGGACGACGTTCTAGCTGTTACCGCTGAAATACAGCTCTTGCGGTCTCAAAACGAACATCTTACGGAACGTTTAAGCACTGTCGAAAGCTATTGCGAAATACTCGAAAGGCAACTTGAAATCTTACACCAGAAGACACATGAAAGCATGATTCTGTTGCATTTACCTCCAGATGAGAAGACAGACATGAATAGTCTAAATGAAAATGCTGAACTTTCTTTTGTCAAAACACAGGAGTTTACCATTTTTTTCAAAGGTAATTGCTAAGTATACCATAAAAATAGTTTTATTTTTTTTATTATAAATTGTTTCATTCGTTTGAAACAAGAAACAAAATAATCTTTCCAGCTCACATATAAATCACAAGTCTCATATGAATTCAACCCCAGCATGTAAACAAACTCAAAGTTGTGAACGGATCTATTTTTGACATTTCTAAACTAACAAAAAAACAGACAAAAAAATTTATTACCTGCATTAATTTCACTACGGCACATTTTCATTTTCCACTCTATACAATTGCTTTAGGTTTTTAACAAACATTTTTTGCGTTTTTGTGCGACTTAGGCAAACAAATTTCATTTGTTGACTTTTTTTGGTTTAAAAACAAACACCAAACCCTCAAATAAGAAGAGAGTCCGGGAAGCGTTTTGTTTTTTGGATATCATGTTATATACAGGGTGTCCCGTAATTCGTTTTACATACTTTGGGATATGATTCTTGGTCATATTCTAAGAAAAAAATTGTTCTACAGTAAAGTCCGTTTCTCAAGTTTGACATCACTTTTTGACAATTTAAAAAAAGGCTAACTTTGGTGTACCCTGACCTGTGTTAAATTCGATATCTCTGTCAATACTGATGATAAAGACCTAATCTTAGACTCAATTTTTTGTAGAAATAACAACCTTTGAGACTGTATTTAAATTAGGCTTCCATAGGTTTAGGGTTGCCAGATTTTCAATTTTAAGTGGTGTTCAAATTTTCTTCCCAAAACAAAGTTTTGACTTTGATGTCATTTTTTTGGAGAAAAGACCTGATAAACATAGAGTTTCTTTATTTTTAAATAAAGAAAAAATTCAGCATTAAGTTAGCTCAAAAACCCATACATTTTATATGATACTTGGAAAAATACAAAATGGGAAAAATAAAAAAAAGTTCTTGCTTTGAGGTTTGTTTGAATAAAACAATAATATGATCTTTTTTAGTAGTTTTTTTTGTATTTAATACAAATACAATTATAACAAGTGCTCAAAGCCCCATCCTTCGTTTTGAATCCATGCCAGAGCCCGTTTTTGGATTTCATTGTGGGTGTTTGCTGTCGATAACTCTTGTCTTACTTGTAGTCTTGTAATCTTTGAAACTGTATTTTAATTTGACTCCTATAGGCTAAGGGTTGCCAGATTTTCAGTTAGTATAAAGTTCCTGGTATCCTTTGTTGTGCTTTTCTTCAATTTCCATTTAAAAACTCATATAAGAAAAAAAATGTCTGCGTATTCTTCTCTCGTAAATGAAAGCATTTCAAAAAACTCTCTGATCAAACTGCAATCGTGACTTAATTTGACAAACTAATGAACAAATTTGTTTTCTTATTCTTTTATACGACTTATTTACCTATTGAACATTCATACCCCAAATTTAAAGCAAACATCCACAATGAAATCCAAAAACGGGCTCTGGCATGGATTCAAAACGAAGGATGGGGCTTTGAGCACTTGTTATAATTGTATTTGTATTAAATACATAAAAAAACTACTAAAAGTGATCATATTATTGTTTTATTCAAACAAACCTCAAAGCAAGAACTTTTTTTTATTTTTTTTTTAATTTTTCCCATTTTGTATTTTTCCAAGTATCATATAAAATGTATGGGTTTTTGAGACAACTTAATGCTAAGTTTTTTCTTTATTATTGTTTTGTTCATCTGTAAAAAATAAAGAAACTCTATGTTTATCAGGCCTTTTCTCCAAAAAAATGACCTCAAAGTCAAAACTTTGTTTTGGGAAGAAAATTTGAACACCACTTAAAATTGAAAATCTGGCAACCCTAAACCTATGGAAGCCTAATTTAAATACAGTCTTAAAGGTTGTTATTTCTACAAAAAATTGAGTCTAAGATTAGGTCTTTATCATCAGTATTGACAGAGATATCGAATTTAACACAGGTCAGGGTACACCAAAGTTAGCCTTTTTTTAAATTGTCAAAAAGTTATGTCAAACTTGAGAAACGGACTTTACTGTAGAACAATTTTTTTCTTAGAATATGACCAAGAATCATATCCCAAAGTATGTAAAACGAATTACGGGACACCCTGTATACAGGGTGATTCGCATAAGGTGTGACAAAAAGATAGGGTGTGTAGGTTGGACCTAGACAAGCAAAAAATCGTATGGGAGGGGGGGGTCCATTTTCCCCCGTTTAGGCGGGAGGGGCCATTTAAGAAAAAAATCACTAAAAATGGAAAAAATATTATTTAAAAATAACGGTAATACCTACAGAGTCGTGATATAGTATTTTGAAAAGCCAAAAACCTATACATTAAATAAAATTTAAAAATAAGTTGTTCATTTGAATAGTTTTTGAAATATTAATTTTACGTAATTAAGTAGTATTTTTCTGGCTTATTTTCAATGCTCTTACTTATTTTTGATCAAACACAAAAAACCGGATGCCAAAATAACCTGTAGTTTTTGAGAAAACCAAAAATTACAAAAACGACTTTTCAAAAAAAATTTTTTTTTAAAGTTTTTTTTTCGTTATTGGATTCTTAAGTGATTCTTAAGTGAAAAAAAGTAAAGAGAAAATTCATCCTTTATTTCTTAAATTCACTTAAGAATCCAATAACAAAAAAAAAACTTTAAAAAAAATTTTTTTTTGAAAAGTCGTTTTTGTAATTTTTGGTTTTCTCAAAAACTACAGGTTATTTTGGCATCCGGTTTTTTGTGTTTGATCAAAAATAAGTAAGAGCATTGAAAATAAGCCAGAAAAATACTACTTAATTACGTAAAATTTTGAAAAAAAATGGTTTGAAGAAAAAAAATTATGTTTTTTTTTTCAAAATTTTGACTTTGAAAATTAATATTTCAAAAACTATTCAAATGAACAATTATTTTTAGATTTTATTTAATGTATAGGTTATTGGCTTTTCAAAATACTATAGCACGACTCTGTAGGTATTACCGTTATTTTTAAATAATATTTATTCCATTTTTAGTGATTTTTTTCTTAAATGGCCCCTCCCGCCTAAACGGGGGAAAATGGACCCCCCCCCCTCCCATACGATTTTTTGCTTGTCTAGGTCCAACCTACACACCCTATCTTTTTGTCACACCTTATGCGAATCACCCTGTATATGTAACAGCCTTGTGAAAAAAACACGCCTAATGTCGACAAACTAATTTGGGCAAATAGCTGGCTATAGATTTGCAGACATTTGTAGATTTCTGCAAACCGAGTATTCAAATTCATTTTTGGATCTGCGAATTCATTTTCAGCTCAAAGTCACATCGCCAAATTTGTCTGTCAATCAATGAATAAATTTGCAAATGTTCTTCAAACTGGGTCAAATTTATTTATTGCCAGACAAACGTCAGAAAATGAACAAAATTTGTTTACACACGATTGCCACATCTGCAAATTAATTTGTCTTCAAAATGATTGATGAACAAATTTTTCAGCAAATTAATTTGGTGTGTACACGATTGTCAGCAATTAGAGACAAATTTTTCACTGACAGATCTGGCAATATTTGCAGACCTGGCAATCGTATACACGTAGCTGTAGGCGTATTTCTTGGTAATAGGAAACGTCTTCTTAAGTAGAATCTTAACAGCCTTTCCACCGTTTCATATTTCTCATAACCCCACGCTTGAGCAGCATACATCATAATAGATTCAGCAACTGCTATAAAAACTTTACACTTAACGCTGTGTGCAATCAGGGTATTTGCAAAGCCTTTCTTCCAAGAAGCACTCTTAGCTTTTACAAGTTTGTTTTTTAAGTGTGTTTCCATATTCAGGTTGCTTTTTATTATAATTCAAGATATTTGTAGGTTTTAACAACTTCGATTTGTTCATTATTCAAATACCATTTCTCGTTTTCAGCCGCTCTGCCTTAACCATTTTAAAAAACCTTCGTCTTCGATTTGCTTAAGTTGCCGTCAGATTCCACAACTTGCAGTACATATGAAGTCGGTTGATCATAAGTTGTAGTGTTTGAGGTTAGTAGGCAAGTAATACAAAATAGTCAGCAAAGAGTAACGTTTTAATCAACATCCCGGAAAACTCTCTCCTTGTTTAACTCCCATTGTTGTATCGAACTGATCATAGCGGCGTACCCCACAGGCGGATCACTAGTGTGAAGCAGAAAAGTGGGAGAGTTGGGATCGCTTCAAGATCACTACTCGTAACGCCGGAAATGGAAAGAAGAAGAAGAAGTTGTATCGAACTGATCAGACAAGTCTTCCCCGTTCCATACCGCTGCCTTTTTTATTATCGCACAGGTTTTCAATGACCCTTTCAAACATTGAAGACATTCCCGCGTTGTACAGCTTGTAGAATAAGGCCCTCCTATCAATTGTGTCGAAAGCAGCCTTGAGGTCAACGAAGAATACATATAATTTCTTGTTTTTTTCCAAGGAAGATCCCGCAATGCTTCCCTATAGTTGTGATCAGATATTTGTCGCTTTTTTATGAATTGGAAAAATTATCGCTTCCTTAAACTGCTGCGGTATGCTCCCAGTTCTTAAGGGAGTAAGTAAGTTTCTTAATAAGGTCGGGCGTTCCATGTCTCAGCAATTCCGCCGTTATTCTTTTCTATCCATTCCTGGAGCTTTACCATCCTTAAGTCTGATTGTTGTTGAACGCACTTCTTCATCAGTAAATGGCGAGTTCAGAATGTCATTAACAGAAAAGGGTTTCGCATACAGGATATTTGGGTCCATGATAGCAGGGTTTAGTAGGTTTTGGAAATGCTCTTTCAATAAAAAAGCAGATTGTCGCTGATTTTCAGACTCCTTCCGTTTATGTTTCTTATTGCTTTCCAGAATTCTTTCGAATTCTTGCAGTATGTCAGCTTCAAGACCTCAATTTCATAGAACCTTAGTAGGAATAGGGATACTTGAGGCTGGGAATTTTAGAGCGAGACATTTTGATCAAGAGTGAGATAGAGAGAGAGTGTTGAGGCTTATAAAAAAAAGTGACGGTTGGTGGTGGTTTGAATTTGTTTTTTTTTTTTTTGTTTTGCTTTCTTGACCTTAAATTGTATAGGTACAAACAGCGAGTGGCCGTTGGTTGCGTATTTTTATTTTTTACTTTGGGGGTTAGATTTCCGAACTGAAAATTTGAATTTGAAACTTAATTTGTCTGCTGTTAGTTGTGCTATTTTTAGATTTTGTTGAAGGGGATTGTGACAAAAACATGCTGCTAAGGTTTAAAATGACATGCTCATGCACAATGTTGAACGTTAAAAAAAGGGTGTGTGACGGTTGGTAATGGATTGAATTTTGAATTGTTGACTATGTTTGAATAATCACAAAAGTCGGTTAGTGGTGGCTGCTTACTCTTTTAAATTTTGAATTATAGATTTTATGAAAGAGGATCTGGTCATGTTGGTGCATTTGAGCGTTGAATGTGGATCTGGCATTTCAATGGAGCTGATGGGGTTGGTAAATATAAGAAAGTATTTATGTGTCTTAGCATGTATCTTAGCACGAAAAAAGTATAAAAACAAATGTTTTAAAGTTTTCAGTATCAGTCATCAAAAAGAACAATAAAAATGAAGAACCGTCACAGTTACACAGATAAGGAAGGAATTCTGGACATCTTCCAGATTTTTGAAAAATATCTGAAGGAGTTCTCCCAAGGCTCTTGGGATTTGAAACATCTGCAAGATGCATTAGAGGAAGAAATACATTTGGCTAGAGAGGTGCCAACCTTGGGGAGGCTACAGAGTGTAGCACACCTCATCAAGGTTTTAAACATTAGGAGCTGTGAGCTGGGTTTTGGGGATGATGTACCTATCATCCCCATAGAAATATATATTTTTTTGCAAAAATTTTAAAAAATATAAAAAATAAAAATATTTTTTTTAAACTATAAAAAACTATGTTTTTTTTTCTTCTTATCAGAGAGAGAATTCTTTGAAAAGTGTTTAGGCTTAGGTACCTACAGTGTGCTCTTTTTTCCCTCGACTTTTATTAAAGTATTGGACGGTTACCGTGTGTATCTAGCACATCTCATACATCTTCATACATCTTCAGAGCTGGAGCTGGGTTTTTGAGAGGTGATGCCCCTATCATCCAAGTATATTTCTGCATTAAGACAAAATTTTAAAATATGTTTCAAGTCTTCGTCCTCATCATCAGACAGGTTCTGAGGGATTATTTACCTCAATGATGAATTACTACCTTAAAATAAAACAAGAAGAATTATATTGCGGATTTTCTACAGAAGGAAAATATCAAGTTGGAATTTTCTGAAATAACAAAAAAGTGTTTTCAGTATTCATTCGTACTTCTCTTTAAATAGAACTCCACAAAATGTCTAATTTAAATAGTTCTCTGGTTTTTGATGAAATTCTTAAGTTCTTAAAGGATTATCAACACATAGTATTGGAGGAGCATTATGAAGAATTCATCAATTCTATAGCTTTTTTACGGAAATTTGAAAGCGTATCGAATGCCTTATCACTGTACGGATGTCATTTTACAAACTGTCCTTTGTCTTCAAATTTACCTGCGCAATTTATATGCTTGAAAATGATATGTTAAGAATGAAAAAACTAATGTCTTTGTATAAACGAATAAAATAATAACTTAATAAAAATAATTTTTTTTTAAATATATATATTAGACTGTTTTATTCATACAAAAAAAAAAATGTAAGACTGAATATTGATCATTGAATGAGAAGATGAGTAAAAGGAATGTTGTTAATGAACTTCGCAAGCCTGCTCGATGGAATTTCAAGAGAAGGCGGATGCTTATCAAGGGGTTAGATGATTTATGGCAGGCTGATCTGGTTGAAATGAGTGTAAACGCACCTGAGAATGAAAATTATCGATATCTTCTAACAGTAATCGATACGTTTACAAAGTTTGTTTATACAGTTCCAATTAAAAATAAAACAGGTACTTTAGTTACCGATGCTATGAAGAAAATACTCAATAGAGGGCGTATTCCGAAGAATCTCCAGACAGATGATGGAAAAGAGTTTTTGAATAAGCATTTTGAAAATGTTATGAAGCAACATCAAATTAATCATTACTCAACATTTAGCGTTCTTAAAGCATCGATCGTTGAAGGATTTAATCGTACCTTAAAATCACTCATGTGGAAGGAATTCAGTGTGTATGGCATATATAGATGGATTGACATGGTAACCTCGTTAACTAAAACGTATAATAATTCTACACATCGTACGATACAAATTAAACCATCCGAAGTTAATCATACAAATGTGTCCCTTAATTCGTTACATACTTTGGGATATGATTCTTGGTCATATTCTAAGAAAAAAATTATTCTGCAGTAAAGTCCTTTTCTCAAGTTTGACATCACTTTTTGACTATTTAAAAAAAGGCTAACTTTGGTGAACCCTGACATATGTTAAACTCGATATCTCTGTCAATACTAATGATAGAGACCTAATCTTAGACTTAACTTTTTGTAAAAATAACAGCCTTTAAGACTGTATTTAAGTTGAGCTTCCATAGGTTTAGGGTTGCCAGATTTTCAGTTTTAAGTGGTGTTCAAATTTTCTTCCCAAAAGAATGTTTTGACTTTGAGGTCATTTTTTTCCAGAAAATGCCTTATAGAGTTTCTTTATTTTTTACATATGAACAAAACAATAAGAAAGAAAGAACTTAGAAGTAATTCCACTCGAAAACCCATACATCTTATGATATTTGAAAAAATACAAAATGGGTAAAATTAAAAAAAAAAAAGATTTTTAAATTTGCGGTTTGTTTGAATAAAACAATAATATAGTTTAGTAGTTTTTTTAAAGCATTTTATACAAACACAATTACAACAAGTGCTCAAAGTGCCTACGCAGACATTTTTTTTTTAAATGAGTTTTGCAATGGAAAGAAGATACTTACTTACTTAGGTGGGCATTACAGTTCGGGTTGAACCTGGGCCCCAACCAACATCCTTCTATAACGACTTCGATTTCGGGCGAGCTCTCTCCAATTTCGCACTCCAAGTCGGTTGAGGTCTTTATCCACTTGATTGCGCCACCTAAGACGAGGTCTTCCCCTTCCACGATTTCCCTGCAATGTGCTTTCGAACACCCGACGGGTCGGAGCGTTTGGGTCCATCCGCTCTACATGGCCCAACCATCGTAGCCTCGCGATGCGTACTCTTCTGGCTATGCTCATGTCGCGGTACAGCTCACACAGCTCGTTGTTGTATCTTCTTCTCCACACATTGTCTTCGCATACGGGACCAAAGATCATTCGGAGAATTTTTCTTTCGAAACTACCAAGGGTTTCCTCATCCGCTTTCGATAAGGTCCATGCTTCCGCGCCGTAAAGCAGGACTGGGATGATTAAGGTCTTATACAAGTTTACCTTGGTTTTTCTGGAGAGGGTTTTGTTTCTCAATTGCCTTCTTAACCCAAAGAAGCAACGGTTGGCAAGAGTTATTCTTCGTTTGATCTCCGCACTGATGTTGTTTTCCGTGTCTATAGCGGATCCTAGGTAGACGAAGTCCTGTACTACCTCGAAGTTATGTCTGTCTATTGTGACGTTTTGTCCAATTCGTCGATGTTCTGTGTCCCTGTTTGATGACAGCATGTACTTCGTTTTGCCCTCATTAACCATCAAACCCATTTTTGCCGCTTCTGTTTCAATACTCGCAAAGGACCTATGACATCACGCTTTTTTCTTCCCATTACGTCAATATCGTCTGCATAGGCGAGTAATTGTACAGACTTTTGAAAGATTGTTCCTCTGGTGTTGACGTTTGAGTTTCTTACAGTCTTTTCAAGTATGATGTTGAAGAAATCGCATGACAGTTTGTCGCCTTGCCTAAAGCCTTTTTCGACATCAAAGGTCTCGGTGAGTTCTTTACCGACCTTGACGGAACAGCGTGAATTCTCCAAAGTCATCCTGCATAGTCGTACGAGTTTTGCAGCGATGCCGAAACTAGACATGGCTCTGTACAGCTCGTCTCAATGAATACTGTCATACGCGGCCTTGAAATCGATAAAGAGATGGTGAATATCGATATTATGTTCTCGGGTTTTTTCCAAGATCAGCCGTAATGTGAAAATTTGGTCTATTGTGGACTTCTCTGGTCTAAAACCACATTGTTAAGGACCTATCAAGTTGTTGACGTGGGGCTTCAGACGTTCACATATTACAGCAGACAAGATCTTAGAAGCGACGGCGACGTTAAGGAGGTTTATCCCTTTGTAATTGGCGCAATTGTGAGGGTCTCCCTTCTTTAGGATCGGGCATACGATACTGAGGTTCCATTCATCGGGCATGCTTTCTTTCGACCATATCATGCAGATGCATGCTCCTTTCCAACTGGTCTCCAGCTGCCTTGAAAAGTTTGGCATCAAGGCGATCTGCACCTGCAGTCTTATTTGATATAAGTTTGCATATGGCAAGCTTAACTTCTTCTAGGTCGGGAGGATGGCATTCTTGATCATCGTCCAAGCTGAATGGGGCAATCTGCCTGACAGCGGAATTTGTGTCCTCATCGCCGTTAAGCAGTCTGCAGAAATGATCTTTCCAGATCCTCAGTAGCGACTGTAACTCTATAACTATGTCTCCCTGCTGGTTTTTACAGGATTGAGTTCGGGGCTTGCCACCCTGGCAGGATCTTTTTACCTTTTGGTAAAACTTCCGAATCTCGTTCCTGTCATGGCACCTCTCAATTTCCTCAAACGAGCGCTTCTCATCTTCTTCTTCTTTTCATTTCCTGCGTTACGAGTAGTGATCTTGAAGCGATCACAACTCTCTCACTTTTCTGCTTCACACTAGTGATCCGCCTGTGGGGTACGCCGCGTTGACCTCAGAAAGCGTCGGCAAGCCTCCCGGTTTCGGATTGTTCCATGTCTGAGGCCAACCAAATGCTGCTGTTTTTGCATTTGCTTGTACCAGCAGCAACACATAATCAATTTCAGCATATTTTTTTTATTTTGTAGGTGACAGCGGTTATCCATTAGAACCATTTTTGATAACACCTAACAGAAGTGTGACCGAACATTCCCCACAATCACGATTTAACAATATACACTCTCAGGCAAGAAGTATCGTTGAGCGTTGCATTGGCGTAGTGAAAAGTAACAAAATAAAAAAACAACTTATTAATCATTCTTCCTCAAAGAAATTCTTGCATAATATTTGTTGGTTTAAGCAGGGCGTAACTTGTTCTCAGAACACATAATCCTTGCATATACTTTTCAAAGTTCCACTGACTTCTTTCAGTGACTTATCCAGAGAGCCTTGTATGGCTACTTGCACTAACAAGAATTGTTCTTGTAGCTCTACTTGTAGCTCCTCGACGGCAGGCATATTTTTTTATTTGATCATTGCTTGTTAGTTTCATCTTTTGCATAGTCAGGAATCGAAAACTCATCTTACACTATGAATTGTAGAAAAATATATTATATTTTTTTTCATTTCCTTTAAAAATTGACTTACGCTGGTCTTCATCACCATAACTACAAGCTCCGCTTATACACGCAACTGCAGCTTCCATCCCACAGACGTTGACGATGGCCTCCTCATCGGCATCTAACGCCAACTCTATGAATGTCCCTCCTCCGGTTTTTTTCAAAAGCTTTTGATTTGCCGTCAGTTTTTTTTTTGCGGAATATTTCCGCGTTGTCCAAATCTGTGGAAGTGAATAAAAAATCAAAAAAAACCTTTTTAAACTAAATTACAAGAAATACCTACCCTTTTCCACTCTTGTGTAGTCTTCGTTGGTGGCCCATTCTCGTTGAGGGACCTCGAAAGCTTTTCCCACAGCATTTTATGCAACTCCTTTCCGTTGCTTCCACCGCTATTTGACTTTGCCAAGTGCACATTCTCCTCCATAAACGCCGTCATCATTTTGATTGGGCTTTTATTAGACTAACCTCTATGTATAAAAAAGTAATTAGATTATTATTATTTGGGTTTTAGATATAGATTTACTTACATTTTTATTTCTAATTTTACCTATGTATCAGCTATCAATATTACTTTTATTAAATTTTTATTCCTCGACCTCGCGTTCGTGTTGGTTGCGTCCTTCTCGTTGTGATATTTGTAAACGTTTAATAGAAAGAAACACAAATTGGACAACCTTCAAACATTTTCTCTTTAAGTGATACCTAATAAGTAGAAAAAAAAAATTATGTCAAATTGCTCATCTTACACAGACGGGAAAGCCATAACTATCAATTTGATAGTAATGGCTTACGCCATTCCACCCCAGGTGTTGATTATGCTGGCCCAGTTCAACCTAAAGCTTGGAAAGGCCGATGTAGCAAAATTACTAAAGCATATATAGCGATTTTCGTATGTTTTTGCACCAAAGCAGTTCATCTCGAACTGGTTAGCGACTATAAATTATTACATGTAGACTATTTTTTGTTTAAAAAAAGTTTATTTATTTTATTCCGAACTTCTTAACATCTTGGTTGATAATTTAGAACTGACTTAAGACTACTTGAACCCTGAACAGAACGATTATATTTTTGTTTCACTACTCTACTGGAAATTGCAAGATTGCATTTCCCATGACATTCCTCACTGCATGCGCATCTCCGGTGTCCGTTGTCGTGAGAAACCGAGAAGTGGGAAATGTGTCGTGCGAGAATCTGCTGATATTCGATTCCGCTATGTTGCTGTTGTTAACTCCTCCCTGCTTAAATCTGGATGTCCTCATCTGGCAATTAAAAGAATGGAGCATCATAGATCTTAGGGATGCTGGGACTTCTCAACTGGTTAAATGTAGGAATGAAAATTGGTTTAAAGGTGTTGGGGGTGTCCGGGACTTCGGATGCTACTTCCTGATGGGTTTCCTCATGTTTTATTGTGATTTTAGTTTGTTTCCTTTTCATGAAAACCACTACCGCTATGATGCCAAAGATAATAATCAATAAGAAGCCGTGGGAGATGGATTGATGAATGAGATTCGTTACTTCAAGCTTCTTAATGTGCTCTCTGTTCTTAATGTGAAGTTCGTGCATCATTTCTAAGGAAAGCACCTCGTTGATCTCCTTTTCATAAGGTTGAGGTTGGATGACGGCAGGTAGGATTTGGACCGATGATATTTCCCTGGAGCGGTAGGCCTTGTCCTTGATTTTGATTGTTGCGTTGTGGAATTTAATAAGGAAACTTCCATTCAGAGAATGTCCGATTCCATCTATTGTTATGTTGCCTTGAAATTGGTTGAGAAAAATAACTCCTGGTTCGATCGCTTCGATGCGTGGAATGTGTTGAGAATTTGTTACGGGGCATGATGAGTTCTGGCTTGTGAGCAAGTTGGGAATGCAATCTGAATTAGTTATTTCCTTAATATTTTCTAAATGACAAACTGATAAACTGTTCAGAGTTCTACATGGGTTTTCAATATTATAAAATTTACTTTCACATATTAAAATTTGACAATTATTTTCTTTTGGTAACTTAATTACTTTATTATTTCTCTTTATTGGTTTGATAGAGAGCTTTTCGCAAATGAGTGATTCTGTGAGTGGAACATTTACAACATAAATCAATATTGAATTATTAGTAAAAATCTTAACATTAGAGAATTCTAGAGCTTCTTCCACCGTACTAAAGGGGAATTTTTCTTTATTAAGTGCTCTTATAGCAATATTTATTTCTTCGTTTGACAAAATGATTGAATTTAAAATCTGTTCTTTCGCCCAGTGAATGGCATACTTAATATTTATAAGTTCTTCTTTAATAATCTTTATTTTATATTTCAGTGTAACAAACAATTCATTATCTAAATATTTATTTTCTCTTATTTCTTTTAGAATCTTATTAGTGACAGTTGTTATATTGTTTATCCTATTATTATACAATTCGTTTATGACAATTTGATTTTCATTACTTTCAACTAAATTATTTATTTTATTTTCGATTAAAACAAGGTCATCATGGTCAGGGCTACCTGCGAGCCATTTCCATGCTGAACCTACAAAATTTAATGACCTCTTATTTCTGTTGGGTTTGATATAGGCCAATATGTCCTTTATCTGTGTAAGTTCGAATTGAAGGAGAGGAAATAGGATGTGGGACTTGATGTTGGTTGAAAGGAGGGTAGTGTTTGCTTGATTTATGAATTCTTCGTATTTGTCCAGATCGATGGTATGGATTATTTTAAAATTTCCGTTTTGAATTTTTGCCAGCCCATTATTTATGGCAACAATTTGGGAATTGGAGTAATCCATTATTTGCACCTCGGCACAAGCTATTGCAAAGAAAAACCTGAAATATTGTATGAAAAATTTAGTTTCTAATGTTGCTCTTATGAATTATTTTCCCTGACTCAGTAAGAACAGTAGTGTTCCTATCTTCCTTAACATTTTCGATTTTATAGCGAACAGTTAGTTTCGAACCTATTCTTTTATTATGTCTTACAAAAATTTCTTCTCCTACTTGGTAAGTTTTAGGGGGTTTTCGGGATTTGTTATGAACTTGCATGTCTTTCAACTGTTTCTCTTTTATCCTTTCAATATTGCTCTTTCTTGCCTTTTCATATAATTCGGGGGAAACTCTCTGGTCACGACCGAAAAATAATTCTATTGGTTTCTTTCCTGTGGTGGAATGGATAGTAGAATTGTATTCGTAGACAGATCTTCCAAGCAGATCGTTGAATCCGGTAATCTGGAATTCTGAACTAATACACCGCATAATTTCTGATAGGGTAGAATGAAATCGTTCTACCTGACCATTAACCTCGCTCTTGTATGGTGGAGTTTGATAAACCGTTATGTTGAGTTCTTCCATCATGGCTCTAAGAGACACTGAATTTAGTGACTTCTCGTTATCAATGACTACGTGTTCAGGGACACCGAAGTGGAACAGTGTGTCCCATAAGGGTTGTCGTATGTCCTCTACTGACCGAGAATTTGTGATTTTTGCGTGAGCTAGCTTCGAAATTTTATCTATTGCGGTAAGGACTAAAATGTTTTGTGTGGAGAAAATATCTATGTGGATAATGTGACCTGGATAGGAAGGTAGGGGTGTTTCCTGTATGTAAATTTTATTTGGGTGTCTTTCATATTTATTTTCTTTACAGATTGTGCAACGCTTGAGGAAATTTTGTATTCTTGCGTTCATTCTTGGAAAGTATCTAGTATTTTTGTAGGATTTGAAGCCTATTCTCGTGTGCATTCCTATGAGCTCTTCTGTGTGTGTTGAGGACGATTTCAACTTGTTCGGTCTCGGAAGGAACGTCTACAACTTCTAGCTGCGTGAAACATATTCTATAGTTTATAAAATGCTGTGGATAAAGATCTTGGATGATAGCCATCGTTGGCTCATCTGCTTTAAGACCATTGATTATGTGGAGATTCAAAAATCGCTTAAAAATGCCTATTATCATTTCTCTGGTATAACTAGGTTCTTCAAAAATGTGACGATTAAAATTAGGAAAAGGTTGTTTCAATTGATAACTAGTGCATAGCCCAATTGTTAATATCAATTGGTTCCTGAAAGCATTTATAGGTACTTCTACAGACGGGATTAGGTTGTGCGATGAGCTGTCGTCACTATGGATGCTTGCGGTCATAGAATTTAATTCGGTTCGTGATGGTCTTGACAAACCATCTGCCACGACGTTTTCTTTACCTGGTTTGTAATGGAGCTCGTAGTTATACTCCTCTAGCTTTGCTTTTCAACGTTTCATCTTGGTGTTAGAGTTTTTATTGCTTAGAGCAAAGGTTAGAGGCTGATGGTCTGTGAATATCTTAACTTTCTTTGAGCCATATAGAAAATTACGAAGGGATCCAAGTGCCCATATAATGGCAAGCATCTCTTTTTCATTGGTGGCGTAGGATTCCTCGGTCTCGTTCGATGCATCTGTAGTAAGGTGAAATTCTTTCGAGAAATCTGGATACGAGAGCATAATTTCATTAGAAATCATGATGTTTTTTATTTTGTTGAATGCTTCTACTGCCTGTTGATCTAAGGATAATATTTTGTATTTTGACTAAGTTTTGGACACTCGTCCATCTTCCCCTCTCAGAAGGGATGTCAAGGGTTTCGCAATTTTGGCATAATCCTTGACGAACCTGCGGTAATATCCCGACATGCCAAGAAACGAACGAAGATCTTTCAATGTTTTAGGGAGAGAAAAATTTGCTATTGTTTTTACTTTTTCGGGATTAGTTTTGATGCCATCTTCCGAAACGACAAAACCTAAAAATTCGACTTGGGATTGTAAGAAATGTGATTTCTCTAGTTCGACCTTCATATTTGCGGCTTCTAGAGTCTTAAAAACAAGTCCGACATCTCTGTAATGGTCTTCCTCGGTTTTGCTGAAGATAATGATGTCATCGATGTAAACGTAACATCGGACACCTATGTGCTCCCGTAAAATGTCATCAAGTGTTCTTTGAAAGATGGATGGCGCGTTTTTCAGGCCAAAAGGGAGTCGGAGGAATTCAAATTTTCCGTTATTTACGGGAAAGGCAGTTTTTTCAACATCACATTCCCGTAAAGGGATTTGGTGAAAACCAATTTTCAGGTCGATGGTTGTAAACCATTTGTTGTTGCCCAGATTGGACAGAACCTCGTTTATCTCGGGGATCGGATATTTCTCAGCTGTAGTTACAAGATTCAGTTTCCTGTAATCGATTACTAGCCTGTATTTTTTCTTTCCCTCTGAGTCTGGTTTTTGGGAAACTATCCAAACAGGGGAGTTGTATGCGGACCGTGAAGGTCTTATTATTCCATTTTTTAGGAGCTCTTCGAGTTCAGACTCGACTTCTCCTTTCAAAGCCATTGGGTATGGATACGATCTGGAATAGACTGGTTCGTTGGATGTTGTTCTGATTTCTCCTTTAACTCTTGAGGTATAGGTGAGCTTCACATCAGGATCAGCGAAAATGTTTGGGCATTTATTAAATATCTGAGTAAGTCGACGAATTTGAATATCAGACAGGTGGGATAGTTTAGCGTTAATTGAATTGACCGCTTGTGAAACTTGTTGTTTCAGAGAAATCTTAATATCATTATTAATTATGAAAAAGTTGTCTTTGGTGTGGATGACAGCATTCAATTCTTTCAGGCTGTCGCTACCGAGAATCCCGTCAAAGGATTCTAAACCAGCAAGAATAAAGAACTTAATTTTTGGGATAGTAGGACCGAAAATTTCTAAATTTGCATGATGGGTTATTCTAGTCTTGCCACTAATGGAATTCGCAAAAAATATAGTTTCGTTAGGAATGGGGCAACGGATGTAACATGATTTAACGTAGATTTTATTTGATCCAGTATCAAGTAAAATTTTAAATACTTTCCCGCTCTTCGCAGTGAACTCAAAATACGGTAGCGAAGAGCTATTTAATCTAAAAAATGGACTTCCTCAGGTTGGCCTTGTTCCACTTGCTCGTCTTCTTGTAGTCCTAGGTATTCCTCATCGTAGCCGTATTCCTCTGGAGGAAGGGGTTCTTCAAACTCCTCGCCATGCTGCAGTCCTTGTTCCCTATATTCTTCATTGTCTTGAACAGTTTTGGAACAGGTGGTGTGAAAAACTCTTTGGAATTTTCCTGGGTGATGAATTTGTTGAGAATTAGGTCTTTTATTTGCAGGAGGGTGGTACCTGGGTCGATTCTGGTAATTGACCCTTTGCGACCGTACTGACATGTCTACTGACATTGGTGTAGGTCTTGGTTGTGGTTTCGGGGGGAGGTTTCTAGGATATTGGAAATTGGTTTGTTGATTCGGGGTTTGGTTGTAATGGAATGTGTTCCTTTGGGAAGGGACGAAGGATCGGTTAGGTGGTGGGTTCGGATTATGGTAAAGGTCGGGGATAAATCTATTGACTGGGTTAGGAGTGTTGTGGGTATGAACTTGGCGACGCGCTGGAAGCGGGGGAGGTAGCACGGTAGATTTTCTCAAAATGTTTTGATTATTAAAAGCGTAATTTGTCCTGAAATTAACATTATCTAATTTGAGACACAGGTGCAGAGCTTCAGGAAGATCTGTGGGTTCTCTTATACTTAAGAGTCGCGGAAGATCTCCCTTTAGACCACGTATAAACGTGTCTAGTGCCTTGTCTCTGTAAGCACTTGTCATAGTGGTGAGTGATTATATGCTTAATTCCATGGAGGCTAACTTGTTGAGAATTAAAGACAGGTGTTGATACACCTGTTGGAAAAATTCGGGAATCGATTGATTCCCTTGGACTAGGACCATCATTTGGTACTCAAGAGTACCGAGGTCTCTCTTATCTGCATAGTGCAGCGTTAAGCATTTCGAAATTTTCACCCAGCTCAGCGGAGTGTTATATGACTTCAGGACAATGTCAGCTTGTCCAATTATTTTATTTCGGATCACGCTTAGGATGCCGAAATATTTGGGTGAACCCCGGACAGGTTCATAAATTTTTAGTATCCTGTCTACGCTCTTTCTCCAAGAGCTAAACTCACCCGGTTCCCCTGAAAACTGACGTAAGCTTTTCACAACATCTGGAATTTTCTCTAAACCTTCTACATTCCTAGCCTGACTTACGTCAATGGTTTGATCTAAGCCTATGTTGTCGAACTCCCGTGAAGGTGTTCCCATTTGGGCAAAAGCACTTGCAACAATTTGATTGATATAATCGGTTAAATCTTGCTGCGCGTTTGGATTACTTGGTGAAGGAGGAGGTAAGGGATTTGAAGAGGGTTGTTGACCATTTCCATCTGGGTTGACCATTTTGGACTCGTATGAAATTTTAAACACTGATTTAGGCACTGATATTATGAGGAAAGGATTTTGGGGTAAACTAAGGGGACTTGTGAGTTCTAAATTACCAGTAGTTCTTTATAAAAAAAATTAGGAAGGAATTTGTTCCTTTCTCTTTTAATCTCTTAGACTAAGTTTAAATACCTTTTCCTATTCTGATATCGAATTGATTTCTTATGTTATAAAAAATTTTTAGTTGTGTTTAAACAATTTAATTTTCTTTAGAATCTTTAGATAAAATCATAAATTTGCTTACAATAGAATTTCCTTCATTTTCCGGTATTGTGCGGTCGAGTATTGTCCTTTTTTTCCGGTGGGGATTCTTAGTTCTCACGGTAACTCGGGGTACTCTTCCTCTTAGTTGTGCTGTTCGTGAAATATCTCCAAAACTCCTTCACTGTTGCTCACTTTATTATTTTGTCACTTTTCGTTGCTTTCACTTATTCTTGTACTTCTTTTTATTTTAATAAATGTTACTTCCTTTTCTTTTACTTGTAATGCTTTTAGCTTAGTTATTATTACACACTTAAATTTACTTTTAACACAATACCGTCCCTGCTCGGGCGCCAATTATTACATGTAGACTATTTTTTGTTTAAAAAAAATTTATTTATTTTATTCCGAACTTCTTAACATCTTGGTTGATAATTTAGAACTGACTTAAGACTACTTGAACCCTGAACAGAACGATTATATTTTTGTTTCACTACTCTACTGGAAATTGCAAGATTGCATTTCCCATGACATTCCTCACTGCATGCGCATCTCCGGTGTCCGTTGTCGTGAGAAACCGTGAAGTGGGAAATGTGTCGTGCGAGAATCTGCTGATATTCGATTCCGCTATGTTGCTGTTGTTAACTTATACTACATCCGCATTTATAGCAACCTTTAAGCGTTTCACTGCTCGCCGCGGAATATGTTCGAATTTGTACAGCGACTGTGGTACGAATTCCAAGGGAGCTGCAAATGTCATGGAATCAGAAAAATCCTTCATGCCAAAGCAATGGACAAGTGTCATTGCAAGGATTCTTCAAGACAACGGTACACAATGGCATTTCAACCCGCCTGCTGCTCTACATTTTGGTGGTCGTTGGGAGGCAGGTGTGAAGTCCATGAAGTACCACTTAAAACGGATAATCGGACATTATACCCTAACCTTTGAGGAACGCTACCATACTCACGCAAGTGGAAGCTTGCTTAAATTCCCGCCCACTTTGTCCTGTGAATGAAGATCTGGATGATCTGGATGATCTCTCAATCTTGACGCCGGGACAATTTTTAATTGGATCAGCACTTAACACAATACCAGAAAGAGATTTAACAGGCTTATCAACCATAGTTTGCTCTAAATCATCAGTAGAAGTTGATATTTTTGCTGAGCTCCAAGGAGAAGAAAAAGTATCTAGACTCGAAACAGAATCATTGAAAACTTTTTAAAGTTTCTCAAAGGCTTTTGAAAGTCTTAAAATATTCAATTTGAAATTGGAAATTTTAATAGCTAGTAGATAGAGAGAGAGATCTTTTTGCACTCGGTACAATACCAACTGGCAATTTTCGATGAATTTACTTTATCCAAGAATGCATTGCTAGAGCCAAAACATTTTGACTGAAATACTTTGCCACAAGGCCCATAACATGCAAAAACAGGCTCGCTGGAATTATCGACGCATTTACTTGCTATGCACACTCCATGACGTATTAAATTAAAGAACAAATTTAGTTTTAAACAAAAAAAAAAAAAAGAAAAAAGAAAACAAAAGTTGTTTTTTTTTAAATAAATAAAAAAAAAAAAAAAAATGATGGCGCACAGTGGAGTTGAACTTGTGACCTGGACCTTCAGTTATATAACCAACGCTCCAGTTTCAGTTTTTCAGTTTAAATTCATTTTTTATTGTTGATCACTTATAACTACTTACTTGCTAACAAAAATGTTTAAACTAGCTTACATAATAACTTAATTAACTTACTGACCCTTGACGGGTACTCTAAATTACACAATAACTTATTTCTAATGCCTTTCGGCCTAAAGATAGAATATATCTATTTCAACCTAGAACTAATATTCATAACTAAGAAAGTTTAAAAAACTTAGTTTCATAGATCAACATTTTTTGTTTTTCTTAAAATTACTTAAACTAATTAAAACTACTTAAGAACTACTTTAAACTAGAGCAGCCACAGTAGCTTTTTTTTTGTTTTTTGAATTTTTTTTTTTGTTTTATAATTTTGTTTTTTTTTTTTTGGTTTTTTGTATTTTCTCTATTTTTTTTTGGATTTTGGACGCAGCTAATCTAGTTTTACTTTTTTTGTTTTTGATTTTGATTTTTTACAATTTTTTTGGCTTTCGACGCAGCAGCTTTAAGTTTTTTTTTTTTTTTAATTAATAACCAACGCTCTAGACAATTACGCTACCAAGACAATAATTTAGAGTTAACTTCTTCTTCTTCTTCTTTCCATTTCCGGCGTTACGAGTAGTGATCTTGAAGCGATCACAACTCTCCCACTTTTCTGCTTCACACTAGTGATCCGCCTGTGGGGTACGCCGCGTTGACCTAAGAAAGCGTCGGCAAGCCTCTCGGTTTTGGATTGTTCCATGTCTGAGGCCAACCAAATGCTGCTGTTTTTGCATTTGCTTGTACCAGGAGTGTTTTGGCCTGCCTTTTCTTTTTCGTCGCGAATTTGTTGAAACGTTGTACGATATTGCCTTTTGGACGGGGTTCTGCGGATCTCTCCTTTGAACATGACAATACCAACTGAGCCGGTCGTGCTGAATTTTGTCCAAGATGGTACTTTTGACATGAAGGCTTCCACGGATCTTAGTACTTCTAATTCGATCAAGCTTTGTTACTCCTGCTGTCATCCGAAGCATCTTCATTTCGGCTGCCGTCAATTTGCTCTCATACTTTTTGTACATTGTCCAACATTGTGAACCGTATGTCAGAGCTGGACGGACAACTGCTGTGTAGAGTCTTCCCTTCAGCTTAGGGGGCATTTTTCGATCACATAATTTAGAGTTAACTAATTTCAATTAAATTATATTTAAAGCTATTTCAATATTTTTATAAGGAAGAGGTAATCCAAATGACTTCAGGATAGAAGGAGATAGGAGAGGTATTAAATCACTCAAAAAGCACTTAACAAATTACGGAAAATGAAGAGAGAAAAAACAGGAAAAAGCAATTTCTCACCGATAGCTATGAAACAAAAAGTAAACACAATTTAACTATTGACAGCGCACAAAAAGCAAATTTTAACAATGCATACTTCTTAACGCACTTAAAATAACACTTAGACAATCAACAAAGTAATTAATACTATTGAAATATTGAATATCAGTTATTTATTTTACGAGCGGAATTGAAGGTACACTACACACAAAAAACCAGTGCTGACACGTTGATAATCAATCGCTAGAATCGTGTGTACTTCACTAGATAATCTAATGAAAAAGCTACAGTCAAAATTTCAAGTCAATCGGATGTAAACTTTTCAGTTCTGCTGTTCGCCGATTTTGAAAACATGGTGTTGAGAAAAACGCGTTTAAAGTTTCAAAATTCTATAAATCTTAAGAACCGCTAAATAAAGTGGAATTTGGAGTTTAGATCAGTACTTGAGCGTTGCAGAATTTTATTCTTGGATAGTTTTAGCATAATTTAAAGGGTTAGGGGTAGTCAGGAGAGTGAAAAAATGCAATTTTTTAGTAATTTTTTTTTACTAGTAACTAAGTTTACCCATAAGTAAAGTTATAATATCATTTCATCTTACTAACATTACTTTACTAAAATTTAAAAAAAAAAATTTATTATTTTACAAGTTATGGCGGTCTAAGTTGAACAGGTTTTCATAATGGGTCCTTGCGGTGACCACTGTAGCTAAAAAACCGCTCGATAGGTTTGAATGAAACTTTTACAGCTTTTAGAAAACAAAAGAAGCCTGATCGAAGCTTTTTTTTCTTTTTTTTTTTTAATTAGCAAAATGGCGGCCTCACGAAATTTTTTTTCTGATTTTCGGGAGAAAACCAAAAATTAATTGTTTATAAAAAATCGGAGTTTAAAAAAAAGAAATTCTTCGATCAGGCACTAGCTTTTTATGTTTTCTAAAAGCTGTATAAGTTCCATTCAAATTTATTGAGCGGTTTTTGAGTTACAGTGGTCACCAGTTCAAAAATCATAGTTTTGAGAAAAACGCTTTCAAAGTTTTACAGTCGATTTGTGTACAGTAATGAAAGCTGAAAATAAAGCTGAATAACTCGGAAAGATATTTGTCGGATTCACTTCAAACTTTCAGAGAATATTTTTTAGATACTATACTTTAGGTTAGGTTAGGTGGAAGTGGCTGTCAGTCAATGAGTACATTGCCTGACACACTTAGGCCGCAAGGGCCCATTGTGATACCACAGAGATCAGCAAGTTAATCACCTACTGATCTCAGAAACCCGATGTAAGATTAACGAGTTGATCACTTCTTAATCTTCCATTACGGGACTAGCCGGTTAATCACCTGCTAGTCGAACCACGTGGAACTTTTAATGTATTTCGAAAGACTTTTAGGGTCTATGTACGCTAGGTCGCTAGTATCATCGAAGAAGAATTCACCGAGATGAGTTTTCCTCCTATGAAGTAGTGCAGGGCATGAGCAAAGAAGGTGTTGAACGGTTTCTTCCTCCTCCTCGTCCATGCAGCTTCTGCAGAAATCATTGGAAAACACACCAAGTCTTTTGGCGTGTCTCCCTATTAGACAGTGTCCCGTAAGAACACCTATGGTAGAACCTAGATACACGGTTCAGGGCCAACAAACTCTTCGAGCGTTTTGAGTCAACACACGGCCAAACTTTTTTGGTTGCAAGGCAGTTGTTACTCTCAGTCCATCTAGTGTTTGTTATCCTTGAAGCGTCTTGTCTAAGTAGGAGTTTACATGTAGCGATAGGTACACCTATGTTGTTCCATTCTGAGCGTAGGGAAGTGGTCGTGCCCTTTTTGGCTAGTTCGTCTGCCATACAGTTGCCTGGTATGTCCCTGTGCCCTGGCACCCATGAAAGGTGAATGTTAAACTGATTTGACATCTCCCTCAGAGACATCTGACAATTTTGGACCGTGATGGATTTTGTAGAGACAGAGGCAAGAGATTTAAGGGCAGCTTGGCTGTCTGAGAAGATCCGAATATCCGTGGAGGATATGACGTTTTCTTTGAGCCAAGACAACACCTCCTTAATCGCCAGAATTTCCGCTTGGAACACACTACAATGATCGGGTAGGCGGAAGAAAAGACTGAGATTCAGTTTTTCTGAGTAGATTCCACTTCCCACACCTTCGCTGGTTTTTGAACCATCGGTGTAGAAGTGTATTGCTTCATTTTCCAAAAGAGCGCCATTTTCCCAAGCTTCTCTTGAAGGTATGGTTACTTGGAAATTATTGTCAAACACCAACTTGGGGGTGGTGTAGTCGGATCGATTCGGTAAGAATCTAAAGTTATCAAGAATGGTAGTGTGGCCGATTTGATTATTGTTTCACTGTGATGTAGCTCTGAGTCGAGTAGCTGAGCTAGCTGCGACTTGTTTGCTGAAGATATCTAGGGGTGTGAGATCTAGTAGTACATTGAGGGCGTCCGATGGGGTTGTCCTCAGTGCGCCACTAATACACAGACTAGCCGTTCTTTGAACTTTGACCAGCTTGTTCTAGTTGATCATCTTGTCTAGTGCTGTCCACCAGACTATCACCCCGTATGTGAGTATCGGTCTAATTACCGAGGTAAACAGCCAATGGGTGATTTGGGGCGAGAAACCCCATTTCCCGCCAATGGCTTTTTTACAGGAGAAGAGTGCAACGTTGGCTTTATTTACTCTTTCCTCAATATTGGTTTTCCAGGTAAATTTTTTGTCAAAAATGAGACCTAGATATTTAGCCTGACTTGACAGTGTGAGAGTTACCCCTTTAATAGTTGGGGGTCTGAAGTCCGGAATTTTGTATTTCCTCGTAAAGAGAACTAATTCCGTTTTGTGTGGATTGATGTTCAGACCACAATCTGCAGCCCAATTGTTAAGCTTGTTAAGTGATATTTATAGCAGCTCAGCTAGGGTTTGTGGGTGCTTGCCTGAAACGGCAATTGCTACATCATCGGCATAGGCTATGGTTTTGAAACCTTCGTCCTCTAGGTCGATTAACAATTTGTTAACGACCAGGTTCCACAGTAGGGGAGATAAAACTCCTCCCTGCGGGGTTCCTCTATTGGCCATTCTGCTTGTTTTTTAGTTCCCCATTTCGGAACTAATGATTCTGCTGCTGAGCATTGTTGTTATCATGTTTTTGATGTGTTCCTCTATGAGCAGCCCATCAAGAGCATTAGTGATTGCTGAATTGTTAACATTGTTAAATGCACCCTCTATGTCTAGGAATGCGACGAGAGAGTATTCTTTGTAGTGCAGGGATTTTTCAATGGTGCAAACCAGAGAGTGGAGTGCAGTTTCCACTGATTTACCTTTTGTATAGGCATGTTGCGCCGTTGAGATCAGACTAGGTTTAATTTCTTGTCTTTAATGTATGTCAATCATTCTTTCCAGTGTTTTAAGGAGGAAGGATGATAGACTAATAGGTCTTAAATCTTTTGGATTTACATGGGAGCTTTTGCCGGCTTTAGGTATAAAGACGACCCTAGCTTCTTTCCAGGCCTTGGGAATATAGGCATAGCTGATGCATCCTTTCATGATCATCTCTAAGTTATAGATGATGATGTCTGAAACCTGCTGCAGCTCCGCAGGGATGATTCCGTCAGGCCCTGTTGATTTATAAGGGTCAAAGCTGTTTATTGCCCATAACAGTATATCTCTAGAGATAAGACCTTTACCTGATTGGTTTGCGAGTCGAGGCAAGTGCTCCTCGTCTGTTATGGTCAACGAGCTACCAGGGAAATGAGTATCCAGTAGCAAATTTAATGTTTCTTCATATGAGCTGGTCCAGTTGCCGTTTTCATCTTTTATAGAACTTGGCATGTTTGGACTCGTTGATAGGATTTTCCTAAGTCTAGATGCCTCTGAGGAGTCTTCAATTTTATTGCAGAATTCTTTCCAAGAGGATCTTTTGCTTATTCGTAACCTCTTTTTTTAAATCCCAAGGGATTCCTTATATAGATCCCAGTCTATGGGATTTCTGGAAGATTTGGCTCGATTGAAAAGCTTCGCACAACTTTTCTTGAGCGGTTCTAGCTCTTTGGTCCACCAGTGTGGTTTCTTCTTCCCTCTTACTATGGTAAGAGGACAGGAGTTACACAAGGCATGGTTAAGAGCACTAGTTAGGTCGTCGACTTTGCTGTCAAGATCCTTGGGGTTTGAAGGGAAGCTATTGTCATTGTAGTTGTAACAATGTTTGAAGATTTCCCTGAATTTTACCCAGTCAGTTTTCCTATAATTACGGAAGCCTATGGGTTTTGGTGTGTCATCTGTTAGACTAAATTGGATGTATCTGTGATCAGAGAAGGAGTGATCCTTAGATACAGCCCAATTTTCAATCTTGTTATAGATTGATTGAGATACTGTAATGACCCATTACATTTTGCCACCAACAACACCAATATACAATGGAAAGTGCCTATACCAACACAGGCGATGATAATGGTAACGATAACATACAGCAACTACACCACTAGCGACTTACCATTGACTCCACGTGGAGTGACATTTCACTGACTAGAAACAACTCACAGGCACTTACTACCAAAAGGTGTATAAGGCGACCAGTGAAATACATGAAAATTCATTCCGGTACCGGCAGCGCAGAAGCAGAGTTCAGGAAGCAAGACTGGGTGAGTAAATAGTGTCCAACGCTAACTCGTTGTGAATTTATAGTGTCCAACGCTACCTCGTTGTGAATTTATAGTGTCCAACGCTACCTCGTTGTGAATCCATAGTGTCCAACGCTACCTCGTTGTGAATTCATAGTGTCCAACGCTACCTCGTTGTGAATTCATAGTGTCCAACGCTACCTCGTTGTGAATTCATAGTGTCCAACGCTACCTCGTTGTGAATTCATAGTGTCCAACGCTACCTCGTTGTGAATTCATAGTGTCCAACGCTACCTCGTTGTGAATCCATAGTGTCCAACGCTACCTCGTTGTGAATTTATAGTGTCCAACGCTACCTCGTTGTGAATTCATAGTGTCCAACGCTACCTCGTTGTGAATTTATAGTGTCCAACGCTACCTCGTTGTGAATCCATAGTGTCCAACGCTACCTCGTTGTGAATTTATAGTGTCCAACGCTACCTCGTTGTGAATCCATAGTGTCCAACGCTACCTCGTTGTGAATTTATAGTGTCCAACGCTACCTCGTTGTGAATCCATAGTGTCCAACGCTACCTCGTTGTGAATCCATAGTGTCCAACGCTACCTCGTTGTGAATTCATAGTGTCCAACGCTACCTCGTTGTGAATCCATAGTGTCCAACGCTACCTCGTTGTGAATTCATAGTGTCCAACGCTACCTCGTTGTGAATCCATAGTGTCCAACGCTACCTCGTTGTGAATTTATAGTGTCCAACGCTACCTCGTTGTGAATTCATAGTGTCCAACGCTACCTCGTTGTGAATTTATAGTGTCCAACGCTACCTCGTTGTGAATTTATAGTGTCCAACGCTACCTCGTTGTGAATCCATAGTGTCCAACGCTACCTCGTTGTGAATTTATAGTGTCCAACGCTACCTCGTTGTGAATCCATAGTGTCCAACGCTACCTCGTTGTGAATCCATAGTGTCCAACGCTACCTCGTTGTGAATTCATAGTGTCCAACGCTACCTCGTTGTGAATCCATAGTGTCCAACGCTACCTCGTTGTGAATTCATAGTGTCCAACGCTACCTCGTTGTGAATTCATAGTGTCCAACGCTACCTCGTTGTGAATTCATAGTGTCCAACGCTACCTCGTTGTGAATTCATAGTGTCCAACGCTACCTCGTTGTGAATTCATAGTGTCCAACGCTACCTCGTTGTGAATCCATAGTGTCCAACGCTACCTCGTTGTGAATTCATAGTGTCCAACGCTACCTCGTTGTGAATCCATAGTGTCCAACGCTACCTCGTTGTGAATTCAAAGTGTCCAACGCTACCTCGTTGTGAATTCATAGTGTCCAACGCTACCTCGTTGTGAATTCATAGTGTCCAACGCTACCTCGTTGTGAATTCATAGTGTCCAACGCTACCTCGTTGTGAATTCATAGTGTCCAACGCTACCTCGTTGTGAATCCATAGTGTCCAACGCTACCTCGTTGTGAATTTATAGTGTCCAACGCTACCTCGTTGTGAATTCATAGTGTCCAACGCTACCTCGTTGTGAATTTATAGTGTCCAACGCTACCTCGTTGTGAATCCATAGTGTCCAACGCTACCTCGTTGTGAATTTATAGTGTCCAACGCTACCTCGTTGTGAATCCATAGTGTCCAACGCTACCTCGTTGTGAATTTATAGTGTCCAACGCTACCTCGTTGTGAATCCATAGTGTCCAACGCTACCTCGTTGTGAATCCATAGTGTCCAACGCTACCTCGTTGTGAATTCATAGTGTCCAACGCTACCTCGTTGTGAATCCATAGTGTCCAACGCTACCTCGTTGTGAATTCATAGTGTCCAACGCTACCTCGTTGTGAATTCATAGTGTCCAACGCTACCTCGTTGTGAATTCATAGTGTCCAACGCTACCTCGTTGTGAATCCATAGTGTCCAACGCTACCTCGTTGTGAATTTATAGTGTCCAACGCTACCTCGTTGTGAATTCATAGTGTCCAACGCTACCTCGTTGTGAATTTATAGTGTCCAACGCTACCTCGTTGTGAATCCATAGTGTCCAACGCTACCTCGTTGTGAATTTATAGTGTCCAACGCTACCTCGTTGTGAATTTATAGTGTCCAACGCTACCTCGTTGTGAATCCATAGTGTCCAACGCTACCTCGTTGTGAATTCATAGTGTCCAACGCTACCTCGTTGTGAATTCATAGTGTCCAACGCTACCTCGTTGTGAATTCATAGTGTCCAACGCTACCTCGTTGTGAATTCATAGTGTCCAACGCTACCTCGTTGTGAATTCATAGTGTCCAACGCTACCTCGTTGTGAATCCATAGTGTCCAACGCTACCTCGTTGTGAATTTATAGTGTCCAACGCTACCTCGTTGTGAATTCATAGTGTCCAACGCTACCTCGTTGTGAATTTATAGTGTCCAACGCTACCTCGTTGTGAATCCATAGTGTCCAACGCTACCTCGTTGTGAATTTATAGTGTCCAACGCTACCTCGTTGTGAATCCATAGTGTCCAACGCTACCTCGTTGTGAATTTATAGTGTCCAACGCTACCTCGTTGTGAATCCATAGTGTCCAACGCTACCTCGTTGTGAATCCATAGTGTCCAACGCTACCTCGTTGTGAATTCATAGTGTCCAACGCTACCTCGTTGTGAATCCATAGTGTCCAACGCTACCTCGTTGTGAATTCATAGTGTCCAACGCTACCTCGTTGTGAATTCATAGTGTCCAACGCTACCTCGTTGTGAATTCATAGTGTCCAACGCTACCTCGTTGTGAATTCATAGTGTCCAACGCTACCTCGTTGTGAATTCATAGTGTCCAACGCTACCTCGTTGTGAATCCATAGTGTCCAACGCTACCTCGTTGTGAATTCATAGTGTCCAACGCTACCTCGTTGTGAATCCATAGTGTCCAACGCTACCTCGTTGTGAATTTATAGTGTCCAACGCTACCTCGTTGTGAATTCATAGTGTCCAACGCTACCTCGTTGTGAATTTATAGTGTCCAACGCTACCTCGTTGTGAATTCATAGTGTCCAACGCTACCTCGTTGTGAATCCATAGTGTCCAACGCTACCTCGTTGTGAATTCATAGTGTCCAACGCTACCTCGTTGTGAATTCATAGTGTCCAACGCTACCTCGTTGTGAATTCATAGTGTCCAACGCTACCTCGTTGTGAATTCATAGTGTCCAACGCTACCTCGTTGTGAATTCATAGTGTCCAACGCTACCTCGTTGTGAATCCATAGTGTCCAACGCTACCTCGTTGTGAATTCATAGTGTCCAACGCTACGTCGTTGTGAATCCATAGTGTCCAACGCTACCTCGTTGTGAATTTATAGTGTCCAACGCTACCTCGTTGTGAATTCATAGTGTCCAACGCTACCTCGTTGTGAATTTATAGTGTCCAACGCTACCTCGTTGTGAATCCATAGTGTCCAACGCTACCTCGTTGTGAATTCATAGTGTCCAACGCTACCTCGTTGTGAATCCATAGTGTCCAACGCTACCTCGTTGTGAATTTATAGTGTCCAACGCTACCTCGTTGTGAATCCATAGTGTCCAACGCTACCTCGTTGTGAATCCATAGTGTCCAACGCTACCTCGTTGTGAATTCATAGTGTCCAACGCTACCTCGTTGTGAATCCATAGTGTCCAACGCTACCTCGTTGTGAATTCAAAGTGTCCAACGCTACCTCGTTGTGAATTCATAGTGTCCAACGCTACCTCGTTGTGAATTCATAGTGTCCAACGCTACCTCGTTGTGAATTCATAGTGTCCAACGCTACCTCGTTGTGAATTCATAGTGTCCAACGCTACCTCGTTGTGAATCCATAGTGTCCAACGCTACCTCGTTGTGAATTCATAGTGTCCAACGCTACCTCGTTGTGAATCCATAGTGTCCAACGCTACCTCGTTGTGAATTTATAGTGTCCAACGCTACCTCGTTGTGAATTCATAGTGTCCAACGCTACCTCGTTGTGAATTTATAGTGTCCAACGCTACCTCGTTGTGAATCCATAGTGTCCAACGCTACCTCGTTGTGAATTTATAGTGTCCAACGCTACCTCGTTGTGAATCCATAGTGTCCAACGCTACCTCGTTGTGAATTTATAGTGTCCAACGCTACCTCGTTGTGAATTCATAGTGTCCAACGCTACCTCGTTGTGAATCCATAGTGTCCAACGCTACCTCGTTGTGAATTCATAGTGTCCAACGCTACCTCGTTGTGAATCCATAGTGTCCAACGCTACCTCGTTGTGAATCAATAGTGTCCAACGCTACCTCGTTGTGAATTTATAGTGTCCAACGCTACCTCGTTGTGAATTCATAGTGTCCAACGCTACCTCGTTGTGAATTTATAGTGTCCAACGCTACCTCGTTGTGAATCCATAGTGTCCAACGCTACCTCGTTGTGAATTTATATTGTCCAACGCTACCTCGTTGTGAATTCATAGTGTCCAACGCTACCTCGTTGTGAATTTATAGTGTCCAACGCTACCTCGTTGTGAATCCATAGTGTCCAACGCTACCTCGTTGTGAATTTATAGTGTCCAACGCTACCTCGTTGTGAATCCATAGTGTCCAACGCTACCTCGTTGTGAATCCATAGTGTCCAACGCTACCTCGTTGTGAATCCATAGTGTCCAACGCTACCTCGTTGTGAATCCATAGTGTCCAACGCTACCTCGTTGTGAATTCATAGTGTCCAACGCTACCTCGTTGTGAATTCATAGTGTCCAACGCTACCTCGTTGTGAATCCATAGTGTCCAACGCTACCTCGTTGTGAATTTATAGTGTCCAACGCTACCTCGTTGTGAGTTTAGTGGCTCCTGCTACCTCAGAGCAACCATTAACCCCTCTTCCTAGTATCTTTACAGCATCCACTGTACCAAGGAAGAGATACCAAGTCTCCAGCGTTACTCCAAATCTGAACCCTAGAATTGGAAGCCTCTAATACAAGACGGGCAACCTGAATCCGAACCCAAGAGCTGGAAGCACCTAACCCCTGATAGGAAACTACAATTTACGTGTCCAAGATCGATCCAGGACAAGAAATCTTCATACGACTGGCACGAGGACCAATCCAAGAACCTGTTCAGGAACCCTAGACTAGACCACATCCCTGCCGAACCCCCAAGTGAAACTTCACCAGAAGAGGTGCGAAATCTACCAATACCCATAGAAACTTCAATTTAGAAAGTTGAATTAAAATTATAAAACATTGTATGAAATGTATAAACCAAAACCTAATTATAACATATCGGAAATAAACTAGCTTCAATAATCTAAAGTTTTGCTGCTTCTTTAGAAGACTCTAGATCCGCTGAGCATACCTCAGCCTTTGACAAACCTCACAATACAAAGGTAACATTTAAAACCTCTTGTCTGTTTTTTGTGACAAAGGTTGGTTCGTTACCGATACTGCAGATAAGAAGGTTAGTACTTAGTATAAAATTAAAAAGAGACTCACCCCTTTCATTTACGTCCGTACTCCCCCATACTGCGTAATGTGCGTTGACGTCACTTCCTATTATAAGATCCGCTTTGAGCTTTGTTGCGCTTTTTATTACGCGCTCAAGCGTCTCTCCTGGTAGCGGCCCCGGTTGGTCATGGCCTAGATAGGCGGACGTGAGCCAGTAAGTCCCACTGTTGGTCTGCAGTTTTACTATTGTGGTGTCGCAATTGCTGTAATTAGGTAGTAAAAATACGTTAAGTGTTTTCTTTGCCAGTATGCAGGACCTTGGTTCACCTTCGTCCGTCACATACAGCAGAGAATAATCTTTCGTCCTGAGTCCTTTTACCACGGATTTATTAATCCATGGTTCCTGGATCAGGACTATATCCTCGCCGGACTTGCTTAGTCGGAGAAGGAGTCCGGCCGAGGCTTTGATGGAGTGTTGGAGATTAATCTGGAGTATCTGCAGCATTGCTACAATCATCCAGCTTAATCTCCAACACTGTAGCATTAAGGTCCTCCATATCTGAGGCGGAGTCTAGCAACTCATCCTCAGAAAGGAGAACCCCAAGCATTTCATTGTCGGAGTCTAAGACTCCACCTTTGTTGTTGTCGTCCTTATCGGACGATTTGATTTCAGTTGCGTCTTGATCAGACACTATTATTGTAGTCTTTTCGACCATACTATACTCTAAGAAATAACTGAATTTTCTGAAATGGAGATGAGTCTTATATTTAAGGCCCGTACGGAAATTTTACAGTTAAACTACAAGCCACATAGATCTGATCTTAACCCAAACTGTACACTATGTAACCTAAACGAACCAGAAAACATTTTCCACCTCCTGGCCGTATGTCCAGTGCAGCAAGAAATCCGACGTCTATATTTCAATAAAAGTTCCATATCGTTGGAGGAATGCTTAAGCGTTATTAATGGAGAGAATGGTTGGAAATTACTTATACGTTATTGCTCACATGCAGTTTCATATAGAAATTTGTACGAAGGCTTTTAGGATAGCCTTCATACCAAATCATTTAAAATTTTGTTCTAGCTAAATTATAAGCTCAATTTTTTTGCTCTTCCACACACATTCCTAATTTTGTTTTAGCTAAACTAAAAGCCCTAAGCTTTTGAACACTAAAATCTTTTTAAAATTTTATTTAATCATTTCAAAATTTAAATTGTAAATAATATCTTTGAACTATCTGCAATTCCAATTCGAAGAGTCATATTTTATTTTGTTTTTTTTTTTTTTTTTTTCTATATTTATAGCTTATCACTTTTGATAATAAATATACCTTTTGTCTCGAAATATTAGTATTAAACTTTCCGGCAGACGGCTTAAAGCCATGCTTGTAAATCTTAATCAAAATTGTACTTATTATGGAAAAAAATAAAGATTCTTTAATAATAATAATAATAAATACTTTAAGAAAACGCAAAAAAACAAACATCGATTTTTTTGAAAATTCTGACTACCCCTAACCCCTTAAGCCAATAAAAAAATGGAAAACAAATTGGTGGATATTACCCCTTAAAAACAGCGTAAGTAACAGAAAAAACCATCCATATGCATATGTTTATTGAATACCCTTTTATCGATTTACATTAATTTGTTAGATTCGCTTAAATTTTAGATCAAAAGTTTTTTCCTTTCTTCCTGATTAAGTGATGCAGTTTTATTGTAAATGCAATGAAAAATCAGAAAATGTAACTTTATTTCAGTTAGTCTGTCCATGTGGAAATAAGACTAACAAATGTTTTGTGCTACATGCATTTTTTAATTGGAAATTGCATTTACCTTACTAAAGTGGGCATTACAGTTCGGGGTGAACCTGGGCCTCAACCAACATCCTTCAATAACGACTTCATTTTCGGGCGAGCTCTCTCCAGTTTTGCACTCTAAGTCGGTTGAGGTCTTCATCCATTTGATTGCGCCACCTAAGACGAGGTCTTCCCCATTCGCGATTTCCCTGCAATGTGCTTTCAAAAAACCGTCGAGCCGGAGCGTTTGGGTCCATCCGCTCTACATGGCCCAACCATCGTAGCCTCGCGAACCGCGATGCGTACCATTCTAGCTATGCCCATTTCGCGATACGGCTCAAACAGCTCGTTGTCATATCTTCTTCTTCACACATTGTTTTCGCATACGGGACCAAAGATGATTCGGAGAATTTCTCTTTCGAAACGACCAAGGGTTTCCTCATCCGCTTTCGATAAGGTCCATGCTTCCGCGCCGTACAGCAGGACTGGGATGATTAAGGTCTTATACAAGGTTACCTTGGTTTTCCTGGAGATGATTTTGTTTCTCAATTGCCTTCTTAACCCAAAGAAGCAACGGTTGGCAAGAGTTATTCTCCGTTTGATCTCCGCACTGATGTTGTTTTCCGTGTCTACAGCGGATCCTAGGTAGACGAAGTCCTGTACTACCTCGAAGTTATGTCTGTCTATTGTGACGTTTTGTCCAATTCGTCGATGTTCTGTGTCCTTGTTTGATGACAACATATACTTCGTTTTGCCCTCATTAACCATCAAACCCATTTTTGCCGCTTCTGTTTCAATGCTCGCAAAAGCACCTCTGATATCACGTGTGCTTCTTCCCATTACATGAATATCGTCTGCATGAGCGAGTACAGACTTTTGAAAGACTATTCCTCTGGTGTTGACGTTTGAGTTTCGTACAATGTTTCAATATGACGTTAAAGAAATTCTTTAAATAGGTTTAATTTATTTACTGCTATAAATAGTTAATAAATAAACGAAATATTACCTTCTTCTTCTTTCCATTTCCGGCGTTACGAGTAGTGATCTTGAAGCGATCACAACTCTCCCACTTTTCTGCTTCACACTAGTGATCCGCCTGAGGGGTACGCCGCGTTGACCTCAGAAAGCGTCGTTAGTCGGTAGTACCTAACTAACAAATTTCTCAAACTTTAATATAAAGCAGTTGCTGCAGTTGCACAGCATCACGAGAGAAAAAGAACTTCAAAAACCTTAACTCATCTGGAAAACAAACTACCGACGGCAAAACAACATCTTGGATGTCCGTCACCAAAAACAAGAGTAGCCGCCGCGCCGCAACGAACATTTATTTCGCCCCATCCCCCACCCAATGCTATATTTCTAAACATCACGATCATCATTTTGGCCCCGCCTAGGTCAATGTTTTCCTTGCAAGGTGTGGGTGGCCAAAGACGCACATGAGTCGGTGCGGTGCAAAGAACATCGCAAATAACAAAATTGGATTCGTGAGGATCAACGGTCCATAGCTGGACCATAGATAACTCCAACGGGGAAAACAGCTGTCGTGGACGATAGCGATGTGACACAATCAATCTTAAGAAATGAAATTGAAAACTTAAAGCCTCTGATAGAGGAGAGTCTTTGTTTTTTTTTTACTTTACATGCGATCTCGTCGATAGTTTTTTTGCATTGTGGGGTTGCCTATTCGCGACAAATGACCGCGGTTGATACCACAACTATTATTTTTGTATGAAAGTTTCTTATTCTCTTATGCTGAGTGTCCTTGCGATACATTTTGGTCCTTCTAGTCGGATCTCAAGGATACATATAGATTGCAATAAAGCAGAAAGACAATCGTGTTTGTGCGTGGTAGAGATTAAATAGAAAGACAATCGTGTTTTTTGCGTTGTAGAACCTTAACAGAAAGACATTCGTGTTTGCCCGAGGTACAAATTAAAGAACATTCGTCCAGTCAATTCAAGATATTCAGTTAAAACCTGCTTTATAAGATGCTGCGCTGGTTCATCGAGGAAGCAACGCATTCATTGATCACAGTTGATCCTTATTTAAATGGTGTGTTGTGTGTCATCTGATCTCCAAATTATTAGATAAATTGTAACTTCATCATGAGCAAAGGTATACTTTCTGGTTGGATAGATGCTGTTCAGAGTATGTTGCAAAACTTAGTTGCGGATTCTAAAGCGTATGAAAAGTTAGAGCAATCAAAAAAATCGATACACATGAATGAGGCGCATTTAGTTAATTCAGAAACATATTTCGATGAGGCCAGAGTTCTTCTTCAAAAAATAGTTGAAGCTCCTAAGAAGCAAAAGTTAGCTATATGGAAGCACTTACTTTTCATAAATAAATATGTACTGTACACGTATGTATAAATATACAAATTTTGATTTGAAATTTTGTTGAAAATACTAAAAAAAATCCCTGAAAGTTTGAGCCCTTAATATTAATTTTAAGTGCTCCATCAAGAGGTGTGAAGATTTTCAATTGAAAATACACGGAAGCTCTGATTTTTTTATTTTTAAAATTCTATAGCTCCTAATCGAAGATGGTTTTTTCTCAAAATTGAACGCTTTACAAAAGTATTCAATGTGGTAAGGTCGTCACTCACACCGGCCAATTGGTACGGGCCAGTAAACCAGATTTTTCCATAAAATTCACGTTTTTTCGCAGTTATCTCGTAAATAATCGATTTTTTTACACCTTTGTGATTCGCCTACTTACTTAGGTCAAGCTCAAATTGTCAGATTATTGAAATATACACTTTTCTGGATGTAATTAACTTACCTTCTCTTAATCTGACCCGCTTGAGTTTTTCTGAGGATCGACCTTTTTATTACTAATTTGACGGGCTGCCCTCAACGTACACCCCAACATTGAGGGTTCATATATGGTAGGAGTACATTACAGAGTGCAAGGTTTCTCCCATATGATTTTCTGACGCACTCGGGTAACTTGCAGAATCCCCGCTTGGGGTCCCCGACTACTGGGAAGACGAAGAATTCTTAAGAGATGATGCAATTCATTTCTATACAGATGTTTCAAAACCTAAAGGGGTTAACTTTGGGGTGCTCTCAGACAGATTTAACGTAACTGGCGATCAAAGAGGTCCTATTGTGGCTAAAAGAAAACGTGATATCCTCAATGAATATTAGTATCTTCTCAGACAGTCAAGCAGCCCATAGATCAAGCGGCACTGTTTCAACGAACTCAATAACCGCTCTCAACTGTCGTTTATTTTTCTGGGAGATGGCCGAACAGTTCAATATTCACCTTATTTAGGTGCTGGAGCACAGAGATATTATAGGTTACTGCAAAGCCGATGAACTCGCCAGAAAAGGAACTGATTCACCTATAATCAACAGGTTGAACATTGGTATACCAATAGCTACATGCAAACTCATGCTAAGACAAGATGCAGTGGATAAAATAAATAGCAGGTGGAGCAATACCACTACTGTGTCAACAAAACAGATATGGCTAGAGCTAGACCTGTAATCACGCCACGGGTACCACCGCAGGCGCCGATTCCTGAAAAAGTATTTTCATGTTTGCTGGTTGTCTCAGAATAGGTTTTCAGATATACTTACGAAAGATCCACAGACGGCGGTAGGGACATATCTGGAAATAGCTATTACACAGATTCGGACATTATAATCTTTATGCATAAGGCAGTTAAATTCTTCTGGATTAGAAGTCGTCTCTGTTTACGTGGATATTGCGTGAGCGCTAGACTCTGTTTTCCAATGTGCATCGGTACCTCTCCTATTTTCCTAAATGTGTCTTGTTTGGTGGAGATCGCTGGCTATGGCTGGCTTCGACATTCTGACTTTACCTGTACCTGCTCTTAAAAACGATGCAGAAAATTTTCACTCCTTCTAATCTGGTTACAGTTTATAAGTCGCAGAATTTGCAGTTAGAAACATAATGACTGTAAATTCGGGTCCGAATAAAATAAATTTATTATTTATTATAACTTTGCATTTCAATGACAACACTAATAACATCTTCAAAATTGCGCGAACTCTGTCAACGCCAGGAGATTTTTAACTGAAACGACTGAAATTGGTTCTCTTTGAGAGATTGCTCAATAATGCCGTGTAACATCACCTACACCAATTACACCTTGGGTGCATATAGAGAGAGACACGTCCTAAAAAGAAAGCTGCAACATTTCTGCTATCCTGTGGCAGAAAGCACTTCAACGTGATACTTTACTCTGTGAGTTCTATGGACTGAATGATGACACCACGGTGCACATCTGACTGTCCTGCATTTTCCAGTAAGAAATGATCCTTGCCATGGCAGCGTGTTTTAACTTTTATACAAACCTCTGGAAAGCCGGCTGGTAAGTACAATGGACAGCTGCGGTGTTCCATTGTATCATAGAGCTCCAGTTGGTACTTACAAACCTCTAACAGAAAGGAACCGCGGAACCATTACGAATCAAGAGTAAATAAAACAAACTACTTTTTATAATCGAATTGCTGACTGCCTTTTTTATTTAATAATTAGTGAATTTTTTTTTCGTGTAGTCCAACTAACATAATATAAACAATTTAAGAGTGAACAGATTGCAAGATGAGCTATACAAAAAAGTTAAATATAGATACCTGTTTTGCTATCATATAATATTTTCTTTTATTTTTATGAGCCTTGTATGTCAGTTCATTCAATTATTCTATAAAAAAGATATTTGCTTACATTTTTAATGAAAACATTACTTTAGATTATAAATGCGTTATTTATTAAGCTTTGATACATTCATTGCGTTAATTGATTCTACACCGCAAGATGGTAACTTTACAACTATATTCAAAGACATATAAATTGAAAAAGGTGTATTAAGATTTTTTTGTAACAAAATTATAAAAGTTTAAATAGAAAGCAGTACGAAAAGTTGATTTTAACATGTTTAGCAAAAAATAATACGTCTTGAACTCTTGTTGGATTTCATTTTTCTCATTACACTTAGAGTAACACTGAATTCATATATCATCTCATTAATAAAATTTAAAATAGGCCTTTGATCATTAAAAAACACTTATTGCGATCTCTTAATTTAGGGAACATTTGGCGACTTTAATAATGTCGAAAAAATTTGGTAATAATTAAACCTGTGGGGTTAAGGTGTGTATTTAACTACGCGCTTAGTCCTTGGACGTGTACAGTATACACATACACAATAAATAAACACACAAACCGAAAGCTATGTACTGGTGTTGAAGTGATATTATAAGGAAGCACAACAAAGCTATGGAAACCTGGAATCTTAATTTCAGGAACCTACAATTTTGTGCCGACTCCGAACGTATGAGTCAGAAATATTCAAAATCTGGGAAAAAACTGAACTAACATTTGAGAGTTTAATATTCATCTGCAATGAGGTTAGAGGTTGGACTCGCCTATTTCATTTCGACCTGAATATCTGCAACGTGATAAAATGAAATAAAGTACAAATGAAAAAGAAGACAAAGCCCGTAACCATACCAACAAAAGTAATTTTATAAAATCGCGTCGCTACTGATCATCCGGAAAGACCATGTCTGCAGCCTACTTACCTCCGATGAAAAAAAACAAATTTAGCTTACAGGCAGAAAATCAACTTCAACTTGGGCGATGATCAAGATTTCGGTATTACTGCAAAACTCGCACGACTCTCATGGAGAATTCGATCTTATTCCTTGGATGTGTAAAACGCTTTCGACAAGGCGTTTAAGTCATGCTTGCAAAACTCAAACAATTAGTTGCCTACGATGAACGCTACGCTTACGTGTCGTAGATGCCAGAAGCGGAACCATGGACCACATCTAAAGTGAAATGCCAATGATCAGCGGGTTTTCGTCAGCACGTGGCAGCGCAATCGCCACGCCGGAGGCCAAAAAAAAGGAAAATCAATCTTAACCGACTAAGAGCGCAAAACTGGAGAGAGCTCGTCCAAAATCGACAGATGTTGTTTGAGGCTTAAATTAGCCCCGAAGTGAAATTCCTAGCCAAGCAAATGCGCGTAGATTTTTTGACATTATTGGATTTTTGTCAGAGTTTTGGACTGAAGATTTGGATGGGTGGCCCTAGGAGAAAGCATACAGTGAAGAGTCACAATAAAAAAGTGGTCAACATCGTCATCGAACGCGAGGTAATGCTCAGAGACGAAAAAATTAAAAAAAAAAAACACACATAATGATGAAGATTAGAAGTAGTTTTTTTGTTGGAAGTTAAGGACAACATAAATAAATATCTTGACGAGAAGAGTTCTACATTACTGAAGAGAAGAAATCACCTAACATATGTTTATTCGTTATAAATATTCTATATTTGTATATTTATTATAAAAATTAATAAAAAAATAAAATTTAAATAACTAAACGCTTGTGTTTTGAAACTAATTCCACGAATTTTTTATTTGAGTGGCCAGTTAAATCGAGCACGAAAACGAACCAATAAAATTTTTAATTGCAGCTGATTTTAATATCATCCAAAATAGAACAATTCTTTGCATTTCTTCTTTTTCCACACATTTCACTGAAAAACTGAAATAGGTAAAGGTATTGACAGTTTGGCAACTACTACATTTTTCTTGTTTGCTATAAACGCTCACCAGGAAAAATTAATGTTTTCATTTGTCTCAACTTTTCTTGAAGGATATCACTGATTGCTATTAACTGACCCCTAATGGAGTATCCTAGGAATTATATGTAAATGCCGGTAGCGACCTCTTACTGTTTCACCATTTAAATAATTTTTTAGTTATTTTTTTTTTTTCTATGAAAAAGAAAAACATAGCGGGTTGGGTCGGTCAAAATAAATAGTTTTTTTTTTTTTTGCACTATATGAAGCGCATTGGGGTATCTACTTTATATAAATAAATTTGTGATGGAATGTTATATAAAACCATTTTTTGTTTCGGCCTAAGAACTGTGTAAGTATAGTTGTATTAATATCAAAAGCAGCAAATCCATTTCAATAAGGTGGTATTGATATATACACAAAGATTATGTCAACTTATATATATGTTTAGTTTATAATTTCTGTTAAAAATTTATTGATCTTGAAATGATCACTCATCAATCAATAAATAAAAACCTTTAATATTAATTATACAAAACTGCTGATGATCTTATCTGAGACAATATACAACAGGTTACTTTGATTCTCTTTTCTCATATCGGCACTTAGTGAAAGCCAGTGGAAAAGTAAACATGTTTTGATAGATACCGTGAATTAGATTGATTTACAACATTCATGTTTTATTTCCTTCTCATTCATCTTAAGTTTTCCCATTCATCTGAAGTTTAATCGATTTTATGCTTAAGAAACACAAGATTTTACTCAGTGAAGATTTCTAAAATTATTTTCTTTTATTTCTGATTTATTTTTCAATTATTATTATTAGTTTTATTGTGATTATTGTTATTACTATTATTATTATTATTTTTTTATTATTACATATTATGATTATTATTATTATTGTTAGTATTATTATTGTTATTATTATTTATTATTATTACTGTTAGTATTATTATTGTTTAGTATTACTTTTTTATTATTATTGTTAGTATTAATTTTTTTTATTTTTATTGTTAGTATTATTTTTTATTATTATTGTAAGCATTATTTTTTTTAAATTATTATTATAAGTATTATTTTCACTACAATTTCTAGTATTGTTATTATTATTTTTTTTATTAATATTGCTAGTATTACTTTTTTTATTAATATTGTTAGTATTATATTTATTACTATTTTTATTATTTTATTATTGTTATTATTATTTTTATTACTGTTACTTTTATTTTTGTTATTATTATTTTTACTATTGTTATTATTATTTTTAATATTTTTATTAATAATTTTATTATTGTTATTATTGTTTTTATTATTATAAGATCTAACTGTACACAAAGTCTATTCATACATATTGGTTTTTATTTATTTATAAGATCTTTTACATATACATATTTTTATTTAAATAATTTTTTTCTTAACTTGCCCAATTTACAAACTTATTTGCGTTTTGTTTATTTTTAATATGTATAATAAATGCAATTATGAGTTTGGGTTTTCCTACAAATGTTAACATAGAAATTTCATTATAAAAAACTAAAGTAACCTATGCTCTAGGCCAACGCAGCGGAGATCAATTCTGATGAAAAACGCAACTCGGAATGTCTTGAATGTACATATATGTACGTATACTGCATCTCACTTTATTACGATCTGGCAATTTTTTTTTTCTCTTTCGAAATTTCGAAATTACTCAAACCCTTCGCTTATCTGAAAAAAAACCATTTTTACAATGAATGATCACAAATTTTGTTTATATGTATTTATAAACAAAATTGTTTATATGTAAGTTGTTAAAGAAAAATTTAATGACTCTTATCAAAAATGTCTTTTCTTCTCAATTGATTACGAGTAGTTTAACTGATTAAATGTTTCAAGTATTTCAGAGCTTAGTTCATGAAATAATAGTCAATAATTACGGCTAAAAAAAAGAATTTGTGGCGATCCTTCAACTTATATCAATAAATAGTTTTTCATATTACACTTACGGTCAATTTCTTCACGATTGTTTGATAGCCGGTCTTTCTTGAAAAACGTAAAACAAATAATCGGGAATCTTACTAGTGTGATTAAAAGAACATAGTAGAGAGCGTAAGAACTTCTCTAGTAATCGCAAAACTCAGTTGTGTGGAATGAAAACTAAACTAAAGACAATCAAGTGATTTGTGTTCTTTTTTTCTAAATTCTGTGAAAGACTTTTTATCCAACAGGAAGTGAGTTCCTGAGAGATACATATTTGCATCAAACCGTGGAATTATCCGTACCTTAGTAGTGAACAACAAAAAGGAGAACGCGGAACCCCAACGATACAGAGGATCATCCTGTAAGCTTCATTATTTATTATATTATTATTATCATTCTTATTATAAAAACTAGTGAAGTTACACTTTAAGAATTTTCTATTTAAAGAAAAATTAATTTCAATTCAAATACAATTGAAAATATTATAAAATCTCAAAAAAGATCTTAAAAACTAAAAGATATTTCATTAAGAACGTTAAATATTCAAAAAAAGAGAAAAAATTACTTGCCAAATACCTCCACTAGAACCAATCAACCTAGAAATTTAATCAGCGAGACGCTGATACTTAAGAAGGGGGGAGTTAACCCAACACTTGCCATTTACCCCAAACGTGTTGCGTTACAGTCATTCTGTATCGCAACAGTAAGCACATTCCCATTTCCCAACCTAATACCCAGTCCAATTGAATTGCGTAATTATAGGAACTACCTATATTGTAATTTGTAATTAATGTAGGATAAGCATATCCAACAATAACCATAGTTTACTTTATAGCAAATTGTCGCAACCATTTTCCAGGAGTTTGGTATATTGTATAAGCAATAACAAATTTATAAAAAAAAGGTTAATAATAAAAAACAGTTTTTGTGGTAGCAATCAAATTAACTAAGCGTTTTTTTTAACCTTACGCGAAGCGAAGTGAAAACTTATATACTTTTATTTTTGTTTTTTGTTTCGTTTTGCTTTTTCTCATCCTGATTCTCAAATCCGTTATCGAATAGTGGGTGTCGTGTTTCGTTCTATTGTTTTATATTTTGATACTTCGTCGTCAGAAATAATATTCATGTGCGCTGAGTCTTCAGTTTATGCCCAATTGGTTGAAGAAATTCAACACTTACAAAATGAAAGTAAGGATCAGGGGCACGAAACAAAAGCTTTCAATGAAACTCTGTTAAACGAACTTAATTGTACTAGAGTTACGTCTGAGACGTCTCCCAAATCTGTCTTTTGCCACCTCCCACACTCCCCTTAGCCAAACGGCAATTCCAAAATTCCTAAACATGTTCCCACGCCATTTTGCTGATTTAGCAAATCCAGTCCTCATTCGATACACCCTCTTCCCCTTCACAAAATAACTTGTCATGATTCACGTTGCAACTGAAATATGAATAAAAAAATTTTGCAAACATAGGAATTCCTTACGCAGTAAGGAAACTTAAATTAAGTTAGTCTTAATCCAACAATCTACTTGAAAGGTGCAGCTTTTTGCTCTGGACAGTGGCCTTTCATTTAGAATTTTAGATAAGCTCAATTGCGAAATTAAATGAAGCATTAATAAAGTATTTAAAATAAAGAAAAATAAAATAAGATAAAGAAAAAGTTTGAGATCCCAACAAACGTAAATGGCGCAGTCGATAAAAGTTCGATAAAGAAACGTTCGGTACACAATGTAAATGTTACGTTCGGTAAAGAACAAAAATACAAAAGTTCGATAAAGAACATATGCAAGTGCTATGTTCGGTAAAGTACAAAAAGTTCGACAAAGAACATAAGCATGTAAGTGTTACGTTCGGTGAAGAACATAAGTAGATACAAAGATTTCGATAAAGAACATATCTAAATATAAACGTTCAGTAAAGAACATGTGGCGGCCGCTTCAAAATCTGCAAACGAAAATCTACAAAAATCTACAAACTTTCCGGCACCTCTGGCAACGCCGCAAAACCGACAAACTGAAGTCTACAAACTATCGATTTACAATCGATAGAGGCCGCCTGCAACTGGCCAATCAGTGAACGCCACGACTCAACATGTTTTGGAGAGTATTGGAAGCCGTCAAAAAGAAAAAGAAGAAAATAAGCATCGTCATTCGTCAGTATTCGTCAGGAGCCGCACACCATTAATTATTACATTGCCAAGACCAATATATCATTTATTATAAAACAAATAAAATATCTTTAGACTTGTGAACAATCTATAGTTCCACAATTTTATTGTCTTTTGGAATAACAAATTTCCTTAACAGGTTAACTTGGGGAAGTGTGTCGGAAGAATTAAAGGCTAGTTGCCTGCCGGTAGCTAAAATAGCTAAAAACATAAATAAAAGTGCGAAAAAGTGCAAACGAAATTAAATCAGTCAAAACAATTGCAAACCTAAATCACCATTAACAGGAACAAATAATTCGACTCACAACGACTAACGGCTCAAGCCCCGGTAGAACAATGCCTGACACTGCTCACGCAGTTGAAATGACATGACCAACCGGTCAGTATAAGAGCTAGAATAGAAAAAAAATCCGATATCTTCAACAATTTGAAAGTAAGAAAGGAACCCTTCCATCATTTATTGCGTATGTTAACAAAACCCAGGGCAGAGGATAAATGTTACACAGGTTACATATCAGACAAATTCCATATCCTCACAATAATCAAATTCCATTCAAAAACAGTCCATATTTTCATAATATTCATATTTCGTTTGATTTCCGTTCCCACGTAAATCAAAAGAATGCATTACTGTGCATTTCTGCATATTGCCATTTCAAGTGAAGTCATTGTAACCTGAACCCGAAAAACTGCAAAAACAATAAATGTAAGAAACACCTTTTTCAAGTTCAAGTCAAGTCATTGCAACCTGAACCCGAAAAACTGCAAAGAACAGAAAATGTAAGAAACACCTTTTCAAGTTAGTCTTAAGCGAGTTTCCAACCAATAAAGTCATTTCGAATTTCCGTCAAGTTCAAGTGTTTTCTTTTTTTAAAAAAGCAATTCGACCACACGAACCTTTATTTGGCACAGTCGGTAGGATTCAAACTCAAAATAAACTGTAGGAATCAACACGAGAACGAATCTACTCGAAAAAAAAAATTTTATAAATAGTGTTAGCGTGTATCAAGCAAACGAATATTGTTTGAACCCAAACGCGACTAAATTTTTAACTATTGCCGGTAGAAAAAAAAAAAAATGATAGATACAAACAAAAAATCAGTGTGTGTAGTGTGTGCAAAGTCAAATTAACATTGACATAACAAAAAGCAACTATTCGTCGGAACATAGCACTCGGATTTTGGCAGAGAGAAATTCAAGAAATGATGAACGAAGAGATCATGAACCGGTTAGGGGCCGTATTAGAAGCATTGGCCGCAGCTCTCGCCCGAAGACCAAGTAGAGTATTCTATTTAATGAAAGAAATCCAACACATACCAACGTTCGAGGGAAAAAGCGAAACACTAAGCCAGTTTTTCGCAAGCGTGGAATGGAAACTCACTTAAACTCAATAGATGAAGAAATGAGAGGAGAAATGTGGCAGGCTATCTATAATTCGAAAATAATAGGACGAGCAAAAGAATTATTACTGAACAACAGACCTGAAGGATGGGAAGCGACGAAATCACTCCTGAAACAGCACTTCCGACCAATATGCAGCTACAAGGACATATCAACGAAAATTTGTAATATTAAAGTAAGTTCAATTCAAGATTTAACTGATAAAATTGAAAAATTAATACAAGAAATAGATCAATTTGTGACTCGTGAATCTAGCCCTGCAGAAGCAAAAGAAACTTTTTATACAGTGTTAATCAATAGAATAAAGCAGTTAGTGTCAGGAAATTTATCAAGAGAAATCAAAGATCTTTATAACTTACATGTGATAAAAGACATCTTACACTCCTATATAGGATATGATAACAACAACATAGACAGAGAATTTATAAGTCAGGATAGGCGTAGTGCTCAGAATTCAAATTATAATAGGAATGTAAGAAACAATAGTTATAATCCCTTCGGACAAAATAATTATGAGTCGAATCAAAATAATAATAGGCAGATTAACAACAATTTCAACAACAGTTCTAACAGACAAAATAATTATTATTCTAGGGAAAACAATAATAATTTCAATCGAAACTATAACAGACAAAGGTACGATAGCAGAAATTTCCACAGACAGAATACATCAGGTCAGTATAGACATAATACATCAGGTCAGTATAGGCAGAACGTCCAACCCGTTTTTAACCCCTCTGGACAATTGAGAAATACGATACAAAATCCGGCACCGATGTCGATGAATCAAACTGAAAACCGAGAAGAAGAAATTCATAATTTAGAGTTTTTTCTAATATAAGCCTTGGAAACAAAATATTTGTAGACTTAACAATAGATAAAAATATTTATAGAGCACTCATTGACACTGGGTCAACAATGAGCATAATAAACTCTAGTCCAGTTGATTGTAGTAAGTTTCGAGTATACGACAAAATCAACATGCAATTGCAAACAATAAACAATATAACAAACGAGGTAGTAGAAAGAGTAATTACGAGCATTCCCGAAGAATTCAAAGAAGACTGTAAAATCGCCACAAGATGGTACAAGAGAGACCTAGGTCCAAAGCCATACGATATTTTAATAGGCATGGACTTACTAGGTAAAATTGTCCAAACTCTCGATTTCGACAATAAAACTCTCGTATTAAAAAATAAAACCTTAATTCCTTTATACTCTGAAAAAGACATTACAACTTTCGATTGTTTTGAACTTATTGGAGAAGGGAAAGAACTGGATCTAAGTTATTTAAACGAAGAGGAAAAGAAAGAAATAGAAGCATTATATCTATAGACTACCCCCAAAACACGAAGAAGAAGTAAAACGACAAGTGTTAGAAATGGAAAATCAGGGCATAGTAAGAAAATCAAACAGCAGATATGCCTCTCCTATTGTGGTAGTGGCAAAGAAAAAAGACAATTCGGGGCAACAAAAATTTACATTATGCGTTGACTATAGAAAGCTTAACGAAATAACAATTTATGATAAATATCCACTCCCAAACATCGATAGCATCCTTGATAAACTAGGTAGGGCCCAATACTTTTCATCAATTGACCTTGCAAAAGGTTATCATCAAATCAAAGTTCATCCCGCCGATATTCCAAAAACCGCATTTGTGACACCTAATGGCCTCTATAAATATCTTAGAATGCCTTTTGGATTGAAAAATGCGCCGGCAACGTTCCAAAGATTGATGAACCAAATACTAAGGGACTATTATATTAACAAAACTTGTGTTGTCTATTTAGACGACATCCTAATTTTCTCAACAAGTTTAAAGGAACATATTCAATCTTTAACCTTAATTTTCAAAAAGCTCTCAGAACATAATTTAAAGATTCAATTTGATAAATGTTCATTCATGAAAAGAAATACCGAGTTCTTAGGTCACATACTTACAGCGGAGGGTATGAAACCGAATCCAAATAAAATACAATGTATTAAAGAATACCAATTACCCAAAACAGAGAAACAGATAAAATCATTCTTAGGTACCACAGGGTACTATAGGAAATTTGTAAGGGATTACTCAAAAATAGCTTATCCCATGGTGAAATACTAGAAAAAAGGAATGAAAATAAATCTAAATGATCCCGAATACATCCAAGCGTTTGAAACACTTAAATCAAATATTATCAAGCACCCCATACTCAAATTTCCTAACTTTGAAAAACCCTTCACACTTTTCACTGACGCCAGCAATTATGCAATAGGAGCAGTACTTACGCAGGAAGGTCAACCTGTATGTTACGGGTCAAGAACATTAAATGATCATGAAAAAAAAATATTCTGCGACGATACGATAAAGAGTTCCTGGCAATTGTTTGGGCTGTTACGTATTATAGACCTTATTTATGGGGTAAACGATTTACAATAGTTACAAACCATTTGCCAATTAAATACTTAAATAAAAACTACACGGGAAAAGAGTTTAGTCAGAGAACTCAAAGATGGTTATTAAAATTACAGGAATATCAATATGACATCGAATATCTAAAGGGTAAATTAAATAATATCGCAGATTTTCTAAGTAGGGTTCCAGAAGAGAATAATAATAAAGACGAGATAGCTGTAGAACAATCAGTCAATAATTTATCAGACAATGCAACAATATATTCAGTAGAAGAAGAGCAGCTTAATCACATTTCTATAAAAGAATCAATAGTGAATATTTATAAAACTCAATTAATTCTAACAAACAATGTACTATTATCAAAATGATGTCCAACATAAAAAAAATTAGCTTACTGTTAATAATTGCATAACAAACGAAAATTGTACTCTTAAAGAAAACCACACTACAGAAATTAAAAGAATGGACGATAGCACAATTATTTGTAAAAACAATAAAAATGAAAACATTGTTAACAAATGCGACGATAGAAATATCAAACTGGAAGGAAACTATTTAATAACTATTAACAACTGTACAATCCAGATATTTAATGAAACAATTACTAGCAGAAACATGTATTTTATAGAAAGATTTTACTATGATGAAACAGAGAATTATAATTTTACTAAGGAATTAAATTTTGAAGAAATTATCCTTAAAAACATTGTAAACCTTAAACCGATAAAATTACTAAAAATGCATAAAAATATACATTATGTTATTGGTTCAACGACTATAATGCTTATTATTATACTAGTTTTAATTGTGAATATCTTAAAAAGATATAAGAAAATTACTATTTTAATTAAAGAAAAAGGTACCCAAAATTCAAATGAAAATGTTAAAGAAACTCCGAAAATTCAGGAGAATTTTAATGTAAAGGGGGGAGAGGTTACATATCAGACAAATTCCATATTCTCACAATAATCAAATTCCATTCAAAAATAGTCCATATTTTCATAATCAGCCTTATTATGAGTTTCACGTGAAATCATTCCCCTCGAAAAAGATCCCATTTCACTTTTCCCTTATTATGAGTTTCGGGGGAAAAATTTTCCACGTTCGAAAAATTTCACTTATTATGAGTTTTTTTTCCCCGTGAAATGTGAAAACGTTGAGAGCAATTTATTTCACTTACTTTTGTGAGGCGAACAAGTGAACAACAAAAGCGGAAAAATTGTAAGTCTGGAATTTTGTTCAGGTGAAACTCATAATAGCTTTTAAAATTCCGGGCGAACAAAAATTTTCCGGACGGAAAGCTGTTCACGTGAAACTCATAATAAGGCTGAATATTCATATTTCGTTTGATTTCTGTTCCCACGTAAATCTAAAGAATGCATTACTGTGCATTTCTGCATATTGCCATTTCAAGTGAAGTCATTGTAACCTGAACCCGAAAAACTGCAAAAACAATAAATGTAAGAAACACCTTTTTCAAGTTCAAGTCAAGTCACTGCAACCTGAACCCGAAAAACTGCAAAGAACAGAAAATGTAAGAAACACCTTTTCAAGTTAGTCTCAAGCGAGTTTCCAACCAATAAAGTTTTTTTAAAAAAGCAATTCGACCACACGAACCTTTATTTCACATAGCATTCCCCTTTCCTTAAACCCTCCAACAACATTCACTTCGTCACCTAACGCAATCAGCGTTATATAAACAATCCCAACATTCCCACATTCCATGCACTACGTTGCACTATGCCCTCAATAACCATTGATCATATTCCATGCACTTATTGAAACACAACAAAAATTCCCTTTTCAATGTTCCGATCAATTGCACAATGCCCGAATCAGCATTGAGCAATAAATAATAAATTATTGGTCGCGCGAGTTACGAATGCAACCACAACATAACACCAAACGACATTTATGCAGGTCACCGCCCTGCAACCAACCCATCGTAATACAATATACAACCCATCGTAATACAACCATCCACCAACCATCAGCACATTCCGGCACAAGTCATCCAACTTAACACTCCAACAACCATCAGCACATTCATTCCATCACTTTTTATTGAATTTTTTCTGTATATGTAAATAGCATGACACTTATTATTGTGATTTGAGTCTGATTAAATAAACGCATTGTAAAGGTTAACATTTGTTTTTTTACTAAACGTCGCGGCACCACACATAACTGGCGCAGTCGGAACGGAACAAAAATTATTTTTCGAAGGAACATCGATAAAAATATTTTGTTTAAAAGAACCAGTCGCGAAGATTCGAAGGCTAATCGAATAAAAGTGTTTCGTAAAAAAAAGTGTTAAGAAACTAATTTTTCAAAGTGCGTGGATAAAAACTTAAAAGACTTCATGGAAAACAATAAAAGTGAATAAAATAAAAAACTGGGAAGATAATCTACATCAAAAGGGTGAACATAAATAGAAGTGTGTGAACAAGACTGGAAGAACTCAACATCAAAAGGACGCTTTCACAACGTGGAAACATCATAAAAATTTTCTTAAATCTCATGTAAGTCTCTGTATTGAATTAAATGTCCAGAGATTACTCATAAATAGATCTGATATAGATAGTGAAAATTCTGCAATGTTAGAAATCAATAATAGGAATTTATTTGAGATGGCAAATAATCAAGACAACGCTGCAGCAGCGGCAGCGGCATTAAATTTTTTAAACTCCCTTAAAATCCCTCCAGTTGTTAAAGATATCCCAACCTTCGACGGCAATCCCAGATTGTTGTTCGAATTCATTACGAATGTAGAGGAAGTGTCATCACTTTTTACCGAGGTTAACGGTACAAATTTAGGCAGGATTATACTTAGAGCGGTCCGAAATAAAGTTGTTTCGAATTTTTAAATGTGTATGGAACCACATTATCGTGGATAGACATTAAAGACAACCTTGTAACGAAGCGTCTTACACTTCCAAGTTACATGTTCCGACCACCTAAACTAGTTGCCAGCATAAGTCCAGAAACCTATAAGTATGCAACACAATTTATAGGCGACAATAATAATGCAAATAAGAGGGCACCCTATAACTACGCAAAAGTAAAAAGGGGAGGAGCCAACAATATAACTCACAATAAAGCCGAAGTCAACACGAAGCAGAGCTGGCTGTAAACAAACAATGCAAGGCAGCAGCAATAAAAATGTGCCAATTAATTCTAATATGGAGTTGGCCATATACCAGCAGTACTACGTGAATCGAATGCCTGCACATGGAATGGCAGTGCACACGACACCACACCATGTAGGAGATGTACCACACAAGTCATTCGACTGAATAATACAAAACCGTATGCCAGCAGCCATCCGAAATATAGTAAATGTACACGATACCACTGTCGGGCAGTGGTATAAATAGAGCAGGCTGCGCCATGGAAATCATCAGTCCGTCGGCTCCGGCCAAGCAGCAACAACCTCCGGTAGAGTAAGTAGACATTATACAAAACTAAATATTAAATAACATTTAGTGCCACTTGGGGCCGATCAAATACCAGCTCGATCTGTCAGACCTACACTCAGGGAAAAGCCTAAGTAAAATTTACCTAGAACGACTAAGGTAAATAAATTTGTATGGAAGTTATTTTTCAAGCATAACTCTGCTTAGAAGTAAGACAATATATGCCTGTCCTTTATGATATTAAATAGGCTATTTTGCCTTAAAAAACTAAGTAAAATTAATTTGAATGAAAGTTAGTTTTCAAGCATAACTCTGCTCAGAAATAAGACAATATATGCTCTCCTTTATGATGTAAAATAGGGTAATTTGCCTTAGAAAACTAAGGTCAGGTTGTTGTTGTTTTTTTTCCTAGAACTAAGGCGATTTCTACACATTCTAGGTAAAACAAAATAGGCTAATTTGACTTAAAAACTAAGGAAAAAGCGGTTTTTATGAATTTCGCTTGACGATCATTATTTTGCCTAGAATCAAGGCATTTTATCGGGAAGTGTTCCCAGGAAAAAATTTTGAAATCGTGAGATAATAACCGAAGGAAAAGAAATTTATTGGTCAATGTTGACCATTCTTATTAATCTTAAAAAATATAATATTATAAGCTCAAAAGTCAAAGATAAAAGAACAGATGTTTTGTATTTGAATTATTTCTGAAAATCTTTGCTCAACATTTGTTTAAGACATTTGTAAAATTTAAATTGGATAAAAAAAAACTGAGCCATTAATGAAAATTCCATGCGTTGATTACTCTATTTAATTCAAGAGATCATTTTCCAAATTTTTCGATTTTGATGTTTTAATATTTTGAAAATATCCAATTTTCGTAGTCGAAATTCCTCGTTTTCTTTGTTCAGAAACATTATCCTAATTAATGAGTAAATTTCGTCACAGCTTTAAGAATTTCAAATCTTGACGTAAGAACTTATGAAATTATGTTTTTTAATCTTTGAACTTATAAGGTTGAAACATGTTATTTTCATCCATATCTAATTTCAAATCGCTCTCGAGGTAAGAACTGGAGATATAATTATTAAGTGTTTTATAAACATTAAAATCGTTTTTGCACCATTGAGATTCTCTACGTTGGCTTAAAATTGAAATGCTTAAAAAAAGGAACTAAGTCCTAAGGCAAATTTACAAAGAACTACGTTGATTTTACCATTTTTCTTTGTGATCTGTGTAAAATTAGCCTAGACCTAAGGCAAATTTACAAAAAAACTAGTGATTTTCCCTCCAATTTGTTGCAAGCTGGTTACATCAGCCAAATAAAATCATTTGTACAGTGGCTTTCAAGTGAGTAAGTAGTAAGATAATCATCCCAATCGGAAAGTGTTTTAAAGAAGTAAAAGTGATTCAAAACGTTTAAATTAAAAGTGATTAAACTATATACAAGATAATAATATATACAAGACAAAGTGTAAAGTAAGTTCTTTTCTGTACCTCATTAGTGGTAAGGTAAAATATATAAATTTCCAAATCTAAGTGAACATACATATTTATAAAAAAAAAACCTATACCTACATGGGTAACCATAATTTTTTATTCAACCTGTACCTGACTCATTATTAATTAATTTACGTATATTTTAAATTTAGATCTCAGTAATTGATATTTTGAACACAACAGAACAAGGCAAAGCAATTTAAAAAAATTATGCTGCCAAACAACACTTGGAACCGGACGACCGAACAAATCTGGTACATAAAATAATCCAACATTTCACTGAATCAAATGTAAAAATAACAGTCAAAAAATGCGAAACCTTAGCTAATGAAATAATTAAGGCATTTCCCAACGAAATCGTGGTAAGTGTTCATACCATTACGAATTATAATTATTGTGTATATTTTGTTTTCAAGCCGAATAAACTTTGGTTTATTTATAAATAATAATTGGTTTTTATAAAAAAAAATTTCAGAGTACTTACTTTATCCCGGGGAAAAATAAAATTCCGCCAAAGGGAAAATTATACGATCGGTACAGAGGGCAAAGGCGGTCGTTACTCAAAATGTTTCCAGATGAGATTGGGAGGAAAAAAATCAAACTGGTATCAAATATTCCCGAAAGTCCTAAAAATGAAGGTAAATAAAGAAATATAAAATTTTCTAAGACGCAAGTATTCCAAAGTCACATCACATTTCTAGATTCTGTTAGTGATACCGAGATGAACAAAATTTGCAGCGAGCTGAAACATAACAGGAATTGGGAATCTGTATTCAAAATTTTAAGTTTGAAAGTTAATATGTATTTCAAAAACGGGTCACTAAAATAACTTTGTTTAAAACACCATAGAAGAATCGGTTTCTGGCTTTACAAAAGGGTATAGCATGGCATTGAAGGAGATACCATAATTTTTTAATATTTTTTTTTCCAATTTGTCATTTTTCTATATAAATGCGCCTCCCCGCTTCTTATCTCAACCCAACCTATACGCTCTAGCTTCTTGTCACACCGTATGCGATTCACCCTGTATATCCGTGGTTGTGACTGGTTGATTTTTATGTGTTTTGAGGTATATTATTAGTGTGAATAATTAATTAATTAATAATTAATTTAATTAATTTTCTGTTTATAATTAATTTTCTGATCACTTAAATGAAAGAAAAAATGTTTACTTAATTTAAATTTTTTTATATGTAAACTTTTGAATTAATTTTCTGTTTATAATTAAATTTCTTAACACTTAATCGAAAGAAAAATAAAAAAACATGCTTACTTACTTTAAATTTTTTAATAAATAAAACAACAAAAAATTTATAATGTAATAGATTTTTTGTTTATTATTAATTTTATGAACACTTAAATGAAAGAAAAAATTAAAAAAAAATTTGTACCTACTTAATTTGAATAAATATATTTCAATAAATATAACAACAAAAAATGCATAGTTTAATTACTTTTTTGTTTATTATTAATTTTCTGAAAACACAAATGAAAAAAAAAATTTTAAAAAATGTGTACTTAGTTTATATTTTTTTAATACGTAAAACAACGAAAATGTAAAATTTAATCAATTTTCTTTATCATTATTAATTTTCAGAATAAATAAATATATATATACAAAAATGAAACAAAATTCTTATTCTTCTTATGTTAGCCATTAGGTAAAACTACGCATGAAACTAGGCAAACGAGTTCCAGTTGCCTTAGTTTATATGCAGAATTCTTATGTTAGTCATTAGGTAAAATTATGCATAAAACTAGGCAAACGAGTTTCAATTGCCTTAGTTTATATGCAGAATTCTTATGTTAAGCACTTGGTAAACTGTGCTTAGCCTAGGGTAATTTATCGTATCTGAAAGCATGGTTTAGCAAAAATATAAGGCAAATTCACATAGTTGATTAGCCTTTTTCTAAAGCATAATTTTACCAAATACTAGGTTAAATTTGCAAATTTAGGTAAATTTCCGAAATGCCTTAGGAATATAAGGCAAGCTGCATTAGAAATTACCAGGTTCAAAATTGCCTTAGGTCTTGGCTAGGTTATACATTGATTTAGGTAAATTTTACACAGGGTTTTCCCTGAGTGTAGAGTCTGTGCGTCATTAGCCAGCAGGAGCGTTCTAATCCTTGCACTCATCAAAACACGCTCTTCCACAGCTAAAGGCCGCCGAGAGTGCCGAACTCAGTTTAAGAACCGAATAATCACTCAATTATTTAGATCTACTCCACAGACAATACCAGTAACAAAACCTAAAAGCTTCTTGTGTACCGCCGCCGAACCAGTCTCCTCCACCGGGGCCGCCCACACCGTGAACCAGAGAACCAGAGAACCAGCAAACCAGGGACCAGTGAGCCTCCTGCTGTGTCCTTGCTCACAGAGGCATTTAATAATATCTTAGAACACCCACCAAGGGTATAACTGCTTGAACTCACCCTGGGTCTGAGAAAGCAATTGCCGTGTCCCTGCCCCTCAGAGGCATTTAATAATTTCTCAGAACACCCACCAAGGGTATAACTGCTTGAACTCACCCTGGGTCTGAGAAAGCCCTTGCCGTGTCCCTGCCCCTCAGAGGCATTTAATAATTTCTGCCAACTTTAAACGTCACCTTGGGTCCGAGTAAGCCCTTGCCGTGTCCTTGCCCCGCAGAGGCTTTTAACAATTTCTGTCACAGCTTACCTTTCTTCTATTCCTCACAGGTACTCTTACCAGTTGATCCCGACCTGGAAGGAAACGGACGAAAAAGCGAATACCGCCGCTCTTGCTAGAGATACCAACAGCCGTACCCGCTATCGTATACCGTACCAGATATCAACAGACGTACCCACTACCGCATACCGTACCAGAATTACCACCATATAAAAGTTGTAAAAAAACTGATTTGTCATTTATTAAAATAAAAAAGTTCGCTAAAATAAATAGTTTCTGACCTTGTTGCGAAGTTTGGTGTTTTATTCGCCGACCCTGGACAGCCGTGAGTTTTTACCTGCTGGGAAGCTAAAGCACATCACAGTATACATGGACGATTTAGTAATCCCAGCTATGAGTGAGGAAGAAGGGATCATAAAATTGGAATCAGTTCTCCAAGTAGCAGCCCAATATGGAATTCGATTTATGCATTAATATCAAACATTATAATCAGTTGTAATGGTAATCATTACCTGGTACAAAAATACAATAGACGAACTTTGATAACAAACGATCAGTAGTCATCGATTTACTCTGAATTTAATATTGTGTTTACACAGAACAAGGTACACAACCATGCTATAGCAGCGAGTTTGCGGATATTGGAATCTAACTTAATGTATCAATTTTGTAATTATGAGTTGAACAATTTACCATTGTGTGACTATAATTATTATATCGTAGAGATAGGTGCTAATCCCTCAAATTTATTGTGCAAACCAAATGTTCACGGTTGTGTAGGAAATTTAGATGTAAGAGACTGCGAGTTACGTCGGAATCCCCTACTTCACTTCCTATAAACTGGAAATTATAAGAACTGTTAACGATATCATATTGCGAGACTCATAAACATTTTTCCCAGCGGAAGTGCAACGTGCCGAAACATAACACTATTATTTCAAGACATTGCAATTCCGCTGACATCAAAAAACTCTTTTCTTAACTAAAGTCAAAATATGCAATTCAGACAGAAATACAATTCTTTCTCCTAACTAAAGTCAAAATATGCAATTCAAACAGAAATACAATTCTTTCTCCTAACTAAAGTAACAATATGCAATTCACATAGAAATCCGATTCCCACAAAAATAATAAATCCGAATGTTTGTAAAAGGAATGAAAAACAGATTAAGTGAGCTCAAATAAAGAAGGTCATAAGACCGGGAAAACAAAAATTTAAATTTTTGTTTTTTTTATTTTATTCAACGGAAAACAAAAATCCGTAAGTCGCGCGTTTTACGGACTTGAGAATAAAATTGGATACGTTAGTTAGAAAAAGTAGTATTACTGAAGTAAGAGCTAAAAATATTCTAAAGGGGAATGATAACCAATTCTGTTTTGGTAATGCTTTGAATTGTAACAAGACTATCTATATATTATAACTATCTATATAACTATCTAATTTTTTTACACTCTACTTATGATATGACGCTTGAGACTATAGGAAAAATTATGTTTAACAAAAAAGCGTTAAAAGCATATGTAGCTATAATTTTTGACGATCAAATTTTAATAAAAAGTGTTTTCCGCCTAAGCGCCACCCATCCACCCCCTAGAATGTCGTCGTCGTCATAATGTTTTATTATTTTTACCGCGCTTAAAATAACTAGTATCAATTAATCAACTAATCAATGAATTAGTGCAACAATGTATAATGCAAAATTTTTGATTTGATTTGTTGTCTTGTTAATAAGAATATTAGGTGAAGTGTTAGTATGGTTTTAATAGCGGGAAGGGACGGGTATACTTTTCCGGGGCATAATTACTTAGGTCCGGGCAATACAATATACAAAGACCGACGAACCGGTTGATGATGTTGATTTCGATGCATATATCTACGATTTAGAGTATGAATTAGCTGAAACAAAGGAGCAAATAAGAGAAGCAGATAGAAAAGCTATTGCATCATTTATTCATGACTACAAAAAAAAAAACGGATCATTAGCAGAACTAAGTGGAATAATTGGACTGTCATTAAAATATGGTTTCGAAAGTGTTGTTGGTGTTCAATATCCTTATAATATGTCAAAAAGATTAACTTTTAATAATGATGTTGGATCTACGATATCTGGAACAGCAACATCTGAATATGTTTCAATTGGATTAGTGGCAGAGGGCTTAAATAAAAAATTCTATGGTAAAAATGTTAAATATACTTCTCATGGTACAGATCCAATGAAAGTTACAGGACTGCAAAATATTGATGTTAAAGAACTTTATGAAAAATATTACAAACATATTCCATCTAATGCTCTCTGTCTGGCAACACCTATTGAACAATATTTTGTTCATGAATGGAATAGGGAAAAAAGTCCAGACTCAACAAAATTTCCACAGTATATTGTTCATAATAAAGGTAGTGTACGTATGGATGAAAAAGTACATCAATTTTTAATTAATCAAGCTGTTGGAATTCCAGTTGCAAATTATGAATATAAACCGAAAAGTGTATTTATAAAACGTGGAAAAGAACATTTCGTACCTTTTACAAGAACTTCATATAAAGTACATTCAGCTACTACAAGACCACATAGTCATATATTACAGTTACAGTGATATTGGATTATCTATAGCATCAACTACACCAATTGTTATTAATAATATCAATGGTGTTTATGCAAGAACAATTGAATCTTATGGAACATATCATCCAATAAGAGGAGGTTTTGGTTATGATACACAACCACAATTACATGTTGGAATTGTTGCGACTCCTCAATTAAAACCAACAGATACTTCAGTTAGTTATTTAAACAGCGCTTGTTATTGGAAAGTCGAATGTTCAATAGAAATAAAATGTAACATATCTTCTGCTTTTGGCAAAGTTCATCAACCTATTAAATATTTAACGAAGAAATATAACGGCAAAGAGAAACAAAAACAAGGAGGTATATAATGAAAACAGGCAGATAGTACCAATTAAAAATTACAAGAGAGACTATTACAAAAACGAACCGATACAGATTTAAAAAACTATAGGAAGGGAACATCCTATTAACATTAAACGCCCTCGCATATTTGCAGATGACAATTTTAGTATACGGATGACACCAGTAGCGGCGACCTTAACAGTCAACAAGTTAACGACTAACAATGGGTATACCACTATTAACATGGGACAGACCGAATTAATAGAAAATACAAGGACAATACTGCATATCATAAACACGGACGACCTAGAACAAACTTTTAATTCTATTAAAGGAAGTGTAAAAAAAAACCTTCAAAAAGGAAATGACTTGACGATAAGAAAAATTATAGAAAACAAACAAGCCAAGCTTAATGCAATAGGACTAGTAAAAATAAGACAAAGACGAGGACTTATAAATATTATAGGCACAGCACAAAAATGGCTTTTCGGAACAATGGACGATATTGACAGACACGAAATAATAGAACACTTGAAAACAATAGAAGAGAACGATAGTAACGCAATTTTTAACTTAAACAACCAGATCAAAATAAATTCATATATTAATGAAGCAATTTTTGACCTAAGGAATATTAAAGAAACAGATAGAAAACAGCTAACTCAGGCATACAAAGAATTAACAGGAAATGAAAAACGAATTATAGAACAACACCAAAGACTGATCAAATTTAAAAAAGTTACGTTTTTTGGAAGACAAACTGAATCAAATTGTTGATACCATAGCTCAAATAAGATTAGGTCTAATTCACCCAAGCATAATGACATTTACAAACTTAAAAACGCATGAGTAGGAGTTTTAAGATACGAACAAAATACTCATAATAGCCATACAAATTCCGAATACCTACAAACTAATGCAAAGATCTCTGTTATTAAAAAGATGTTGGGTACCACCACAAGACTACGATTTTGCAGCAGACTCCGATGATTCAAAACGAAAGTTTCTTTACAATTGGTAACAAGCTTATGCTTACATTGCGTTCTACTTCATTAAACTACAGTGCAAGGCTTTTTAGGCGCATTCGTTGCCATTTACCAAATACAAAGATATTCACGAATTGAGCAGAAATCACGCAAGAGGCAAATGGCATCAAACTTCAATGCAAGCTGCTATTGAATTTACAATTGCCAAACCAGTGGACCTAAAGATGGTAACAGGACATCAGAAGTTAATTGAAGAAAACAAGAAAATAATCCCTTCGATCATATCAAACATAATTTTCTGTTGAACAACCGATTCACCATTAAGAGGAAAAGATGCAGATTCCGGTAAAATATTTTAGATTGAAATGTATCATATTTTCATCTTTTGATAAAATTCTATAATATTTTTAGGAATGTTCATGGATCTCATTAGCTTGAGAATTGAGGTCGGAGATGAATCTCTTAAAAACCACTTTGAAGAAGGACCAAAAACTGCGAAATACACCTCACCAGAAATTCAAAACGAGATAATTGCATTATGTGGCGAGGTAGTGAAAGATATGAAAATTGCTGTCACCAAAAAGGCATTAGCATACAGCATTTTGGCTGATGAAGCAGCAGATATATCAGGAAAAGAGCAACTGTCATTGGGTATTCGATTTAACGATAAAAGCCAAGCAAAAATACGAGAAGAATTCATGGGTTTCTCTGAACTAAATGCGATGGACGCTCCAACAATTGCAGATGAAATTGATCGCGCGTGAGCTATGAACTTGAACCGAACAAATACGTTGAGCAAGGGTATGATGCCTGCAGTGCTATGGCCGGAAAAGAAGGAGGTGTTCAAGCACATATCCGAAAAAAATACAGAAAAGCATTGTTTTTCCACTGCGCAAGCCACAGATTGAACCTTGTTGTTAATGATTTGACACGGTCCCGGAAGTACGAAACACTATTGGCACCATCAAAGACATAATAAGATTTTTCCGAGAATCAGTGCTACGGCGAAAGTGTGCTCCGAACAGACCCGCCCTTTGTGAAACTCGTTGGTCTCAAAAACACAAGAGCATTGCTGTTTTTAAAGCCAATTTCGTTGAGATCGTGAACGCATTACTGACTTTGTCCACCGAAGGCAATGCAAAAACGCGATCAGCTGCATTTCAGCTACGCTCTGCAGCAACGAAACCGGTATTTATCATATGCACTTCAATAATTGCCAAATATTCGGATATTCTTGAGCCTGTCGTGAATGATCTTCATCTAAAAGTCTTGACCTGCTCAAATGTAAAGACCATCTTGATAGAATATCAACTGTTATCTCTAGCCATCGAATCGTATGTAGATACCGTGATTGATGAAATTCTAGACGAGGCAAACGAAATAGCAAACTCGATTGATATTGGATTGGATATGCCCAGACTTACCCAACGACAGCAGCATCGTTCAAATCAACCTGCATCGAATCCAAATGATTATTGGAAAATATCGTTGCTAATTCCGTATTTGGATTCATTGATATCATCGCTTGCCAATCGATTCGCGCCATTCAATTTGCCTGCATTTTCACTACTCACATTGCATCCATACATTATGTTGAAAAAAGTATTGGCGATTTGATAGAAGACATCAAGCTATTTTCAGAATTTTATGAATTGGATCTAATAGCTAGGTTCCAGAAATCGAGTGAAATGAACCAATTTTCCATCCAGTTGTATCTTTCTGTCTTTCCCACAAAGAACATGCGACGACACGATCTCCTTACAAGAATCCTTATAAATATCTCCTCCTGTGCAGTATTTTTATTCTTTCCATTTTTAAAATGAATTTCTAGTAAAATAAACAAATTTTGTGTGGTTGCAACGGAGTTTTTTTTACTTACATTTTGAAACGCGTTTGTTTTCTTCTACCATTCCACACAGATAAATTAGGGTGATTTCAAATCACTTGGAAACCGGTGAAATCGAATTGTGGAACACAACGATTTCGTTTCACTTCGATTTCAAAAAATATAAAATCGATATCGATAAAAGTGAAATGCAGAACACCCAATCTTAATTTCGATCGACTTCGATTTCATTTCACGTGAAAGTGAAATGTGGAACCTAGCTGTAAACGTCAAAACGAAATTGATGGGAGGAAGTGTGGATAATAACACAGATGTTATTAACGCAAATACCCGAACCCATGCCCTCAATCCTATATTGTAGAAACCCACCAAATTTAGAAAGTGCGATAAACATATTACATGAGTGCGGATACGCGTACTATAATTCGTACCTCAAGAACCAATCTTCCCCTAATGAACGACTAAATTCAAACCCCAAATCACAAAACACACCAGTCGTCATTCAAAACAGTCAAAATTTGAGCCAAAATACACCAAGTTCATCCTAGCAACATAGGGCGACTAACCAGTACACCAAACCATACGAACCACATCGCACAAATAATTTTTTTTACTGTGGCAAAATAAACCAATTAATCAACACCATTATAGCAAACCTCTTTCGTGCAGTATCGCTTAAACAGTACAAATAATCACTATAATTCAAATTATAATTCTAGCAGTCCGAATCAATTGATCAGTGCACAGTCAGAGAAATTACCATAAAACAATCAATTCTTGGAAAACTACTCCCAGTGCAAGCTTTTGCATTGTTGTATACCCACAGTTAGATTTTTTACCTGTTTTAGATTTTTCCAAGTATCATATGGATTTTTGAGTGCACTTATTCATGAGTTTTTTTTATTATTGTTTTGTCCATTTGTAAAAAAATTTCTTCCAGATCTCCACAGTATCCATACACCAGCGATCTTCAACAATTTTTGGATCAGACGGAAGGAATCCTTTTAAATTTAAACAAAAAGAGGAGGTTAGAACCTAACGTTATTTATAACCCAGTTAAAAACGAAAGTATTGCAATGAACAAATTTTGAAAAAAACTTAAATGCCAATCAAGCATCTGTTTTATTGCACAAAATATCCAAAACATAAGAGAAGTGTATACCTTGCTCATACGCCATAGAAATTTAAATAAAGATTATAAACATGGAAATTTTAATAACATTAAAGTAAATCACATATATCAAAATAATAATAATAATAATAAAGGAATAGGTGCATTCAACCAGAGACCAAATAATAATTTTTATTTAAGACCTCCACCTCAACACAGGGAATAATTTCAATCACCAAAGACACAATTCTGGACATTTTAGAATTTATAATAACGTTAATAATAATAATAATGATCAGGGACAGTTTAGAAATTTTAATAATAACCAAAGACCAAACTATTCAGGACAATAAAGAAATAATTACAGTAATAATAACTATAACAATAGGAATCCAAGGCAAGAACCTATTGATGTAAATAATGCAGAAATCAAACATGAAGAGGTGAATTTTATCAGGGGTGGGAAGAAGGATCATTTCCCATAGTAAAACATACAATAAATAATAAAAAATATTATATTTTGATAGATACTGGCTCAACAACAATTATACTTGATGAATCACAACTATTAGAAGTTCCACGAACTTTAATGAAATATCCATTAAAAGTTAAATCATTAAATCATGAAAACATATGTTCATTCAACAATTCAATGAAGATGAATCTACTATGGCATGGAAGTTAATGAAAATAATAAATAATAAATTTGTAGGAATCATAGAATTACATCCTAGATGGCACCCACAACCAATAACCCGCTATTCCCCACATTCCCCTTGCCTAACGGCGCATCCAACATTCCATAACAGGTTCCCACCATTTTTGCTAACCTTGCAAAACATGTACGAAACGAGTACACCTCCTTTCCCCTTTTTGCCAAATTATGCAAACGAATCAAATGTAATTATATTTCATTCCTCAAATGAAATATGATAAATACTTTTTCACTCCAACGGGAAACATTCATTATGTTACCTGTTGAATAGTTGTTAGCAAGTAAGTCAGTCTTAATTCTTGTTCAAGCATGAACATAAAATATGCAGGCAGCCAAATGTGCGCGGTAATTAGTGTTATCTCAGATAACCTAATCACGCACAGACGGCTGCCTAAAGATAACAAAAAAATATATAGAACTAGTGCAGACCGTCATAAACACACGGACGGCTGCTTTATTGCAGACCGTCATAAATATACACGGACGGCTGCTTTATCGCAGACCGTCATAAAAGTTAGCACGGCACTTGCCATTAACCCCAAACGTGTTGCGCAACAGTAAGCACATTACCATTTCCCAACCTAATACCCAATCCCATTGAATTGCGAAATCATAAGAATTAAGAATATTGTAATTTGTAATTATTGTTGGATAAGCATATCCAACAATAACCTAGTTTACTTTGTAGCAACCTTTTTCCAGGAATTTGATATATTGTGTAAGCAATAAGTAATTTATAAAAAGAATGTTGATGGAAAATAAAGTTCAGTTTTTTGGTAGCAATTAAATCGACAAGTGTTTTTTTCTTTTCACCTCTCGCGAAGTGAACCGATAACTGGCGCCCGAGCAGCTTTGCAAAGAAGAAACATAAGAACTCTTCTGCAAAAAAAAAAGAAGAAACATAAGAACTCTTCTGTAACAAAAAAAAAGAACAATACATAAGAACTCTTCTTCTATCAAGAACATTGAAAAACTCAAACGAATTTTATTTGTCGTTTTGATTTGAATTGCGCCGCGAACTCAGTCAATGTGACTTAAAAACAAATAATCGGGAATCTTACCAGCGTAATTAAAATAGAGAGCGTAAGAACTTCTCTAGTAATCGCAGTTGTGTGGAATAAAAGCTAAAATCATTCAAGTGATTTGTGAAAGACAATCATTCAAGTGACTTGTGAAAGACAATCATTCAAGTGACTTGTGAAAGACAATCATTCAAGTGACTTGTGAAAGACAATCATTCAAGTGACTTGTGAAAGACAAGCATTCAAGTGATTTGTGAAAGACTTTTTACCCAAAAGAAGTGAGTTCCTGATTTGCATCAAACCGTGGAATCATCCGTACCTGAGTAGTGGACAGCAAAAAGGAGAACGCGGAACCCCAACGATGCAGAAAATTATCCTGTAAGCTTTATTATTCAATTATGTTATTATTATCATTTTTATAAGAACTAGTGAAGTTACACTTTATCTTCTACTAGCTGAGCCGCCCGGCTTTGCTCGGGTCTGTAGTTTTAAGGTTCCAGTTCTGGGAATTTGTGGAAGAAATATAATCTGTCTTACTGTGGGACTAAGTGGTATCCTAATGCTGAAAGAATTTTTGAAATCTATCCAGCAGTTTCTAAGTTTCCGTTCCCATGGAAATATTTGAATTAAATGTAGGTCTATCTCACTGAGGCTGAGGGATAATGTAACATTCCTAGAGTTAAAAGAATTTTTGAAATCAAATCAAGTAACTTTATGGTTCCCGTCCTCGTTCCCTTTTCTGTTCCCGTGGGATTATATAGGGATGAAATACACGCCAAGTTACTGAGGGATTATGTGGCATCCCAGTGCAGAACGAATTTTTGAAATTTGTCCAGTAGCTTCTAAGTTTCCGTTCACAACCTCGTTCCTGTGGGAATCTTCCGTTCCCATGGAAATATGTGAATGAAATGTAAGTCTATGTCACTGAGGGATAATGTAACATTCCAGAGTTGAAAGAATTTTTGAAATCGGTCAAGTAACTTTATGGTTCCCGTCCTCGTTCCCGTTTCTGTTCCTGTGGGATTATAGGGATGAAATATAGTTTAAGTTACTGATGAAGGGAGATAATGTAGCACCCCTAGTGCTGAAAGATTTTTTGAAATCTGCGGAGTAGTTTCTAATTTTTCGTTCCCAGCCCCGTTCCTGTGGGAATATGGGGATCAAACCTTGACAGGAACCATCTCTGAACTAAACTATGTCTACCCTGAAAATTTCATAAAAATCCGTTGGGTGGTTTAGGAGTTTACCCCGGACATACATACATACATACATACATACATCCTACTTTATATATATAGATTTAAAGAAAAATTAATTTCAAATTGAAAATATTACAAAATCCCAAAAATAAAAAGTTGTAATTAAAAAGAGAAAGGTATAAAATCTCAAACTAAACCTTAAAAATTAAGAAATATTGCATTTAAACATTAGATATTTTAACAGAGAAAAAATTAAGCCAATTCATTCTCCTCCATCCTCCAATTATCTCTAAATTATAACCTTTCCTTTCTAAAACATGGCCTCAAACGAAGAATTGTCGGAAGCCATAAGGCAGTTAACAGGAGCAGTAAACGCTCAAATCGAACAGATTAAATTAATAAATAACCGGTTATTACAACTGGAAAGTAGGACCATTCCACCCCAAGTGAATCCTCAAACCCTACAAGCCCCAAGGTCAGAGCAAGACTTAGCCGATATCAGGAAGCTACCTGATGGAGTTAGGGATCTCCAAGTATTTGACGGGAATGAAGCACAGTACATTTCATGGGTTCACAATGTAGAGTCAATACTTAATGACTATGAAATCGTGAAAGGCAAACCCATCTATAGGGCCATTTTGCAACATATTCGGCAAAAGGTAAGAGGTCCTGCAGACGCAGCCCTCATTTCCTACAACATTTTTGATAGTGACTGGGCAGCCATAAAAAAATGTTTATCTCTGCACTACGCAGACAAACGGAATGCTCGAACATTGGAGCACGAACTAAATAGAATGAGCCAGGGAAATAGAACTATAGACGAATTTTACGCTAGGGTTAACCAACAACTGTCCTTGCTAATAAATAAAATTAAAACCGAAGATTACTCGCAGGAAACAGTTTTCGCTCTTACAGAAAGTCATAGGAACAGAGCTTTGGACATTTTCATAAGGGGTCTCAATGGAGACATTTCTAAAATGCTGGTAATCCAGAAACCACAAACACTTCCAGAAGCCTACACTTCTGGCTTAGAATTCCAAAATCTAAATTTCAGAAATTTTTCGATACATAAAAAGAATGTTAGTAATGCTGTTACGTCCCCTATTAATCAAATGTTTCCTTCCAAATATCAACCAAAACTAACAATTCCTCAATTAGCACCGAATGAGGGAATACAGTTGTATAATAGTCAACGTTATCCCAACCCAAGACCCACTCCCACTCGGAACAGCCCAGTACCTCCAAGACCGACTAACCCTAAACCACCACAACCGATGGAAATCGATAAATCAGTACAAACCCGACAAATTACATGAATCGACCGGCAAATAATAACTATGAAAAGAGATTCAATAGTTCCGAAAACCTTCCCAGGAAACAACAACGCCTCTTCGCAACTGATATCATCACAGAACAGGAAAACGAGTTAGAAGAAGAACTTAATGAAAACTATTTCCGCGCCTACTTGGAAGAAGATTGCGAAGAAGGAAACGGAGAAGACTGCAATGAGGTAAATTTTATGACACAAGCCTCTCTAGCGTACCATACTTAGAGTATGTTACTAGAGATGGAAAAGTACTAAAATTCTTAATAGACACTGGGGCCAACAAGAATTTCATATCCGAAAAAATCGCTGAAAATAGCATTCCGGTTGCTTCTCCATTTAAAATTCAGTCTGCCACCGGAATGGCCGGAACAGCTTTCCAACGAACAGCTATCTTCTGACGGTGAAAAACTTGATAGCTACAACAATTCGGGATTTAGAAGCAAGAGCAGCCGAAAGAGAAGAAGAAGAGATACCAGACAGGAAGAGGAAACGCAGCAAGAGGTATTAGAACACTTAATTTTTAAAATTTGTAAAGTTCCGATACATGATTTTGTTACCACTGAAAGTTTTTTAAATTCTAAATGGCGATTTTCCAATCCAATGAGTGTCATGTTTAAGAATGCCATTACTACAACTAAATTGAAATTTTTAAATATGAGGTTAAGAGATTATAGAGCTTTTTATGAAAATATGGATGAAATGCCATATTGAGACACTAATACAAGAGAAGAATTTGATACCAAGTATTTAGACATTAAACAATCTAAAAGTGTTGCTATGATATTGTTAATTTTTCAATTTTGTCCTACTAGTTTAGATTCAAAATTTGTAGTAATTAATAATGATTGGAAACCAAGTGTCTATAATTATTATTATACTAAACCGAACACGTGAAAACCGAACACAATTTACATGAACATTAATTAAATACTAATTAAAACACCTTAATGTTTTCACACTTTTTGTTTTTATGAAAATATGGATGAAATGCCATATTGAGACACTAATACAAGAGAAGAATTTGATACCAAGTATTTAGACATTAAACAATCTAAAAGTGTTCATACAAAGAGATAGCCGTTCTATCAATGCTGATAACGGCAACATTACTTCGATCCTCTTTTCTCTCATCTAATCACCACCAAAGAAGATGCCACTGATTTGATCAGTCGTGATGCTGATGATGGACTGCATGCAGTCCGAAATGCATTCAAGGTACGTGTTTTTGATCGTTTTTTCGTTTTTTGTTGTAACTATTTGTTGACGCGAAACGCGAAAGAAAGAAAAAACAAAAAGTGTGAAAACATTAAGGTGTTTTAATTAGTATTTAATTAATGTTCATGTAAATTGTCTATAATTATATAAAAGATTTAATTTTACTACTTGATAAAAAACGTAACAAGGAAAATACCGATTTATATTTATCAGCACCTAATGCTGGAAAAACACTTTTTTTTGATATGGTTAGGGATTATTTTGTAAACTGCGGCCAAATGTCAAATTGGAATCGCAAACTTGTGGTTACACACGTGTAATATTTTGGAATGAACCTAATTATGAACACGCTGTTGAAAGAAATTTACTAAAGTTATTAGGTGGTGATTCATATAACGCTGCACAAAAAAATCAAATGGATGTAAATATATCCAAAACGCCATTCATTGTAACAGCTAATAATATGCCATTTCCAAATAAACCTGAATTTCAATATACAATGAAAATATACCATTGGCGATCAGCTGTATTTTTAAAAGACACTAATGGAAAAAAAATTACACCCTTTCACATTCCAATATTTAATAAACAGTTGCGAAAATTACTTTGAAGATGACATAACAGGTTATATTGAGAAATACAAAAATAATGAAACAAATTTTAATAGTTTAATAAAAAAAATTGCATGTTTATTCTGATAGTGAGTTAAGCGATAACGATGAAGATATTGTTGAAGCAAATATTGACACAGATGTACATGTAGAATTAAGCGATATTGATACTGAATAAATAAAGAAAAAATATATAAATAAAAGTTGTTTGTTGTTTATTGTCAGTATGCTTTTTAAACTCTTGCTACCCGGACACAAGTATTTAGGTCCCGGAAATCCACTTAACAACGGCGAACCAGTCAATTCAGCTGATAGAATAGCACAAGTTCACGATAAAGAATATAGTGAAGCACAAAACAAACAGCAAATTTATCAGTCTGATAACAAAGCTATACAAAGTTTTGTACGTGACTTCAAAGATAACCCTAATCTACCAAGTGCTATCGGAGCTGCTGGACTAAGTATAAAAAATTTTGTAGAACAATCAGTTCTTGATAAAGTAATCTATCCTTCACAATTTAACGCAGGTAAATATAACCTATTAAAATGGTAAACAATAAACGAGGTTTTTATATAAACGCAGCTACGAAAAAAAAACTACAACGACTACAAAAACCACCAGAAGAAGAAGAATTTCCAGAGGACGATTCCCAACCAGATGAATCAGGAGACGAATTACAACGAAAGGAATCCCAGCGCTCGAGAAACAATATACCAGAACAACAACCTGCTGAATCTGCTGCAGCTACAAACGAAATGGATATTGATCCTGTTGAACTTAGTGCTGGCAGTGCTGGTGCTAGTAGCTCTGCAGGGAGCTCTAATAATAGACACGTTAGACATGCAGGGCATTCCGGTGGAAGTCAAGGAGGATCATCAGCCGGAGGTGTCAGAGGAACAGTGGACTTGTGGTCAGGCAACAGACAGAATGGACATTACTCTACTAGAACTTATAAAAAGGAGTACTTATTCCGTTTGGTTAATGAGGCCTCTGAAATCAAATTTGCAGCTGATCTTGGTGTTACTAACGGTCTTAGGAGCATTCGATATCCTTATCATGATATACCAGTTAATTTACTTGGTTTTTATCTATCTAAATCAGAAATTTCGGAATTAACTAATTACACTCGTTGTGAAGTTGACTACGTAAAAGTTCACATCTTCAATAAAACTGGTTGTTTAAATTTTGAAACGAGTGCTAGTACCAGTTCAATTGGAAATAATAATGTTGGTATATATTTATGCCAATTAAGTCCAGACATTTTAAATAAACGGACAGGTCAATTACCTAATCAAGGTATTTTGATATCAGAAGATTGTTGGGGAGAACCAACAAAAGCTAAACCGCAAGCTGAATGGAGTACTGATTTAGCATGTTTAGGAGCACAGTACGTAAGACATAAACTGGATAATAAATTTGAATACGAAATTAATACAAGTTCAGGTTTTGGAGGTGAATTAACTGGTCAATCTAACCTTCCAATGTTTAATGTTAATCCGTTTATACGCCAGTTTCAGCCAGTTTGCTGAAAAATACCAAATGGTTGTTGACTTTGACATGGCGGCTGAACTAAAATACTTCAACAAAGTGGAAGAAATAGCTGAGTTTGAAAGAAAAGTCAATGTACACGAATTATCAAATTTATTGGAATATCAAATATATTTTGGAAAATACTGTAACGTTACAATAAGTGGTAATGAAGTTGAAATCTTTGAAAAAGATTTGACAAATTACTTAACAAAACCTAAATAAAGTGTTAAAATAAATGTTGTTCTTCAACTGGTATTTTTGCCATTTTTTCAATATTTGAAAGTCTAGCTTTAACTTTAGGATGCGCAGACCGAAGAACTCTAACACTACGTTCAATAGTGTCAACTTTAGTTGGATTCACCATAGCCTTGTATTGTTTATCGTCTGTTTCTCTTTTACTTCTTCCATTTGTAATTGATGTTTTAGGTGTATTAGGTTTAGCCCATTGTCTAGCATGTGCTAGTGAAACATGTCCTTCTACTTGTTCCTTAATATGAACGGGAGTTGTTAAAGGCACAATAGAATTATCACCCATGTTAACAGCTGGGATGTATTCAGGATTCATAAAGTCGGATTGTATCCAATTAATAGTATTTGAATTAACATAATCAACGTTTTGTTGTATCTTCATTACTAATTCTACTTGAATAGTAATATCTACAAAGCATTTAATTGGTTCTCATTTTCCATTTAAGGATGTAGTTAATGGTTCAATACCAATTATTAACGGCGGTTGTACATTTTTACCAAAAAATTTAGGATCATCTGTTATTATATTTTCATAATCAGCTTCAACGAAATTTAAAAATCTGTTTAAAGACATGACAGAATCTGTAAAACCTCCACTTCCGATTTGTGCTGATTGTCCAGACGTATTTGACATTTGTCCAAATCTAGATATGTTTGCAGTATCAGTGTGTCTTTCCATTAGTGGTAAAGTTCCGTGTTTTAACACGTAATGTGAATTTGAATTACTCACATGTCCCCAATTATGTGCCATAAATTGACCAGCTACTAATGCTTTTTTTGGTTTATAATCGTATGATGTGAATAAACCTTCTGTCATACTTAGCATGGCCGCGGCAGCAAAGGTTTTATTTAGAATAAGTAGCATTAAGTAAGTTACTTCGATTTGGTATTTTATGTATAGGTTACATATGCCAACCCATCCATTTTCGCGACAAAGAATTAAACTTGATTTCCACGGAAACCAAGTTCAATTAAGTTCATTTTGTACACGCGAGTTACACAAATGTAAGTCAGTCAACTTGACGTTGGCACATTTGTGTTGCTTCAAATATAAATTTGTGTTGCTTCAAATATGAATAAAAAAAAAAAATAGATTGTCGATGCATCAGTTTCCTATGTGAACCTCACAATATCCGAAGGCCATAGCAAACTGAATGGAAACCCTAAATTGTCAATGCATCAATTTCCTATGAGAACTTCTCAACTATCGAAGACCATAGGAAACTGAATGCATTGACCTTTAATTTAAGTAGGTATCTACTGTAAATGAATGGAATTAGAAAGACAATAAAAACTTAACCGTCAAACGAGACACACCGAAGTGCTCTGGTGTTTTTATTCGTATACATATTATACCCAAAATATATATATGTAACTCGCGCATTCTTTTTGGGTTTCGTAATTAGAAACCCAAAACGAGCATGCAATTCGCTTTGCTGACATTAATATTATGTGAATACAGTTCAATAATGATAGCTTATGTTAACGCATTGAAATGAATTGTTAATTTAGTCCTAAGTAACCGCTCAAGTAATAAAGTTGATCTTTTTTTAAAAACCTAATCGTGGGAACCAAATACTTTTCTTATATAAAGATAAAAAAAAGAAAATAAAGTTCTTTTTTTTTAAGACAAAATAATTTAATATAAAATAACTGGCGCTCAAACGTGTATTTTGCTATAGTACGTACGAAGTAAGCCGAATTAAAATTATATTATTGAGTTTCTACCTTAATTGTAAGCACTTGAACTGTTGAATGCCCTCGAATGCTTCCATATGTAGTTAGTTTTAGTTTCATGTCCATATGTCATTTTCTTATAGTGCTGTTGAACGCACTCTTAGTAGATTCCGACCTCATGAGTTTTGTTCGGCCATTTTTAAGTTTCTTTAATATTCGTGACGGCAACAGGGAAGGAAGACAAAGTGTGAGTATCCTTACTTTCTACATATTCCATTATAATGTACATCTTATAGGAAATAAAATTCGTTCATATAAGAAGAATTCTTTAAGAAAAGGTGTAACCTCTGCTCAGCCGATTCCATTGACAAACAGAGCTATCAGTCAGACTGATATGTAAGAAAACCGTGCGAAGTGAACGTTAAATAAAACGTCTTTAGCGCCAAAAAGGAAAATTGGAATCGGTCGAGTAAGGACGGAAGAGTTGCGAAAAGAGTAAGTGAAGCATTTTAACTTTATAAAATTTAATTATCGTTTAATTATAGAAAATAAACTCTCGCAATACATGAACTCAATACCTCAATACATGAACACCTCAATAGTTTAATAAATGTTCGATGAGTTTTATTTTTGAAGGCAACTCCAAGATTTCACGTTCAGTGACAGTGGACGAGAAGACAACACTGTTAAGCATTAGCCGACCTAAATAGCTCGCCGCGTGTGTCAAGTGTACCAAGCAAAGAAACCCATCAACCAATAGTCAATCGATATCGATATTCCTAAGTAGCTGAAGCAAAAACGGACAACAGAAACCTTACCAGCGTAGGATGATCGCCAAGATCTTTAAATTGTTAGTACTACATATGCAAACGTCCAAATACTGGACTATACAAACTCTCAACTGATCAAAATTAATACTGGAAACGCTAAGTTGGATCCTTCAAAATCGTACACGTTTATCGACATCGACGTATATGGCAATTTTATCAAAGACTTGGAAACAGCAATATACAACGTAAAAATCCAACATCCTCTATACCCTTCATAATTACTTCATAAGATTAAAAAAAAAAGATCAGCACGCCTTCGAAATCCTAACAAATAAAATGAATAACGTTTTAACTAATAATAATAAATCAAGTGGTAATTAACAGAATTACAATTGAAAAAACTAATGAAATTACAAACCTTACGGATAATATAATTAAAACTTTCAAAGAACAAAATGACATAGAAATTAGTTTGATAATGAAAATAAAATACAATCTTGAGTCAATAAAAGAAAAACTTATAAATATTGCCTACGGCATACATTGTCCTAAAGCCAACATTGTCAATTCATATATTTTAAGTAGTAACGAAATAAATATAACCGCAACAATAATTAAAAACGAAAAAACTCTTTATGTCAATATAGATGAAGCTTTAGAATTCGCAAATGTTAAAATTGCTTCCCACAGTAAAAATATAATTTATATATTAGAACTATCTACAAGTGAAAGTTATTCCTGTAGTGTTTTTGTACTAAAAGCGATAAAGAAAAAGAATGTTATTAATAAAATTCCTTACGAAAATGTTTTAGAATATAAAGATAAGATTTTTGGCATAATTAAAGAATGTAAAAAAATTTAATGAATTAGCTATATGTAATAAAAAGAATGTAGTAGATATTAGTACCTCTGCCTGCATACCAAACTTACTGAAGAGCATCAAACCAACATGTATGCAAATAAACAACGAACATATTCCATCACTCGAAGAAATATCACCTGGAATTCTCTTCCTCAACCAATTCAATGTCCCTGCAATTATTAACAACGAAATAGTCGAATTTAATGGAACCTATATCATCCGCCATACAAAATCTTGGCTCCAAATAACTCAAAGAGAATTAACAAACAGAGAAATAATCAAATATCGTCCTATACCAGCAGTTCTTCAGCCAGCTCCAATGTTAGAAGCCAAAGAAGAATTCCTATCACTCGAGAGACTTAAGAATCTCTACGCAAATAGTACAAATAAAATAGACTTGCTAGAAAATACCAATATAATCCATAGCATACTAGCATTAAGCCTAACAATGATAACAATAATATTGGCTTTCAAAATCCTTCCAAAGCTCAAGTACAAAGCTATCGACAAAAACGAAAATCTAACATCAACACCAGAATTAGATAAAAAACCAAAACCGATAATAGTAATACAAATTGAAGACATCACGAAACACCTGAGGTCATCAAACGAGGACGTTCGAATTTAAGGGCGGAGGAGTTAACGTCAACAAAATTATTTGACTCCACGTGCAGCCTCTGCCAATTTAATGCAATTCTACGAAACAGCACAGACGACCTCAACTACGGTCATCACCCCAACACCGGCGACAGGTCGTCAGCACATTTGCACCGGCAGCAGAGGCTTCATTTAGAATAAGTAGCATTAAGTAAATTATTTCGATTTTGTATTCCAACGGATAATAAAGATAAAAAAAAAAAAATTCTTTTTTTTAAGACAAAATAATTTAATGTAAAATAACTTAAATAATATAATTTTGATTCAAACATCTTAATTGCAGGCTGTATAAAAACATCATTCTGATTAAACATACAGCCTAACTGTATGTTATATAACTTAATGATGCAATAGTGCAATCGCATCACCAAATTTCCAGAAATCAATTACTTCATGTTGCAGTCGCCTGCTTCCGTTTTCATCAGCATTAATTTGTAAGAAATAAACTAAATTATGTCACCATATTTATTGTTCCATTCTTTGTCTATCCAATTATAAATACATGTGTAGTTAAGGTTTAGAGTTGAGTTGCTATTCAGTTATTACCAATAAAGGTTCAGGCAATCCGCCCGTTAAAAAAATATTTTTTTTAAAATAAAAGTGTTACAACTATTAACTGGCGCCCGAGCAAGTAGGGACCGTGATTGCGTTTAAAACTCTCGCTTCAAAAAATAAAGTAAAAATTTAAAAGCAAAACTGAAAGGTAAATTATAAACAGAAAAAGTGAAAGTGAAAGACTTTAAATCATATAAACAATTAAAGTGATAAGTGGATAAGGCCCCGGAGTCACCTTTAATAGAAGACATAGGAAAGGACAAAACGGAAACTGCCATCCCTTTCACCAGAGAGTTACCCTCACGTGCACCTGGACAACGACTTGAAAGCACTAACAAGATGTTTTTAATTTTGTAAGTTATTTTAATTTAAATAAGAAGTGAATATTATTTATTAAGAAAAGTGAGCAGATAAAATTTAAAAGAAAAATTATAGAACAAGAAAAAGAAACTGATCTAAGAAATATTGATATTAAAAGTTAGTTTTATCAATGAAAATTTTAAGAAAAATTAAAAGTATTTAATAAAAATGAAGTATTTTATATGAACTAAAAATGGCACAAAAAGTTATTGAATAGTAAAAGCAGAGCCACAAAAATATACCCTTGGAGAAAAAATTAAATTGATTTCGAAAATATTTAGTGATGCAAAAAAGGCAAACAATTGAATAAGAAAAAAAGTAATTAGAATTAAAGAGTAAAAGAAAAGAAACACAATCAAAAAAACTGAATAAGAATTTTAAGAAAAAATTAAAGATTTAAAAATATATTATTGAAATAAGTGAATTTATTAAGAAAACTATAAAAGTTATTTACATAAAAAAAAAATAATAAACCATTGTATATCTCCTTACTTTCTTGCAAAATTTTATATATTAAAAAATGAATCCAAATAACTTGATCAGACCCCCTCGTGTTGATAATCCTTTACCACCTGGTGCACCTCCTGCTAACGCAGGACAAGCTTTCAATATGAACGCTATCGCTGAACACGTGAATAGAATATTTCACGAAACTCTTGCTAGGGAAGGTAGGACCATTCTTCAATCCTTACTCAACCCAAACCTCGACTTTACAAATGACACAGACCAAACTATCAACTTAGGAAATGATAGGAATTTGGCAGACTTAGACAAAATCCCAGATGTTGTCAAAAGTCTCCGAGAATTTTCTGGGCAAGCAGGAGAATTTAGCTCCTGGAGGAAAAGTGTCGATAGAATACTTACAATTTATGAACACCTTAAAGGTACACCGAAATACTACGGAATCACAAAATTGTAGGTTTAGCTGATACAGCTCTCGAATCCTACAATACGCCACTAAACTGGCAAAAGATTTAAAATGAAAGAGACATCGGTACATTAGAATATCCAATGACTACTCTAGTACAGGGAAATAATTCCATTCCCGAATTTTACCAGATGGTATACCAACACCTTTCCCTTATCCTAACAAACTTTCAAGCATGGATATGAACCATGAATCCCTTACCAACATGCTACAATGTTATCGTGGTAAGGCATTAGACACATTTGCTCGAGGATTAAGAGGCGATCTTCCGCGCCTCCTCAGCATTAAAGAACCTGTAGATCTTCCACAGGCTCTCCACCTTTGTCTCAAACTTCAAAACATAGACTATAGAACAATACGCGATCAACAGCCAACACATTATGCGTAGAACCCAAACACACATGCAACCACCCCCGGTACCTCCAACACGTCGTGATCAAAATATTCCAGGTCACCACAAACAATTCTATCCCGAATTGTTTCACGATCCGCAACCATATAAACCCAACTACAATCAAGAACACGTTTTTCAAAACAGGCAACAATTTGGTGCAAACCAACAGAGATTCCAGAACAGGACACCATTCGGAGCACAGCCAAATAGGTATCCAGGACAATATGTACCTAGGCCTCAGCCTCCACCAGAACCAATGGATGTCGATAGAAGCATCCAATCCAGGCAAATAAACTACGCTAATCGACCACCAGTTCGTCATTTTCCCGTGAAACGTGGAAACCCAGTAAATTCCCAACAGCATCATACAAGACCAGCAGAAAAATTTCAGAGAATTTATAACACTTACGACACCGAAGGAGACAAACATCCAGAAGAACGTACAACGCCGATGAATTGGAAAACCGAGACCCAGACCAATATCCAGAAGAAGAAGAAATCACCCCCCTTGACCAAGCTGAAGAACCAGATAATATCTATTTTTTAGACTAAATGACTCTTCACTTCCTTACGCCGAACTCAAAGTGAAGAGTGGAGAGATATTTAAGTTTTTAATCGATACAGGCTCCAATAAAAATTATGTTCAATCAAAACGTATAAGAAATGCAATACCAAACGAAAAATCATTTTTTGCTAACTCTATTGGTGGTAACATAGAAGTTACTCACCACTAATTTTTCAACCCATTCGAAAAAAATTGCTCCAATAAACTTAAATTTTTTATTCTTCCAAATTTAACATCATTTGACGGTATCATAGGAAACGATTCTTTAAGAGAACTTAAGGCAATCATACACGCAGATAAAAGCTTTATGACAATTCTTGGAAACATTAACATTGCATTAAAACAATTCAAATCTGAGACAGTAAATAATATAAATATACGTAGCTCACATCTATCTGATTTACAAATTAAAAAACTTCACAATGTTATTAGGAAATGTCCTAGTCTTTTCGCAGACCCCGACGAAAACCTAACCTATACGAGTAACGTAAAAGGTGAAATCAGAACTACTACTACATACCCGTATCCAATGGCACTAAAAGAAGTTGTCGAATCTCAAATAAAAGAATTACTTGACCACGAAATTATAAGACCATCTCGATCTCCACTCCATACAATTCTCAATTCTCCTGTATGGAGAGTTCCAAAGAAGTTAGACGCTTCTGGTCAGAAAAAATTTAGAATGGTTATTGATTACAGGAAACTGAATGCAATTACTATTTCAGACAAGTATCCGATCCCAGAGATCACTGAAGTTTTAGTGCAATTAGGAAAGAATACATTTTTTACTATTATTGATTTAAAAAGCGGATTCCATCAAATTCCGTTAAGGGCTGAAGATATTGAAAAAACTGCATTTTCTGTCAACAATGGAAAATACGAGTTCCTGAGACTACCATTTGGTCTCAAAAACGCTCCCTCAATCTTCCAAAGGACATTGGACGATATCCTAAGGGAACATATCGGCAAGCGCTCCTATGTCTATATAGATGATATTATCATCTTTGGCGAGTCTGAAGACGAACATCTAAAGAACATAGAATTGGTCTTTATGACCCTAAATAAAGTAAATATGAAGATACAGTTGGACAAATCAGAATTACTTAAAAAAGAGATAGAATTTCTAGGATTTTTAGTAGGTATCAACGGCATAAGGACGAATCCTGCTAAATTTGAGGCAATTGTGAATCTTTCACTGCTCCGTAACCTAAAAGAACTTCGTTCATTCCTCGGTATGTCTGGTTATTACAACCGATTTATTAAGGATTATGCCAAGTTAGCAAAACCGCTAACTTCCCTTTAAAGAGGGAAAGGAGGGATGGACGCGTGTACAAAAACTTATCAAAGAAAAAAATAATACAGCTTGACGCAAATGCGATTAACGCTTTCAAACATTTAAAGAACGCCCTTGCTTCTAAAGAAGTCACACTCAATCATCCTAACTTTAAAAAGGAATTTGAACTAACAACAGATGCCTCTGACTATGCCATCGGTGCAGTCTTATCCCAATATAATAAACCGATTACATTTCTTTCCCGGACATTAAATAAAACTGAAGAAAACTATGCCACCGATGAGAAAGAAATGCTGGCAATCATTTGGGCTTTAACAAGCCTTAGAAATTTCCTGTACGGATCAAGGAAGGTAAAAATATTTACAGATCATCAACCATTAACATACGCATTGAGTAATAAAAATACAAATAGTAAAATAAAAAGATGGAAAGCCATCTTAGAAGAATACAATTTCGAGTTGAAATATAAACCAGGTAATACTAACGTAATAGCAGATGCACTCTCAAGAATCTTGCCAATAACTCATTTAAACTCTTTAACTATAACTCAGCATAGTTCCGGAAGTTCTTCTCATAACCTTATTCCTTCAGTCGAATCTCCTATAAATGTTTTTCGCAATCAAATAATTTTAAAACTAGTTAATGAAGATAGTTATCAAATAAAACCCATTTTTTCGAATTATACCAGACACATTATAGAGAAACGCAAATACAATGAAAAAGAGATAATTGACATCTTGAAAAGATATTTGAACCCCAATTTGATTAACGGACTTTCAGCACCAGAACAAGTCATGGGAAAAATACAACAAATTTATCTTTGATTTAGGGTAGAGACGGCACCCTTCGACAGTCTGGCACCTTCGACAGTCACTATTATCTCTGTGAGTAGACCTTTAAAAATTCTGTAAAAAATTGTGGATGTGCCTTTAATCATGCCAAACATATGTCAAAAATATCAGCAGTCTGGCTTCAAATCCCGCCAAGTTAGGATGAAAAGCATTTATTTGGACCACGTGCTATAATTTTCAGAGTAAGTTCTTAAGATTTTCGTAGTCGTGTTTTTAATTTTTTCTAGCAGTGAAGTTGTTTTTTATATACAATACTATGTGTTTATTTATATTTTTAAAGCTAATTTGATTAATCTTACTTTGAGAAATAATTAAAAAAAAAAAGTAAAATAACATCAAGTGGGGCACCTTCGACATTCTTGTCTGGGGCACCTCCGACAGACTGTTGAAGCTACCCCTCCTACATTTATCCATCACAAAATTTAACGAGTCAATCACCGTCTGGTGCAAGCCAAATTGAAACTACGAAGTCATCATTTATTGATTATAAAAGACAATTAACAAATCCAGCAAATCACCCAATAATACCAATGCAGTCAATGTGATTGCAGCGACGCTAAGGACGGGCGGATCACAAAGACTAAGTGACTTTAGTTTGTATCTTCCGTATTTCTTTTCGTGTCATAATAAATTCGTAACGGCCTGTGGCCCATGTATGAAAAATTCAAAAGTTGTTTCTTTTATCATCAGTAACCCCAAAAAACATAAATGGCGCAGTCGGTAGTCCTTAATACTTAAGGATAGTGTTCGAACGAAAATAATAATAAAGTGTTAAAGAAGCGGAAATCGATCAAAGAGTGATTAAAATAAAGTGACTTTTTTGAAGGACCTAATAATCCAAATAAAAAACGATCCTCATTCAAAATTGAAATTGTGACTGTGAAAAGAAAAAAAAAATGGCTCAAGTCATGGAGCAGTGCCTATTAACATTAACGGAAATTTTAAGCCGACAAAACACGGCACAGAACACGAGAATAACAATTGAGAAGACACTGAAATTTGTGGAAAACTTCACTGGAAAACAGGGCACATTACCCTTATTCATCGCCAGCACAGAACAAATAATTGAGGAATTCGGAGAGGATAACCGAAACCTTGTGCTCGCCATCATTTACAATGAGAAGATATAAGGAGCAGCGAAGAACTACCTAGCAGTCCACACACCAACAACGTGGGAAGAATGCAAACAAAAATTGAAAATTCACTTCAGACCAACGAGGGACCAGGGAACAATTTTAAAGCAGATCTACAGTTTAAAGGTACATAGTATTAGTCAACTAACAGATAAGGTTCAAAATATAATTAATTACATAACAGAACGTGCAACTTTTAATGAACAAGGGTTAGAGGTAGCAAACAGTTTAAACAGTGCTTTAGGTTCAAAAATCAAAGAAGTTACGGCAAGAGCATTAGCTAGAGAAATTTGTAATGAATATAACCTAGCAGAAATAAGAACCATCTTATATAAATACATAGGTCACGATGAATACAATTTACGATTAGAAAATACATATAACACTCAATATAAAAACCAGTACCAAAATACAACTTCTCAAAACTTTCAAAATAAGAGACACAATTACACTAATCATAATATGCAAACTATGCATAACGCCACATTATGAGTTCTCACGATTGGTGGATATCATATAACGGTGCATGGAGGTGAACGTGTTATGCATGCAATATCTTCCATCATACAAGTTTACGCGAAACATACCCACCACAGAGCGCGAGTTAAGTATCCATAAAAAGATAATATTATTTGTATTCAATGATATCTTTAGTCTCTAGTACAGTCTTGCACACAACGCTACACCGAGCACATATGTAAAAGAGATAATATCGTTTGTATACAATGTTGCAATATTATCTCTTCTTCATTATCAAGCAAGATGGTTGTACGCTTGGGTCTCCTTGTAGAGAGATAAGAAAATAATATAAATACGACTGTATGATGAGTTTATCAACAGTCTTATAGTAACTACATAGTAGCCTTAAGCTCCTTTTAAAATTAATAAAGTATTTCATTAATAAAGGACATAGTTCCAAAAGAATATTGTTTAATTTTGAAAGTAATTAATTAATTCGCGTCGTAGCAATTTTGGACTACGAATATCAAATAGAAATGACTAAAAACATCTACGTAATGAACGCTTGGCAACAGATATTTGTAACTTGTTAATAACTTTATTAATAGTAACAAATTTAGCGGCAAATCATTCACTACAAAGGCGTCTGTGATGTTTCTATTGTGGTATTCGTAGTCCGAAATCGCTACGACGGACGGTACTTGTGATAGGGGCCATCAACTCATCATAAATCATCAGAAAATTCTCAAACATAAATTTCGCACACTAATTTCGCTGGCGCTGCATTCGGCAACGAACAACAACCAGAGTCGACCTGCATTCCAGCACGTAGCAGACAAATGAACTCAACACCACCTGTGGGAACATCCTCTACAGGTAGCATTCGGCATGGGGGACATAGGTTAGTTTAGCTTTGAGAAAATATATTGTAAGGCAGTCTTAAGTTGGAAATCATTTAATAAAGAGCTCTGCTCTAAGAAATATTTTTTTTGAAAAATAAACTGATGTTTATTTCATTGGCGCCCGAGCAGGGACCACGGAGTGTTTGTGCGTATAATATGAATAAATCCGGTCAGGGCTGACGGTATCTGATATAACAAACTTCTGTTACGGTTAACTGTTTTAATACACCCCTGAATTACGATTGACTTTTTTGCGAGTGCGCGTTGTAAACAAACTAAAAGAAAATCTCCGTGGTCCAACCAGTGAACTCGGGTTGTAGTGAAATGACTTATAATTGTCCGAGGGCCCCTTAGTAACTTCGACTAAAAAGAAGACGAACCGGAAGTTGTGGAAGCTTGCTGCACTACCCGCGGATGAAGCTGCTGGTATTATTAATGTAAGATAGATATTTAAGATACTAAGTAATACATTTAAAATTAAGTTAAAAAGTCGAATATCGCATATTTATTAAGTGAAATTCGAAAAAATTTTTGAAGCAAGTACAGACATTATTAATTCTTAGAGAATAGAAAATATATTTCAATACAATACAGTATAAAGAGAAATATTAAAATTAGAAAACAAAAGTGTATTAACAAAAGAAAAAACAACTTAAACAAATTAAATATAAAGAAGGAAAAAAAAATATTTCTGTGCAGGAGTAGACATATCGTCGAAAGTGCTAGCCCAGGGACAAGCCAAGGCCATTTTCAAAGCAATGAAGTTATTTCCGTACCATCTCGTTCAATGAACCAAACACCTGGTACAAACCCCACTAATTCTACATCCAATTAAATACACACCAAAATAATTCTTTTCATTCAAATTCAAGCACATCACACAATGATGGTGCTCATGAAATCCGCTCCACCCCGGAGTTGGATACATTAGTTACGTCAATTATAACCCGTGTATTTGAACAACAGGGGTGGAGGATGGTAGAAAGCGTTATTAATCCAAGCGCAATACATTTTCCACACACACCGACCAGATTATACTTCCCCAATTCCAAACTAGTTTAGAAGGTCTAGAAAATATCCCTGACGCCGTCAAGTGCTTACGTAATTTCTTAGGAGAAGCTAGCGAGTTTTCTTCCTGGAAGAAAAGTGTTGAAAGGGTGTTAAAAATTTACGAAGAAGCATATAATACTCCCTTAAATCTCGAATACCAAATGGTAAGTCTGGCACAAAGAAGCCAGAGTGTTCAGCAATTTTACCAAGCTGTCAATTCACAGCTGACCCAAATAATCAATAAAGTTTCCTGTATGAATATTGGTCCCGAATCGATGCAATTATTGACTAGGGATAAGGCCTTAAAACTCAGTCGCTATAATGTTAGAAGATGAATTAAAAATAAAGATATTTACAACACCTCCATACTGTAGTAGCATTAATGGCCAAGTGGAAAGATTCCACTCAACACTCATAGAAATAATGAGGTGCTTGAAAACAGAAGGGATTCATCGTTCTTTCACGGAACTTTTAGACAGAGCAGTGTATGAATACAATTCATCTTCGGTCGCAGCGTAAGTGTTACACGTGCCTCCAATAAAAGCAATAAAAGCATAATTTAAAAGGTTCGTTGCACTTTGCACCGAACCTCAACTTCATTTCCGATTACCTACCCACCTTGCATTTTTTCACAAGAATCAGTTAACACATTTTTGTCACACACTTTTGTCAAGTTAAATTTCATTTTCTCGGAATTATTATTTTTCCACAGAATGCAACTTTTGCAGTCTATTTATACACAGAATGTAAATCGTGCCCATTTCATGTACGATTGCTAGGTGTAATGGTTTATGAAAAAATCTTGTATAAGTAGTCTTAAGAAAGATTCAAACCAATAAAGAATATTTTTTTTATTCAAAACGAGTTTTCCTCGTCGTAACTCGTAAGCTCGGATCCTCTATTACATACTAGAAAAAGCACGAGAAGAAAATGTAAAGAAATTAAAACAAAAACAGGTCTATGATCTCGAGTACCACAACAAATCAAGACAATTTATAAAAGATTACACTCCTGGAAAAAAAGTTTATGGGAAACAAAATAAACGTATAGGATCTAAATTAAACTTACGGTATAAAAAGGAAATAGTTGCTGAAAATAAAACATCTACTATCCTAACTAAATCTGGAAAAATAGTTCATAAATCACTCATAAAGAACTGAACAACATTTCTATTTAGATTGTTCATTGCAGCATGTGCAGCCGAGGTGCAGATCCTGGACTATTCCAGTGCTCAATCGATAACCATAGACACAGGTTCAGCAAAAGTTCAAGCAGGAACATTTAAAATTATTCATAGTATCGATCTTAGACAATATAAAGTAGTAATCGAAGAACTTGAAATGTTCTAAACACACAACTCGCTAGAAAAAGTTCCCATCTTTCCCTACCTAAAAAATGAGATAATCCAAATTAAAACCCCTCTTAATCGACTAATGCCTTCAACTAGAGTTAAACGCTCAATAGATTTCATAGGCAGTGCCTAGAAATTTATTTCAGGTAGCCCTGATAAACACGACTATGATATTATTAAAGAGAAAACAAATAACGTTCTGACAAATAACAACAATCAAATTCTAATAAACAAAATGTTTATTAAGAAAATTGACGAAGTTGTAAACACGACAAATATTATTAGTAAAAAAATGAAAGAAGGCGACCAATTAAAAATACGAGATAGTCTTAAACATAGAATTAAAATTAGGAATAATAAAAGAAATTTAGATTATGCAATTCACTGGGCTAAGGCAAATATTGTCAACAGTTACATTCTTTCTAATATCGAAATTGATACTATACAGGAAATTTTAAATAAAGAAGAACTTCCGTATGTTAATGTCTTAGAAGCTCTAGAATTTGCTAAAAAAAAATCGCTTCAAACAATTTACTAATTTCATACATGATACCACCATGACACCAACCACAACAGTGGAAACATGTATGACTATTTTGATCAAGAGCATAAAGAAAGGCAAAACTATCCTTAAGATACCTTACAGCAATGTGTTACAATGTAAGAATAAAATTTATGGAGTTATGTCTCCATGCTTGGTATTTCATAAGTTATTAATTTGTCAAAGTGATAATATAATCGATATAACAAATTCAACATGAATCCTACGCCTATTAAACAGCAGAGCCTCCAACTGCACCAATATTAATAACCAACACATACCATCGGTTGAAGAAGTTGCACCAGGAATCCTGTTACTAAGTCAATATACCGGATCCCTAGAAGTGAACGAAGAAATGATGCCTTTAGATCGAAAACTCTGGCCTAAGTTTTGATCTAAATATGAATTTGCAAAATATTTTAAATAGTTAAAGTTTTCGACTATGTTACACTCTAAAAATAATTTTACACGTAAGGATGACTTTGAAAAATGGAGAGCGGAGATTGGTGTCCCACACGTTTACTCATATCCATCTTGTTCACGTACTCATTGTTCATTAAGTACTTTGCAACTTTTTAGATTCAGAAGCAGATGCGGAAACATCTTTGCATTTTCTCAAATTTGAAAACCAATCCGTTGAAGAATTTGATAGCCTCTGGCAATCATGCAGCCAATATCGGATGAACGACCAAATGAACGTTACCACTCAAAGCACTATCTTTGAAAAACAGCCTTTCTATAAAAAACCAGGCGGTTTAAGACTGGTGAGCTAGTCCCTTTTTATAAAATAAGTACTTCATTATCTCAGAAGATCGGTTAAGTGTTGATTGGTCATTCGGCGAAAACTTTTTTCTACAACAGAATACCGCTCCAATTTCATTGTTGAAAAAAAAGGTACATTGGTGCGCGTGTGCCAAAACCGCCATTATTGAAATATATTTCGTTAAATAGGTACATCAGGAACGGTAAAACTACGAGAAAATTATTAGAAGATTTTCCATAGAATACATTATGATCTTTTTATTTTTCCCTCATCCTTTTACGTAGACTTTACATTAAAAGCTGTCAGGTTGAATTGTTTTCTTAAAGCATGATTGAGTTCAGTTTCTTACTTTCAGTAAAGAGTAACGTACTACTAGGTCTAGGTACTAGTAGACTTAAACGACAAAGTCTACGTTCAAACGGTGTATGTGGAATAAAAATTTCATAGAATTCTCTTTTGAAAATTGGGATATTTTTCCAAATATCTGCTTTTCTACACTTTTATTATCGAACTAATTTTTAATGTATTCAGGAAGAACCTACTTACCGATTACAAGAATGAAGTTGGGGCAGTATTTCATTGTAATTTTTATCCAAGATACTTTTCTGTCCACTTAGGTGTATTTGAATATTGAATTTTCATTTTATCTAATTTGATCTTTTTTGTTTTGCTAAGACCGATAAGGACTTTTCCATTCTGTATCCAGAATGCCGATCAATTCTCTCTGGAAAATTCATATCAGAAATTAAAAGAATTTCTCATGCTTAATATATAGGACAAGAGAACGGTTGATGCCCTCAAAAACATAAATGATGCTGATTTCGAGAAAGGTAAATGTCAAAGTGATGCACACAATTTATGTTTATAATTTTTTATATCTTTTCAAACTTTCAGATAAATTTGTATGCTGTGTCCTTAATAGTATTCATTACTATCTGGTGCCCTCCAAACACGTTCCGAAAACCAAAAAAACCACGTTCCGACGACCAAAAGTATCACTTTTCGAGGCATACTACGCATCTAAAGAGCGCAAGGAATTTAACAAGAACGGTATAGTTGAAATTCCAATTGATATAGGTTTAAGAAAAAGATTAAAATTTTTAGCGGATACGGGATCTGACATTAGTTTAATTAATGAAGATTCACTACGCACAGATGTTATATTTAATCAGAACGATGCCATAGACATAAATGGAATTTATGCTAAGGGCACTACACTTGGCTCTATTGAAGCCAAGTTACTTTAAAAAAATTTTCAATTTTGATTGTGATGGTATAGTTGGTCAGGATATTTTGTTTAAATATGCAAACATTGAAGGTCCGAATAAACTTTTAAAATTTCTTCACGAACCTAATAGAAAAAATCAGTTGCCTATTCAAAAGTCTTCACAGCATCCTTTTCAGGATGGTCCTTCAGTTAATAGAATCGAAGACTTGACGAGTAAGCCTTCTTATTCATCTTCGCACGATGACGGTTGTATCACCAAACCGGAGGAGAGACATAATAGGCTGATTGACGGCCTCACAGCCTCGCCGGGTGAAGAATCTCGAAGCATTACGCCATGTAATTTGGTTTCGGTAACAGAATCATCTTCGCAAGATGATCTATTAGAAACGAAGAAGAATAAAGTTATAACTAAACTCAATGTGACCTTAAGCCCTCGGAGTGAAACATGTTTTGAATGTCCCATAAATCATTCAGAAGAGAGTGAACTTGTGTGTTATTCTGAGGAAATAAGCCCTCAAATCTGTATAGCATCATCTGTGGGTTAAGTAAAAAATGGTCTCATTGTTATAAGTCTAGCTAACACAAATTCATTTGAAGTTACTTTAAGAGATCATCCAATTAAATTTTTTCCCCTTGACGACTACGATCTTAAGATATTATCGAAAGAAAAATCAGAAGCCCTAGGAAAATCAGTATACCCCATTTGTGAATATTCGAGTAAGAAAAATTCAGATGAAGAACGAAATAAGAAACTACTTAAAGAACTTAATTTCCGTGAGGATCTTAATCCTGAAGAAAGATCTACAATTCAAGAAATATGTCAAAGATTTTCCAATACATTTCATCTAGAAGGCGAAAAGCTAGAGTACACAAACGCTATCTACTCAAAATTTCAACTCCCAAAAATGCAACACCTATCAATACAAAACAGCATCATCTTCCTGAGGCACATAGGCATATAATAAAAGAACAAGTTGATAAAATGTATAACGATAAAGTAATTTCCGATAGCAAAAGTCCTTGGAATAGCCCATTGCTGGTGGTTCCCAAAAGAGCTGACGAAAACGGTTTACGAAAGTATCGGGTGGTAGTTGATTTCAGGAAGATCAATGAAATTACCATTGCTGACGCTTTTCCGTTACCAAGAATTGATGATATCCTCGATCAACTGGGAAATAGTAGATATTTTTCAACACTAGACCTGGCAAGTGGTTATCACCAAGTACTAATAGATAAAGCTGACCGCCCAAAAACAGCATTCAGCACAAACACAGGCCACTACGAATTCAATAGGATGCCTTTTGGCTTAAAAGGTGCGCCAGCAACTTTTCAGCGCCTTATGAATCATATTTTAAGTGGTCTTCAGGGTATTAAATGTTTCGTCTACCTAGATGACATTGTGGTGTATGGTCGCAACTTTTCTGATCACAATAAAAAATTAATTTCAGTTCTTGAACGGTTAGAAAAATTTAATCTACGACTTCAGCCACGGAAATGTCATTTCCTTCGGCGGGAAATTGTTTTTCTGGGTTACAGGATTACTGAAAAGGGAGTACTGTCGGACGAACAGAAAATAAAAAGCATTCTGCAAATACCTACCCCAAGTAATACTAAAGAAGTTCAATAATTTTTGGGAATGATAAATTTCTATATAGGAGGAGCATTCAAAACTTCTCCAAGTTTGGAAAACCTTTACGAGACATTACTCACAAGGAATGAAAATTTTGCTGGAACAAAGAGTGTGAAAAAGCTTTTACTGCATTGAAACAAATAATAACAAAACCCCCCATTCTCATATACCCAGACTTTTCAAAAGAATTTGATCTTTCTACTGATGCCAGTGGAACAACTATTGGGGCAGTATTGTCTCAAAAACGAGACGGATTAGATTTGCCTATTGCTTTTGCTAGTAGAATTTTAAGCCCTGTAGAGTGTCGTTACTCAACAATAGAAAGAGAAGCCCTGGCTATGGTCTGGGCAGTAAAAAATTTTCGATGTTACCTTTTGGGTCGAAATTTCACCCTCTATACCGATCACAAGCCTTTAGTTCATTTTTTCAAAATAGCGAATGAATCAACAAGAATATCGAATTTCAAATTTAAACTAGCTGAATACGAGTTTTCTATTAAACATAAGCCAGGAAAAGATAACGTAGTGGCTGATGCTCTAAGCCGTATAGTATCCCATGATAAAAAAAATGCAGACGTTCAGGTTTTAACGAGAGCATAGGTACATGAAGCACAAAACCAAGACATAGACAGTAACGACAAGAATCCAAGTGTGGATCTTACAGAATCAGGGAACTTATCTATTACTAACAGAAGAAGAGTTTCACAAGGTAATGAAAGCCTAACTGATGAGGATGAAGATGCAAGTTCTATTACAGAAGAATACCAGAATGGGGCATTCATTGAAAAGGAAGAGGATATTATTAAAACAATACAAAGATATCACGACTCTCCACTAGGAGGTCACCTTGGAGTTCTTAAGACATATCTTCGCATCCGACCAAGTTTTAGATGGACAAATATGTTTAACACTATCAAGAAATACGTTAAAGGTTGCAAAAAGTGGTCAAATAAATAAAAAAGCTAGACGTACAATTATGCCCATGGTGATTTCAGCCACTTCAAAGAAACCATTTGATAAGGTCTTCATGGATATTGTTGGTCCACTCCCCACAACTACGAAAGGTAACAAATATATTTTGACCTTCGCAGACGATCTTATCCGTTTCATGGACAGTTACCCACTTCCTAAAGCGGAAGCAGAAACTGTCGCAAAGGTTTTTTTTTGAGGAGATTATATGTCGCTATAGAAAACCCAAACAGCTACTCACCGATCGAGGGGCAAATTTTTGCAGCGATCTTTTCAAGAAAGTGTGTTAGTTTCTCAAAATAAATAAACTTGAAACAACGGCATATCACCCACAAACTAATGGAGCTCTGGAAAGGAATCACGGTCCTCTGATAGAGTACTTACGATCCTTTTCCAGTGCGACCCCAGCAGATTGGGATGCATGGCTTCGACAAGCGATGTATGTTCACAACAATACTCCTCATGCTAGTACGAAACTATCACCGATGGACGTGTTGTTCGGTTTTACTTCCGAGATGCCAACTAATATCAAGAAAACTCCTTCTCCAATTTACGATGATGAAAATTATTTTTATCTACTTAGAAATAAATTGCAAAAAGCGTATCAAATAGCTAGAGAAAATATAGAGGTGAGTAAGTCCAAATCGAAAGAACATTCGATAAAAACATTCACCCATTTGCCTTTAAGGTAGGAGATAAAGTTCTACTACAAGATATGGCCAGAAAAAACAAGCTACTATATTCATTGTTCAAGGGTCCCTTTGAAGTTAAAGAACACAACTATTTTGAGAGGATCAAAACTAGAAAAAGTTCACAATAATAGACTGAAACCATTTTATGAAAATGTGTCTACGTGAAATGATTTAAATTTTTCACTTTGCTTATTACGAATTGTTTTATTTCTGTTCTATTTCTTTTAGTTTTGGGACTCAAACAAAAAGGGCTTTGCAACAGCACAATGTGCCATCGCCATTCGATATTGTTGCTTTTCTTAGTAACGCTTAGCTTACCTTTTATTAACGCCCAAGAAAACATTACTATACAACAATTGGAAGGTGCAGTGGGTATTTACTTCGACAAAATAGGACAAGTTGAAGTAATAAATAGCCATTGGAGCCTGTTCGGTCACTCAACCGATGACCGAATTTATTCGTCAATGGAATGCGGACGACGCATTCCACTTAGCAACCAAAAGCCAACCATCTACACCAGCCACCCTCATCACCTACATATCTCCATACCTACTTGCCAGCCACCTCAGATGACAACCCACGACGACCGATCGTGATCAGTCACCCTAGCCGCAACATTGTATGAATCATGGACACACAACAGCACATAGAAAAGTATCTGCCAATGCTTTGGTACGATACTTGTGCTTGAGACGATTGACACATATCGCCACTACTTGGCTGTGGGTATCGTATACACATTTGGATTCCCATATGCCATCGGATGGCAGTGTTTATTCTGTATAAATACTGTCGCATCTATGGCAATGGGAATAATTATCAACAAACAAATAGACGTAAACAATGTCTCCCCTCAAGATCGGTGGTATAATTGCTGGAGTCGGCACATTCTACTTCATGTGCCGTTGGATCGGCAAGGCTTGGAGCTGGTATCAGCTATTGGACTCCCTTCATGTGTGGAAGTTATGGTGACGCTGCACATTCTCCATGGGCGAATGGCTGGATGAACGAGAACGAGGGTGGTTGGATTTGGCGGCTTGGCTTCACTTGTAGTTAGTTCAATCTTAACATTCATTCGACGCAGTCTGACTCTATTCTTCATCGCGACGTGGTCGTCTCTCTGGGAGTAACTTGGAATTAAATCTTAACATTTGCTTGGCAATCAATGTATTAAACCGTAACTATTAGAACCATAAGAAATTTGTGTAACTACATAAGAACAATAAAGTGAATATATATAAAACTTGGTAGTTTTATTCGGCATAGTGCCCTTTGACTTGAGATCCTTTTATGAATACCCTTTTTATCTTCTCCCCCTCTCGTTGGTTTCGGAAGTTAACTTTATTCCCGAACAGAGCCTCTTCGTTTTTTACAACTTCACAACTTATTGGTTTGAGCTGACCGAAATCAAGGCATACATAAATCTTGTGGAAGAATTCTGTAAATATGAAGTTTTCCATTAACGACATTGCATGCCAACGTGTTGTATAGTCATAGTATTGATTGACCCGCATGTCAAACAAAAGACATTGCGGGAATACAAAAAAAGTAAGCAATCACTCGACTATGACCCAAATGCACATTGGGTTTAATACAAACACCTGTAGCCCATAAAGCAAACAAATGAGAACGCAAGCAATATGCAATTGGCACAGTGGTTCGTAACCAAAAAATTATGACTGGCAAACGATGACACCAGCTGGCGGTTATGAGGCCAAATACAGTTCCGGAAGTTAAGTAGAATAAGATATACGGCCCTATCGTGGTAACCGTCGGAGCGGAGTTCTCTCCGATCGGAAACATTTTGATTCGTGGTAGTTCTCCGATCGGACGATCCGACGTTCTCCGATAAGTTTTTGTTGCGGAGATTTTAGCTAAGGGAATGCAATGCATTGCCGCATTTGTGAAAAATTTCTTACGACGACAACTACTTCGAAGCAAAATTGAATCTCCGAAAAAAGATGCGTTGCGGAGAAAACTCCGCTCCAACGGTTACCACGATAGGGCCGATAAAAACAAAATTATGTCAGTGAAGTATGTCAGAAAGGAAAAGGATCACAACCAAACCAGAATCACAAACCGAAATGTCATCTTTGACATTAGAATTCCGCTAATAACGACGGATGATTTTGAAGTATTTAAACCAATAACAGTCCCAGCAGTTCATTCTAACAAATTTGTGTACATCGAACCTTCAGCAGACTACATAGCAGTGAATATTCTTCGAGAGTCTTACTATCCGATGACGAAAGAGGAAATGAGTGAGTACACACAAGAAAGATCTTTCGGCGTTTTGCAAAATTAGGAGCATTCCGCCAGCACCAGTATGGATACAACTAAATAAGGGAAACAGTTGGATATATGTGCTTGATAAAACCTACACGTTTAATCTGATCTGCAATAACATAGTTTCGGACATAACACTCAAAGGCGACGGAATACTAGAGCTCCATCAAAACTGTGTACTGAAACAGAATACTATGACCATTACATCACACAACCTCCTGTCAAGTGAATTTTACATTGGCATTCATACCAGCCACAAATATTACTACGATGCTACAAGAAACGCCTCAGAACACTTCAATCCCAATGAAAATGCCAGAGGTGTTCCTTAAAAACGGAAACGAGGATCTTAAAACCGTTCAGAAATGGATAACAGCTCTCAAGAACCATGAGCAACTGCCTGACATCACTAAATCTCACAAGATACATCAGACTATAAACTACAGTTTAATTGGAGGACTTTTTATCACCATGATGCTGATCACCGTTCTGATAAAGAGACGCAACCCCAAAGCTACAAAGCATGCCATCGAGCTGCACAGTCGAGAGGTTCCCGTACCAAGATATTCGACTTCAGACTTCACGGTCTAGACAAGAAATGCAAGTACGTACATATTTTATGCTGACAAGGCATCTGAGCTATTTGCATTTGTTATGACAACAAATGCCAAACGAGCATATACCAAAAACTACACTAGACACCACCAACTGAATAAACAATAATAGGTAAATGACAAACATGTGTAAGCAACAAGTGGAGAAGTCACAAAATATCAAACCCCTTATCCAACATACAGGGGGAAAATGTTGAAACATCAACAGAGGCAACCCACATCTACCAACCTACATAAGCAGCCAACCTACATTGACCAACCTACTAAGCAACGCAACGCAGCCGACCTATTGACCAGCATTGCCGATTTCGTATTGTTCTAAATTATTCATATTCGTAGTGTTCTAGATTTATTATTATGACCAATTCAATAACCAATTAGTAAGCAATAATTAGTAGTGACCAGGTGTGAGCAGTATGTTGGAATATACGTAAGAGTAAGCATAATTTCAGTATAAGTAGAAATAAGTTGGAAAAATAAAGACAGAATTAAATTTACCACACCAGGTAGTGTTTGTATTCTCAACAACTAAACAAAACGAATAAAATGATAAACCTACAATAATGTAAAATAAAATTTTTGTTATTAAATTAATGATAATTAAATAAAAGAAATTTAGGTGTACAATAAATCATTAATAAAATAAATTCGTTGATATTCAAATTAATCTAAGGAATAAATTTATGTTATAAACTAATGTATATTAAATAAAAATAAACAACAATTTAAGTACTGAAAAAATCAAATCAATGCAATAAATAAATCAATAAATAATTGAAAGTAACTACAAAAAATTTTAGATGTTATGAAATACTAAAATAAGGGAACTTTGTTTGGCACCTCATAGACCTATTCAAACCTAAGCTGAATTCGCGCCAAGGACAGGAATTAGAAGAAGGAAAAACATACAGAAGCCAAAATTCCAGTATTCATCAACCACTAATAAACTCTCCATGAGAGATCGCCAGTTTAAAGAAGCAAAAGAACCCTGCCAGTTTCTCAAAATTAAACCATGTCTAGAAAGAGTGCAGATCACTAACAACCACCCAGAAGGACTGTTCAAGCATGAACATAAAATCTGCAGGCAGCCAAATGTGCGCGGTAATTAGTGTTATCTCAGATAACCTAATCACGCACAGACGGCTGCCTAAAGATAACAAAAAAATATATAGAATTAGTGCAGACCGTCATAAACACACGGACGGCTGCTTTATTGCAGACCGTCATAAATATACACGGACGGCTGCTTTATCGCAGACCGTCATAAATGTGCACTGACGGATGTGTTAAAGGTAGAAATAGGAATAGATATAAGGAAATATTAAACTAGTATTTAAGGCAGTGAATATGTAAAAATAAAATTATTATCATTCGAACGTACACAGCGAGTGGTTTTCATTCTGTTTGTAGTTATACGAATTTACACGCGCACGACTACTAAACAAGGACAATTTCCGTCCCTCCAAAATGGAAATTGGACACTTTTTTACGATGGGGAGGAATGTTGTATAGTCATAGTATTGATTGACACGCATGTCAAACAAGAGACATTGCGGAAATACAAAAAAAGTAAACAATCAATCGACTATGAGCTATGACCCAAATGCACATTGGGTTTAATACAAACACCTGTAGCCCATAAAGCAAACAAATGAGAACGCAAGCAATATGCAATTGGCACAGTGGGTCGTAACCAAAAAATGATGACTGGCAAACGATGACACCAGCTGGCGGTTATGAGGCCAAATACAGTTCCGTAAGTTAAGTAGAATAAGATATAAAAACAAAATTATGTCAGTGGAGTATGTCAGAAAAAAGGTGTTAGTTAAGTGGGTCAGTCAGACAAACTGAGCAAATAAACAAACAAAAGACAAATAAAAACAATTAAAGATTTACAAAGATTTTCGTGTATTCATTTAGGCCTTTTAAGGGCCTTACATTTTAGCCTCCTAGCAGGCTGCGTAAAATATGCTGTACACCCTTGTCCTCCTCCCATCCCTTTTTAATAGGCAAGGTCTAATATAGTAGGTGCTTGCATTATGAGCACCGTACCAACTATTAGACCATTGCATTGTTTTGTTGTTCAAAGCTCGTGGGTTCTGTCCCAATGTTTGTCCTCCTGTAAATGGTCATGAGTTCTGACTCTAAGTTGTTGGGAAAAATATAACACCTTTTTATAAAATAAGTACTTCATTATCTCAGAAGATCGGTGCAAGATGCTATATCTCACTTACTAGAATTATCTCCTAGTACTACTTCAGGTACAGAAACTATCCGTTACGCGAACAATAACTTTCAACCAAGGCATAGTAATCAAAATTTTCGAAGTAATTACCGACCTAATTACAACCAACTTAATTTTAACAATAACACAAATCAAAATTTTAATAGGCAAAATCATTTCCGTAATAATAATCGGTGCTGTATTTGGCAACATTACATCTAGGTACTACTAGACTTAAACGACAAAGTCTACGTTCAAACGGTGTATGTATAATAAAAATTTCATAGAATTCTCTTTTGAAAATTGAGATATTTCTCCAAATATCTGCTTTTCTACACTTTTACCATCGTACTAATTTTGAATGCACTCAGGAAGAACCTATACTTACCGATTGCAAGAATGAAGTTGGGGCAGTATTTCATTGTAATTTTTATCCAAGATACTTTTCTGTTCACTTAGGTGTATTTGAATATTGAATTTTCATTTTATCTAATTTGATCTTTTTTGTTTTGCTAAGATCGATAAGGACTTTTCCATTCTGTATCCTGAATGCCGATCAATTCTCTCTGGAAAATTCATATCAGAAATTAAAAGAATTTCTCATGCTTAATATATAGGACAAGAGAACGGTCGATGCCCTCAAAAACATAAATGATGCTGATTTCGAGAAAGGTAAATGTCAAAGTGATGCACACAATTTATGTTTATAATTTTTTATATCTTTTCAAACTTTCAGATAAATTTGTATGCTGTGTCCTTAATGTTATTCATTACTATCTGGTGCCCTCCAAACACGTTCCGAAAACCAAAAAACCACGTTCCGACGACCAAAAGTATCACTTTTCGAGGCATACTATTAGGGATTCGCAAATCTCTTTTCTCTTCGAGGGAGAAAGTGTTCAACAATTGGAGGACCATATAAAGTTCTTGAAAGATCGTGGGGAAACCATTCAGCCTTTCATCATGCATCTGCGTGGACCAAATGAGTTTGTAGTCTATTTAGATGACTATAAATTTAAAACTAGTAAAGCTTGTGAGAACGTGTGGCAATTACTAGAATTTTTTTTTATGAAAAAAGCCAAAAAAAACTTTACCACAAAAATTGTACCCACTGCTTGATGCGTTAAATAATTAATTTTTTTCTAAATATATAGTTATCTTAACATAATGCACATTAATGTATTTTTATAATTAACTTCGGTTGCATTTTAGGAGGGAAGTTCATTAAATGGTTCAATTAAAGTGCTGAATAGTAAGTATTTGTTTGTTACAAAATGAGTTAAACTTTCCACTCTTACAATTTCAACTATGAAACAAGTGGTTTTTAATTTTGTCAATTGTAAAAAGACAATGGTGGTTCTGAATACGAAAATCGTGGTTACCGATCAACATGTCGATGATTGCAACAATCGTATTGTAAACCACAATGATCTTATTGATAATTGTGATCATCATATCGATAATCACAATATCATATTAACAACTGAAATCATCGTATTGACAACCGCAATAATATTTTTGACAACTGTGATCATCATATCGATGAACGGAATAATCGTATTGAAAACTGCGATCATCCTATTGACAACCACAATAATCATATTGACAACTACAATCATCCTATTGACAGCCACAATATTCTTATTGACAACCGCGGTCATCATATCGATGATCGGAATAATCGTATTGAAAAGCGCGATCATCCTATTGACAACCACAATAATCATATTGACAACTACAATCTGTTATGCATAAACTCGAATTATTTGTATCAGTCAGCATAATCTTATTATGCATAAATTTGAACTGTTTTTATCAGTCTGCATAATCTTAGTATAGTTTCCTATGAATTCATTTCAATTCAGCATCCACTTGAGATTTTGTTTAGGTACTTTTCAAGAATTGCTTTTGATATGTTTACTTTTCAAAGCGGAGACCCAAATCGTCTCTTTATATCTCATATTTTGAGTATGAGTTAGTCTTAAGTAAGACTCCGAGCAATAAAGATCATTATTTTTAACAAGTTAGTTTCAGTTTCATTGATCATTCTTTTGGTGGCAGGGGTTGGATTTGCGCGAATTATATATCCGAGATAGATACTGGCTTAATTTATCTGCGAGTATCAAAAAAAAAAAATTTGGTTTAGTACAATTCGAATCCAAAAACTAATTCAACTATAACTACATTTGCTGTGCTTCGCGTTAACGATATGCATAGCAGTCCAGACTCATCACATTTCATTTCATTTGTTTTCGCGGAAAGAGAAAATTCCATAAAAGAGGAAAAGGTAGTTATCTATCGCAAGGGAACCGGTTAAAAATAAAAAGTGCACAAGGCCATAAGCTTAAAGCAACCTTTGCCACTTTGAAGAAAAAACAGTGACAGTAGACTTACCCAATATAAAACACTGGGAGGTAAGTGAAAATAATTTATGTTAAGTTAACATCACGTATTCCCATTGGAACATAACGGGATATTAGCCAAAAAAGCACGATCCCAATCATCATAAAAATGCAGCAAACGGATTTATGTTACGCGTTAGTCATACACTACATGCTTACACAATGAAGTCATCATGCACCCGCAGAACAAAGGGACACTCCCATAGAACAAAGGAATACTCCAGTATGCTGATGTCATCCACCCCCACCATAGTACCTTCGGGAATGCAGTAAGGTAGTTTTAAGATATTCATGTTCATGTTAAGATCAGTTTTAAATTAGAGATCATTCGACTAAGTTCGAATATTTGTAACTCGGTACTTTTGAATAAAGTTTTTAAAACTCACTCTATGTCTATAGAGAATTAAGTGGCGACCGTGACAGGACGACTGGCATTTGAAATAAACCAGAAATACAAAGTATGGTAAATGTTAAGTCGTTACGCGAATAAAACGCGATAATTTTAAATAAGTATCCTTCCAAGAAAGGAGAAAAAATTTATGTAAAGTATCCTACCTGATAGGAGAAAGGAAAAAGGAAAAGTTTTAACAAAAGTGAAAAAAGGTTTTCAAAGAAAAATAAAGAAATTTTTCTCTAAAAAAAAAAAAGAAAGTGAAAAAAATCAACATACAAAATAAGTGAATCATATAAAAATGTAAATGGCAGAAAGCAGAGTTAAGCCTACAAGCGATAAAATCCTGATCGAAAATATTCGTAAAATTGCAAACGTAATTGCGTCAAACAATCATAGTGCACTAAAAGAAGAGGACATCCAAGTAACCCATGAAAAATTGTTAAAAGAAAAAATAAGAAAAGTCCAAAAAGTGAAATAACGAAGTGGAAAGGTTGCTATCTAGCCGAAAGTAGATAAACAGTGAAAAAAAATTATCTAAAAGAAAAACATTAAGAACAATTGCGAAGCAAAGTGTAGTGAAGGAAAACCAAGGAGCATCAACAGCAGCATCGACAGCAGCATCAACATAACGCCTTATTCCAGAATAATTATAAAATAAAATTTTTATGTAAGTAAAAGATATTTATATGTTAGCTATAAAAAAAGAAAAGCAATTAATAATAAAGTAATGATAATAATTCATTAATTAAATAAATTTTTGGTATAAAATTATTGTAAAATTCATAAATTAATACTGGACGACTTACTTGACAAATTTACAAACCTAACAATGGGTAATGACATTACGGAAGACACAGTTACTAGGCTTATAGCTGCTAGCACTGCTACATTGCAAGCTCAGGTAGCGGCTTTGGCTAGAACCTTAGAAGGTGTTACCAATGCTTCACTGGTAACTGAGTATAAAACCCAAACTATAGACGAGCAGATAGCCTGTAACGAAACATTAGACGTTGTGAAATCTCTGCCCGAATTCCCAGGAAGTCCAGGAGCATACGTTAGCTGGCGAGAAGCAGCTAATAATTCTATTAAATTATACCAGAAGGGCAGCAGAAGATATTTTGCCGCTTTAACTATTTTTAGGAACAAAATCACTTCAAGCGCAAACGATATTCTTACGAGTCATGGTACTGTTCTAAACTATGACGCGATTATTGCAAGATTAGATTTTGCTTATGCGGATAAACGTCCTGCTCATATAATCGAGCAAGAATTGAGCGTGTTGCGACAAGGCAACACATCGCTAATAGATTACTACAATTTAGTTAATACTAAATTAACACTACTTATCAATAAGACCATAATGACTCATGGAACAGACACTAATCTGACCCAAGAGCTCAATTCAGCCAATCGTAAAAATGCTTTGCGTATTTTTACTACCGGTCTTAACGCACCACTCTCAAACATACTGTTTTCTCTTTCACCGGAAGACCTACCCAGTGCTCTTGCAAAAGCACAGGAGTTGGAATCAAATAATGTTAGAGCTAATTTTGCTCTACAATTTCAACGCTCTCACGCACCTTCATCTGTTCATCAACGAGATGCACACAATAACTTAAGGTTTCCTACCAGAAATAATAATGGAAATCAGCCTCGTTTCCCTAAGCCGGAACCGATGGAACTCGGTAGTTCTGCTCATAGGCCAATCACTTGGCAAGAACAGAAAAGGTTCGATCATAATAGAAATAATTTTGCACAACAAAATAATTTTAATCGTGCGAACAATTCCTTCGGACAGCAAGGAAATAATAGAGGTAATCCTCAACATCATCAGCCTCAATGGCACAAGCCGAATTATAATACTTATAATAACCCGCAAAGACCAGTGTTCAAGAGAGAAAGGAACAATAGTGTTCAACAAAGCTTACAAACACCACCAGCAAAGGTCGAGCGTATAAATAACTTAAATGAGGAATCAGATCATTTTTTAGATCAAACGACGGATTGCCACACTTATTGCGAACCATAGGTGGCAAGCAAATTAAAATTTTATTAGATACTGGAGCTACAAGCAATTATTGTAGACCTAACTTATTTTTAGAAGAAAAAAACCTAGTTATTAAGAAAAGGGCGTTCACTGTAAATAGTGAAATTATTATTGAAAAATACCACGAACTTTTTATATTTGATACGGATATCAGAGCTTATGTTATAGCAGACTTAGAGTGCGATGTTTTGATAGGCTCAAATTTACTGAAACGAGTAAATGCTAAGATTAATTTTGAAAATAAAACTATCACCTACAATAATAAAATTGAGAGAATACATTTTATAGAGAAAGATGAAATTAATAATATCTCAGAAGATGAGAATATTGAGCAATTAACTCAGCGGATAATTAACAAAATAGATAGGGAACATAGAAATATTAATATTTCACTGCCATTCAGGACAGACGTATCGGCGGAAATCCGCACAACGAACGAAAAACCTGTCTGGAGTAAACAATACCCATATCCGTTCAGTGTTAACAATTTCGTTAACAAGGAAATTCAAAAACTTTTGAAAGATGAAATCATTAGACCTAGTAGGAGTCCGTACAACTCACCAGTCTGGGTTGTACCAAAGAAAGGTCTTAACGAAGATGGAAGCCAAAAAAATAGACTCGTAATAGATTATAAAAAGTTGAATGAATATACAATCTCTGACAAGTACCCTATACCTGATACCAATGTTATATTGAGTAATCTTGGGAAGGCGAAATATTTCTCAACTATCGACCTGGAGTCAGGGTTCCATCAAATTAAAGTAAAAGAGGAAGATATTGAAAAAACGAGTTTTTCAATAAATAATGGCAAATATGAATTTATGAGATTGCCATTTGGATTAAAAAATGCGCCATCCATTTTTCAACGTGCTATGGACGACATATTAAGGCCATACATAGGAAAATTTTGTCATGTGTATATAGACGACATCATTATTTTCTCAAATAATTTACAAGAACATACTAATCACATATTGAAAATAGTAGAAATTCTTAAACAAGCGAATATGAAGATTTCGTTAGAGAAATCCATCTTCTATAAAGAAGAAGTTAAGTTTTTGGGTTACGTTATAGCCCAAAACATAATAAAAACAAACGGAGATAAAGTCAAAACAATAAAGGAATATCCTGAGCCCAAGACACTGAGGCAGTTGCGATCATTTTTAGGAATGATAGGATATTATAGGAAATTTATTCAAAATTATGCAAACATATCTAAACCTTTAACTAGATATTTGCAAAATGAGAATGGTCAAGTCTCGACCCACATGGCCAAAAAGACTATTCTTACATTAGATGATGAGGCGATAAAAGCCTTTGAAAAACTAAAAACACATCTAATTTCTGAAACAGAATTGAACCAACCGGATTATGACAAAAAATTTGTGTTAACCACCGACGCATCCGATGATGCAATTGGTGCAGTTTTGTCCCAAGATAATAAACCAATAACCTTTATCAGTAAAACTCTAGGTAAGACTGAGCGATCTTATGCGGCAAACGAAAAAGAATTATATGCAATAGTTTATGCATTAAAAAGCTTAAGAAATTACCTTTACGGAGTTACGAATTTGGAGATCCATACCGATCACCAACCCCTAACATTTGCAGTTTCCAAGAGAAACCCCAACGTAAAAATGAAGCGATGGCATGCGCTCATAGAGGAGTACGCGCCTAAGATCATATACAAGCCGGGAACCACGAATGTAGTTGCAGATGCTTTATCCAGACAGAATGTGAATAATATCACAGATAGTTCCTCAACGGATGCAACTATACATTCCGCAGAAAGTAGTGATAATGTCATAATTATCGAAACAAGGAAACCCTTAAATGATTTTAAACAACAATTTGTAATTGCAAAAGGAAACTATAAAGTCACAGCTCATGAGAGAATACAAAACTTTCCTAATAAAACTAGACATATTATTGAATATAACACAGTTCCAAATTTAATAATAATTCTAAAGAAATTTGTTTGTCCAGGAGTGGTAGCCTTATTTATATCTCCTGAAGATTTATATGAGATTAAGTCAGAATTATTAAGAACTTTCAGTAATAAATTTCTTCATGCGAAAATATTTCCAAATGACATAACAAATAAAGAAGATCAAGCTGCGATAGTTCAACAAACGCATACAAGAGCACATAGGAACTTTAGAGAAAATATTAAACAAGTTTATGAAACTTATTATTGGCCCAATATGCGAAAACAATTTAAGGAGTACGTTAGAAGTTGCGATATTTGTAACAAGTACAAATATGACAGACACCCCCAAAAGTTACCAATTGGAGAGGCTCCAATTCCAAAAAGGGAAGGGGAATACCTACATATAGATATTTTTTCAGTACAACAAACAAAATACTTAACATGCATTGATGCTTACTCTAAATTCGTGTTAATAAAACCACTTGAAGATAAATTGAATTTGGAAAACAAAGTTTTAGAATTCCTACAAATTTTTCCCGATTGTAAAAAAATAACTTTAGATAACGAGAAAGGATTCAAATCAATTATATTTAAAAATTTAATGGATAGATTAAACATTGAACTATATTTTTGCGATCCAGGACACTGTTCAACAAACGGTCAGATCGAAAGAATTCATTCTACATTAGCGGAAATGACTAGATGTATTAAAGACGAGTATGAGATTATGGACACAACCGAAGCTTTACTTAGAGCAGTCCAAAAGTATAACCAAACAATACATTCAGTTACAAATTCCAAACCTTTTGATATCCTTTATAATAAAATTAATCACGTTAGTGTACCTGCGAAGTTAAAAGAAGCACAAGAGAAAATGTTGGAAAGAAATAATGCCAAAAGGAAAATTAAGACTTATAAACCCAAAGACATTGTTTATGAGAAAATTTTACAGTTTCAGAACAAAAACAAAATAAGTAATAAATATAAGAAACAAATAGTTAAGGAAGACTTAGGAAATAAAATAAAAACAAGAAATAGAATTATACATAAGGAAAACATTAAAAGTTAAATTACTCTTATTGTTTCAGAGAATGGAGGTTTCAACGTTTATTTTACTACTAACGGTAATTTCGACGTCTGCAGACATAGTGGATTACACTAGAGAAAATTATTTACTTATACAAAATGGCGATACCGCACTTTACGAAAATTATGGAAACATATTCCATATAACGCATCTTTCTTATTTTGAACAAGTATTAAAATAAACAGAGTCCGAAATTGAAAATAATTATTTAGCTAGCGAAAATACCGCGGAAGACATGCTTGATCCAAGTAAAGATACGGATACAACCGTCATTAAAACACTTTTAGGACAGCTTAGATTAATAAAAAGAAATAAAAGAGGAATTAACGAAATAGGTACAATTTGGAAATGGATTTCAGGATCACCTGACCATGATGATGTAACCCTTATTAATAATAAATTGAATGAATTAGTAAAAAGTAATAACAAGCAGTATGTAACAAATTCTGAAATTTTTGACTCAATAAAGAAATTGTCGGAACATTTACACAAAATAGATAGCGACGGACTATTAAGATTAGCTAGAGAAAGAAATAAATTAATAATACTAGAACTCCAAAATATAGTGCAAACCATTACATTAGCCAAATCAAATATCTTGAACCCGGCTATATTAAATTTAAAAGACATTAAAGAAATAACACAACATGAACATGGAAGTATGACAATAACTGACCTAATGGACGTATCTACATTTAAAATCGTTCAAAACGAACATTTAATTGTCACCCTTATTAAATATCCTATTATCAATAAAAATTGTAAATTATATGAAGCTAGGGCCATAAGCCAACATGATGGAAAATTAGACATCAATAAAGAAATTGCAAAATGCAATGACGAATTCATTAATGTTGAAAATTGTAAAATAGAACTAATATTTAATTTTTGTAAACTATCAGGAAATGAAACATGCCTTTCAAATATATTAAATAATAAAAAAGCAACATGTAACAAAATTAAAGAAAAAAACAAAGAACTGGAAATAATAAAGGATGGATCGATTCTTGTATCTGGTAAACATACCGTAAATAATACAATTATAAACGGAACATATTTAGTAACTTTTGAGAATACCACTGTAATAGATGGGAAACTGTATGAAAACCCTACATTTACAATACAAGATTATCTAAAAACTTATAATATTGACAAATTTGAAATTAGAAATTACTTTGAATCATTTAACGAAAATTTGAAATTCGATAACATAAATTTGATACAGTCAATTCATGAGGAGGCAATGAAAAGCCCAATCATGACTATTTTCGTTTGTATATCCATAACTATCATTGTAACTATAGGTATCATGTATTATTTAAAAATAAGGTCATCCTATCGATCGCGATTACAACATCAGGAAGAGGTCAGATTCAGCACCCTCTTAAAACGGGTAAAAGAACTTACAGAAGAAGCGGGACGTTCTTCTTAAACAAAGAGGGGAGTTAACATCACGTATTCCCATTGGAACATAACGGGATATTAGCCAAAAAAGCACGATCCCAATCATCATAAAAATGCAGCAAACGGATTTATGTTACGCGTTAGTCATACACTACATGCTTACACAATGAAGTCATCATGCACCCGCAGAACAAAGGGACACTCCCATAGAACAAAGGAATACTCCAGTATGCTGATGTCATCCACCCCCACCATAGTACCTTCGGGAATGCAGTAAGGTAGTTTTAAGATATTCATGTTCATGTTAAGATCAGTTTTAAATTAGAGATCATTCGACTAAGTTCGAATATTTGTAACTCGGTACTTTTGAATAAAGTTTTTAAAACTCACTCTATGTCTATAGAGAATTAAGTTGTTATAATAAATTAATCAAAGATCAGGAGACATACGCTCATAAAAAGCTTCCGCTTCTTATGAGCGTACGTCTCCTGATCTTTGATTAATTTACTATACAAAACAACAAAAAAAAGAGGAGAAAGAAAAAAATGTGTTGAAGTGAATATAATAATTATTTCAAACAAAAGAAAGAGTGAAATTAAACTGAAAAAATTTATTAACAAACATTTCGAAAGGTTGCTATCTAGCCGAAACTAGATAAAAAGTGTTGAAAAAAACCTAGCTGAAAAAAAACGTGCCGTGCAGAGGATAGTGTCAAACAACAACTAGAACGAGGGACAGGGAGCAACAAAAGTAACACAAGTAACTTTGTTTTTTTTTTATTAGTGTATTTTTATATCAGAAAATATACCTATATACGTATATACCTAAATTAAGCAAATTTAAAAAAAAAATTAATATTAACAAGATAAAAATGGCATTAACAGTTGAACAGATAGGAGGAATGATTGCGATGGCAGTCACCGAACAGACTATGGATTTACAGACCGGAATAACAGAGTTAACAGCAGCATTAGGTAGACTTTTACCCACAGACAACATAATTCCATATACGCATGTAGAAATAGATCCTTCAAATAATACGAAAGAAGGTTTAGATTTAGTTAAAAGCTTACAAAAATTCGATGGCGAAAACTATATTAGTACATCTGCAGTTCATTGCATGAAAGCTTATGAACATTGCATAGGGAGTTCAAGTTATTTCACAGAGGTGAATATTTTAAGAAACAAGATTGTAGGTAAAGCGAACGATGTTTTAACGTCGCACGGTACTCCACTTAATCCCAGTGCGATAATAGCGAGACTAGATGTAACATACGAGGACAAGAGATCGATTCATATGCTACAAACAGAACTTACTAACGCAAAACAAGGAAGACAGACTTTAGAGGAATTTTGTGATCAGGTTAATAGGTTATTAACTTTGATAACTAATAAGACTATGATGAGTTATGGGCCAAGAACGGCAGAGACAAAAGTTTTACTTGATGTGGCAAGACAAAATGCACTAAGAGTTTTCATAACTGGACTCAACCAGCCAATGAGTAACTTAGTGTTTACATTGAACCCAGGGGATATCCCAAATGCTCTAGCTAGAGCACAAGAAATTGAAATGAACCAAACTACGAGATTTATGAATCAACACGTACAAAACAGACTTCTCGGTATTTTACCACCAAGGCCAACGAATTTAAAACATTTTCAAAGACCATTTGCGAATTCATCACAGAGACACCATGTAGCTCCACAACAAAGAACTTGGAATAACGGACAGCAACAGAGGATAGATCAGGGAAGCGGTAATTTCAGACCGGAGAGAAATATTAATTTTCAGAGAAACATACCTTTAAATCAATATAGGGACCAGAGATTCAATAATGAGATTCGCAATAACAAAAAAATCCGTTTAAACGAGATAGGCCCAATAGCAATCAGCAGCCTTTAGCAAAAACACCAAGAATAATTCATCTTAATGAACGAGATTCTTTTTTAGAATGAGGCACGACCTCCCTATACAACTATACGAACAAATAAAACGACAGGTCAAGTATATAAAATATTAATAGATACGGGTGCGACACATAATTATGTTAAACCAGATATAAATAAGTGTAAGAAATTGAAAACAAGTAATAAAGTAAAAAGTGTTTATGGTAGAGCTACGTCCCAGACGTCACCCCAAACCTGTAAACCCGTTACCCCAGACACTCCCCTTCGCCTAACGGCATTCCAAATTCCATAACAGGTTCCCACTAGTTTCGCCAACATAGCAAAACCTGTCCACAAACGGATACACCGCCCTTCCCCCCACAGCCAACAAATGAAAAAAGAAAATACGCATATTTCATGTTATCCAAATGAAATATGAATATTTCGTAAACAACTGCATTCCTTTCCCACGGGAAGCACTTCGCGTTTTATGAGGTATAGTTCACGCGGTAAAGTTAATCATTTTTAAAATGCAGTTCTAATTTATCGGCCCAACTGTCGACGACCAAAGGGTGCGGTAAACAAAACGAACACATCCTATTTTTTTTGTCACTTATGTTGGCTATCGTGCCATTTCATTTTATTTATGTTGGCAATCATGCTAATTAATTTTTCTTATGTTGGCTATCTTGCCTTTTATTTATTCGTAAAAAAAACTGTTCTCCAACTTCAATCATAATTCGGTCAATTTATTAAAAGTCCTTTTTACGGACGAAACCAAAACTAATCTTTTTGATTCTGATGTCACATGCTCTTTGGCCAATTGCATTCTTAAACGACTATTCTTTTCTGATATTAACGGCTTTTTGTGCGCAACTCAGCCACTCAATTCGTTTCTCCTAACGAACCGGCGAACTCTTTCTGCCCTTAAGTCAACATTTTTAGTGTCCTTTAACATTTTTTAAAGGCCAATGGCGGACAGCAAAGAATCACTTCTTATTTTTCTTAAAAGAAACCGCACATTTCTATCGCAAATGTTTGTTTTGCTTTCAACACTTTTTGGTTTATTTTCTATTCGACCATCCCGAAACCGTTTTATTACACTATAACACTTTTTTAACAACTTCACTTATTTTGCGAACGGATTTTCCTTTTTGGTAATTGAAAATCACAATTTACCTTTCTTCATAGGTTGTTTGCCTTGACATTTCGATTTTTTTTTTAATGCTATCACAATGAAAGCTCTACAAAAACTGCAACTAAATAATATAGATAACGTGGCAATTACAGTTAGTTTTCTTAGAAAACTGCATTAAAAAAAAAATACTAGACAGATCATTCTCATCTTTTTTTTTAAAAAAACAAATCGGGGTTGTTTTTTGATATTTTTTTTTTATTTTATAATAATTTGAGGTCAACATTAAGTAATAAAAATAAAATTTTTTTAAAAAAGTGAGCAACTCATTTTTTTTCGTAAAGAAGTTTATTGAAGATTTTATTTCTTAGGTGTCCCACTTTGAGTGTGAGTTACTGTATATTTAAAAAAAAAAAAAAAATATTATGAATCCAACTAAAACTAACAAAGAAGTAAAAAATATTAATAGCAATAAAAATTGTTTCCAAGAAAGCATTTCACTTACAAAAGTACAAACAATTTGGTCAATAGGGCAAGAAAATTAAAACAAATTATTAACGAAGTACAAACCGAAGCGTGCAACGTTTCAATTAATAAGAAAAAGTAAGTTAAAACAAGAAGGTGGACAAAGAAAAACGTTAATTTAGTTAATTTAATTTAGAAACAAAATATTCTATAACAAAAAAAATAGCGAGTGCTAATTCCGAATTTGAATTTAGTGAGGAATTGCTAGGTAGTGAGTTTATATGTATAACCAAAGAAAGTGGAACTATATTATCTTTTACTTTAACTCAAGTTTTAGAAAACAGTAAAATCAGCCAAAACGAAATCGAGGAAGAATACATGGTATTCCATAAGAATAGAACTGATAGAAGGAGTTTATTTTTTCACATCATAGAGGCGGAAGAAAAATTAAATGAGGAAGAAGCATCACCATTAGTCATTAGTCCGGAAGCTCTGCAAATTGTCCTGTTGGTCTAACTGGAAAGTCGGTGAATGAAACTGAAGGAACAGGTCGCAAGACTTGCGAATTCGGTCCACGGACACTGGCTGGAAGGGACGAAGCCGGCATGGTTAAAACTCCTGGAGGTCCAACCGAAACGTTGGTGAATGAAACCGTGACTGCTAGTCAGTCTGGTCCACGGACACTGACCGGACGGGATAAAGCCTCGAAAGGAAAAAAATCCGTCGCACAGCGAAATAAAAGACGGCTGCCCTATAAAAGAGCGACTGTCCCGATTTTCAAAGTGCGTATCTGTAAGGCTGGCAATGACAACAGCATGACCATCACAGAGCGCAAGCACTGTGAAGATCATCTGTGGGAGCTGGCTATGGCAGAGAGTACGCAGATCCAGTCTGAGGGATGTTGTTTGGAGGACGGAACCTTTTTGGTCGAGTGTTCTAATCAGCAGACCGCTGACTGGCTACGTGCCTCTGTGCCTAAAATTCCACCCCTCCTAAATTCCTCTTTTGAAATTTACAGGGTGCCAGTTTTGACGAAAGCCATCTGCTTTATCCCGGGGCAACTCAGGAAAACTGAAGATGTGCTTCAACGCCTCGTTACCCAGAATGATGGTATCGACACTACGAAGTGGAAAGTTTATTACCACAAGAAGGCTAGGAATCGGGATGGTGAAGACGGTTCTTACCTTGTTGTGGGAGTAGATCAAGCTTCTGTGGCTATCATCAAGGCTAGGTACGACTCCCGTCTGCATTTTCATCTTGGAAGGATTTATTTCCAACTTAATTCCAATCGGTGAAAATGATGGATGGATTACTAGTATTTATCAATGATAATAACTCAGATAAACCTTCAACATTCTAAGGCTGCTACTGCACTCCTATGTAGCAGGCTTTCCGTGTTGAATACAAAAACTCACCTCGTAGCAATCCAAGAGCCATGGGCCTGGAAGGGCCGAGTTCTTGGTCTTGGAGGGCTACGAGGGTTTAATATTCTCTATGACGAACGGTCTGACTTACCCCGGACCTGTCTCATCATACCGAACTCTTTTGCAGCAACTAAACTTGATCACTTCTGTGGCCAAGACCTGGTTGCGGCTACGATAAACTACGAAACGAACGGTGAGTGGAAAACTTTCGTCGTTGCGTCAGTTTACTTTCCCTGGAACTCCATTTTACCCCCTCCCTCAAGACAGGTTGTGGATTTGGTGGAGTTTTGTGAAAACCGGAAGTTGGGGCTTATCATGTGCTGTGATGCTAACGCTCAAAACCTAGTTTGGGGTAGCGTCAAATGCAACATGAGAGGCAACCATCTTCTTAATTACATTCTGTCTTCTGACTTGAACATTAACAATGTTGGTAATACGCCAACTTTTGTTACGGCTATACGACAGGACGTAATCGACTTGACACTATCTAACAGATATGCCAAGGAGATTACCAACTGGAAAGTGTTGCTGGACGTGTCACTCTCAGACCACAGATACATTCAATTCCATGTAGCAAATGTGATTCCCACACCTTTAGTTACAAGAAATCCCAGAAAAACTAACTGGACACTTTTCAACGATGAGCTCGGTAATCTCGTCAAAACCCTACCTAAGCTCTCAACATCACAAAAAGTGGAAGATGCAGTTCTAGAAGTGAATTGTGCCCTTACAAGTAGCTTCGAGCTAGCATGTCCAGCTAGACAATTAGCTAGTAGATCTATGGTTCCGTGGTGGAACAATGAACTACAGAAACTTCGCAGGGAAACCAGAAGTATTCTGAATAGGTCCCTCAAGACCAAATCAGATGTCGACTGGAACCTGTATCGATCTAAACAGAAGGACTTTAAAAGGTTAATTCGAAGATCAAAGAATGCCTCTTACAAAGAATTCTGTGAAAGTATAGAAACACTCAGTGAAACTAGTCGACTTACTAAAGCCCTTAAAAGGAGCAAGGTAAACAAACTAGAAACGCTCAGGAAATCAGATGGTTCCTATACCGAGTCCAAAGCAGAGACACTCAGTCTTATGCTGGAAACTCATTTTCCAGGAAACCAGATATCAATCGGACCACAGCAATCTATTTCCCTTAGATCATGTGAATCCGATAAATCCACTCGACTTAGCTGGTACACGTCATCGTTAGTTGTTACCGACGAAGCCATCAAATATGCCGTGGCATCTTTTGACAGTTTCAAGTCACCTGGCACTGACGGTGTTTACCCAGCTATGTTGCAGGAAAGTATAAACCTTTTGCTTCCTACTTTGAAAAATATTTTCACTGGTAGTTTAGCCCTAGCGTATATACCAACTTCATGGCAGAGTGTTAGAGTCGCCTTCATACCAAAAATTGGTAAACAAGACTACTCACTCGCCAAGAGCTTTAGACCCATCAGTCTTACCTCCTTTCTGCTTAAGACGCTGGAAAGAATGGTTGCATTCGTAAAACCTCACTCCAATTACACCCTCTGTCTCAGATGCAACATGCTTACCAAAGAGGAAAATCTTGCGAGACCGCACTTCAAAATCTTGTTAGCAGGATTGAATGCGCGCTTGACAGGAAAGAATTTGCGGTAGGCATTTTCATCGACATTCAAGGTGCTTTTGACAATGCTAGCTTCGATGGTATGTGTAATGCTGCCAGAGAACACGGTGTGAACGAGTCATTAGTGTTGTGGATTAAAGCAATGCTAATGAAGAGAACCGTAATCGCGGAGGCGGACTGTGGACAATATGTTGCAACGGGAGTAAATAAGGGTTGCCCACAAGGTGGCGTTTTATCTCCTCTTCTGTGGTGCATGTTGATCGACTCTCTACTTATAATGCTCAATGGTTCTAACGTTCATGCCCAAGCATATGCGGACGACGTCGCCGTGCTCTCGGTTGGCTCCAGCCTCCAAGCTGTCTGCTCCCGAGCACAGGCTGCGCTTTGTATGATTGACACCTGGTGTGTTAGAAACGGTCTCTCCGTCAATCCTCTTAAAACCGAGGTTGTCCTCTTCACGAGACGTAGAAAATTGACTGGTCTGACCCATCTTACGCTTAAAGGCGTCAACATCCCCTTTTCAAATGAAGTCAAGCATCTTGGAGTAATCCTGGATAACAAACTTCTTTGGTCGAAACATGTCGAGTCTAAAACTACTAAAGCACTGTCAGTTTTCTGGCAATGTAAAGGAGCTTTTGGCAAGACATGGGGTCTTTCACCGAAAAGGGTCCTTTGGATCTATACGGCTATGATAAGACCAATCATCTCCTATGCGTCAGTTGTTTGGTGGAATAAGCTCTCGCGTAAATACGTTATTGCCTCGTTTGCCAAACTTCAAAGAACAATTTGTCTGGGTGTTACGGGGGCCTTCCCCAGCACACCGGGTGCTGCTCTCGACGCACTGTTGAACCTTCCTCCCCTTGATACCTTCATCATGGGGTGTACTCTCAAGACCATTTCCCGTTTAAAGCGATGTGGTCTCTGGCACAATTCGCACTGGAGCTTTGAGGAACTCGCAAGCAGCATATCTTATGACCCACGTCTAATGGATATGCCGTCTGACACGATGATCCCAAGGCTCAAACTGCGTCAAAATTACTCAGTCAGCTTTCCTTCGGTTCAGGACTGGTTCGCTCCAGAATCTGAGCCTGGAAAGAATTGTTATCGTATCTTCACAGATGGCTCCAAAACCGACGAGGGTTCTGGTGCTGGTGCCTTTGTTGAGAACCACGACATACGACTGCACTCATCTTTAGGATCATACGCATCCGTTTTCCAAGCGGAGGCTTATGCTATCCTAATGGCCTTGAGCCACGTAACGAACAATGGATGGACGGGGAGAAGTATCTTTGTTTGCAGCGATAGCCAAGCTGTGCTTAAGGCCCTTCTCAACCCTCTAACCACTTCGAAAGTGATCCAGGAATGCAAGAGCTCTCTGAATGCGATCGGAAGATTAAATTCCTTGAGTCTCATTTGGGTTCCAGGCCATCACGGCATAACTGGAAATGAGATCGCCGATGAACTCGCTAGGCAGGGATCTCAGACAGCTTTCTCAGGACCTGAACCGTCGCTAGGTCTGCCAGCGTCCTCAGTGAGGGCTTCAATCAACGATTGGATCTGTGAAGAGCACAACCGTAGATGGCATGCCTCCATTGGATGCAGACAAACCAAGCGTATGCTCCCCAACGTTAGTAAGAAGACTGCAACATTTTTGCTAGCTCGTAGCAGAAAAGACTGTAGGAAGCTTATTGGCGTTGCCAGCGGGCACTTCTCTTTTGCCAAGCATTTAAACGTGTTAGGCTTAAGTGATACCACACTCTGTGAATCTTGTGGAGAAGATGAGGACACCGCAGAGCACTTCCTCTGTGAATGTCCTGCTTTTTCTCGCATGAGGTTACAGATACTCGGCGCAGACATGGTGAGAGCTGGTAACTTAGGCTCCTTACCATGGCAGCGTCTTTTGGCTTTTCTCCGAACATCTGGAAAGCTATAACAAATAGAAGGTTGCTATCTGGTAGTACAATGGACCGGTATTTAGGTCTGAGTGCACCAGCTGGTATTTTAAAAACCTCCAACAAAAAAAAAAATCACCATTAGTGGAGGATGGAATAGCAAAAATTCGAAGTATGCAAATTAAAGAAACGGGAACTTTTCCAAAAAAAAAAAGAATATACAAGAACAATTATTTGAGGATGAGAAAAAGGAAAGATTAGATAAGCAATTAGAAAGTACACCTCCATTATGGAAGACAACTACAACCATAGTGTAGTTGTGTCTCACAAATCGGTATTATAGATTACAACAAGTTGTGCGTGAAACACAACCATTCTGTCATCAAAAAAATGGTTGTCTTTCCAGTTGTGTATGTGTATTATGGAATAAAGTTTGGTTGTGTGTATTTTTTCATAGTTCTCAAAACCAAACAACTGATCCTCAGTAGTTGTGTAGTGGTTGTTTGTTGTGTTTAGAGCTAAATTCTTAGTAAAAATGGACAAAAAATCGTACATAAGTGATTAGAATGTATGTAAGTTATATCAGAGAACACTTGTGCGCCTCCAACCTAATAAAAAACTCAATTGTAAAATCCCAAAGTCGATTTACGACAAGTAATAAAATCCATATTTAATTACCATGAAAGAAGTATCCATCGACGATCATGCGACGATCGACGGTACTTAAGAAATCAATGCTAAGCATTGTATTCTTTGTAATAAAAAATGGAGCAATTATAAGTTGGATTTTATAGCTTAGAAATCAAAGCTAACCATTGTATTCTTTGCCTTCAGCAAAGAATAACAAACAGAGTAATAAAAATAGAGACAATAAGTTGGATTTCAATTAAAGAAACCAACACATAAACAAATAACGAAATTGTGAACTCAGATTAGACTCTGAGTTAGAATAAGAGTTTCAGTTTCTTTGAAGACGTCAAACCACAACATCCTCTTGTGGTTCTAATAAAATAAACATTCTTTTTTAAAAACGTTTTTGTATATACAATTAAATGTGTTTTTTTTTTCTAGAATAAAAATCACCCGCCCAGCACATTTTGAAAAATTAATAAGAATAATGAAAGGAAGTCCAGATCTTGTTCGGGGTAAAGGACAATTCGTGTTGTCACGAACAATTAATTTTATTTTATTATAATTAATCACGACAATTAATTTTAACAACAGGAAGAGGAGTGGGAGCAGATTTCGAAAGAACTGAATAGCATTGTGCCACCAATAAGAACAACCAAAGAATGGCAAAGGGTTTGTTATTGCAAAATAAAAACAAAACAAAAAAAATAGTTTTTTACATGAACATTTTTGAAGGTTTGGAACTTTGGATACACTACAAAGCAAATTTAAAAAGAAAAATGGCCAACAAACAAAAAAAACTTAACTACCACAGGAGGAGGGTAATCATAACATATAAGTCTTACCATGTTGGAGGAGAGTGTAGTGGAATTGATTGATTGATTGAGCTTCAAGACTCCATCAACCCAACTGGTTCTCCGTTCGGTTTTGGTCGACCGAGGACACCACCGCACCACCGCCACCAATTGAAAGCGATGGTGACGGGGAAAATATGCCGCTGGGTGATATCGACCCTATACCAGCATCTTCATCTTTACCTTTCATTAGAAGTGGTACTACTAAAAGGAAAAATACTGCAGAAGATGTACGCCTTGGCTGCATCCAAACACAAACATACACACTTTCTGTTTGAAAGTTAAAGTGGATTCGAGTGGTCTCGGATACTTTTCCTTATTTTGGCTACATTTGAGGAAGTTTCGTACTCCATTTCATCAAAATACAAATCATATATGAACTCTCCATTGCTTCAATACCTTTTTTCACAACACTTGAACATAAACGAAACTTGACAGATGATTTGACATAAGATACTCCTTAAAGAAGGCAATATATTTTTTTAACTCAAGTGAAAATAGTGTCCTTATGTAATACGGAAAATTAGTTCGGTTGTCTCAAAGTTCGGTTGCATTATACACACCTCAACTGAGTTTGGTTGTTATCCATAATAGGGGTAGTAATAATAAGAAAGTAGGTTTTAAAATGAATAACGAAGAAAATTGGTTGAACAACCCAAATAATTCCCCGTTCAATAAACGGCTAGAAACAGATAATATCAAACATTCAAATAATTCAAATACTTTCTCGATCAATCAGGTTCCTACATCAAGTAAAATTAACCTTACCAATCTCATAAAAATAATTCCAAATTTCAATAGTGATGCTATGAAAGCACACAATTTTATACAAAACTGTGAAAATGCAATGAAGTTAGCATCTCCATCACAAAGAACGTTGCTTCTTGCAGTGTTAAAAAGTAAGATATCGGGAAATGCTGAAATTATTTTAATGAATAAAAGATTAAATACATGGGAAGAATTAAAATACGAATTGAATAGTTTTCAGAGAAACTCATTCTAGCTTGCAACTTCACCTAGATGACGAAACTTCGTCAAAGTTTCAACCGTGATCCAATTCACACAGTGGTGTAAAACGTTAACAAGAAGAAAGATTAGTAGTAGTAGTGTCAGTTCCTTTGCTTGAAAATACAAAATCGGAAGTTTTTGAAATGATTATATGCCGTATTATATAACAAAAAGAAATTTATATCTTATTGAACAGAAACCTAAATATTTTGTTATTAAAGAAAACAAAGAAGAATATTTTCTAAGTAATGATATCTTTAAAGAATGCAAGAAAATTGATAAATATTTTATATGTAAGCAATTGGAATTTAAAAATAGTATTTTAAACAAAGATTGTGAGCTTACAATTTTTATGAACAGATTAAATAGTGATTGAAAGCTTAAACAAATAACAAACCAGGTGGAAATTTTCCATAAAATATCCGAAGATAAATATTTGTTCGCTTTAAGTGATGAAGTAAAATATAAGTATAACTGTTCCGAAAGTAAAAATATTGAGGAAGATTTTATTAAAAGCGTTGGAATTTTAAATTTGAAAACAAACTGTACCTTTGCAACTTTAGAGACAAGAATTGAGACCCTTAGAACAAGAGATCATTATTGAAAACAAAGATGTATATCGTTCCTCACCAATGGACTGTTGTTATAATATAAAACTAAAAGATCTAAATACATATCGTCGCTTTTCCGGCAGAGTGGCATAAGTCGAAATTTGCCGTTTTGGAGTTAAGAACACAGAACTGATAAAAAAAAAACAATTTTTCTGTCTAATCGGCATTAACCTACTTCTTATAGTTTCCGCGTTGTGAAAAAGTGCCGCTGTCTATTTTCACAAACATCCCTGTCATTTTGTTTGCAGTAATGACATTTTTTTAGTTCTGCTGTTATCGTCAATAAGATCGGTTGTGTGTGTTCCAGCAAAACGGCACAACTAGAAAATGCCTAATAATAAAGCAGTAACCGGGTAAGATTTTTTCATTTATTGGGCCTTTTTTGAATTGGTACATTTTTCCGCAGAAAAAATTGTGAGATTCTTCAAACTAGAGAAACTTTCTTGCAGGATGTATGGTTGAGATCTACCCTAAATACAGGTACATTCGAGATTCAGAACAGCCCACTACAAGAAAGAAACGAAGTCGCAATAATGCTATTTGTTTTAATGTCGATAATACACGCATAAAGGTGTGTAAAACCTTCCTTATGTCAACTCTAGGAATAAGTCATAGACCTATCAGAACTGTTCTTACAAAGAAAGACTTAAATGTTTCAAATATAGTTGACATGGACAAAAGAGGGAAGCACATAACCCACAGTAAACTTGCCATTGAGATAGAAAAGGGGATAAAAGAGCACATTGATTCAATTCCGCGTATGCTAAGTCACTATTGCAGGGCAAATTCAAAGAGAGAATACATTGACGGAGGCAAAACTAATTCCGAGCTACACAGAAATTACGTTGAGGAATGCTCTAAAAAGAATCTCCCTTCTGCTAAGTACTTGTCATACTATCGCATATTCAAGAAAGATTACAATATATCTTTCCACTCCCCAAAGAAGAACCAATGTGAGGACTGCGTTGCTTATGAAAACGCTCAGGACAAAGAAAATTTACGAGAAAAATATGAAAAGCACTTAGAAGAGAAAATATTATCTAGAGAAGAGAAGAACCGGGATAAACTGCTGTCAAGTGATGGATTTATCGTTTCTGTTTATGATCTCCAGGCTGTGCTACAAGGCCTAAAAGGAGATTCCGGAACGTTCTACTACGTGTCAAAGCTCAACGTTTTCAATTTCACTATTTGTCAGCTCGTCAATAACGAAGTTGATTGTTTTGTTTGGCATGAAGGCCAAGCAGGAAGAGGAGCTAACGAGATTTCCACATGCGTCTTCAAGTACCTAAAGGGATTGAATGATAAAGCAACTACAGAAATCGATGTTGTGTTTTACAGTGACATTTGTTGTGGGCAACAGAAGAAAAAGTTCATGATGGCTTTATATACCTACGCAGTCCAAGTTCTGCCTTATCTGAGGAGTATTACGCATAAATTCTTTATTAAAGGCCACTCACAAAACGAAGGCGATTCAGCTCATTCCGTAATAGAGCGCAACGTAAAACGATCATTAAAATCGGCTCCAATTTATGTTCCAGAACAATTCGTTACCCTTATTCGAACAGCCAAAAAGTCGGGACGTCCATACAAGGTGCACGAAATGGATCATACATCCTTTTACGACATCAAAAATCTATCCGTAAACATCGGATCTAACTACTCTATCGATGATAAAAAACGGAAAATTAAGCTAGGAGACATTAAAATAATGATGTTTCAGAAAACATCACCTGGTGAAATTTTTATCAAAACATCTTATTCTGATGACAATTTTAGTAAAGTCTCAATAAGGAAAAATACGAGGTCAAGCAATAAGGAAGCAATAAGTAATCTTGTTTTGAGACCATTAGAAAATAATTACTAAGGTATTTACTTTTACTGACTTTTACGAATCTCTCAAAAGTTACGAATAGATTAAGTGATTTAAAGCTCATGCCGCAGCTGATTCTGCTCAGACCTTATGACTCATTATCTATTTTTAAAATCTAAAGCTGTGAGATTATATTTATTTATTTTATGTTCCTTTCATTATTTTTAATTACTTAAGTTTTTCGGTAAACTAATTTCGGTTATAAAACTTAGTTAGAAGAACCTAATAACTTTAAGTTTAAATTATTTACTGTTTATTTTTTTCGCATAAGAAAATGTGCCTTTTTATGTTCCTATATCATTGTAAAATGAACAAAATTGAATTAAAATAATATACCTAATATTTTGAATTTTTATCTCATGTCTTTTAATTACGTGGAAAACGACACTTTTTCAAACAGTCAGAAAAAAATATTGTGGAAAATAGGCCTATTTTTTCGAAAAACGGCATAAATCGAGTTACTTTTTTTTAAATATTGAGTTTTCTATAAATCTAAGTACACCATCTCATAGCAAAACAAAAATGCAATTCCTAATATATGAGCAATTCCATCGCACTAATTACGGGCGCAATGAGACCATGTCCCGTTGCATCAGGGAAGCCAACTCATTATGCTGTACTGTTAACTTCTATGTGATATGTTCAAGAGATTCTTTTAAAAATGCAATTCTAAATCAAATATAAATACATGTATAAATTTTTCATATGAGTCTATATTCATGCCGTTTGTTATTTATTTTGTTCTTTTTTGATTATTTATCTATTTATTTTTCAAATGCTGTTTAATTTATTTTTATTATTATATACCCACCTTCCATTATGTAAATTAGTTTGATTAGTCTGTAAGAGTTCATGTTCTCTGATTGATGAAATAAATATATAAATAAATAAATAAATAAATATATATATTTTAGGAAGGATCTTCAACATTGTCAAAGCCAACAAAAATGTACAAAATGATTTGGAAGATGAAAATCTGCAATTTCAGTACGATGGCTTAGAAAACTTGGCAGGTACATTTGTCACCGGTTCAAGGACATAATACCCAATCTTGAGCAAGGAAATGCACTCGAAAATTCCTGGGTTAAACACTTGGACGAAGGTGGCCTGTGTAAGCCAAGCGCGACCATGATGAGCCAACTGGCTTCTCTGGAGAATGTTTTTAACGCTGTTGATGGAGAAGGCTCAGGACTGTACATCTGTCCAAACTACATCAAGCATTTGATAGCGGTTTCAGCGAAAGCAAATTTCGATTGCGACGACTGTCTACGACCAGTAGACATTTCCATAAGAAATGCATAGCGCACGTACCAAGTCAACCAGACCTTGCCAAAAGAATAAAAAAAAACAACCCTTCACTGTCGCCAGCAGCAATAAGATAGCGCACAAGCAAGTTAATGTACATCTTGCATTTACTCTCTGTCTCGCCATCCAAGTGCAAATAGCGGTGGTTGCGACCGAAAAGTAGCCACCAAAGAAATCATCATCAAAATCGTCAATGGCAAAACCCTTCGATGCCACACAGAATACAACATGACCAGATGTACAATAAGAAAACATTCAAAGTGCAAATAGCGGTGGTTGCGACCGAAAAGTAGCCACCAAAGAAATCATCATCAACATCGTCAATGGCAAAACCCTTCGATGCCACACAGAATACAACATGACCAGATGTACAATAAGAAAACATTCCAAGTGCGAGAAGCGGTGGTTGCGACCGACAAATAAAAAAATCCAATCGATATGATGTGCGCAGCAGGCAACTGAGGAAGATGTTGTTGGATGAGGGTCGCTGCTTTCATGTGCGAGGTAACGGTGGTTGCGACCGAAAAGTAGCAACCGTCTGAGCTGTCAATCAAAGGCAGCAGCAATAGGAGCAAATCATAATGTATGATGGCAAAGGGATTGTATTCTACCATGGACGAGTATAAGTAAGGGCAACAACATATCATCAGTTCAGTTCGTCACAGTGACAGTCACAGTCATTCAGCCGAAGCGGACAGTGCGCACAAGCAAAAATCCAGATACTGGCGAAAAAAAACCCACCCCTAATAAAAAAAGGAAAAGGAATTTTCGCAAGGCTACCTGCTGTGAATTCCCGGAACATTTTTAAAAAGGGTCTTTCCCTAATTACCGGCGTATATGTGCAAATACGGTTTTTCTGAAAATAGTGTTGCGCATATTAATAACCCTAATTAAACTTAATAAACTTAATAATTATTTTTTATTTTTCCAGAGAAATGGGTGAACCATTTAATTCGGAGGCTGCATTCGCGACTTTAGAAGCGTTGCTAATCCAGATAGTCAACAACATTAGCCCTGAAGACGGACAACGACTTGCCAAAACAATCAGCAAAATAGTGCCACCAATCGCTCCCAAGAAAACAACTGAAGAAAAAATGGAGACCGAGGCTTCAGACAGCGAGAATTCCAGCTCCAGCTGCGAATCATCACCGGAAGACGAGGAGGAAGAACGCTCTGATGAAAGCGTTGTAGATGAAGAAGATGTCCGAGAAATATCTCAGCCAGAACAAATCATTGAAGCTATCAGCTCTGAGGAGGACTTCAACGACTCACCCCTGTCCGGTCAGAAGAGGCTCCGAAAAATCAATAAGGCCAAAAAAATGAAGGAGGCAAATGCCACTAAGCGCCCTTAACTCCACACCAACTCCCCACCAGTGACCTCAGAACAGACAAGGACACCAAAACCAGCCAATACTGATGTTACACCTTCATCGTCAAATGCTGCCAAAGCACCTACAGCACCAAAACCCACTCCAACTGAACAACCAAAGGCAAACAATAGCACCCCGGCAATCAACGCAACAAAAGGACCTGGTATGCCACCGATATTTTGCTTCTCTGGCAGCGTAGCAGAGATAAGAAGGCATTGCAAGGCAAACAATCTGGCTGTAACTTTCAAAAACAGGAACACGAAGACTACAATTATAAACGCTGGAGACAGGACATCATTTGAAGCCATCAAGAAGTTCCTTCTAACAATGAAGATACAATTCAACTCCTTCACGCCAAAGGAGGACAGGAAAAATCTTCTTTTGCTTAAAGGGATTCACCATAGCTATTCAGCCATTGAAGTTGAGGATGAACTCCGCATCGAGGGACTCCCAATACTAAAAGTGACCCAGTTCAAGTCCAAAAAGGCACAAGGAAAAGTTTTCAACAACTTCATCGTGGAAGTCCCTAAAATGTGTGATTTAAACGAGGTATACACGAAGACCCTCCTAATGAACCAGAAGGTACACTGGGAGAAGCTGAAATCCAATGACGTCGTGCAGTGCCGCAACTGCCAACAATTTGGACAAGTAGCCACAAACTGTGGACGCCAGTACGTCTGCGTTAAATGCAAAGAAGAGCATCAGCCAGGGCAATGTAAGAGGACGATTAATACGGGACTAGACGTATGGTGTGCCAACTGCCAGAACGAAGGACATCCAGCAAGTTTTAAGGGCTGCCCTACTTTGAAGGCCCGTTTGACAGAAAGAAACAAGGCTCTGGCGGAAAAAAAGCTCAGAAAGAGTTTGCCACCACCTCAGCGTGCTTGGTAACCCGCCCAGCTTTCAGCTATGCTGCAATAGCTAGGGGTAGCAGTGCCTCCAAATCAACAACAGTGCCAGCTCAACAACAACCAAAAACTCCAGCCAAAGCCACACCTACTCAAAAAGCACCGACCATTACAGCCAAACCGCAGCAAGCTTCCCCATCTATGAACATCAACAGTGAAGTCCAAAGAATCTTCGTATCCAACCTCCTCTCCATCATGGATAAAGCCCGAAGTGCCGTCCCAGCAAACTACATGCAGTTAAGTGATGGTGAGAAGTCCGTGGCGCTGGCCACCTTTATCTTCCAGTTATGCAATTGAAGAAGCTACGCATCCTGACGTATAACGTAAATTCGCTATACAGCCTGGATAAGAGGACGTCATTTTACTTGTTTTTGAAAAACAATACACCGGATATTGCCCTCATCAGCGAGACCAACGTGACCAAACGGAACAACATTGACGTTAAAGGATTTAAGACCTTCCGCCAGGACAAAAATGAGGGCCGCAGAGGGACGGCTATTTATATAAAGGACAGATTATCCCCAAATGCCACTGAAGTCATCATCTCAGGACTGCAGACGAGTGAACGCCGTAAAAATAACCCTATGACGAGGTGAAACCCTCACGGTCATCAGCGTCTACTTCAAGTGCAAATCCTCAGCGAGGAACATTAATAGTGACCTAAACATGCTCAACGGATTTCTCAAGCAAAGCACATATGGAATCATTGGAGGCGACTTCAACGCACGACACCCCTTATGGCTGGACACAGACACGGACATGGAAGGCAGGGCAATTGTGGATTGGCTAGATAAAACTACAACGAGCACTCATTGGTGGCTGTATCCCAACCGAAACCCACCTATCCCAGGACACTATCGACGCTGGACTTCTTCCTGGCTACCTCCAACCTGGTGCATATGCTGCCAGAAATAAGGAACTTCATCTGCACAACAGTCTCCAGTGACTAGGATCATGAAGAAGTTCAAATTTCAATTAATTTTAATGAACCCATTACTTTAATTTCAGAACCACCCGAGAGCTTCATCAACTACAGGCGGCTGGATGTTGAAAGACTTCAAAGGGACATCGAAGAAAACCTAGCTCTTCCCCCCGCAAACAGAAACTTACTGGATAGAGAAATCGATGCTGCCATAGATAGCCTCGATAATGCTATATCTGGAGCGATGAACAACCAAAAACAGCCTAAGACATCAAAGGATAGGTACCAACACCTTCCTGAGTACATCCAGAACCTGTACGCGCACAGACAACGGCTACGGAAAAGACTACAAAGGATTCATCAAAGGCACCTGAACACAGCAAACATCGAATACCAGACAGTGAGGAATGAGCTTCAGCAAGTTAACATCATGTTCCGGAACTCTATTCGACACCTAAACAACATCCAGTTTCAAAAAAGGTTACAAGCAATCAAACCAGGACCCGATGCCTTCAAGAACATCAACAGGATAATCGGAAAACAACCAAAGATCCCTGAAATTATCAGTAGCAACAACGTGGAAGTTACCTCAACCCAGGGCAAGGTGGAAGCCTTTGCAAACCACTTTGAAGGAAACTTCTCTCCAAACCCACCTGCCGATCCCACGTTTTTGCAGGAAGTAGAGGCATCTGTTCAACAAACCCTTCAGCCAAATCCGGATGTAGTGACCTTTGACGACACCAATCCAGCCAATGATCCAACCGACAGTCCACATCTTTGCACTCTAGAGGAAGTTGCAGAGATCATCGGAAACTCCAAGCCAAAAAAATCAGCTGGTCCAGACGGTGTGTCTAACTACATAATCAAAAGGCTCCCACATGCAGTGATGATCTTCCTCACCATTATTCTCAACAACTGCATCAACAACTGCTACTTTCCTGAGAAGTGGAAAACAGCAAAAATCGTGGCTATTCCGAAGAAAGGCGCTTCCAACCTAGTCTCCAACTACAGGCCGGTCTCACTACTCAACAACATCAGCAAGTTACTGGAAGAAGTAATCCTCCGGAGACTGAAGAAATTCTGCAGTGAACATTCAACCATCCCTGACATGCAGTTTGGCTTTCGGGAGAAGCACTCAACGCTGCATCCGCTGCTTAAACTCCAACATGACATCACCACCTCCCTCAACAGTCATCGTGTCACCGTCGCATGCTTTCTGGATGTCGAGAAAGCATTCGACAGCGTCTGGATAGACGCCCTAATCCATAAACTCTATCTTTTGCCGCTACCTCTGGCACTAATCAAAATTCTCTATTCTTTTCTTTCTTTCAGGAGATTTTTCGTCCAAATTGACAACTACAAATCACACATAAAGGACATCGGAGCGGGAGTCGCCCAGGGATCAAAGCTTGACCCCTTCCTCTACAGCCTGATGACATCTGACCAACCGATACCAACTGGTTGTGAAAATTTACTATACGCGGATGATTCGCTCACCTACGCTACGTCGATGTCACCACTACTCGCCGTCAAAAAAGTAGAAGCCCACATCAACAGACTCTTCACGTTCTACCAGAAATGGGGCATCAGAATCAACCCCTCCAAATCGGAACTGGTTTGCTTCAGAAGACCCTCTAATGGAAGAGGCGGCCGGACTGCTTCCGTTTGCAAAAATCTTGCCCTGAAGCTTCCAAACGGATCCACCATAACTGCCAAATCAAACGTGAAGTACCTGGGTATCCACTTCAACGAGCTGCTCAAATTCAACCCACACTCCAGGAATGTGTTTAGAAAAGCCAGCTGGGCCTTCAACTGAGTTCATCCCCTGTTGAAGAGAAGAAATGGACTAAGCCAACCGACTAAGTTACTGGTTTACAAGCAGCTCTTGCGACCAGTTATCAGCTATTCTTTCCCAGTCTGGTTCACTATATCCAAGACAGCCATGAAAGAACTTCAAGTATTTGAAAGAAAGATACTCAGGATCTGCACCGGCCTACACTTTGACCGACGGCGGCAAAAGCACTACAGAAACGAGCAATTATACTCAGCAGCGAAAATAACCCCACTGGACAAGTATTTAGTTACTTCAACAAAGAAGCTAATGCGGAGCGTCATAGACCACCCCAATCAACTAATGAGAAGGATGACCACCGAGCAACGACATCCTGAGCCGAGGTACCTCAGTGTGATGAAAACCCTGGACGACGACATCATCAAGGACAACGAGGACACCAGATCGTTTTACGCTGACACAGGGTCAGCCTACCACCACGGATAAATGCCATTAAACCCCTAAAACCATCTTTAAAACCACCAAGGACAACCGGGAGTGAACACCCTGAGGAAGACAAAGTCAACCGACTTCTTTATTGTAATATTTATTTTTTGACATGTAATTTTATATCTTATAATATTCTAATCTTAAGTCATTGTATACCGTTAGGCCCCCTATGTGCCAACAAATGTAAATTTTTTCCAATGTTATCATATGTTAGTTGTAAGCCAAATTGTAAATATTGTTCAATAAAACAAACTTGAACTTGAACTCATCAGTTCAGTTCATTCAGTGTTGTAATGGTGAGCAGTTCTTATACCTTTGACCGACCAGAGCAGAGCAGTTTTTAACTATTTTGTGCAAACTTTTATTTATCGTAGAGCGTACAGTCCACAATCAAAGTTTTCTAATAAAGAGTATAAAAAATTTTTGACTTTATTTCTTTTTTTTTACTGAGTTATTAACAACGACCGAATAAAAAAATTATTCTTTCGCTCCCGGATGTACTTCCGAATGAAAAAACTCAACAGATAAATCGTTGAGAACAAACTTTCACGAAAACGAAAATACAAAAAAATTATTAACTAAAAACACGCTTATTCTTTTATTCACTTTTTAAATAAATTTGCAGGATAAAGATATAAACACTGAAATCACTAACAATAGAGAGCAGTCGACATGAACACAATAACATTTTGCAAATAAATTCTTTTTCGGGAAGTTTTCTTATGAAATCAGCCACTGTGGTGGTACACGATAATATTTTGCATTCGCGGGAAGATTTCTTATAAAAACAGCGACTGTGAAATATAAATCAAATAAATATAAAATAAAACATTTTTCAGCTTGTTTGTTTGTTACCTGTGTTGTACATTTTACATACTGAATGCAAAACGTCAAAATCCATGTGTGTTTATGACGTACATGCGCAGAACGAGACGAAAATAAACTCCGTGATGCGCTATCTTTATTAGTTGTATCATGCCTCCAGTCAACATTCGACCATATCGTTTAGCACAAATTCACACACAAGAAATAAAGAATCAAGTAGACAAAATGTTGCAAGACGAAATAATTAAGCCGAGTTCAAGTCTATGGAACGCACCTCTACTAGTTGTACCAAAGAAAAGACAACATAAATGGAGAGTATAGTAGTTTATTACAGGAAACCCAACGAAGTGACTATCGCGGATGCGTATCCAATTCCAAATATTGAAGACATCCTTGGAAAACTGGGTGATTCAAAATATTTTACAGCACTGGATCTAGCGAGTGGGTTTCTCAAATCGAAGTAAACAAGGAAGACAAGGGGAAGACAGCATTTAGTACACTTAACGGACATTTTAAATTCAACAGAATGCCATTTGGACCACGCAACGCTCCTCCTACCTTCCAACAATTGATGAATAAAGTACTAACAGGACTACAAGGTATAAAGTGTCTATCTATCTATATATCTAGATGATAAAATGATATATGGAAAATATCTGGATGATCACAAAAAAAAATTATTGAAGTATTTCAAGTTTTAGATAAATACAACCTTAAAATCCAGTTAGAAAAGTGTAAGTTTTAGAAAAAGAAGACATGTATTTAGGACACGTTATTTCAGAAAAAGTTTTTTAGAATAATAAACACACTAAACAAACTACTGCGCAAAGATGTGCTTTTTAAATGGTATGCATTTTGCGATGAATCTTTTAACCAGTTAAAACAAGCAATAATTGAACCCCCTATTCTACAATATCCAAGCTTCGAAAAAACGTTTTACATAACAACTGATGCCAGCAATGAGGCAATAGGTGCGGTAATGTCACAAAAGGATAATGATGAAAACGATTTACCTATAGCATTATAGCATTATAGCAGGAACAAAACCTTAACATCCTGTCGGAGATGTGTACGCTTAGTATTAAGGAACATCGTTTAGAACACTGCAAAATTACCCTACACATTTTTATACTATTAGAAACAAACGCTCGGAAAGGAGCATAGTATTTTTTAATTCAATGGAATAGGAATCGCTGAGAAATTTTTGTTCGGAACAATGGATTCTGAAGACGCGGCGAAAATAGATGATGCGTTGCAAACAATTTAGGAAAATCAAAATAACTTTCACCACATAACGAAAAATTAAATAACAATTATTTCTAACGTGACGCTTTGAACAAGACAACAGAACACATAAATAGCAAATTTAACTCTATTTCCGAAGACGTTAGACAAAACACAGAAAAATTAACGAACCTGACTTACGTCGAAAAAATCCTACACAACTTTGACGAGATAGCGAATTTAGCATCATCATGTATTACACAAATTCTTGCAAAACAATCCCAAATACTTTACATCCAGCAAATTTCTTAACTCCGAAGTTTTTATTTCAACCCTAAAACAAATTCAGCTAGAACTCCCATTCAACATTAGATTCCCAATAACTACAACAACGCCCATTTACGTAAATCAAAATATCATGTTACAAGTGAGCATACCATTAGTAGACGAAGAATTCGATTTAGTAAAGCTAACAAAATTGTCATCCAAATTCAAACAGAACTCATATAGCTACGTCTCTATTAAGAGTGAATTTGTCGCAATAAATGAAAATTATAGGCGATATATGTTAACACATCATACGCCGAATAACATGCGCCGCAAAATCAACCTGTAGTCCCACAGGTCATCGCACCGATTCCCAGAACCAAAACAACGTGCGCCGCAAAATCAACCTGTAGTTCCCACAGGTCATCACACCAATTCCCAGAACCATAACAACTTGGAACTACGAGCAGCAAATGCAGTTGTCACAGACGCTGAGTCGATAGCCCCATTTCAACTTCAATCAGCAAATTAATGTAATAAATAATGGTTTAAGGTAATTCTAAGGTTGAGTCTGGTTCTGAGTCTTAAGGCGAATTTATGTTTGAATAGTCACAAATAAAAAATTGGTTCTCTAAAAATTAAAAGTTGTTTTTTTTTTAATAAGTTGAATAAAAATTAACTTAACTGGCGCCCGAGCAAAATATAAATATACCAGGCGGTAACTTAACTGGTAAAAGTGAAAAAAAAAGTGCAGTGCCCTACCGAGCCACGAATCTAAAATCACGCGAAATAAAAAAAAAAGAGTGCGAGAGTTCGATTTTTAGTATATGCCGAAAAATTAAAGGGTGTACGAACGCGTCGTGTGGGACATAAAAAGTGCAAAAACCAATTTAAAAAAAAATACCGGAACACAGAAGACTCCCCTGAAGAAAAACAAGGGCCCCTTAGTAGCAGTCAGCAACCAGGAGACAAGAATCTGTCAGCCGCATCACGACGAAGTGAAAACAGCAACATGGTAGCAGAGCTATTCATAGCACGTATTTCTTAATGTTTAAGTGAATTTAATAAGAAATTTTTACTAGAAAGTAATATAAAACTAAAGAAACGAAATACTATATATTAAAGTGCGAAAAAATATATTATCAAGATAAATACAAAATAAATTTGAAAAATCACGTATCCAGTTATTATCAGAAATTAATTTTAAAAATTCTTTTGCTCTAAGAATTGAAAATACTACAAATAAATAGAGTAAAAGCGAAATTTACTCAGGGAAACTTTAAGTGTTCTTTTCTTAAAAATTATTTTAAGTGTCCTTTTCTTAAAAATTATTTTAAGTGTCCTTTTCTTAAAAATTATTTTAAGTGTCCTTTTCTTAAAAACTATTTTAAATTCCACTTCTCAAATTTTCTTTTTTTTTTATTTGTTTGTTTTGTTATCAACAAAAAATTTCTTTCCCCCTTAAATTAAATCCACTAAAGAATCAATGGCAAATCCTAATAACCTTATCCGAGCCCCTTTGCTCGATCTCCCAAACCAACAACCGGCACCCGAACAAAACCAGCAACCGCAAGCGCAACAGCGACCACTAATAACTGCTCAAGAACTAACAAATGCCGTAACTAACATAGTAAGTCCGAAAGAGAAATCCCTATTAATAGGAAAGAAAACAGAAGGAACAAACTCACTCAAAGATTCAGTAAACACAGAACCAAAAATAATAGACTAGTTACAGTTCTTACAACTAAGAATCAGAAACTACACAAATCTAAAATTAAAAGAAAACGTAAATTTCAGGTTAGCAGTAACAATCCTAATACAGACAACAACAGGACAGAAAATGGAAATACAAGACCTGACTAACAACCACGGACATTTAACAATAAAACTAGGAACTGCAAGGACAATACAGACGTACAAAAACTTAATACATATAGTTCAGCTTCAGAAATACGAGGAAAACATTAAAGCAATAGGTAACTCATTAGAGGTCTTCAAAACCATTGACGGGTTTAGCGACACTCTCAAGGTAATACAAATTAAATACAGACAACTACAAAACAAACTTCAAACTTTGACACCCAACTAAAGACGAAAGAGAGGACTAATAAATGGTCTAGGAACAGTTGTGAAAAGCATAACTGGAAACATGGACGCCGACGATGCTCTAAATATTAATAGGAAAATTTAAGAACTAACTCAAAGCCAGGATCATGTTGAAGAACAAGAAAGTCATCAAGATAGGCGCAATAAAGAAATGATCAACAGGTTCGAAAATATTACAAACCATATAAATGACCAGCAAAAACTTATAGAGAACTACTTAGTTAAAACCCAAAAAATGCTAGGAAACAAAATCAGAACAGAAGAAAACTCAATCAGATATATTCAATATCTAAATCAGATTAATTTTAACATAGAACTATTGAGCAACCATTTGGCTAATATTGCAGAATCCATAATCCTTGCTAAACTAAACATTATTTCAAAACATAGTCTTAGCAATGATGAATTAACTTTTATATACCATTCTTTACGAAATCAATCAGTTGATATTAAATCAGATGAACATATCTATGAGTTGTTGGAACTTCAGGCATATTATAATCACTCAAACATAATCTTTAACATCCAAATTCCCATCCTTAAGAATGAAACATACTCTATTTTCCACCTGATACCTATTCCAATAAAAAACAAGCTACTTTCCACTAAACCCTTTTGCATCCTCAACAACAATGAAATTCAATACTTTGATGAAAAATGCGAAAAGATAGAAAATGTATTCTACTGTAAAGCAACCACAACCCAGGATATCAGCATCGAAACCAGCTGCATTGCCAACCTGATCGCAAACAGACCAGCACACTGCAAGACCTTAGATGTAGAAGATGAAGACCAAATTTTTCAATCAGAACCAAACTACATTTTGTTCCTGAACAGTCCCGAGACAGAGATCAAATCAACATGTGGCCCTGAAAAACAATATCTTCAAGGTACATTTCTGATCAATTTCCTGAACTGCAGCATTGAAGTCAACCAAATTACGTACGAAAATACGAACAACCTCTTCTATGAGGAAGCGCACATTTACCCAACTTCATTTAACAATGTCTATACGTCACCGATGCAGAATATTAATCTACAGACGCTAAACAACTATCACTTCCAGAACAAAGAAGCAATCCACTACCTCCAAAGAAGTACGCAGCAGAAAATCATCATCAATTGCACCATCCTTTCAACTATAACTGCGATTGGAGTACTTGTTATGATAATATACCATATGAAAACTACCAACCAATCAAAGACGTCATCATCCTACAATATCAATACTAGCGATCAGCAAATACCAGCTCCTGCAGTCAACATAATGTTAGCCCCGGCAAAAGACGCTTACAGCCTCTTCCCGTAAGCTAACTCCAGGGGGGGAGGAGTTATGTGGCCACACAAACAATATCCAATAGCCAACACACGAGTGCAATCGACTCCGGTCATCGACTTAACCCCGGTTACCTGTCAGCATTTTCCCATCAACGACACACGAGTCTACACACGAGTCCCACTGACCCGAGCCATCAACTACGACCGTCAGCACATTCCCATCAACCAGCAGCAATGCAACTCAACACTATTCATTGAACCTTTATCATTTTTGTATTTCCTTTTACATTTCATCGTTTTGATGATCTTTTTGTGTTATTTTTGTTTTAGGGAGCAATGATTTGTTGTAGCAGACACGAGTGCTGCAGCGTGCAGCGATATGTGGTTCCTGTGGGCGAGCGGGGGCGAATTTCGAACTTGTTTTTGCCGCCCCCTAAACTTGCCGCCCGGGGCATGTGCCCCGGTCTGCCCCCCCTAGATCCGGGGCTGATTTCATTTACCTATAAAAGCTTGTCAATTGTCATTAAAAATTTGAGTCTGAATAATAAAGTCAACTAGTGCAAAGTAACTTTTAGTTTTTTTTACGGAAAGTCGCGGCAACCAACATAACTCCCGCACCCTCAGATTCAATGTGGGTATTGTAGTCCGCGAAAAGTGCGGAATTCCCGTTTTTGCGTGCCTGGCAACGCTACGCTGAATCGGAAGCGCGCACCTCGATTGTCAGCACATGTTGTTAGTATGGGTGTGAACTTAATTTTTTCACTGTCGTTCGTCCATTTTTAATTTGGACGTGGACTATAAAACTTGTTCCCTCGTGGTGAGGCAAAAAATTACTAAGATTAGTCAAAGTGTATCTAACCCACGGGGAAAATTGGAGTGAAACCCCAATTTAATATTTTTTACCGAAGTATCACAAAGGAGAAGTAACTCCATCGCTACGATAAAAGGCGCCTCATTCCGAGGACTGAGACGAGTTTCCCTGGCGGCTATGCGATAGCTGCAAAAATCGTAACGGCGCCAACCGTTAGCTTCGTATTTTCGTTTAAAGGTAAAAGTCGTTAGATCCAGATTGCAGACCATTCAATCCAAGCAGGTTACAAGATTCTAACCGATCCGTCCTTTTTGCAACAGGGGGCGATTTGCCCAGTGCTCGGTAAGGCGGGTCGCACAACCTAACCATACGCGGGAGTAGACGAGCCACGCGGCGAAGCTACCGCCAACTCAGAAAGTCCTCCACGCGCAAACCATCGAAACTGTAATCAACCATCGCCACACACACCCATAGTCGACTTTTTCGTCGTGAATCTAGGCCTACCTGTTCGCTCATCCTGACCGCGTGTCTGCAGTAGAAAAAAAAACTCAGTAGGTATTGGTGGACCACGGCCGGCGTGGGAAAATTTTGGATGGGATGGGGCCCTTGAATTCGTTTGAGGTCACCGCGGTGTTATTTAATGGGATGTTAATGGCGTGTTTAATGGGGTGTAAAATGGGTTTATGTTTTGTTTGAGGTGGCCGCCTTGACGCCGCCGCCGCTGCGCTATGGGTGATTGTGGAATTTAAATTTAAAAGAAAACAGTGCATTGCCAAGGCTGAGATTTGAACCGGGGCCTATGGCGTGTAGGGTGTTCGACACTTGCACTAGGCTATCGGGGGCAGTTGTATATTGATGTGTAAAAAGTGTATTTATAGAATCTTTTGGTATGTTTGCTGAGTTGTTGCTGGTTGTGAAATAACCATACAAATTATGGTGTGGTATATGTTGATGCATTGAGAAAAAAGAAGAACATTTGGATTGTATATAGCTGGATATTGCTGCGAAGCAGCAGACACATCGAAATATGATCAATTGAAAAATGCATTTGTGCCGCCGGTGTGGTATTTGTTGATGTATTGAGAAAAAAGAAGAACATTTGGATTGTATAAGTTAACGTACAGAATATTAGCTACGCCAGCAGTTCCATGACACGACCTAATTTCCGTTCTCACAGACGAAATTAGTAAGAAACAACGAACGAAGAATGCAGTAAACAATTCCGAGAACAACATTACCCAATACCCAAACACCTATGCTGACACTCCAAATTTAACCATAAATCGAATGCATGTTTGGTAGCCAATCAATTGTAATAGTTCAGTCTTAATAATAAACTCAAACAATAAACGTTAGGTAATCTACCTGTAAAAAAATATATTTTTTTATAAATTCAACTTATGTTTTCTTAACTTATATAGCTGGATATTGCTGCGAAGCAGCAGACACATCGGAATATGATCAATTGAAAAATGCATTTGTGCCGCCGCGCCGCGTGCTGCAGCAAAGAATATTTTTGGAGTTAAAATTTTAATTTTAAGATAAGCTAAGGAAGCAATCGACCCGCCTACGCGATGAATAAAAGTGTCAACGAGAGTATTCTTTTGTTCACATAATGCTTAAATGCATTTTGCGTTGGAAATTGGTTGTTGCTTTTGCAACAAAGTATCTTGGAGATACAAAGAATAAGGAAGTTATTTTTTTGTTCCCTAGGGATTGATTACTGAATTGTATGAACTGTGGGTGGTATAACTTTCATACCAACTTATAGTTCTTGGCATGCTGTAGATGAAATCAAGTCATTAAAACTTATTTTATGTTTATGTTTCCTTTTCCATATGAATGTATATTTTGATTATGAGTACTCTTGAATGTGTCACAGTGACCAAGAATCGATCTGTTGGGATTATATGGATGAAGTCTTGGACTAGCCTGAAGAATCACAAGCCATGAACAAATTATATTGGTTTTCCAAGATTAGAGTGGGGAGGTCATTGGAATTTTGGAAAAGGGAACTTAGTATAAAAAGTAGAGCGTCTTTCAAATAAAAATTATTCTTCAAGAAAAAGTCAAAAAGTGAAGTTCTTTTATTTTTCATATCTAAAATCTGTTTAAAAAAAAAATGTCGGGGTTTTTAAGTAAACTTAAATCAAAAATTTCAACTCAACCTAAAAAGATTGAAATTAAGAGGAAGATGTATAAAAGACTGGCTCAGCTGGAGCTGAAAAAAAAATACAACATTGTACGGGGGTTCAGAAAGGATTCTGATTTTGGCCCGTCCATCATGCTGGAGTTGGACGACTATGAGGTATACCTCCCAAAGCCGTGCCTAACTCAGATGGACGACGAAGATATAGAGGGGCTAGCTAACTTAGTATAAAAAGTAGAGCGTCTTTCAAATAAAAACTATTCTTCAAGAAAAAGTCAAAAAGTGAAGTTCTTTTATTTTTCATATCTAAAATCTGTTTAAAAAAAAATGTCGGGGTTTTTAAGTAAACTTAAATCAAAAATTTCAACTCAACCTAAAAAGATTGAAATTAAGAGGAAGATGTATAAGAGACTGGCTCAGCTGGAGCTGAAAAAAAAATACAACATTGTACGGGGGTTAAGAAAGGATTCTGATTTTGGCCCGTCCATCATGCTGGAGTTGGACGACTATGAGGTATACCTCCCAAAGCCGTGCCTAACTCAGATGGACGACGAAGCTATAGAGGGGCTAGCTAACTTTGTATAAAAAGTAGAGCGTCTTTCAAATAAAAACTAGTCTTCGAGAAAAAGTCAAAAAGTGAAGTTCTTTGATTTTTCATATCTAAAATCTGTTTAAAAAAATTGTCGGGGTTTTTAAGTAAACTTAAATCAAAAATTTCAACTCAACCTAAAAAGGTCGAAATTAAGAGGAAGATGTATAAGAGACTGGCTCAGCTGGAGCTGAAAAAAAAAAAATACAATATTGTACGGTGGTTCAGAAAGGATTCTGATTTTGGCCCATCCATCATGCTGGAGTTGGACGACTATGAGGTATACCTCCCAAAGCGGTGCCTAACTCAGATGGATGACGAAGATATAGAGGGGCTAGCTAACTTAGTATAAAAATTAGAGCGTCATGCTGGAGTTGGACGACTATGAGGTATACCTCCCAAAGCCGTGCCTAACTCAGATGGACGACGAAGATATAGAGGGGCTAGCTAACTTAGTATAAAAAGTAGAGCGTCTTTCAAATAAAAACTAGTCTTCGAGAAAAAGTCAAAAAGTGAAGTTCTTTGATTTTTCGTATCTAAAATCTGTTTAAAAAAAAATGTCGGGGTTTTTAAGTAAACTTAAATCAAAAATTTCAACTCAACCTAAAAAGATTGAAATTAAGAGGAAGATGTATAAGAGACTGGCTCAGCTGGAGCTGAAAAAAAAATACAACATTGTACGGTGGTTCAGAAAGGATTCTGATTTTGGCCCGTCCATCATGCTGGAGTTGGACGACTATGAGGTATACCTCCCAAAGCCGTGCCTAACTCAGATGGACGACGAAGATATAGAGGGGCTAGCTAACTTAGTATAAAAAGTAGAGCGTCTTTCAAATAAAAACTATTCTTCAAGAAAAATTCAAAAAGTGAAGTTCTTTGACTTTTCATTTCTAAAATCTGTTTAAAAAAAAATGTCGGGGTTTTTAAGTAAACTTAAATCAAAAATTTCAACTCAACCTAAAAAGATTGAAATTAAGAGGAAGATGTATAAGAGACTGGCTCAGCTGGAGCTGAAAAAAAAATACAACATTGTACGGGGGTTCAGAAAGGATTCTGATTTTGGCCCGTCCATCATGCTGGAGTTGGACGACTATGAGGTATACCTCCCAAAGCCGTGCCTAACTCAGATGGACGACGAAGATATAGAGGGGCTAGCTAACTTAGTATAAAAAGAAGAGCGTCATGCTGGAGTTGGACGACTATGAGGTATACCTCCCAAAGCCGTGCCTAACTCAGATGGACGACGAAGATATAGAGGGGCTAGCTAACTTAGTATAAAAAGTAGAGCGTCTTTCAAATAAAAACTATTCTTCAAGAAAAAGTCAAAAAGTGAAGTTCTTTTATTTTTCATATCTAAAATCTGTTTAAAAAAAAATGTCGGGGTTTTTAAGTAAACTTAAATCAAAAATTTCAACTCAACCTAAAAAGGTCGAAATTAAGAGGAAGATGTATAAGAGACTGGCTCAGCTGGAGCTGAAAAAAAAATACAATATTGTACGGTGGTTCAGAAAGGATTCTGATTTTGGCCCATCCATCATGCTGGAGTTGGACGACTATGAGGTATACCTCCCAAAGCGGTGCCTAACTCAGATGGATGACGAAGATATAGAGGGGCTAGCTAACTTAGTATAAAAAGAAGAGCGTCATGCTGGAGTTGGACGACTATGAGGTATACCTCCCAAAGCCGTGCCTAACTCAGATGGACGACGAAGATATAGAGGGGCTAGCTAACTTAGTATAAAAAGTAGAGCGTCTTTCAAATAAAAACTATTCTTCAAGAAAAAGTCAAAAAGTGAAGTTCTTTTATTTTTCATATCTAAAATCTGTTTAAAAAAATTGTCGGGGTTTTTAAGTAAACTTAAATCAAAAATTTCAACTCAACCTAAAAAGGTCGAAATTAAGAGGAAGATGTATAAGAGACTGGCTCAGCTGGAGCTGAAAAAAAAATACAATATTGTACGGTGGTTCAGAAAGGATTCTGATTTTGGCCCATCCATCATGCTGGAGTTGGACGACTATGAGGTATACCTCCCAAAGCGGTGCCTAACTCAGATGGATGACGAAGATATAGAGGGGCTAGCTAACTTAGTATAAAAAGAAGAGCGTCATGCTGGAGTTGGACGACTATGAGGTATACCTCCCAAAGCCGTGCCTAACTCAGATGGACGACGAAGATATAGAGGGGCTAGCTAACTTAGTATAAAAAGTAGAGCGTCTTTCAAATAAAAACTATTCTTCAAGAAAAAGTCAAAAAGTGAAGTTCTTTTATTTTTCATATCTAAAATCTGTTTAAAAAAAATGTCGGGGTTTTTAAGTAAACTTAAATCAAAAATTTCAACTCAATCTAAAAAGGTTGAAATTAAGAGGAAGATGTATAAGAGACCTGCTCAGCTGGAGCTGAAAAAAAAATACAACATTGTACGGGGGTTCAGAAAGGATTCTGATTTTGGCCCATCCATCATGCTGGAGTTGGACGACTATGAGGTTTACCTCCCAAAGCGGTGCCTAACTCAGATGGATGAAGAAGATATAGAGGGGCTAGCTAACTTAGTATAAAAAGTAGAGCGTCTTTCATATAAAAATTATTCTTCAAGAAAAAGTCAAAAAGTGATGTTATTTTATTTTTCATATCTAAAATCTATTTAAAAAAAATGTCGGGGTTTTTAAGTAAACTTAAATCAAAAATTTCAACTCAACCTAAAAAGATTGAAATTAAGAGGAAGATGTATAAGAGACTGGCTCAGCTGGAGCTGAAAAAAAAAATACAATATTGTACGGTGGTTCAGAAAGGATTCTGATTTTGGCCCATCCATCATGCTGGAGTTGGACGACTATGAGGTTTACCTCCCAAAGCGGTGCCTAACTCAGATGGATGAAGAAGATATAGAGGGGCTAGCTAACTTAGTATAAAAAGTAGAGCGTCTTTCATATAAAAATTATTCTTCAAGAAAAAGTCAAAAAGTGATGTTATTTTATTTTTCATATCTAAAATCTATTTAAAAAAAATGTCGGGGTTTTTAAGTAAACTTAAATCAAAAATTTCAACTCAACCTAAAAAGATTGAAATTAAGAGGAAGATGTATAAGAGACTGGCTCAGCTGGAGCTGAAAAAAAAATACAACATTGTACGGGGGTTCAGAAAGGATTCTGATTTTGGCCCGTCCATCATGCTGGAGTTGGACGACTATGAGGTATACCTCCCAAAGCCGTGCCTAACTCAGATGGACGACGAAGATATAGAGGGGCTAGCTAACTTAGTATAAAAAGTAGAGCGTCATGCTGGAGTTGGACGACTATGAGGTATACCTCCCAAAGCCGTGCCTAACTCAGATGGACGACGAAGATATAGAGGGGCTAGCTAACTTAGTATAAAAAGTAGAGCGTCTTTCAAATAAAAACTATTCTTCAAGAAAAAGTCAAAAAGTGAAGTTCTTTTATTTTTCATATCTAAAATCTGTTTAAAAAAAATGTCGGGGTTTTTAAGTAAACTTAAATCAAAAATTTCAACTCAATCTAAAAAGGTTGAAATTAAGAGGAAGATGTATAAGAGACCTGCTCAGCTGGAGCTGAAAAAAAAATACAACATTGTACGGGGGTTCAGAAAGGATTCTGATTTTGGCCCATCCATCATGCTGGAGTTGGACGACTATGAGGTATACCTCCCAAAGCCGTGCCTAACTCAGATGGACGACGAAGATATATAGAGGGGCTAGCTAACTTAGTATAAAAAGTAGAGCGTCTTTCAAATAAAAACTATTCTTCAAGAAAAAGTCAAAAAGTGAAGTTCTTTGATTTTTCATATCTAAAATCTGTTTAAAAAAAAATGTCGGGGTTTTTAAGTAAACTTAAATCAAAAATTTCATTTCAACCTAAAAAGATTGAAATTAAGAGGAAGATGTATAAGAGACTGGCTCAGCTGGAGCTGAAAAAAAAAAATACAATATTGTACGGTGGTTCAGAAAGGATTCTGATTTTGGCCCATCCATCATGCTGGAGTTGTGAGGTATACCTCCCAAAGCGGTGCCTAACTCAGATGGATGACGAAGATATAGAGGGGCTAGCTAACTTAGTATAAAAAGTAGAGCGTCTTTCATATAAAAATTATTCTTCAAGAAAAAGTCAAAAAGTGAAGTTCTTTTATTTTTCATATCTAAAATCTGTTTAAAAAAAATGTCGGGGTTTTTAAGTAAACTTAAATCAAAAATTTCAACTCAACCTAAAAAGATTGAAATTAAGAGGAAGATGTATAAGAGACTGGCTCAGCTGGAGCTGAAAAAAAATACAATATTGTACGGGGGTTCAGAAAGGATTCTGATTTTGGCCCGTCCATCATGCTGGAGTTGGACGACTATGAGGTATACCTCCCAAAGCCGTGCCTAACTCAGATGGACGACGAAGATATAGAGGGGCTAGCTAACTTTGTATAAAAAGTAGAGCGTCTTTCAAATAAAAACTAGTCTTCGAGAAAAAGTCAAAAAGTGAAGTTCTTTGATTTTTCATATCTAAAATCTGTTTAAAAAAATTGTCGGGGTTTTTAAGTAAACTTAAATCAAAAATTTCAACTCAACCTAAAAAGGTTGAAATTAAGAGGAAGATGTATAAGAGACTGGCTCAGCTGGAGCTGAAAAAAAATACAATATTGTACGGGGGTTCAGAAAGGATTCTGATTTTGGCCCGTCCATCATGCTGGAGTTGGACGACTATGAGGTATACCTCCCAAAGCGGTGCCTAACTCAGATGGATGACGAAGATATAGAGGGGCTAGCTAACTTTGTATAAAAAGTGGAGCGTCTTTCAAATAAAAATTATTCTTCAAGAAAAGGTCAAAAAGTGAAGTTCTTTTATTTTTCATATCTAAAATCTGTTTAAAAAAAATGTCGGGGTTTTTAAGTAAACTTAAATCAAAAATTTCAACTCAACCTAAAAAGATTGAAATTAAGAGGAAGATGTATAAGAGACTGGCTCAGCTGGAGCTGAAAAAAAAAATACAATATTGTACGGTGGTTCAGAAAGGATTCTGATTTTGGCCCATCCATCATGCTGGAGTTGGACGACTATGAGGTTTACCTCCCAAAGCGGTGCCTAACTCAGATGGATGACGAAGATATAGAGGGGCTAGCTAACTTTGTATAAAAAGTGGAGCGTCTTTCAAATAAAAATTATTCTTCAAGAAAAGGTCAAAAAGTGAAGTTCTTTTATTTTTCATATCTAAAATCTGTTTAAAAAAAATGTCGGGGTTTTTAAGTAAACTTAAATCAAAAATTTCAACTCAACCTAAAAAGATTGAAATTAAGAGGAAGATGTATAAGAGACTGGCTCAGCTGGAGCTGAAAAAAAATACAATATTGTACGGGGGTTCAGAAAGGATTCTGATTTTGGTCCGTCCATCATGCTGGAGTTGGACGACTATGAGGTATACCTCCCAAAGCCGTGCCTAACTCAGATGGACGACGAAGATATAGAGGGGCTAGCTAACTTAGTATAAAAAGTGGAGCGTCTTTCAAATAAAAATTATTCTTCAAGAAAAAGTCAAAAAGTGAAGTTCTTTTATTTTTCATATCTAAAATCTGTTTAAAAAAAATGTCGGGGTTTTTAAGTAAACTTAAATCAAAAATTTCAACTCAACCTAAAAAGGTTGAAATTAAGAGGAAGATGTATAAGAGACGAACAGAAAAGAGAAGAGAAGAACAACAACAGCAACAGCCGCAACATTCAAAACAAAAGAGGAAGCAAAAGCTTCAAATAACCGAAGAGGTAAATTTAGTGCTTAACTTCAGTTTTAATGAATATTATGATAGTCAAATTAATCTATATAACTCACAACAAAAAATATTGAAAAAATAATTCTATGTATTATATAGAGCAAAAACAAAAAAAAATAAGATATAAATATTTCAAAAAAAAGATTACTTAAAATGTTTTTGGTTTTTTATTGAAATTGGTTCTTCTTCTTCTCTGAATGCTTTTTTTTGTTTATTTTTTTTAGAAAATCAAAATTGTGAGTGATATCACAACCAAAAACAAAAGGTTCAATTTAAAGGGGCGAAAAATTGAAGTGAAGATTCGCTCGATACCCAAAAATGAAGAACCAATCTCGTGGGTTAAGGAGGCAGTGAACGATATGCTAAAGATAGCTACAAGTGATCTAGCCCCCACAGATAAAATTGGGATAACTTTTTGTGGGAAGAATTTCTCAAGCGAGAGAGGAAGTGGATGGATTAATTTCAGGGATTGTGGAGATTTATCGTTCAACGATGATAGCCAGTATATTCCAGAGCAACTCAGAAGGGTTGAACACGGATCAATTTTGCCTGGAAGTAACGGCTGTTAAAATGCCAAGAGGCAGAGGATCAGTTAAGCCCTCTTCGATGTACAACACATTTGACGAAGAATGTGCTAAACGTAAGGGGATCTTACGCATTGAAAATAAGGACAACCTCTGTTTGCCAAGAGCATTGATAGTGGCCATGGCATATGTTAATAATGAAATCAACATTCAAAAATTAAGAAAGGATGTTAGAAATGTCCAAACAGAAAGAGCTTTGAGACTCGTTGAACAAACAGAAATAAGTATACCAGAGGATGGTTGCGGGATTCATGAATTGAAAATGAAAAGAAACCACCCACCTCTATCGCAAATTTTTTTTTGTACTTTCAACACTTTTTGGTTAATTTTCTATTCGACCATCCCGAAACCGCTTTATTACACTAAGCACCATACATTTACTTTTTTAACAACTTCACTTATATTACGAACGGATTTTCCTTTTTGGTAATTGAAAATCACAATTTGCCTTTCTTCAAAGGCTGTTTGCCTTGACATTTCGATTTTTTTTTTAATGCTATCACAATGAAAGTTCTACAAAAACTGCAACTAAATAATATATAGATAACGTGGCAATAACAGTTAGTTTTCTTAGAAAACAGCAGGTGTCCCACTTTGAGTGTGACCTGCGTTAAAAAAAAATTCCTAGACAGATCATTTTCATCTTTTTTTTTTTAAACAAATCGGGGTTGTTTCATGATATTTTTTTTTTATTTTATAATAATTTGAGGACAATATTAAGCAATAAAAATAAAAATTATTTAAAAAAGTGAGTAACTCTGCATTTTTTTTCGTAAAGAAGTTTATTGAAGATTTTATTTCTTAGGCGTCCCACTTTGAGTGTGAGTTACTGTATATTGTAATTTGTAATTATTGTTGCATAAGCATATCCAACAATAACCTAGTTAACTTGTAGCAAACTGTCGCAACCATTTTTCCAGGAATTTGGTACATTGTATAAGCAATAACAAAATTATAAAAAGAATGTTGATCGTTAATAAAGTTCAGTTTTGTGGTAGCAATTGTAACGAAGCGTTTTACGCTTCCAAGTTACATGTTCCGACCACCTAAACTAGTTGCCAGCATAAGTCGAGAAAAACGGCTAAGTATGCAACACAATTTATAGGCGACAATAATAATGCAAATAAGAGGGCACCCTATAACTACGCAAAAGTAAAAAGGGGAGGAGCCAACAATATAACTCACAACAAAGCCGAAGTCAACACGAAGCAGAGCTGGCCGTAAACAAACAATGCAAAACAGCAGCAATAAAAATGATCAACACACGATTTGCCTGCGTGGACGGTGTGCCAATTAATTTTAATATGGAATTGGCTATATACCAGCAGTACTACGTGAATCGAATGCCTGCACATGGAATGGCAGTGCACACGACACCACACCATGTAGGAGATGTACCACACAAGTCATTCGACTGAATAATACAAAACCGTATGCCAGCAGCCAGCCGAAATATAGTAAATGTACACGATAACTAGAGCAGGCTGCGCCATGGAAATCATCAGTCCGTCGGCTCCGGCCAAGCAGCAACAACCTCCGGTAGAGTAAGTAGACATTATACAAAACTAAATATTAAATAACATTTAGTGCCACTTGGGGCCGATCAAATACCAGCTCGATCTGTCAGACCTAGAGTATGTGCGTCATTAGCCCGCAGGAGCGTTCTAATCCTTGCACTCATCAAAACACGCTCTTCCACAGCTAAAGGCCGCCGAGAGCGCCGAACTCAGTTTAAGAACCGAATAATCACTCAATTATTTAGATCTACTCCACAGACAATACCAGTAACGAAACCTAAAGGCTTCTTGTGTACCGTCACCTTGGGTCTGAGTAAGCCCTTGCCGTGTCCTTGCCCCGCAGAGGCGTTTAACGATTTCTGTCACAGCTAACCTTTCTTCTTTTCCTCACAGGTACTCTTACCAGTTGATCCCGACCTGGAAAGAAACGGACGAAGAAGCGAATACCGCCGCTAACGCCGCTCTTGCTAGAGATACCAACAGCCGTTCCCGCTACCGTATCAGATGTCAACAGATGTACCCACTACCGCATACCGTACCAGAATTACCAGCATATAAAAGTTGTAAAAAAAAAACTGATTTGTCATTTATTAAAATAGAAAAGTTCGCTAAAATAAATAGTTTCTGACCTTGTTGCGAAGTTTGGTGTTTTATTCGCCGACCCTGGACAGCCGTGAGTTTTTACCCCGGCTGGGAAACTAAAGCACATCACACAATTAAATCGACAAAGTTTTTTTTTTCACCTCACGCGAAGCGAAGTGATAACTTCGATGATCCAAGCTGTTGATGCATACTATCAACAGCCGAATTCAGAAGGAGTAGAACACTATTCTGATCCAATAAATTACATGCAACAACAAGCTGAATCACCAGAGGAAATGGAGACAACAGATTTCAACCAGGAACTCGAAATGGCTCAGAGCGACATTAATTTTTTCGACTAAGCGACTCTTCGTTGCCCTACTTTGAATGTAGGACGAAGAGCGGAAAAATTCTTAATTTTTTAATCGATACGAGCTCAAGCAAAAATTGTATACAACCATTTTTAGTCAACAAACCTCTCCCAAATAAGGAATTTTTTCTCGCAAGATCAATCGCGGGAGTTATGTATTCGACAAATTCCACCCCGTCAATTCTCGATATTCGTTTAGCTGACACCTTTCAATCATTACATGGGAACATGTCGTGATTTAACTTTATGTTCCCATGAAATATGCTTCAGTTTGCACATTCCTTCAAGGAGCAGACTGAAACATGAATACAATAAAAACATTATGATACTAGCTTGAAAGATCTCTGTGAGAAAGGCGGTGAGTTGGATTTCTGCTGCGAGATTGTAAAGACGTTTTCGAATAAACACTATTGAAAGTAACTTTTGTTTTGTTCTTTTTATAAAGTCAATATACTAATAAAAAGATTTAAATGGCGCAGTCGGTAGGATCCTTTTAAAAGAAAGATAAAAGGATCTTGTGATACGAACGATCCCAAATAAAAATTCGAAACAGAATGATTTGTGGAAAAAAAAGTGTATTGAATGAAAGCAAATTAAAAAGTGAAAATCGATAAAGATAAAATAGTGTGTGAAAAATAATAACATAAGACTTAGAAATAAACACGAAAAGTTTAGAAAGTGATTAAGGAAATAATTTAAGGAGTGTTATTAGACAAAATTTACGAAGAAAAAGATTTAGAAAAATTGTTTGAAACAATGATAAGACGAAGATACGAAGATAGTTACATAAGAGATGAATTTAAAAATAAAATAGATATTCGAAAAAATCAAAATAAAACAAGTTTTTTAGGAAATCAAAATAATGTGCACACCCATAACCATAAGCAAAACAAAAAATATTCAGGCAATTTTATGAGATCGAATAGTAACTTTAATAGTATAAATACTAATTCAGGTAATTTGAATAATTACCTTAATTAGTATTTATATTATTATATTCTGAAAACAACAGAAATTCAGGTAATTCAAATAAAAGAAATTCAGCTTTTTTCAATAATTCAAACAACAGAATTTCAAGTAATTTTAATAACTCAAATTTTAGAAATTCGGGAAATAATGGTTTTAATAACTATAGAAATTCGAACCAGAATCGTTTTCAAACTCAAAAATATGAAGAACCAATGTCTATAGGCAACGTCGAAGCAAGTAAATCAAATGATAACAGGGAAGTAAATAACGCAGAGTTTTTTATCAATTAGATTCGGAGGAACTACCAATTATCGAAATTACCTTAAATAATACAGCATACTTAGCACTAATTGACACAGGCTCAACGCTGAGCACTATAGACGACAGAATTAAAGATTTTGAAACATTTAAAATTAAACCAATACATTTTACCACAATAAACGGTAAAGATGCTATTGAGCTGGAAGCACATACACCAGCTCCTGAGGATTTTAAATTTCCAAAAGGAGCTAAGATCAGATGGAAAGTTAAGAACTTACCCAACAGACGTCATCAATTTATTATAGGTACTGACCATAATTCTCAACGAACAGACTTTAAAACTATTAGGAAAACCATATAAAAATGACGAAATACATACATTAGAAATCGTTGATGAAAATGACATAATTGAAAGACTAAAACTAGACTACCTTAATAAAGCAGAGTATGAAGCAATAACTAAAGTTATACAAAAATTTAATAAACTATTTTTTAAAGAAGGGGATAGGTTGACCAGCACCCCAGCTATTAAACACGAAATTAGGAAAAACGTCGCAATTCAACTTAACGATGATTTGTTAAAAGCCTTTGAAGCCTTTAGACAACTTTAAACCTCAGCAAAAGTATTGGCCTTTCTCGATTTCAACAAGCCGTTCAACGACGAATGAATTTGAGCTGTACTGTCTCATAGCGAACCCGGTAAAGACAGACCAATTGTATTAATTTCCCGTCCGTCTAGTAAAACAGAAGGAGGCTATGCAACCAATGAAAAAGAACTTCGTGCCTTTATTTGGGCACTACACAATTTGCGTATCTATTTATACGGAGCTTAGAATAGCAAACTATTCACCGATCACCAACTATTGACCTACACTATAAGTAATAGGAATTACAATGCAAAGTGCAAACATTAGAAAGCCAGAATAGAAGAGTATAACTACGAGTTGATTTATACTCCTGGCAAATCAAACTCTATGGCAAACGCTCTTTCTAGGCCTCCACCACAGGTCAATCACCTCTCAGGTTCAGGCTCTTTTTCTCCTCGAACGGAAACGGCTATTTCTACAAATATGGGGACGGCCAGTGAAATTCCGACAAAGACAGGTACGTCAACGGCCAACGAGATCGTGGTGACGCAACATACAACTTTGGTTTTTAAAATTGATATTGATTTACATTCCTAAGAACAAACACATCAGCGTTTTCGTTACATTTCCAAAAGACAACAAGACTTATCGAAGCGTTAAAGTAAATATTAAATCCGTTAAAAATGGGATTAAAATCCCAGAAGAACTCCTTTGGGTGCCTCAAAACAGAAATTGTTTTTTCTTAAGACTAGTGTCACCGGCGATGCTCACAGCCATTACTAGCTGCGATGATGGAAAAGTCAATCGTGGCCAGAGCTCCCAGGATGGATAGGGATATAGCACTATTTTGCCATTTTTGCAATTCAAGTGAGCATGGTATGTAGGTACATACATTTGCATAAGTATTTATCTCTTTTAAGGCCGGACCGAGGAAAAGCTATTCATAGGCTGATGTTGTGCAAGAATCGTCTGAAGAAATCTCGTTTTACCTAATCATGCTCATCCCAGCAGAATGAAGCGGCAGCAAAAATTTTACCAGCCACTGGAAGCAACTCAACAAGTACAACAGTAGAATCGCATTTCAAGAAGCGTTATCCTTACCTTGCAATCATTGATTATGGCACCCAGAGCGCTTATAGCTCTCTAGGCAAAATCATTGCAGGTAAGGTGTTGACAAAATAGCACGAGAGATAGTTTTCAAGTGCGTTGAATGTTATCGTTCAAATCACGCCATTCCGTTATTTTTCTTATAGCGGGGTTGATTTTTGTGGGCCTATTAAGACTTACTACAATATAAGAGGAAAAAATTCAACAAAGTCCTACGACATCAGCCACAAATGAACTAGAAGCTCTTACACTACGTAATTTATTTATTTTTTTTGGAGTTCCACTTACAATTTTGCCACTTGTAAGATACGTACACATTTATGTCATAGTTCAAGGTGTAAAATAGTTTATAAAAAACTAGAAATCATTAACTCAAAAAAATGTACTTCTATTAATTATAAAAGATGAAACCACTATGCATAAGAGGCCATTCACTGTAAATTTGAAAGACAAAAAAGGGCCACATTCATTAGACTCTTAATTTTGAGAGTTGAGAACCCTCAAAGGGGGGAGTAAGTTAAATGTATAATCGGCAATACTTCCACTGTGGGAACAATAATTTATATGATTGATATTATGGAAACACGATAAGTGTGAGCCTAGATTATTGAATTTTTCTCCCATGACGGTGTGCTTCATAATGAGCGACATGTGATTACAAATGTTTGATTGATTTAAGACACATTGAATAAATGCACAGAACTGAAATTATTATTTTTTAAGTTTCGTTCCTTTATATTTTGCTTCTGTTTTTCAATAATTTCCATAATTCACGGCTTGGTTTCAAAATATTTAATATAAATTATTTCTTTCAATTTTCATTCACCTACAAGTCTACGACTTGGGTCGAGGGTCGATCATACTTTTCATCTCAAATCATATTTCAAAACTTTTACTCATTTTCTCATTGGCAGCCTGCCACCGACCTGAGCGGCGGTTTCACTATAATAAAGAATATGACAGTAGTCACTACACAGTTTTTGAATAAAATCAACATTTGGTTAAACCATCAAATTTTGTTTTACTTATTACCTGATGGATTAAGCTTAAGAGTCATAAAATTTACCGTTATTTACTAACCAAAGGTTTTTTTTCTTCAAAATATAAATATAATAGTAATATCCTTCATTCATTTTCGGTCGGTTTTTCTCAGATTACAAAAGGGTTAGAAAAGTAAATTTAAAGTTAAGACAAAAAAGTACCTGTTTGTAAAAAAGTCAGACGGACTGCACAAGATGCATTATATGACTTAAGACTATATATATGATTTTAAAGGATATTATTGAAAATAAAAAAAAAATCATGCTTATTGTTGTTTAGAAATTAAAAAAAGATGTAAAGTTCATGCTATTTGGATTGACTGCTTCATTTGTCTAGAATTTGCAAAAGAAACTGTTTTCTTTGTTAAAAAAAAAGAACCAAACAAAACTGCTTACTCTACGTATAAAGAATAGATCTAATAAATGTTTAAATTACTTTTATAGTTATATAAATACATTCATCTTGCAATTCGTATATTCACTTATACCTATGAATAAACTTAAAAAATGGAGGCCTGTTTATATTTCTTTTCAATACTCTTATGGCTATCTTTTAAAATGCAACAATAAATATTAAATGCTTACTACGTTTGCTGTTGCTGTTTTGTTTCCGACTTAAGCGTTTTGTACCTTCCCTTCTCTTGGTTATTTTCCGGTGGTTCACATTCAAAAGAAGCCATCGAAAGGGTATTTTCATTAAGCACTGGGCTTAATTGTAGGAACATTATCACTTTCGGAAGTTTCTCAAAAGGACAGATGACTTTTTTCCACGTATTAAATTCCATAACTTGCCTAGCGAGCTGCCGAAATTTCTCAAAATTTATGTGTCCATTTGGTAACCTTAAAAACAAAATTTGAATTGGAAAACAAGATTATTAAACAAATATAATGTGTCATTAAAAGTGACAAAAAATTAAAGAACAATGCTTTCATGACCAAAAATTTAAAAGAAACTGTTCATGGTTATTCATAGAATTTCTAAGAAAAACAGAAAATATAAAAATCTCCCTTAATATCTTGAAAGAAAGTTTATATATGCTTGAAAGAGTTTAAGAGCGTGAAAGAGTTTTAAAATACTGTGATGTAGCGACGAAACTTTCCTTATGTACACGATAAGCCATGAATCTCCCTCATTGGGTCCAACCTTGCGAAATCCAAAACGTATGCAACCAAGAACGTCAAAAACGGTAGAAAACCTGGGCAATGAAAGCCAGTCTGTTCGTGAAGATCCGAATATTTCAGTTCGGAAGCTTTTTCCCTAACAAGTTGATTTCGACTAGAGGCTACATAAACTGGGCACAAAATCTTGATTTATTGACCTTTTCTGTCTTGTTATCTTAACAAACTGTCTGGTTAACTTAAACATACAAAAACAAACGATATAACAATTATCAATGAACAATGTCGGTTATAAAATTAAGAATTATATTCAAAACGCTGAGTAAAAATAGGAATAGCGACATTATGCCAAAGCAACTGCTGCAACTTAGAAAAATAGTAAGAAAAGACTTCAGTACATTAAAATGCGAGTTAGATTAGGGATCACTTTGTCGCAACTTCCCATATCAAAGAATGAAAACTTTCGTACACGAATACACTTCGTCTTAAAAAAGAGTGTCCCTTCAACTACATTTGAGTCCAATAGCGCCTAAACGAAACCTATAGTTTGATGAAGAATCAAGACTCAAGACAAACGAAGCCAAACAGAACAACGAATGAAGATGCAAAAGAAAACAAAGGAAAAGAAAATGAATCAGTTAAGAAGCGCACGTTTGAAGAAATTGAGAGATACCATGATAGGAATGCGCTTCGGAAGTCTTACCAAAAAATAAAAAGATCATGCCAGAGTGTTAAACCTCGCCTTTAAATACCAGCAGAAAAATATAGTAATAGAACCGCAGTCGCAATGGAGGATCGATAAAGACCATTTCTGCAAACTGCTTAACGCCGATGAACTAACAAACTCCGCTGTCAGGCTGGATGCCTCGTTCAACGTGGACGTTCATCAAGAATGCCGTTTTACGGACCTAGAAGAGGTTAACCTTTTCTAATGTAAGCTTGTATCAGATAAAACTGAGGCTACAGATAGCCCCGACCAGATGGTCTGCATTATATTTCGGAAGAAAGCATGCCCCTAAGTATCGTAAGCTCGAACCACAAACAGGATGACTCTCAGAATTACGCCAATCTAAGAGAAAAAAAGTCCTTAACTACAAATAGAAGATCTTTTCTGCTGCATATAACAGCACAAAATAATGAGGGCAAAACGAAGAATGTCATCTGTCAGCCAGCCTCTTGAACCTCTGACTAAATACTTTCTTATATTTCGTATCTTTTTTAGTGAAATGGTAACTTGTCTTTTAGTTATTAATTTTCTTTTATACTAAGTACTTTCGTCTCCTTCTAATGAAAGGGCACTATCGTTTAAGTATGTCACTTGTCTAATTCATTCTACTAAACCTAACCAACAAAAGAGCTCGTGTTTTTTGATTAAATTTCATAGAAGAACTTGAAGGTACATATCCTGTAATTTTAATTATAAAATAGCATTAACTTACATTAAATTACAGGTCGTTTGTATACTGGTTTAGGATTGCAAATTTTGTTGCTCATTCGTATTTATTAAAATACCATTTGTAAGTACATACTGCTTAAATGCCTCGAAGGCTACTTTCATAATTTGTGAATTCTTATAGGAAATAAAATCGAATTTATTACCAAGTGTTTGGACGATTTTTATAATTTGAATTTCTTGCGGTGCAGCAACATCATCAAATAATGACAGATATTATCAACGAATAAGACAAAACGTCACAATCGACAGACAAAACGTCAAGATAGTAATGGACCTTGCCTACCTAGAATCCGCTATAGGCACGGCAAATGACATCATTGAGAACTCAAACGGAGACTTACTCTTTCAACCCACTGCTATTTGGGTTTAGAAGCAATTGGAAAATAAAACCCTCTCTAGAAAAACTAGGGCAAAAATTTATAAGAACTTAATCATCCCAGTACTACTTACGGCGTAGATTGAAGTCCAGGTATACACTGAATTTTAATGCGCACTAAGCTGTGAACAGCAATAAGATTTATGATATCAAAGGAATTCAAAAAAATGTTTGAAATGAAATGGGAAGAAGCAAGGCCGTAGCCAGAGGGGGTTTGAGGAGTTTGGACAAGGGTACGATGGTGCTTCTGCTATGAAAGGCAGTTTTAACGGAGTTCAAGCTGTAATACGCGAGTCTCATCCAGAAGCCTTATACGTGCATTGTGGCGCACACTCTTTAAACTTTGCCTTAGCACATTCTTGTCAAATTCAGCCTGTTCACAACACTATCGGTACCATAAAATCCGTTGGAAATTTTTTTAAACTGTCGGCAAAGCGGACACATTTGTTGCAGGAAATGATCAAACAAAATTATCCTCAAAATAAATGGAAAAATTTAACATCAATGTGTGAAACACGCTGGGTGGAAAACCATGATGGTTTGATGAGATTTGAGGAAATTTTTAAAGCGATAATTGATGCTTTGGAAGAGTTGTGTAGTGATAAGGACTCTGATACGTCATCAAAGGCGAGTTGCTTTTTAAAGTCAATTTTAGCAACTTGCAAATTCACTTCACATGAATGTTTTGTTTACGTATACATTGCCACTTTGAAAGATCTTACAATCCCCTTCATGCGACTTATAGCGTTTTTCATTGAAATCCAAAAGAACTACTCTCAAATGCAGAACTACTCTTTTCAATGAAACATTTTTCAACAGTTTTGTCGTAGTATTGGTGGCAATTGTCAGGAATAGCATTGGGTGCATTCACTTCTGTAGTCACTATGTATTCAAAATTCAATTAGTTTTGTGAATGCAAAATTGAACTACAAACGCAGTAAGTCCTTTTTTGTTTGTAATCTTTCGTATTTTTTCCGTACAGCCGATTGTGAAACGTCGAAATGATTCTAAATTAACTTTATATCTGAAATTTTAACATTACGTGGGGTGAACAATTTTCAACTCATTTCGCAGTTGTTTCTAATGACTTGATTACGTAGTTACTAAAGCAGTGAATGCGCCCACTTGCATATCTTTTTTTTACACTCCATGTAGATGATAGATGGATTGGAAAGGGATGACGACGAAGAAGATGACAACAAATAATGCAGCGAACTAAAAAATTCTAAATTATTTACATATTTCTGCACTCATAATTCAATTACTTTCTTTTTTCTTTTAAATTTTAATAATCACCAAACAAATTTCACAACAATTTTTTTCCATTTGACGTTTGATACAACAGATGTTTTTGCATGTGTGTGTAATTTTCAGAGTAGATCTCCCAACCGATTGGGAGTAGATCTTGGGCGTTTAGAGTAACTCCAGAACTACTCTTTTTTTTCAATGAAACATTAAAAATGGAAAAAGAGTAGATCTTTTCACAAAAGGAGTAACTCTTTTCGTCAATGAAAAACGATATTAGTGTCTGGATTGGAACACGTGGAATTAATAACAAACACTTTACAAAGAATACGCGAAAGCATCGTTCCGTAATTCAAAACAATAAGACTCATAAATGAAAAGATTAGTAAAGATTTTAACAGTTAAAACACTTATTTTATTTCCTCAGATGTACGTTTCAGAAGCAATGCTTCCATCGTCAGTGAGATTTATAAAATTAAATTAAATTAAATTACTTGTCAAAAAACTAATAATAAACAAAAATGTTTCTAAACAAAAATTACAGTTGAGTTGAGTTGAATCTATTAAAAAATTTTTTGAATATTGAATCTTTGATTGGTCCATCATCGCTATTCATTAGATTATTTTTGTTTTTAAATATGTAAAATGATTCAAAAGCATCTAATTCATAATTGCTATTTACATTTCTTATTAGTTTTAAATTTTGCAAAATAAAGCTATGACTATTTTCTAGCATATGTTCTGCAACACTTGACTTTTCTTTTTCATTATGTTTAAGATGTGCAAAATGTTCTTTAAATCTTTTTAGAATAGGTCTTCTTGTCTGTCCTATATATTCTTTTGCACAATCATTACATCCGATAGAATAAATTCCTGACTTTTGAAGTTGTTCAATTTTATCCTTAGATCCTCCAATCAGATTTTTTATTTTTATTTCGCTGCACTCACTCATACGGATATTATATTTATTAAAGATTGGTTTTATCTTAGATGTTATTTCTGGATAGAAATAAAATTTTGAATATTTCTTTTCGTCATTTCCTTCATTCCTTATTAGATCTAAAGTTGTATAATTTCTCAATTCTTGTTTTCTTCTATGTGCAATTGTTAAATCTTCAATCAATTCTTCAGTATATCCATTAATTTTGGCTATGTCTTTAATTTTTTGGAATTCTTTTATTTTTGTTTCTATAGTCATTGGAATATTTAGAGCTCTAAAAATCATTGAGTGAAAAGCTGACATCTTATGTTCAAAGGAATGGAACGAGTCTGATGTAATGTATCTCAGAGTATTCGTTGGTTTTCTGTATATATCCAATTCGAAATTGTCTCCATTCCGAGTTATACTTAAATCCAGAAAATTTAGTTTCCCTTCAATTTCTTCTTCATATGTAAATTTTATTGATGGGTATTTAGTTCTATTTAATTTGTTAATGAGCTGACGGAGTTCATGTTTTTTGATTATCGCCCATATATCATCTACATATCTTAACCAAATTCTTGGGAAATTTACTTGATTTTTCATTTCAGTTTCTATATGCGACATAAATAAATTTGCTAAAAACGGGCTCATATGTGATCCCATACTGCAACCAAATTTTTGTCTGTAAAACTTTTCATTAAACTGGAACCAATTTTCATCCATGCACAGTTTAGTAAGTTTTACAAATTCATTTATTTCTTCTGGTTTAAGTGTATTTTTCTTTCTAGCCATTTTCTCAGAAAAACTAAAGTTTCATCAATTGGAACATTTGGATATAATGAAACAACATCGAATGAAACTTGAATCTCATTGCAAAAAAAAAAAAAAAAATGTGGATGAAAAACTTAAAATTGCACGAATTGTGTCAAGTCAACAGCACAGACAAAACATGAGCACAATAGATCCTGAAACCTATTTTAAAATAAATAAAAATAAATAGGGTGGCGCAACAGAGCGAGGAGCCCCTGGGCCTAGCGCATTTCTCACAACCATGCCTTGTGAGGGAATGGAGGGGACCTAAAATTTTCTGCCGGTTCCGAACGGCTAATCGAGAAAGCGCTTTTCATAGCAATGAATACTAACGGATGACTTGCCAATTCCTCGCGAAAGGCGATACCCGTGGAAAAAACATTTTTGCCTCTGTTGGGATCCGAACTCCAACCTCTGGATTAACAGGCGGACATGCTATCCATCACACCACGGGTACCACAGGATCAGTATAATTAATGATTCCTCTTTTAGATGACTTTTTAAGTCAGCTTAAAATGAGATTTGAAAACCATAAATCAATACTTTCCTCTTTGCGCATTTTGATTCCATCGATCCTTGGCAAAAACGAACAAAATTATAACGAAGAAAACTTCAAATTTTATAAATCTTTTCTGGATTGGGACACTTTAGAAGCTTAATTTAAGCAATGGAAGACAAAATGTGTTACACAAAAAGACACAGAGCGTACAAAGAGCGCAATAAAAGCTCTTGGGGAATGCAATAAGGATCTTTTCCCTAACATCCACAAGCTTTTAAAAATTTTGGCGACACTACCGGTTTCAAAATGTACACCGGAAAGAACATTTTCGACAATGAAACGTCTAAAAACCTACCTAAGAAATTCTACCGGTGAAGAAAGTTTAACGGGACTGGCATTGATGTCAATTCATCAACAAATTGAAATTGACACTGAGGAAGTCTTGGACATATTTGCTGCGCAGAAAGCCAGAAGATTAAATTTAATTTTATAAAAATCATTACGACCTATGTTACTTAATACTTTTTTGATCTTAAATTCTAATAGCTAATAAATAATAACATAAAATATTTAAAGAAATATTTTAGTTTTTTCAAATTGGTTTGAGAGTTTTCTTGGTAAAACTAAGTATGCAATTTTATTATCAATGGTCTATCTAGGAACAAAAATTACTAAAGCAGTTTTTCTCAACAGTTTTTTTTTTTAAATTTTGATTGAAAAATATTTAGCAATTCTGTAAGTAAGTATTTCATCTGGAAACAATTCGTAAAAACTCAATCAACACGTTTCCAGCATATTCAAAAAACCAAAAAAGTTATGAATGAGTTATGAGAGCTTTCCAAAATTTTAAATTTAACCGAAATCAGCTTTCAGAAATTCTGATGTTAAAAAGCGGTTCTGTAGGAGGTACCGCAAAACCCATTCCTACCAAAAGATAGACTGTTTTATCTAAATCGTCAATGCTGTTTTTAGAATAATTAGGTTTTAATTAGCTTGCGAATCGGCCCATCCACTTGGGCTGCAGATTTGCGAACAGGCAGAGGGACAAACAGAATTTTCCAAACCTCTTTTCTACTTCTCACCAATCCATAAAGTGCATATATACTCAGTATAGTACCATAATCCTAGTTAAAATATTCGTGTTTGATCGATCTTCAGCTAAAACGGACTGTATCAATTTTTTTATTACATCTACCATTTAAAAAGGTACACACTGATTGGTGTATTGAATATATATAACCCACGCGCACTATTCGTGGATGCGTACGATCAATGGTGTTCCGAATTACATGCTCGAAAAACGATTATGTATAAATGTTGACCGTAAAATGGACATAGCTCATGATAAATTAGGCAGACGGAACCTTAAATTTTTCTACCCTGGAGAGCTATTTCTTAATTCACATCACAAACTCTCCAACAGATAATCGAGACTCCAGTTAATCTAAGCATATCTCAAGATGACAACGCTCAACCGCTCATAATATGCTTTAAAGAAAATGTTGCTTTACCTGGCCATACATCTGATATGCCAGAAATAAACTATCTTCAGTTTGCGGCAAGGCATGCAATATGTAAAAGAGCTACCTAGCTTAAGTCGCAATCCAGAAGAAGTGCCGCATTTCGGGTACACAAACGACGAAAATGTACAACGCAGCTTAAAAGGTAAGACCTTAGAATCAGTGCGCTGACTTTTTACATCATCGTATGGAAGAAGGATAACAAAAGGTTAGTTTGAAGATATTCGGCACTGTACGTACTGTAAAATTATTGCATTTACCGTCATAATCGATTGACGCGGATACGATAGAGTATAACTAACGACACCTAAAAGGTATCACCATATCCGACGGAAAATATAATGAACCAGTTGTTACTAAGACAACACTAGTATGGGTAGTAGGTAGTGCATCTACTAAAAAAAGCACTAGAACGTCTAGACCAAATTCATTAAAATTTCCACGTGGAAATGGAGGGTACCTACAATCTTCTGCCGATTCCAAACGCTTAATCGAGAAAGTGTTGTTCATACCAAAGAATGAACTATCGGAGGATTTAACTATCAGTGGAAAAACATACTAACCATTACGTCATAGGCACTACAGGCTTAACAAAAATAAAAAAAAAAAGATTTTAGAGCGCTTAGAATATTTGACCCACTTGGGTAAGTTACACATTTTTGAATTAAGATAAAAATTTTATTGCGAGAAATATATATGAACAAAACTTTTTACAAAGGATGATGATTAAACGTCCCTATCTAAATATCATTGAATGTAAAACTAAACCTAATGGTCAATTTGTGAATGCAAGCGATAACGATATTGCACCAGTTGCATACTTTCGATTCTCCTCCGATTATCTTGAAGAGTGTGCTCTTGTTTGTGTAAAGACAATAATATTAGAATTAGAAGGATATCTGCCTGTCAAGTCATTCCATATTCATAAATAAGAATTTACTCGCCTAGTTCAAAAACAGTTCTATAATGAATAAGGTCAGAATACCGTCGCACTTTGTTGCATTTAAAATCGAGGAAATCATTTAAAAATCTGGAGATCGATTCCAACAAAAGAAAATGTTGCTGACGAGGCGACAAAATGAAAACGTTTTCCTTCACTGAGATGATTATTTTGGACCTTTGAATTCGAAAGTTGGTAGACACTAGGAAGACACAGCATTGAAGATAACTAATGACAACAGGACGAATTTTCCGGGTGCAAGCAAAGAATTTAGTGAAGCCGTAAAACAAATAGATCGTAAAAAATGGATATACGAATTTGTAGGTGTGGACCTATAATGTGTTCATAACACCACCATCCCCTTATATGGAGGGGGATGGGAACGAATGGTTCGTTCGGAAAAACAAGTTTTAACAAACACGCAGCTTTCTAGTAACCCTTCCGGCAAAATCCTTTCGAGCATGATGTCTGAGGTTGAAAATGTTGCTAATTCGAGGGAATTAAATTATGTTGCATAAGATTGCTATAAGTCTGTTTTTTTTTTTTAACTGTCAAAAAGATCCAACTCCGGAAAAAGTATTTATAGATTGAGGACGTGTGTCTAAAAAAACATCTATAAAAATTGCGATTTGAAGTTTTACTATCAATCCTTGAGAGTTGTTTAATCTAAATGCATGTGGTCACACTAATTGCCGCTGTGAATTATTTTTAAAAAAGTAGAAGACGAGTTTCGAAAAAAACGAATTAGAATTATAGTTAATGGTAAATATTATTTAAGGTCTTTGGCGTAAGTAAGATTTGTAAATAACATATCATATATGTAAAGGGTTTTCCAATAAGAGGTGTTATTTGGAATGACCTGCGATTTCGACAGTTGCCACTTTCAAAGCTGTAATTTTTTGACATTGACAAGTAGAAACCACGCCACTAAAAATGGAACATGAAATTATTAAAGTTCACTATAAAAAAAAGTCCAGAAAATTTCATCGAACAATAACCTTAACCCAAAGACTAATGAGACCCATTTTCACCATCAAAATTATCGCATCTAAGGCTCGGAAAACCCAAGATTTATTTTTGAGAAGCCTTTCTATTCTCTTTTCAACATGCAACTGTTTGGTGCAGTTTATTGTCCGACGGAGTCATTAGATGCTCCTTTTCAAAAATGAGGCTGGAACAACAGTTACAGTGAATGGATTGCGCTATAAAGAAATGATTAATGATTTTTAGTTGCCAGAAACGGATGGTATTGACCTGCACAAAGTCTTCTTTTAACAAGACGGCATGGCGCTACGTGCCACACAGCAACGAAGTCATTGATCTCTTGCGGTAAAAGTTTCCGGATCGTGTAATTCCTCGAAGAGGTGATCACAATTGTTCACCGAGATCTTAAGATTTAGCACCATTTTCTTTTACAAAATCTCAAAAGTTTTTAGGGTATGTGAAAGAACTTTTGCTGGGGATATGTTTAGCAAACTGAAAAAGCGCGTGCTAAAACTAACCCATCACACAAAATTTAATCGAAATCATTGGAGCCGTTTTCGAGTAGAATCAGTAATACCATATTGGTTGAATGACAGGTACCGTTATTTCAAGACATAGAAGAACAATTCCTAAATACCCTGTGTAGGCTGCCCCCACACATTAGTTAAGCTACAAATTTTGAAGAAAATCAGTCAAGCGGACCAGGCTGTATTTATTATGTAAATTGAATAAACCCGCAAAAAATACTGAAAATAATTTAATTAAATATTCCAGAGATTTCTAGCGAAAATCTAAAAGCTACAAATTTCATAATGATGTGACTGCTTTATTTCCAAGTGTACCGATAGATGTTGCAATAGACTTACTTACTTAGCATTACAGTTCGGGGTGAACCTGGGCCTCAACCAACATCCTTCTATAACGACTTCGATTTCGGGCGAGCTCTCTCCAGTTTTGCACTCTTAGTCGGTTGAGGTCTTCATCCACTTGATTGCGCCACCTAAGACGAGGTCTTCCCCTTCAGCAACTTCCCTGCAATGTGCTTTCAAAAACCCGTTGAGCCGGAGCGTTTGGGTCCATCCGCTCTACATGGCCCAACTATCATAGCCTCGCGATGCGTACTCTTCTGGCTATGCCCATGTCGCGGTACAGCTCATACAGCTCGTTATTGTATCTTCTTCTCCACACATTGTCTTCGCATACGGGACCAATGATCATTCGGAGAATTTTTCTTTTGAAACGACCAAGGGTTTCCTCATCCGCTTTCGATAAGGTCCATGCTTCCACGCCGTAAAGCAGGACTGGGATGATTAAGGTCTTATACAAGGTTACCTTGGTTTTTCTGGAGAGGGTATTGTTTCTCAATTGCCTTCTTAACCCAAAGAAGCAACGGTTGGCAAGGGTTATTCTCCGTTTGATCTCCGCACTGATGTTGTTTTCCGTGTCTACAGCGGATCCTAGGTAGACGAAGTCCTGTACTACCTCGAAGTTATGTCTGTCTATTGTGACGTTTTGTCCAATTCGTCGATGTTCTGTGTCCTTGTATGATGACAACATATACTTCGTTTTGCCCTCTTAACCAGCAAACCCATTTTTGCCGCTTCTGTTTCAATACTCGCAAAAGCACCTATGACATCACGCTTTTTTCTTCCCATTACGTCAATATCTTCTGCGTAGGCGAGAAATTGTACAGACTTTTGAAAGATTGTTCCTCTGGTGTTGACGTTTGAGTTTCTTACAATCTGTTCAAGTATGATGTTGAAGAAATCGCATGACAGTTTGTCGCCTTGCCTAAAGCCTTTTTCGACATCAAAGTTCTCGGTGAGTTCTTTACCGACCTTGACGGAGCAGCGTGAATTCTCCAAAGTCATCCTGCATAGTCGTACGAGTTTTGCAGGGATGCTGAAACTAGACATGGCTCTGTACAGCTCGTCTCTGTAAATACTGTCATACGCGGCCTTGAAATCGATAAAGAGATGGTGAATATCGATATTATACTCTTGGTTGTTTTCCAAGATCTGCCGTAATGTGAAAAATTGGTCTATTGCGGACTTCTCTGGTCTAAAACCACATTGATAAGGAACTATCAAGTTGTTGACGTGGGGTTTCAGACGTTTACATATTACAGCAGCCAACATCTTATAAGCAACGTTAAGGAGGCTTATCCCTCTGTAATTGGCCCAATTGTGAGGGTCTCCCTTCTTTAGGATCGGGCATACGATACTGAGGTTCCATTCATCGGGCATGCTTTCTTCCGACCATATCATGCAGATCAGCTGGTGCATGCTCCTTTCCAACTGGTCTCCAGCTGCCTTGAAAAGTTCGGCATCAAAGCCATCTGCACCTGCAGTCTTATTTCATTTAAGTTTGGATATGGCAAGCTTAACTTCCTCTAGGTCGGGAGGACGGTATTTTTGATCATCGTCCAAGCTGAATGGGCCAATCTGACTGACAGCGTCCTCATCGCCGTTAAGCAGTCTGCAGAAGTGATCTTTTCAGATCCTCAGTAGCGACTGTGACTCTACAACTATGTTTCCCTGCTGGTCTTTACAGGCTTGAGTTCGGGGCTTGCCACCCTGGCAGGATCTTTTTACCTTTTCGTAAAACTTCCGAATCTCGTTCCTGTCATGGCCCCTCTCTATTTCCTCAAACGAACGCTTCTCATGTTGCTTCTTTTTCTTTTTGAGAAGTCGGTGTTCTTCCCTTCTTTTCTCCTTGTAGATCTCGTTATACTGATCGTAAGCAGCGCTTGTTCGTTTTTGCATCACCATTTGTCGTGCTTTTTGTTTGGCTGCATTTGCCTGCCTGCATTCTTCATCGAACCATGGGTTTCGTTTTGGTGGCCGAGTGAAACCCAGAACCTCAGAGGCGGTCGTAGAAACAGTCTTTGGAATTGTCGTCTTTCTCTTCTGTGGGGGCGCATTGTCATTATACGGTCATTAACTAGATTTTGGCTATACACCTTATCCCTGAGTCTTCCTCTAACAACAAATCCGCATCCAAATAAGCGCTGTTTCTGTTGCCTGTAGCAGTCGCCATAGTAGATGTCACAGTTTTTCATCTTCTTTATGCCCGGTCCACTCCATCGCACTTCTTGGATGGCGGTTATGTCTGCTTTGCAGCAGTCCAGGGCGTCCGCTAACTTTCCAGCTGCACGTAATCCATTAAGAGATCTTACGTTCCACGTGCAGATCCGGAGGTCATTGTCCTTTTTTCGTTTGCTTGGGTCATCAACTTTGAAATCATTATCGTTATCCGACGCTATTAGTTGTTTCGGAACTAATATTTTTTTACGTGGTTGGGTAGTTAACCCTACGCGCAACCCCCAACCTGGAGGGCCAGGTCCTTTTGGATCCCTTCGGACATAAAGGGCTGGAATATCCAGTGTCAGTTTCCTGCTGCAGGGGTGTGAGTGCTGCCGTTGGCTCACCAGGAGCTCATCCGCCACCATCTCTACTTCAATACCCTGTCCTAGTATTGAAAGACCCTGAGAGACCTTTAAACCAAATATGTTGGAGTAGCTCTTTCAGGGGTTTCTGCTTTTTTGACTGCTGAAGTCCACCGTTGATCCTGTCATTCGAATTCATCCTCTGGAACATTTCGCAAAAGCTCTCGTAGACCACTGAGATTCGGGCAGTCAGTCATTGTTCATTGAGCATTAAAGTGTTGATCACAATTCTTTTGTTCCGCACTCTTTTGTCAACACTCGCACTTACTAGTTTAGCAGGTCAGCTTCGGACGGAGCATCCCAGGGCCCAGTGGATACCGCGTGGAGATATAGTAAGCACAATTGACGTGTACTATAAGTTGAAACTCTCTTAGTCTGCCCAATATATTTGCTTTGACATATTGGACAAGTAATCTGATAAATTCCGCTCTTATTTTCCACTTCTGGTTTGTCTTTTGTTGTGCCAAACTATGTACGTAATTTGTTGGTATGGGTGTGTGCTAAAGTCAAACCAGCAAGGTTAAATGATTTACCTAACCGATCCGTGATTTCGGGTACATAACAAAGAGTGATGTGACGTCTGACGTGTATTTGATTGTGTTATTGAGAGATTTTGAGAGAAAAGAGTCGAACGATCATCTCTTTTAACTCTTTGAGTTTGCCTTTTCAATAGACGATCGATCAGCGACTTTTTGAACCCATTTATGTTGGCGATGCTGATAATGCGGTTGTATTCTGTCATATAATTTTGCGCTGGTAAAGGTTAGCGAGATAAACGAAATGTCATTGAGTTGAAAGCTGCAATCTTATGTTGGTATGGACAGAATGAATCACTACTTATGTATCAGTCTGTTGTTGTTGTTTTTGGATGCACATCAAATTCAATTCCACGACCCACATGTTTAATCTTTAAGTCCAAAAATTCTAGTGTGTGTTCGGTGTCATGCTTTTTTTCATGTGTGAATTTTATTCTTGGGTATCGGCTGTTGATGTCTGACAAAATTTTGTCAATCTCTGTAAATTTCACTACAGAAAAAATGTCATCGACATTACGCCACCTAATTCGAGGTAATATTCCGTCTCTTTTTAGTTTTTGTTCAAATTTGCACATGAACGCTTCCGCTACAAGTGGAGAGAGGTTGTTATCCATGCTAACACCGAAGTCACATGAATAATATTTGTCTCGGAATTTGAAACAATTATGTTTCGTACACATTTTAATAGCGAAAATATATATGCATCTTTTTCTTTTTCTGAAACATTTCTTTTTTGTAGTTGTTCTATTATAGAACAATATGCAAACTTAAATCAAATAAGACTGCAGGTGCAGATCGCCTTGATGCCGAACTTTTCAAGGCAGCTGGAGACCAGTTGGAAAGGAGCATGCACCAGCTGATCTGCATGATATGGTCGGAAGAAAGCATGCCCGATGAATGGAACCTCAGTATCGTATGCCCGATCCTAAAGAAGGGAGACCCTCACAATTGCGCCAATTATAGAGGGATAAGCCTCCTTAACGTCGCTTATAAGATCTTGTCTGCTGTAATATGTGAACGTCTGAAACCCCACGTCAACAACTTGATAGGTCCTTATCAATGTGGTTTTAGACCAGAGAAGTCCACAATAGACCAAATTTTCACATTACGGCAGATCTTGGATAAAACCCGAGAACATAATATCGATATTCACCATCTCTTTATCGATTTCAAGGCCGCGTATGACAGTATTTACAGAGACGAGCTGTAGAGAGCCATGTCTAGTTTCGGCATCCCTGCAAAACTCGTACGACTATGCAGGATGACTTTGGAGAACTCACGCTGCTCCGTCAAGGTCGGTAAAGAACTCACCGAGAACTTTGATGTCGAAAAAGGCTTTAGGCAAGGCGACAAACTGTCATGCGATTTCTTCAACATTATACTTGAACAGATTGTAAGAAACTCAAACGTCAACACCAGAGGAACAATCTTTCAAAAGTCTGTACAATTACTCGCCTACGCAGACGATATTGACGTAATGGGAAGAAAAAAGTGTGATGTCATAGGTGCTTTTGCGAGTATTAAAACAGAAGCGGCAAAAATGGGTTTGATGGTTAATGAGGGCAAAACGAAGTATATGTTGTCATCAAACAAGGACACAGAACATCGACGAATTGGACAAAACGTCACAATAGACATAACTACGAGGTAGTACAGGACCTTGTCTACCTAGGATCCGCTGTAGACACGGACAACAACTTCAGTGCGGAGATCAAACGGAGAATAACCCTTGCCAACCGTTGCTTCTTTGGGTTAAGAAGGCAATTGAGAAACAATACCCTCTCCAGAAAAACCAAGGTAACCTTATATAAGACCTTAATCATCCTAGTGTTGCTTTACGGCGTGGAAGCATGGACCTTATCGAAAGCGGAGGAGGAAACCCTTGGTCGTTTCGAAAGAAAAATTCTCCGAATGATCATTGGTCCCGTATGCGCAGACAATGTGTGGAGAAGAAGATACAACAACGAGCTGTATGAGCTATACCGCGACATGGGCATAGCCAGAAGAGCACGTATCGCGAGAATACGATCGGATGGACCCAAACGCTCCGGCTCGACGGGTTTTTGAAAGCACATTGCAGGGAAATCGCGGAAGGGGAAGACCTCGTCTTAGGTAGCGCAATCAATTGGATGAAGACCCCAACCGTCTTAGAGTGCGAAACTGGAGAGAGCTCGCCCGAAATCGAAGTCGTTACAGAAGGATGTTGGTTGAGGCGCAGGTTCACCCCGAACTGTAATGCCCGCCTAAGTAAGTAAGTAAGAGAGTAACGTTCGAGAGCAGTTCATTTCCGTATAAAAGAGCACAATAGGTACATTAAACAGAAAGCCACACACAAACTTTTGGTATAGACCTTGATACACCACTCATTTCTAGTCCGTTGGACAATTACAAGCTCATTAGGCATGTTAGTCAACCTTATAAATTAGCTGCATATGAGTCTTTGTATATTTCAATTAACGAAAATTCACGTAATATTGACGAATGACCTATACAATCGAACTTGTTCTCTATTATGATTCGAGTCTTTACTTAATGTTCTTTCTCTTTCTCTTGAGTCTTTTTTCTTACATTGTACTTAACGCTTAACTATTTTGTCATTGATTTAATATATGTTCTAAAATTATGTTTTGTTGTTTTGCATTCAATTTATAGCTTTTTGTTTTTACTTTGTAACCCCCCTTTTATCTTTTTGCTTCAGTGTTCACGCGTGGAGCGTTGATAATGGGCGAACTACCCTTGCCCGAGATTGCAATCCGTAGCTTTTAATAAAGATTCAAATTTAAGATTTAGTCTTCATATGTTTTTAATTTTTAACTTTATTTTTCGTAATTTGCGGTCAATAAGGGCGTTAACAACACCTACATAACTAAAAACTACACTTTTCAGCAGTTTAATACACATAAACACTGAAAATTTGATGAAAATCGTTAGAGCAGTTTTTTTCAAAACCGGTTTTTTACTTTTCACTTTCTTAAAAAATTAGTTTCAAGACCTTGCCAGACAAAAAATTTAAAAAAAAAACCAAGACACTATGTTGAAAATATTCAAAACAGTAAAAAAAAATTTTTTAATTAGGGGCCGTCCAAAAAATACTTTCGCATTCTGGGGAAGGGGGGGGGGGGCGGAGTCCCACTGCAACGGAACGTTCGCCGTTCATGTAAAATTTTTACTATAGTATTTCTCTCGACTAGTTCCTTTTAAAACCTTTGTCATGATAAAACCCATTCATTTAATATTAGTAAGTATACGTTTTTCTCAGAACGACTTTTTTCGACCTTGTTCAATCGATTTCTTAAAGACCAATGAACCAATTTTAAAGCTTTTATTTAATATTAAATAATCGCAGTAGCTAAGTCTGTGCGAATCTGTTTTTAAAAAGTTTTATAATTACTATTTATATTATCATTTTACAAAAAAAAATAGCTAAAATTGAGAAAAAAAATCTAAAACGCCGCCATTTTGCGAAAAAAAATTAAAAAACTGCTACGCACAACGATAGCAGATACTAAAAAAATTTTCATTTTTCAAATTCAGATAAGTCATCAAAGGTGACATGGTTGGGATAATGAAGGAGAATTTTTTTTTTACAATTATCAAAATGCATGTAACTAAATCAATTTTGTATATTTTTTAATAAAATTTTGTGTACATATACTTTAATGTATACTCCTTAAATATTAATATACCCAAGCAAAAAAATTCCCAAAAATTCCCAATTTTTTGGCCTGTCACAGTGGCGTTCCCTCTTAAGACTTGCAAATTTTCTATTGTTTTGCTTCATCCAATAAACTTTTTTATCAAATGAATTTCTTAACATTGAATTACTGAAAGCAAGTACTAAAAGATTATTGATCATCATTTTGGATGTAGCGGGGTGCTTTTGGATCACCCATATTAAAATTCTCGAAAGCTGGTGAATTTAACTCAGAAGAATAGGACCATAAAGTTTGAATGCCTTATATTTTTGCCAAAACTTAATGAGTAACAAACGTTACTTGATGCTTAGTTTTTATATAAATTAATATATGACTTTACTAGTAATTTTTTTTAAACTTACCTATTCGAACATCCCTCGTTTAAAAAGTACAAATCCTTAACTAGTAAACTAAAAAATGGAACGATTATACGTTCCCGTTCATTTGTAGCACCCTCGGAACGCCACATAGCTGCCTTTAGAGTTGATCGATAGCTGTTGAAATTACTTGTTGGATCCATTTGGTGTTCGAGTACGGAGAATTTAGCCGATTGTATTTTCGACCACTATTGTGTGGATAAAACAACAAAAATGAACATTTGCATTGGAATTATAAATTATTATTGTTTTTATTTTTGTGAAAACTATAGAATAAAATTATTATAATTTATAGGCATAAAAAATAAAAAAATAAAATCACTTAAGAGTTATGACTTCAATAAAATCACCGCCACCGCCTTAAAATCGTTTGCAGTCACAAATTACATAAATAATTTTGAAGACTGTAAAGTAAGATGCTTGGAACTAACTTGGTAATACAACCAATCAATTGCATCTGACGAAAGAGAAAGGAGAAAAAAACTAAGACATATATAGAAATGTAAATTTGTTCGAATGACCAAATATTTGAAGAAAAATGCTGAAAAATGCTTAAGTTTCTAAAGACGACGGAACCATTTTTTTACCTTCTGAACTGGTTTGAACTTATAAAACTTTTATCCAACCAAAGCTGGAGTATAATTCCCATATTCGTTCAGGTGCTCCTCAAACATCATGATCATCCCACTTCTGCTATAGGGCACGAAAGTAAGTACCTTATCTAAAGCGGATGAGAAAACCCTTGGTCGTTTCGAAAGAAAAATATTCCGATAGATCTTTAGTGCCGCATTTGAAGAGAAAGTGTGCATAAGAAGATTAAACCACAAAGTGTATGAGAAGTACCGCGACTTGAGCAGAGCTGAAAGAGTACGTATCGCGAGACTACGATGGTTGAGACATGGAGAGATGATTGACAACAACACTCTAGCTCGAGGATCACTGCAGGGATGTCGCAAGAAGGGGAAAAAATTGTCTTAAGTGGTGCAATCAAGTGGAAGAAAAAAATAATGCGACAAAGAATTTGAAACTGGACAGAGTGTATCAAAAATGAAATAAGTGGGGAAAGATGTGGACTGAAACTCAGGTTCACCCGAACTGTAATGTCCACCGAAGTAAATAAGTGAAAAGGTAAGCTCCTCAAACATCATTGTGCTTACTTGATAGGGTACACAACACAGCCTTAAGACTGAAAGGTGATATAGACTCAATTATAGAATCGATTGATTCTCTCGAAATGTTACTTGTCTAACACCTTTTCATTGCTTTTATCACAAAATGTGCTCAAACTTGTTGCATTTATTCCTCGCTAGGAATACGTATCAGATTTACTTGAACATACAATCAAGTATAAACACTCATATTTAGGTTGATCTACCCGTATGTGGAATGAGTTTTCAGACTCCGTTTGTCCCCTGCATTACGGTTCACAAAACGCCCTACTTAATCTTCTCCTGTTTTCCTTTCATGCTACCTCGAATAGAACACTGAACTAAGAAAGTACTATTCATCACCGTCATACCACCCACACAAGTGATGCACCGAGAAAAAATCTAAAAGCAAGAATAATGTGGGCAGTACCAGATTGTTTACTCACTGCAGCTCCTTTCCGCAAATAGTTCTCAAGTTTAGAGACTAAAAATGCTAAACGAAAATGATTCCTTTCCACATGTTTATATAAACATCTTGATTTCATCATCATCATCGATTAATCAGTCATCAGCCATATCTGCATAGCGACATTCAGTCATCGACTGAGGCTAAACAATATCAGTAAGGTAACAAAAAATTAAGCAAATAGGTGCAAAGTCCTGAGACCAGAAATTAAGCTGATCTGCTATACAAATTATTAAGGCATGTATTTCCCGACCGAAACGTCCGACCATTACTTGCAGAGGACATAAATGAACTTGCTGATCAAACAGAGCTACCGCCTCTTGTCTTCGCATGTTACCAAGGGCTGTGTAATAATTAATGCCCTCCTTTTTGGGATATTATAAAGGCTTCCCAAGCCGAAAACGGTTGATGGCTAATGAGCCTATCTGAATGTAAATGCCAAAATAAAGACGGCTAAGGAGCCAAACTAGTCTTTTCGATTCTGGAATAATAATGAATGCTTTATTAATTCAACTTAGCCTATTTATACATAATTGATATTCTTAATTCTACTCATACATAGAAATGCTCACACTTGCCGGTCACTGACTCTGGAGCAAACCCCGACATCGTGCAATTCACATAGCATGGCTTTTCAAGGCCAATGCTGTGTCAAATTACGTTTGCCATGGCCAAACGTATCTCGTCACTTGATATGGTTCAATGTACCATGCATTCGCAAATGACCAGACACGTTTGTGCACATTGTTGGGTATTCGCATTTACTATTAATTTGCTGATACGGCAAGTGTGCATTATTATTATTGTTTGTTATTATTATTATTATTGTTGTTTGTGTGATTCCTTCACACCACCCTTCCTGGGGAAAAGGAGAAATCATGACATATCTTGATTTCTTCTTTTAAGCTACACTAATGTATATATTTTTTTTTTTTCTCTTTTTTTTTTAAACATTATTTTCTTTTATATTAATTGAAATAGCACATACTTAGTGTGTATCATTACTTACGCATATAATATAATATAATTTTTTTTATTCATTCATACAAGTGAATTATTCTTCTTATGTTCTAGTTGTGTTCATTCATACAAGTAAATTATTCTTCTTATATTCTAGTTATATTCTTCTTATATTCTAGTTGTGTTCATTCATACAATTTTTTTTCTTAAAAATTAAGTTAATTAATTAAATGAAGTAGTTATCTTGTATGTATATATGTGCATATAATATTATTTACATTCTCTTCCCTTTTTTTTTCTCTTTTTTTTTAGTTTGATTTAATTAGCGCTTATATAAAAGTTAAATACATGTAAAATGGTTTTAGTCTATTCTTGTGTACTGTCACTGTTTTGTTATCGTATTTGATATCACAATTTACACCATTTTGAGACAAAACTTCGTATGGTCCTATAAATATTGGATCCAATTTTTTCCTAGCTTCGTTTCTTAATAAAACTAAACTTCCTTTTTCAAAACTACTGCTCTTTGTTTGTCCCTCTTTATCATACCTATCTTTCCTAACATTTTTCTTCTTTATAAGTGTTTCTCGGGCATCTCTATGGGCAATTTGTAATTTATGTTCAAGGTCAATTACGTAATTGTCATAGTTGTACACCGGTTCCAGTTGTTTTGTCAGATTGTTGGGTAAGCTACATTGCTTTCCGAATATCAATTCGAATGGAGTGTAACCCGTTTCTGAGTGTACGGAAGTGTTATAACAGAAAACGTAATATGGCAACCAAGTGCTCCAGTCCGTGTGTTTTTCTGAGACGTAACTTCTAAGATATGCTCCTAAAACCTTATGTGAATTTTCTAAAGCTCCTATGCTCTCATGATGGTACGCTGTAGATTGTAATTGTTCTATTCTCAAAAGCTTACAGATACTTTTGAAAACCTGGTTTAGAAATTCGGTTCCCTGATCAGATGCTATTGTATGGGGTACTCCGTACCTTAGAATAAAACCTTCTACTAGAGCTTTAGCTACCGTGCCTGATTCTTTATTTGGGAGTGGTATAGCTTCGATAAACTTGGTAAGCTCATCTTGAATGGTGAGTATGTATTTAGATCCATCTTCAGATTCTTCTAAAGGTCCTACTAGGTCTATAAATATTTTGTCAAAACCTGATTCGGCTGTGGATGTGATAGTCATTGGTTGTTTCTTCGGTTGGTTATATTTGTTTCGTTGGCATACTGGGCAGTGCTTAACGAATGTCGTCACATCGTTTTGCATTCCTGTCCAAAAGTATTTTTTCTTTATATTTTGAATCATACGGTTTATACCTGCATGTCCACTGGTTGGAAGTATGTGAAAGTCGTTTAGTATTAATTTCTTCTTACAAGGATCGGTAATTTCAATAACATTATCTATGAGGTATACCTTTATATTACTTTCTTTAAACATTTCTCCTAATATATTTTTTAATTCATTAATTTTATATTCTCGACGGCCGTCCGAGAGTTTCTTTATTTCATTTTTAGTAATATATATTCTCTTAATTGATTTGGGCCCGCAGAATTTTTGCACATCCCTCGACAATATTTTGCCAAATAATGTCGATTGGGTTGTAGTGCTGTCCTTGGGCTTCTTTAGGAGAAAACTATTCCCTTTTGGAATATACGCCAAAACTTTGTTTGGTCCTATTATTATGTCGTCCTTGAAATTAACTAAATCTTCCGTAAAATTGTCAACGATTTTTAATTCAATAACCTTAAGTCCACTTTCGGGTGGTTTCAGAAGTTCTGTTATTTTTTGTTCATTGGTTTGTATCTTATTATCTTTGGGTGTATTTTTATCTTTATCATCTACTTTCGACTGGGCTCTTGTTACTACACAAATATATAATTGTTTTAATTCTTCAGACTCTACTTTAATGCGGCTAAGCGCGTCAGCGGTACAGTTGTCTTTACCGGGGGAATATTCTATGTAAAAATTGTATTCTTCTAATAATAGTCTGAATTTAGTTAGCCTACTACTAGGTTCTTTTAGTGAGAACAAGTATACTAGGGGTCTGTGGTCTGTCAATATTTTGAACTTTCTTCCAAACAAATATGGCCGATAGTGTTTTACTGCCCAAACTATAGCAAGTAATTCTTTCTCAATAGTACTATAGTTTTTCTCTGCCTTATTAAGAGTTTTGCTTGCGTAAGCAATTGGCCTGTCATCGGAATTAGACAAAACAGCTCCTAAAGCGAAACCTGAGAATAAATTCTTCACTAAAATTTGGAAATTGGAGAATTGTGGGACTTATAAGGATTTCTTTAAGCAAATTGAATGATTCTTCGCAATCTTTATTAAAATTGAATTCAACATCCTTTTTCAATAACCGATTTAACGGGATGCAAATGGTAGCAAAATTTTTAATGAATTTTCGATAATAATTAGCGAATGCTACGAATCTTCTTACTTCATCCGCGTTAGTAGGAGTTGGATAATTTTTCATTGCGGCAGATTTGGTGGGGTCAGGTAAAATTCCTTTGTCCGATATAAGGTGTCCGAGGTATAATACTTCTTTTCGCAAGAAAGAACATTTTCTCGGGTGTATTTTGAGATTTACTTCTCTCAGACGTTCAAAGACTTGGATCAAGTTTTTGTTGTGGTCCATTAAATTTTTACCAAAGATTATAAGATCGTCAAGGTAGACGAAACATCGTGAATATGTTAGTCCTGACATGGCTATAGACATCATTCTTGAAAACTTACTGGGTGAGATCTTTAAACCCATTGGTAGACGTTTTAACTGGTAGTGACCATCCTCTGTCGAGAATGCCGTTATTGGTCTACTATTGGTATCTAGCTCCATTTGGTAATACCCTTGACTTAGATCTATACATGAGAAGTAAGTTGCTCCTCCGATCATATCATAGATGTCCGTTATGTTTGGCAGCGGAAATTTATCATCTTCGATTCGATCGTTAACGTGACGATAGTCAATCACCACTCGGAATTTCTGAAGACCGGTAACGGGGTCTTTCTTTTTCGGCACAATAAGTATTGGAGAATTCCAAGGGGAGATGGACGGTTCTATTATGTCATCCGACAACATTTTTTTTATTTCCTCCTTTATATCTTCCTTCTGAGTGTGTGGTAGTCGATACGGCTTGGTATATTTTGGTGAAGATTCTTTTTTAAGTTTAATGTCTGCCTTTCCAATATGGGTATACGTGAGTTTGTCACCATCTACGTGAAAAATATCTTGAAATTTTGTACATATTGCTTCAATCTCGGTTTTTTCTTCGCTATTTAATGTTTCAAAATTTATTTCATTTAGAATTTCCTGAACTCGTTTGTTTATTGATTTATCTATATGGTTATAATGTAAAATAAAATGCTCTGAAGGAGAGAATGATATGGGTTCAATCCATTTTAGAGTTACAGCTGAGTCACGGGTATTCAGAATTTTCACGGGTATTTTTCCCTCTTTAACAGTTGATAGTGAACCTGCCATGAAAACATTTTCACATAATTCTTGTGGATAAAATATTCGAGAATCAGAATGTTTTGTAGTCATCCAATAAGTTGCTTCACACCGTGGAGGTAAGGAAACAACATGTATGTTTTGTCGAGTATATATAGGTAGAATGACGGGTTGGTTATCTACTTTTAACTCAAACGAAAATTTCTCCAGATTTATAATGGCTCTGAATTCTGTTAGGAAATTCTCTCCGATTATACCATCCACTGGGATCGGAAATGAATCACTTACTACGTGAAATTCATATGGAATGGCAAATTCTCCTAGTTGTAATACGTAGATACATGTCCCTAAGGTTTCTAGATTTCCTGAGATCCCTAATACTTTTGTCTTTTTTCTTTCATCAATATTAATATTTTTAGTAAGTGAACATTTTTTTATAACGCATATTGAGGCTCCTGTGTCTAGTAAGAATTGTTTGTTTATGTTGTTTTTTAATGGGATCTGTATGTAAATGCCGTTTGATATTCCAACAGTACAAATGGCATCTGTTGTCTGTGGATTTAATAAATTCCCTCCAATGGGTCGGCTTCCCCTTCGGTGGGTTGCTCGTTTCCCATTACCAACACCTGATTATGATTTCTATTAGGTTGACTTATACTATTCGACCTATTGGTATTATTGTTGTTGTCACTGTGATTATTACTGTTATTATTAGTATATCTTTGTCTATCATTATTGCTAGTAAATCTGGACCTGTTGTCGTTGTTATAATAGTTATTATTATTATTTCTATAGTTATTACGATTCCTAGAGTTTTGTTGGTTCTGATATGAAGGCCTAGTTGAGTTGTTATTCTGTGGGTGCGAATTTCTGCTTGGTTATTGGAATTAGTATGCGAGAATCTAGCTCGAGCGTTGTTAGAATTATTATGTCCATGATAGTATCTACCACTATTATTCATGAACCTAACAGTGTTTGATGTGGATGTAGAGGTTTGATCTAATTCCACTATATGCCGGATAGCGTCTTGAAGATTAGTGTGTCTGGCGCTATCTAATACTATTTTTAACCTATCGTTACCCCCTTTTTTAGAAATGCTAAACCTCTTCTCTCATTAGCTTTGGTTAAGATTTCCCCTGCTTCTTCACCATGGCAAGAAACTTCTAGTTCTGTCATTTTTGTAACAAGTGTTTCGATGTCTGTTACGAATTCTCGCACAGGTCGATTACCCTGATATGTCTTACTAAGTTTGGTTTGTATTGTTTCTATTGTTTCTTTTGGTCCACATTTTTCTATTAAAATTTTTTTTTAATGAATCAAAATTCTCTGGTTTTTGATTACCTAGTTCAGTAAGAGCTTTACCTTGAATTTTGCATTTTAATATAAATTTTACTAGTGTGGGTTTTGAGGTTTCATCAAGGGCGTCATAGTAGAATTCTACGCTGTTTATAAAATCCCTAATGTGTTCAGTTCTCTTGGCCTCCTCATCACAGTTGAGGGTAGACAATTTCTGAGCTATACTGAAATTGAATATTTCTGCCATGTTTTCAACTACTTCTAACTCTTTGGTTTCTTTATCTTCTTCTTCTTCTATGTTTTCTTCGCCTAGTAATTTCTCTTCGGCTTCTTTATCTTCTTCTTCTTCTATGTTTTCTTCGCCTAGTAATTTAGTTTTTTCGTCTAATATTTTATTTAGTCTGACTAATAAGTTATCTACAATTTTTTTTAAAGTTTGTTGATTTGTAGCCTTTTCTAATTTTTCATATCTTTCATTGAACTCTTTTTCTAATTGAAGTATTTCTTGTCTCTTTCCAGTAATGTAATTTTCGGAATACTTTCTTTTCAGGGTTTTATTAAAGTTTTCAAGTATTTCCTTTAGTGTTTTTATTATGTTTAGCATATTTTTAATTATTTATTCATAAAAAAAAATTTTTTTTTTTTTAGCATCTAAAGGGTGATTTTTTTGAGGTTAGGATTTTCATGCATTAGTATTTGACAGATCACGCGGGATTTCAGACATGGTGTCAAAGAGAAAGATGCTCAGTATGCTTTGACATTTCATCATGAATAGACTTAGATCTGCCACAACGTCGAATTTTCAGTGAATGGGCCCTAGAAAAGTTGGCAGAAAATCCGCTTTTTTATCGACAAATTTTGTTCAGCGATGAGGCTCATTTCTGGTTGAATGGCTACGTAAATAAGCAAAATTGCCGCATTTGGAGTGAAGAGCAACCAGAAGCCGTTCAAGAACTGCCCATGCATCCCGAAAAATGCACTGTTTGGTGTGGTTTCTACGCTGGTGGAATCATTGGACCGTATTTTTTCAAAGATGCTGTTGGACGCAACGTTACGGTTAATGGCGATCGCTATCGTTCGATGCTAACAAACTTTTTGTTGCCAAAAATGGAAGAACTGAACTTGGTTGACATGTGGTTTCAACAAGATGGCGCTACATGCCACACAGCTCGCGGTTCTATGGCCATTTTGAGGGAAAACTTCGGAGAACAATTCATCTCAAGAAATGGACCGGTAAGTTGGCCACCAAGATCATGCGATTTGACGCCTTTAGACTATTTTTTGTGGGGCTACGTCAAGTCTAAAGTCTACAGAGATAAGCCAGCAACTATTCCAGCTTTGGAAGACAACATTTCCGAAGAAATTCGGGCTATTCCGGCCGAAATGCTCGAAAAAGTTGCCCAAAATTGGACTTTACGAATGGACCACCTAAGACGCAGCTGCGGTCAACATTTAAATGAAATTATCTTCAAAAAGTAAATGTCATGGACCAATCTAACGTTTCAAATAAAGAACCGATCAGATTTTGCAAATTTTATGCGTTTTTTTTTTAAAAAAAGTTCTCAAGCTCTTAAAAAATCACCATCACATTTATGACTGTTAACATGTTCTCTTTTTTTTTGTTTAAATAAATTTCTATAGTTAGGACAGGTTTTTTAATTGGTTGTTTACAACATTTTCCACTTTTCTGTTAAAATAATATTTTGTCATTTTGAAAGCAATGTAAACTATAATAACTATTATAATAATGATTATTACATCTATTAATAGCAAACTAGAATTAAGTACGTTATTGTTGCTGTTGTTTACAACGACTTCGTCCTTGCTAGAGTTTCCTCCCATTTTTTTTTTGTTTAATTTATATGAAAGATTTTGGATTTGTTGACTTTACAAAAGTTCTTTGTTCTATTGTTTATGGATTAAAATTGGTTTACTGCTTCTATTTTGCTTTGTGTACAAATTTTCTTATTACAGGTAAAGAATTTAAGGATCATTACGTATATATATATTTTTTATTTTTGCCTTTAGTTTGTGTTGTTGAAAATGATACGACAAACAAATTGTAAGTGGGTTATTTCAAATTGTAAGTTGGTTTTGCAAGAAAACGAAGACAAATCAACCTGTTGTTTTTTGCTGAATTTTGTGCATAGAGGATTGCTTTATAGTTTATTTTTCGACATCAATCTGCCATCAATTCCCTGTTTTGTTGGACTCCTCAAGATCTACGTTCTCCTACGAAAATATAGGCGATAGCCAACCGCAAGCACTGTGAGGCACTGAACCTCCTACTGAGCTTCGGGGGTCCGGGGTGCAGGCTTCAAACTTGTAGTCGATTAACGTCGAAGTGGTTCGATTCCTCCTGATTTTTTACTCCTGATTTTTACCAGCTCCTGGCAAGATCGCCATGTAATAATTAATGCCCTCCTTTTTGGGATATTATAAAGGCTTCCCAAGCCGAAAACGGTTGATGGCTAATGAGCCTATCTGAATGTAAATGCCAAAATAAAGACGGCTAAGGAGCCAAACTAGTCTTTTCGATTCTGGAATAATAATGAATGCTTTATTAATTCAACTTAGCCTATTTATACATAATTGATATTCTTAATTCTACTCATACATAGAAATGCTCACACTTGCCGGTCACTGACTCTGGAGCAAACCCCGACATCGTGCAATTCACATAGCATGGCTTTTCAAGGCCAATGCTGTGTCAAATTACGTTTGCCATGGCCAAACGTATCTCGTCACTTGATATGGTTCAATGTACCATGCATTCGCAAATGACCAGACACGTTTGTGCACTTTGTTGGGTATTCGCATTTACTATTAATTTGCTGATACGGCAAGTGTGCATTATTATTATTGTTTGTTATTATTATTATTATTGTTGTTTGTGTGATCCCTTCACAGCTGCGAATAAGCCTGCTAATCAACCAGAGGTCTTTTGTGTGCCATCAGTATGGTTAGTATATCTGGCTGTTATATGGGGGGTGGCTTAACAGAGTGGGGGCCTAGCATATTCTCAAAACCATGCCTTGTGAGGGAATGGAGGGGAACTATAGTTTTCGGACTAGTCAGAAAGCACTTTTTTCATGGCAATGAAACTACTATCTAAGGACTTGCCAATTCCTCGCAAAAGACGATACCCGTGTAAAACCTCCCTCGTAACAGCTAGGCATGCTTACTTTACTATAAGAGTTTTTTTCATTTCATTTCATTTTATTATAAGGTACTTAGTTTTAAGATTTACATCTTGTTTATAGCTAAGTATATAAAAAGACTTAACTATGATTTAAGTTAAAGAGAAAAGGAAAAAAAAAGAGAACAAAATATACAAATATTTCAAATAAAAAGCAATTTTTGCATTCGATTAGATTAGAGTTTTGTATGTAGGCCTTGAAGACCTTTTCCTCAGAAGTTACATGTTCCTCTTCGGAAAGACCCTAGCCAATCCGAAGATCAAGACCGCAAATCACAAAAATTAGCGTAGGATTCAAATGCACACATTAAAACCATATTGATCACAAAGTGGTACAAGCAATCTTCGAACGGAAAACTTGCCTTCATTTTTTCTGATCAAACCTGTTTAAGATTAACTTAATAGCAATGCAAGTCCACAAAAAAATATGGTATATTAACTTAAAAAAAGTTTAATGCCTTGCGCTATTTTTACTATTTCATGTTCGCAGTTTGAATGAAATCATATCTTTTAATTCCCGATGCACTGTGATTTAAGCTTAAAAAATTTAATTTTTCGTTCCATATGAAGACACCTCCACCCTAAGAATATGAAACTCCAGAATAGAAAAAAATTTGATTTAAATCTATTAAATTTAAGTTAATACATAAACTTTGAATGAAAAAGTAATAATAACTAATAACTCAAGATAAATAAACAAAAGTTTTAATAGTTAAATAATACACTTAAAAAAGTTCACACTTACGGTTTTTTTGAGCCTTGAAATTGGTGATAAATTGAGACCAGCAATGATTGCCATCAGACTATTGAAATTTCCAATATTGAAACACTCACGTGCCGTTTCAATCCAAAATTCAATAATTCGCACTCGTTGCTTCTTCTTTGGAAACTAAAAAATAAAAACTATTAGAACCTCTTATTAAGATGCGAGTCTGATCAAATGGAACATACTCTGACAATTTCTGTTGCAGTGAAATAACTTAATCTATTGAACCATTGTACATATGACTCCAAGTTCCTGGTTTTCTTCATATCACTAAACGATTCTAAATGATTTTCTTTAGCAAAAGCTTGTACAAATTCCTCTGGTCCAATGTGTGACAGTCGTTCCAATTCTATATGAGTCAGCTGATGTGCTAACAGTGCTGCGTTGGAACACAAATCGGAGATCCCATTGAATTCAACACCGTTTTTTATGGTGTTTGCACTCGTACAACCACCAGTACTCATTCCTCCACCCGGGCCGAGAATATTCACTGAGTTCGATGAACTATCACTTTGATGGCTATTATGATGGTTGAAGGATATCGATTGATGTTGATAACACGTTCCAGTGGCTGTTGTATACGAAGATGATAACGACTTAAAAGGCACACCAACCATTGAAGAGGATGCCATAGCTTGGGCAGTATTGGAAGAATCAACCACAAGCGAAGAATGCATGTCATCCCGATCACTGGATGATGTTGATCCTGCATAACCACTGTTAGTGTGACCCCCATGATGAACCGATGCCAAATATGACTTTTGATGAGAAATCAAGTCTTCATGTACGTTGTTTTCGTTAACGGTGAGTGTTTGAAGAAATTCTTCGTATTTTTCGAGTACGGTCAGTCTTTGAACCAATTGTTGCAAAATACTTGAAACGGTTTTTCCCAAACTGTTATCGATATAGACACACTTTCGAGCCAAATTGCGGACATGCTGCATTAATCGCTCATCGCGAAAATCATACGGAAAAGTATCAATCCATTCAGACAATAATTGAATACAGTTTTCAGCTGATTTTATCGCCTTCTGACAGCTCTGCTCGTCAGCAAATTGTGGTGCATACAACTGTTGCGGTTGGCCCACCGAACAAACGCTTTGTTGTTGGGGTAAGTACTTCTCATCAACAACGTCAATAGATTGTACTATCGTAGAACATTGCTTCTGTTGGTTCTCCCAAGTATCTGAGATTCTTGCAAGAAGTTCATGAGGCCGGATAAAAAGTCGAGCACTCAAAAGAAAAGAAAATATAAACGACCGATCCGGATAATATTGACTAGATGGCACCATGTGTGCTATAAGGGCGTCCAAGGGCCCAGAAATGAGATTACCATCCCGAAATACGAGTCCGTTTTCTACAGATGTTGTTGAAATTGTTGATGCTATGCCTAATGATGCAGCCGCATTTGACGTATCATCAGAAGGGTTTAACCGGGCACTAACTTCACTTGCAATTCCATGCTGTAGAAGCGGTTGTTGTATATATGGCTGTGCTTGTTTTGGCTGCGATGATGACGACGGGGGGTTAGTTGTTATACAACTGCTCGATGACATTGACGTTTCTTTACCCGATTCGGGACTTTTTACATTTTCATCATTTGACCTAAAATAATTACTCAAATTTTCCTGTGAAAAAATTAAAAACAAAACAAATAACAGTTAGCAACAGCTTTTGTAACGTTAACAGTAGGGATAGATAAATACAATTGAAAATTATAAAAGTAAAGAACAATTAAAATTGTATACAGGTTGACTTGCATAACATGCCAAAAAAAATACAGGTTGGAAAGAAAATAAAGAAAAAACCTTGACTAAGATTTTGTTCGAGACCGTTGAACGTCACCTTACGCTAAGGACGCATCTGGAATAGAGACTAGTTCTACACTTTTAACAGAATTGTACTTTGCGGTCTCTCATCTTTGAGATTAAGGCTTAAATGCTCCTTCGTTATCGCTTCCTACAAACCCTTTTGATTCGACAAATTTTGCGATCGGCCCCTTAACACATGTTCTTAAAAACTTTTAAGACAATATTGCGTTCCTTTTGACATTTTATTATAATTAGTAGTACTGTTGCACTTTAAAAAAAACTCAACAAATTTCTTTTCGTACCTGAGTACTGTACTCAAGTACTCGACGAATATGTAGTTGATGTTATTACATTTTTATTGAAATGCATTCGGTTTTCCAATCCTAACCCTAACGGCGTACCCCACAGGCGGATCACTAGTGTGAAGCAGAAGAGTGGGAGAGTTGTGATCGCTTCAAGATCACTACTCGTAACGCCGGAAATGAAGAAGAAGAAAGAAGAAGAAGAACCCTCTTTGACTGCAAATGACTGTTGGTAAATAGATTTAAAAAATTACTCTATTTGAGGAAATTTTTGAATGGTGACATATGCTTCTATTCTCGAAATATGTATTATCTGATGACCTGTTAGGAAGTACATGCATACGTTTTTGCATAATTCAGGTATTATATGTCGATACTATCAATAACATTTATTATGCTGCAGGTCCGCCAAGGGCGGTATAAATAAGCAGAGTCGAATGAGAACAGTTGATAGTGTTCGACATTTTTGAAGAAGCCCAAAAGAAACCCACATGCAGTCTGTTCAGATATAAAAAGATATTTTTTAGTCGAAGTTCAATCCTGGCTTGATGAACAAACCAAAAGAGGACTCAATCGACATAATTTTTGATCTGCAGCAAAATCAACCTCTTACGAAGCTTTCTGTTGGAGAAGTCTTGTATACAAGACAAGTTCGGGTTTACAGCATGAGAATCGTTAACCAGAAGAAAAATCAATTATAATTGGCTAGAAACTGATAGCCCAAAAGGAGCTTGTTACGTTACGTTACAATTAAATTATAAATAAGTATTTGGCAGCATCTATTCTCGCGAATCGAAAAGTGAACAAAGACGAGGCAACATGAAGAATATCCGCCAACCATCGTCCTCTTTCGTTTTCCGACCAGCAACCAACCAAGTACTGTGCCACGAGTCGATAATAAAGAACATTAACCATTCCACGGTATTTTAATCTTTTAATACAAAGTCTACTACATACACAACAACTAGGGACGAGGATGGGATATCAATTCCTTCAATAAAGCTACATAGATAATCACTAATTAAATGCCTGAGGAAGACGAACAAGAGAATTTAAATACATTGGAGGACAGAGCCAACAATTTGGACACCGTAGAACAGGCCCCCAACAAAATAGCATCAGTTCAAGCCAGCTTCACGATCGAGATGTTTGATCCTTCAGCATCAAATTGGAACCGTTGGGTACGACGTTTAGAAGGCTCTTTTAAAGTGTTCCAAATCGGTGAGGAATTAAAAACTCAATACCTTCTTCATTTCATTGGTACCTCTTCTTACGATATTTTGTGTGATAAAGTCTGAGTTACCAACGTCAAAAAGTTACACATTCCCTTGCGACAAGATGAAAACTTTTTACGTTCCTGAACCTTTGGAAATTGCGGAGAATTTTAGATTTCACCAAAGAAAGCAGAGCGACGTAGAAAGTATTCAAGAGTACATAACCTCCCTACAAAAACTTAGCATACATTGCAAATTCGGTGACTACCATCATACAGTCCTACGTAATCTGGGGGTCGATTCTGTAACTGTGAAGCTGTGAAGTGATAAAAAAATATCACAACTTCACAGCGAATCCGATTCTCGTTCTGTGAAAAATGAAAACAAACGTCAAAATTTCTTCACATGATAAATTATTTATCACAAAAGTATTTCTCAGTGAAATTTGAAAATGGGAATTCAAAAAAAGAGGGCAAAAGGCTTCAATAGCCCAAAAATAGCTTTTAATTGATTTTTTGGAGCAAAGGCAAGAACTTGCAAATGACAAGTAAGTACATAATTTAAGATAATTTAAAATAATCCTTATCTACGATGCAAAACAATTCCATCTGCAGAACTATAACTGTTGACGGTTCACATTTTCGTTTAAACGAGTGGACGGAACTAAGTGTTCAGTAGAACAGCTTAGGGGGAACCTTAAAAGAGGGACCGAAATGGAGGAAGTATTTTAAAGATCTTGTGTAAAATATTATGGCAGACATGAAATCACTAAATGTTTTCCTTTACGCACAGAATAAGTGTTCGAAGCCACGACACCACCGCGAAGGAAAAAATCAAAGACCTCACAGAAACAGACGGGCGAATAATAAATATTACTACAACAGAAACGATAGAGTTGAATGAAGTGCTCCTCTGTTGCATTCTCAAATGGGCTTTGCCCATCTCGGAGTGACCGCCGCAATATCCTCATTTTCTTCCTGGGCAAATAATTACAGACACATATAAAAAATAGCTTCTTCATAAGAAAAGACATTTTCGTAATGAAATAACCATTGTTCACTACGGCCTCTATTGTTAAATACCAACTGAATAATTATGCCTGACATGTTTTGAAATATTTTTTTACAAATTAAAATTAAAATTGACGCAAAAATAACAACATTTATCATTTAGTACTTTTTAGTACATACTGTCAGAGTGATTTATCATTATGATTTCAGGAATCGCATCAGATTTTTTTGTGAAGTGATAAAATGAAAAAGCTCTGTGAAGACTGAAATGAAATAATTTTTATCACTTCACAGCTTCACAGTTACAGAATCGACCCCCAGTTCGTGTTTGCCCTTGCAAGCAAGCGAACACAATCCCGTCTTTTGGAGCGCAAAGATCTTACGCTGGATGATGCAGTCAAAACAGCAATTGGAAACAAGCTTTCGGAAAAGGACGCAAATCAATTACATGGTGATCTCCGTTCATCTCAAGGTGCAGGTAGTTCTATCTCACAAAAACTCCGCAAACAACAAAAGCATCAGTACGCACCACAACAACACCAACTCTAGACTTAATAAAGCTAATACTCCTTCTATCTCTCATTCAAGTACAAATAAAAATAACTCTCTCATATGCTTTAGGTGCGGTAATTCCAATCAATTAGCAAACAAATGTACAAAAAGAGATCTTTTCTGTAGCTTTTGTAAACGGCCGGTCCGGGGCATGTGCAGTCTGTTTGCCATAAAAAGAAGCGAAATACCGTAACAACTAATTCCATACAGATCGAAGAAATGTTGGTGGTCGACTCCAGAGGTGACAATCGAAGCAAATTTACTACATGTGTTCAAGTTGAAAACAAAAACGTTGAAATGGAAATCGACAGTGGTGCTGCAGTTTCGATAATGAGTAAGTCTCAATTTGATCGATTGTGTCGCGTGCCAATTCTTTTTACGAGACTAAGATTAGTGTCATATTGCCAAACAAAGTTAAATGTGATAGGGTTTGCAAAAGTTAGTGTGAAATACAACAGAAATACATGAAATTTGATCTTTACATAGTCCGAAAGACAAGCATTGCTAGGTAGGGAGTGGATTCAACCATTAGGCATAACATTAGATTCCCAAAATGAAACAATCATTCAGAGTCTCGATGTCACAAAACTACCAAAAGAGGTTATACCGCTGGTGCAAAAATACAAAGAAATATTGATAATGGGAACTTGATCATATATTTAATTTGTGAGAAATTTTTGTTTTTTGGGCTTTTTATGATCATTAGGTTGGATGCGATTAATAATTAAATAAAACTAATCCATCTTGGTTTTACCCTACGTTTCGCCAGTTGTTTTCCAGCTTCTTCAGGGGATTTATTTAGCTACATATATATTTAAATACATTGTTAGTACAAAACGTTTTTTAAAGAAATTTTACATTTGAAAGGAACTTACTATTTGATATTAAAAAAACACATAAGAAGAAAAAAGAAGTAAAATATGGACAACACTGTAATTAAATAAAAACAATATGAAAAAATAGTTTAACACAAAGTACAACAAAAATTAACCTAGTATCACAATATTTAACAACTAGTGTATGGGAACACTATATAAAGAACTAATGTTGTCGACGTCTTCTTGATGGTTCATCGTCATATCAATTTTTTGCTGGATTCTCAAGCTCTCCAGAGTGAGAAAAGCGCATGACCACCCGCTTCACTCTGGAGAGCGGCTAACAATATTCAGAATCATTCCGGTAACACTATATAGTAGCACTGCAAGAGTTAAAACATTCGCCTTTCTTGATAATGGTTCATCTATAACCCTGATGGATGAAGAAATAGCCTCGAGTCTAGGTTTAGATGGAGATGTTGAAACCTTATGTCTGAGGTGGACATCAGATGCTCATCGTGTAGAAGAAGACTCACAGAAGGTAAATGTAAAAATCTCCGGCATTGGAATAAATAACAAATACGAACTCTCTAATGTGCGCACCGTAAAGTCACTACACTTACTTTCACAAACAATGAATATAGAGAAGATGAAGCAAAATTATCGTCATTTAACGGGTATTCCCATATCCTGGTATTCCAATGCGAGACCACGAATCCTAATCGGTTTAGACCATTAGAACCTTGCAGTTTCTTTGCGTACCCGTGAGGGTAAAACAAACGAACCGGTTGTTACTAAAACTAGATTGGGATGGGTATTAATTACATGGCATCAGCGAAGAACAGAAGATAAAGAAGTATAACAAAGACACTATAATTTTCACGTATGTGCATGCCATACGCACTTTGACAATGAAGTCCATCAGCTCGTTAAAAGACACTTTATGATAGAGAACGTTGATGGAAAACCCATAAAAAAAATTGTTGTCAAACGATGAGGAGAAAGCAAAACAAATTATGGAAAGCAAATGGTATCGCGACGGGAACCGTTTTGTAGTTCCACTGCTATGGAAGAATGACGCATATACACTCCCTGACAGTCATCGAATGGCCGAACAACGTTTAAAAAGTTTAGAGCTCAAAATGTCCAAGGAACCTGCACTGGCTGTAAAACTCTAACTAGAAATCGGTAAATACATCGAAAAAGGTTATGCAAGAAATCTCTCGCAAAAATAAAATAATGACATAGCATCAAGAACCTGGTATTTACCGATTTTTCCAGTACTAAACCCGAGTAAGCCCAACAAAGTCCGCATAGTATGGGATGCTGCTGCACAGGTTGATGGTGTGTCACTGAACTCCATTCTACTGAGTGGCCCTGATACTCTTCCGTCTTTAGCCTCTATTCTTTATCGAATTAGAGAGAAAAACATCGCAATATGCGCCGATATACGGGAAATGTTTCACCAAATTTTGATAAGCGAAAAACGATCAAAACGCTCAAAGGTTTCTGTGGAGAGACCCAATAACAAAACAAATTGAAGAATATGCTATGAGGGTAATGATATTTGGAGCAACTTGTTCTTCGTACTGTGCTCAGTTCGTAAAAAATAAAAAAGCGAACGAATTTTTAGTGGAGAGTCCAAAAGCGGCAAGAGCAATAATTGAAAACCACTATGTCGACGACTATCTTGACAGTGTCGACACCGAAGACGAGGCGATCGAGTTAGCAAAGGCTGTAAAAAATATTCATTCAAAGGCTGGGTTCGAGATTCACAACTGTCTTTTAAACTCCCAAAAAGTATTACGTGCTCTCAATGCTGAAATTAATGGTTGCAGTTCAAAAAATATTACTGCAGGGAACATTTCCAACAACCACTATAAGATTTTGTGGTTCGAGTTCGAATCCCACCAGAGGCAAAAATGTTTTTTCTACGGGTATCGCCTTTCGCGAGGAATTGGCAAGTCCTCCGTTAGTATTCATTGCCATGAAAAGCGCTTTCTCGATTAGCCGTTCGGAACCGGCAGAAAATTGTAGGTCCCCTCCATTCCCTCACAAGGGATGGTTGTGAGAAATGTGCTAGGCCCAGGGGCTCCTCGCTCTGTAGCGCCACCCTATTTATTTATTTATTTTACTTATTTTACTATAAGATTTTGGGAATGTGGTGGTCGAACAATAGCGATACATTTTCCTTTCTATTTAAATGGCCTAAGCTCAGGCCGGGTATTTTGTCAGGGACAATATGACCAACAAAAAGAGAGGTTTTAAGACCATTAATGAGCATATTCGATCCACTGAGGATAATCTCACATTTTTTAGTTAAACTAAAAATATTGTGGAGAGAGATTTGGTGATCGTCTGTACAGTGGGACGAAAAAATACGCGAACCACAATTTTCGGAGTGGTGTGATTGGGTAGATCATCTGCCGATGGTTCAAAAGATTGCAATTAATCACCCATATCTAAATATCGTAGAGTACAAAACCAGGCCTAATGTTCAATTACACGTTTTTGTTGATGCAAGCGAAAACGCTTACGCAGCAGCCGCATACCTTCGGTTCTCTACAAGTAATCTCATTGAAAGCACGCTTGTTGTTGCAAAATCTAAAGTAGCACCCTTCAAAGATATATCTATACCCAGATTAGAGCTGGAAGTCGCGGTACTGGGTGTTCGCCTTTCAAAATCTATGTGCGAAGGACATTCTATAACAATAGATAAGATAATTTTCTGGACTGACTCCAAGACGGTTCTTTTCTGGATTAGGTCAGAGAAACAACGATACAAACATTTCGTTGCCTTTAGAATCGGGGAAAAGTCAACGTCACAGATCAGGCCACAAAATTGAAACGTAACATCAAATTTGTATATGAGTGCCGATGGTTCAACGGACCCTCATTTCTAAATGAGCAGGAAGATAAATGGCCAAGAGATGAATCTCTTCTATTCACTACAATAGAGGAAGCCAGAGTGAACTTCATTCAACATGTAAAAACAAATGCAAGTATTATACATTATACACGGTTCTCTAAATTCTCTTGCTTACGTTTATAAGTTCATCGACATAAAATGCAGAAAAAAGTGGCAAAGGTGATATTTTTGTCAACAGATGATTTGAAACGTTCTCAGAATTGTTTATACCGATTATGTCAGTTAGAGGCGTTTCGAGAGTCTTCACCTCTGGAATGTACAAATCAATTATATCAGTTGTCTCCATATTTAGATTTAAATTATGTCCTCCGAATGAAAGGCCGTATCGATGCTGCAAAAAATATCTCTTACGACACAAAGCGACCTGTTATTCTACCCAAACACTATTGTTTAGTCTTTTGATATAATTTGTATGTAATATAATAATAATGTTTAAAAATAATTGTACAATTTACATTCCACAAAATTAAGCCTAGTGTGCTCATGGCCTAAGACAAAATGTTAAAGTTTCGCTCAGTTGTTCATTTAGTTCATTCATTTCTTTATGTTTTCTTTTGCTGTCATTTCGCTTTTTTGTATTGCGCTGCATTGTATATAAGAGACAATTTTTATTGCGGCATTATCTGTCTGACCGCCCACTAACTAAGTACTGTTGCCAAGAGATCAGCTAGTTAAGATTAAATTAAAGTAAATAATTACAGTTGCAACTTTGTGCCTTTTTTATTTGAAAGTGGTAAATGTTTAATGCAGTAAGTTAATTCGGAAAGAAAAGTAAAGAATTTACATGGTCCTTCTTCGCCATATGTAACTGAGCCAGTACATATATGTTAGATTACATATTTCTCGTATATTTGGTATGCAATTGTGATTCAGAGCTTGCCACGTTTTTTGATCAAATTGAACATATTATACTTACATATAAATCAACCTAAAACTATATTCAGTTGTAATAACTATTTTTTTTTTAAATGAATGTAGTGAAGGCAAAACGTGGTACGGCAAAAGGTTGGCTCACGAAAGCGGCAGACTTTGCCACCACAGTAGACATTAACACACCACTTACGATGTTGGAAGTTCGCTTTGCTAAATTGGAAGAAGTGTGGTCTGAGTTCGTGTCTCTACAGGACGAAATGTATAATTATATTGATGAGGAAGGTTTTGTTGATCCAGAACCAGAGTTCTACGAATATGAAACAAAATATTTTGTCGCACATGCGGTTTTTGCAAACTTCATGAAAGTAAAACAACCATCGGAACCTACGAAAGAAACAGCGGCAGATAAACTTGCGGATCAACAGGCCACATTTCTGGAGAAACTGAACTCCGCATCCAAAAAGCCTTCGGTTAATCTTCCTAAAATTGTAGTGAAGTCCTTTTCGGGCAATTACGAAGATTGGCCTTCTTTTAAGGACATGTTTCTTAGCGCTGTTGATCAAAATCCCTTGCTCACTCCATCGCAAAAATTATATTATTTAAAAAGCTATCTATGCAATACAGCAGCAGACTTGGTTAGTCATATGAAAATCACGGATAATAATTATTTGGAAGCGTGGGAAAGATTAGAAAAGCGGTTTGAGAGATCGCAACTGATTGTGCAGGCGTTTATACACTCATTTGTTTCATTACCTTTGATGAGCTCTTCACACGTAACCCAATTAAGGAAAGTGACCGACAGTGCAGACGAAGTTGTTAGGGGTTTGAACGCTCTCAACACAAACGGTCGTGACCCTTGGTTGATTTACTTGCTTCTACAAAAACTTGATCCAGATACGAAGCAATCTTGGGCAGAAAATCTTGGATCAAAGGAAGATCCAACAATCGATGAGCTACTCGAATTCTTACAAAATCGTTGTGCTTGCTTGGAATCATGTTCGATTCCCATTCAAAATTCTAGGCCTAAGAACAAGGTTCAGGGAGCTGTTCGATCACATGTTGTTGAGTCCATGCAAAGTTGCAAAGAGTGTAATGGAAACCATAACATTTCAAGTTGTAAGAAGTTCCTAAGCCTTGATGTTGATGCTCGTCGAACTTATGTCAAGGAGAAATCATTGTGTTTTAACTGTTTAAGAAGTGGTCATTCTGCTAACAGATGTTTCTCGAATAATCGTTGTAAGGTGTGCAAGTGCAGGCATCATTCGTTAGTGCATTCCGAAAATAGCACTAATACTTCAACCAGTTCAAACCTGACTCAAGGAATATCCTCAGAAAGGGTGAAGGTCGTAGATACGTCTGGTTCTTCGACTTCTAATCTAAACTCAACGTCACCGTCGGTAGTTAGCCATCATTCGTCATCGTCTATTTGCAAGTATCAAACGATTCTCCCTACAGCTGTTGTCCGAACCCAGGATAAGGAAAAAATATTTCATAATGTTCGTGTTCTTCTGGATACGGGTTCTGGATACGGGTTCAACGTCAGCCGGTGTTACAAATGGAGTTGTAACACTGAGGCTTATTTCGCGATTTAATTCGAACTTTGTCGATGTTGAATGTCATGTTCTCTCTAAACTAACTTCGTTGTTGCCAGAATCAGTAGTTGAAAACATTGATTTTGGGGAACTTATGTCTATTGAACTTGCTGACCCTTATTTCAACAAACCTAGTTCTATCGACATTTTAATTGGGGCAGATAAGGTATTCAGCATTATATCTGGACCATCTACTGATAGGAATGATGGTACTTCTAAACTGATTCCAACGATTTTTGGATTTATTGTTGCAGGCAAAATTTCACATGTGTCAACACACATACAAAGTAATATTTGTGTGTTCGGTACACAATTGGATCATTCTCAAGAATTTGACTTAGAGAAATTTTGGCGTTTAGAAGAAGTCTCAAGTGAACCTACCATATCTATCGATGATCAGCGTGCGGAAGAAATTTATGCAAGTTCGCACAGTCGACTGCCTGATGGTCGATACATAGTTAAATTTCCATTCAAGTCTAATGATAATCTACAGTTTGGTAATTCTTACAATATTGCCCTGCGACGTCTTTATTCAATCGAGCGCAGATTTATGTCAGATTCTGCCTTAAAATCGGAATATCACAGATTCATGGACGAGTATCTCTCACTGGGTCACATGGAAGAAGTTCCTTTTACTGAAAAATATAAAGTTGCCTGTAAATCCTACTATCTCCCTCATCACGCAGTGTTCAAAGATGATAGCAGCACTACAAAGGTTCGCGTGGTTTTCGACGGGTCTGCCAAAGCAAACAATGGCTTATCGTTGAATGATGCTCTTCTTGTTGGCCCAACCATTCAACGTGATATGCTATCAATCTGTCTTCGTTTTAGACGTCATTTATATACTATATCAGGAGATATAGAAAAGATGTACAGACCAATCCGAATATCACCAGATGACTGTGATTACCAAAGAATACTCTGGCGTACACATCCAGACGCTCCTGTGAAACATTATAGGCTCTTGACGGTAACTTATGGCACTGCTTGTGCTCCCTTTTTGGCTGTTCGAACACTTAAACAGCTGGCTTTGGATTATGCTAATACTTTTCCGTTAGCATCATCAACCATATTGAATGATTTTTATGTAGATGACGTGATCACTGGCGCAAACTCAATCGATGAGGTAATGGATCTTCAAAAACAATTGGTTGATTTGCTTAAACTGGGAGGGTTCAACTTACGTAAGTGGACGACAAACTGCTGGCCATTATTGATTTCGATACCCGAAAACCTACGGGAGATGTCACCAATTGAATTCGAAGATTCTAATTCAGTCAAGGTTTTAGGATTACAATGGTGTCCTTCCAAGGATCGCTTTTCCTTCAAAGTAAAATTAAATGAATCCAGCATCTGTACTAAACGTCGAATTTTATCTGAGGCATCTAAGATTTTTGACCCATTAGGATTTTTGGCTCCAATCATCATTGCAGTGAAAATTCTTCTTCAAGACTTGTGGCGACAAAAATTGGATTGGGATGAACAATTACCAGAGGAACTTGCTAATCGATGGAAGAGTCTCCGTTATGAACTTCATGTTATCGAACAATGGACGCATATGCTGCAGTAGTGTATTGCAGAAGTCAAAGTGAGGATGGTACCATTACTATTGCATTAGTTGCCGCGAAGAGCAAGGTTTCGCCTATAAAGGTTTTGTCACTTCCAAGACTTGAACTCTGCGGAGCTCTTTTGCTTACACGTCTTATCAATAAACTTAAAATATCTTTACAGGATAAAGAAATGCAAGTTTTTGCGTGGACGGATTCCTCGATTGTACTCCACTGGCTCTCTTCATCTCCAAAAAAATGGTCTGTGTTCATCGGAAATCGAACTGCTGAAATCATATCTTCTATTCCCTTTCAACTCTGGAATCATGTTCGATCCGAAAGCAATGCAGCAGACTGTGCAACACGCGGAACTTCACCATCTCTTTTGCTTTCAAACGAGCTTTGGTGGCAGGGACCATCGTGGTTAAGCCAGGAGAAGCACCAATGGCCAGTTTCAAACGTATCAGCAAAGGAAATCGAGCTGTCTAAGGAGCAACTGGAAGAAAGGAAACCCCCAAATTTAAACGTACTAGTGACAAATTCTACTGATCGAAACGTGTTAGAAACTCTTTTGAATAACTCATCTAAAGGCCCCGGCCCATAGAACGCGGTGCGTGCGTGCGGCACCGCTTTCAAATGACAGCTCGATTAAATACATACGTTCTTATGAGAGGTGACCCATAAGCACCGCGAGCAACGCGCCGCACCCGCCGAGTAGCCGAACTTCTATTTTGCCGCGGCTCTCACGCGGTGACAGAAGAGAGACATGCGCAGTCACAACCAATTTGAAGTTTTCTCTTATTTAGAAAAAATGACAATGGGCGCGTTCAAGAACCTATCGGATAGCCTATCTTGGATAGCCGTGTCTAGATACCTTTTTGAACGATCGACAACAGACAACAGCTGTGAAATATTAAAATTCGACTTTTGAAAACAGAAAAACATTCAAAATATCATTGCTAGACGATTATAACTTATTTTTTTCGATTTCCCACACGTAAACAACAACAACAAGCTATCCGGATGCGATTCTTGAACGCCCCCATTTTGACTAAATTTATCTGTCAAAACACCGCAACGGATTCTATGGGTCACCCCTATCAGTTGCGCGCGGCAAAACCCACCGCATCAGTTGCCGCGCCGCTTCTACCGCACGCACCGCGTTCTATGGGCCGGGGCCTTAAGTTCAACGATTGCATTAGAGTAGTTGCAAGAATGTATCGTTTTCAGTTTAACTGTCGCGTTCCCAAGGAAGTCTCTGAACTTCGAAACTATAAACCATTATGCGTTCAAGAACTGTTGAAAGCTAAACTTACATTGTTTAAATACAGTCAAAATTCAGTGTTTATGCCGGAAATCAAAGCGTTAAAAAATGAAAAACAATTATCGAAAAAACATAAACTGTTGAGCATCACGCCATTCCTCGATTCGGACGGTCTTCTCAGAGTTGGTGGGCGAGTGGAAAATTCTGAACTTTCATATAGTGAAAAACACCCAATCATATTGTGCAAATCAAATCGCTTAACTGAGCTTCTCGTCACTTACACACATAAAAAATATCTTCACGCGGGTGTAACATTAATGTTAACTATTTTAAAAAGAGAATATTTCATACTTGGGTGTCGAAACATAGTTCGAGAAATAGTTCATAATTGTATCTCTTGCTTTCGGCAACGGCGGGAATCATCGAGACAATTAATGGGAAATCTTCCTGCTGAACGAATTCGTTTTTCACGCCCATTCAGTAAAGTGGGTTGTGACTTTTATTCATCTCAGTTGGTAACCCTATTGTGTGTCAACAAGTACTTTTTTCGCTCTTCATACTTTTCTTTTTTTCCAGTATAAATTGATCTTATTTAATATTAAAAACATTAAATATCAATACCAATACCAGTGAAGTGTTTATTCTTACAACTATTGGACAAATTCCTGGTGTAGTTCATTTTACATTGGCATTTCAATTTTTCAAGAATTTTCAATCATAATTTTCTTGGTGTATATTTATCAGTGCATCTTATAACGGTTAAGTTAAAACTTTGAATCTATTCCGAAATAGTGACTATTAATAATTTTATATCATTGGTAACAGTGTAAGCTTTCCAACGCTGGGTTTAAAATTTTTAAGTGACACATACTTTTTGAGTTATTGCGTTTTGAGCTCACTTAGTGAATATTCAGCAATTATAATAGAGTTGCCAAACGTCTAATTTAATTTATTTGCTTTGTTTGTGTAGCTCACGTTAAACGCCAAACATTTTAAAAATGGATCTTTATTGCACAATTTGTAATAATAAAAACTCTAATGAAGTAGCTTTGTCATGTGCAGTGTGCTTTCGTCAATTCCATGCGAAATGTCTAGGAGTTAAAGGAAAGGATGCGGACAAGGTTGTATCGATTCCCGGCCTGCGTTTTTATTGCAGTAAACATGAAAAAATCTCAACGGATAGTTTGCACTGGAAAATCATAAAGCTGCAGAGACTATTCAAATCCATATCGTCAATTTTTGTGGAATTGCAAAACACGTTTGACTTTGATGTTTCGGAAATGAGTGTTTTGAATGAGGGATATTTAAATACTGAAAGAAGTGTTTGTTCTCCAATTCCATCTCCAATGACACAGCCTCTTATCGTTCTTTCACCTTCACCTCGTGACTCTGCGCAAATAATTTCTGCATCTGAACGGTCAAAAAGCAAAACACAAAAACAACAACAACAACAACTGCAACAGCAGCAGATTCAACAACAACAACAACAGCCGATACAACAACAACAGCAGCCGATACAACAACAACAGCAGCCGATACAACAACAACAGCAGCCGATACAACAACAACAACAACAACAACAACAACAGCAACAGCAGCAGATTCAACAACAACAACAACAACAACAGCCGATACAACAACAACAGCAGCCGATACAACAACAACAACAACAACAACAACAACAACAACAACAACAACAACAACAACAACAACAACAACAACAACAACAACAACAACAACAACAACAACAACAACAACAACAACAACAACAACAACAACAACAACAACAACAACAACAACAACAACAACAACAACAACAACAACAACAACAACAACAACAACAACAACAACAACAACAACAACAACAACAACAACAACAACAACAACAACAACAACAACAACAACAACAACAACAACAACAACAACAACAACAACAACAACAACAACAACAACAACAACAACAACAACAACAACAACAACAACAACAACAACAACAACAACAACAACACCAACAACAACAACAACAACAACAGCAGCAGCAGATACAAAAACAACAACAACAATCACAACAGATACAACAAAAACAGCAACAACATCAACAGAAGCAGCAGATACAACACCAACAACAGCAGCAAACCCAACAACAACAACAACAACAACAACAAGAGCAACAAAAAGATCAACTGCCAAAATTAGATCAGCAAAAAACGGATCAACATTTGCAACAACAACAACAACAACAGCAACAGCAACAACAACAACAACAACAACATCAACAAATGAACTTGATTCAACAAAAAAGGCTGGAGCGGATCTGATTCCTCCACTTTTGTTGTCTAGATGTGCCTCATCTCTCTGCACTGCAATTAGAATAATATTCAATAAATCCTTGGAAACCGGTGATTTTATTGATGATTGGAAAATATCTTTCGTAAATCCAATTTACAAAAGCGGCCTAAAGCACCAGATAAAAAATTACAGGCCGATATCAAAACTGTCAGCAGTGCCAAAACTGTTCGAAAAATTAGTAACTCAGAGGCTTTATTTTGCCGTCAAAGAATCTATAACGCCAAAACAACATGGGTTTGTGAGCGGCCGTTCGACTGCGACTAATTTGTGCCTTTTTTCCCATTTCTGTTTAAATGCTTTGGAGAATGGAAAGCAAGTTGATGCTTTATATACGGATTTTGTAAAGGCGTTCGACAGAGTCCATCATGAACTTTTATTACAAAAACTTCAAAAATTGGGTCTCAGCTTAAAATTCTTGAAATGGTTGAGGTCTTACTTAACAAACCGTAAGCAGGTTGTTCAGATCGATGGTTTTCGATCGTTTTTTATCAGAGTGGACTCAGGTCTTACACAAGGAAGTCATTTGGGACCACTTTTATTCGATTTATTTGTAAACGATATCCCTGACGTTCTTCAATATTCGGAATGTTTGATGTTTGCGGACGACGTTAAATTATTTCACGAAGTTTTTTTTTTTTTTTTTTTTTTTTTAATAAAAAAGAGGAGGCTTATATGCTAATCTGGAGAACTCAGACCTAATATCCAGTCCATTGTACTACCAGAGTAGCAGCCCTCCCTTTTTTTTGTGTTGCAGTAGTTGGAAATAAGTTGTTAGTAATTTCACATATATAACCTCAAGGGCGGCGTCCATATGAAACTGGGAGGCTGAAAGAAAAGTAGATGCCCAGAGCGGGATTTCACGAAGTTACTTCCATTCATGACTGTCTTAAATTCCAGGTAGATATTAATTCCTTTTTAAATTGGTGTAATTATAACCATCTTAAACTGAACATCTCAAAGTGTAAAATCTTTAGTGCCTTCAGAACTTTTTCACCCACAAATTTTAGCTACAAGTTTGGAGTTGAAGTTCTCACAAAAGTCAGTGAGGTCAAAGACCTTGGTGTTATTTTTGATGCCAAACTAACTTTTTCTGCACATATTGATTACATTACATCAAAAGGAAATTCGCTGTTGGGTTTTCTCCGACGGAATTCTGGTGTTTTCAAAGACGTCTACACACTTAAAGCTATTTTTATGTCCTTGGTGCTGCCCATATTAGAGTACTGCTGTGTTGTGTGGTCACCTTTTTATGAAAATAATATTAGTAGAATAGAAAGAATTCAAAGAAGATTTACGCGTTTTGCATTAAGAAATCTGAGATGGTCTGATGAATTGCCTGATTATTTTTGTAGATGCGCACTTATAGACTTAAAAACTCTTGAAAGCCGCAGAAAAACCCAATGCGTTGTTTTTATTAAAGATATTCTGAGTAATAATATTAAATCTGAGGAATTGCTCATGTTAATTTCTTTGTATGCTCCTGAAAGAATTCTTAGAACTAGAAATTATTTGTTCTATGTTCCCACTCATAGAACAAACTATGGCCTAAATGATCCAATAACTCGTTCCTTAATGTTGTACAACTCCATATGCAGTGAAGTCGACCTGTCGATGAATAGGGATATTTTTAAAAAAATAGTTCTTGAATTGTTTAACTCGTAAGAATAAGTTATTTTTATTATAAGTTATTAAATTTGCTATCAAAAGATTGTGTATATCCATTGATGAATGAATGAATAAATAAATAAATAAATAAATAGACTACGCCGGTCCTATAACTTTAAGACTTTCTCGTGGAAGAAATCCCAAATTCGTGAAGGGATACATAGCCTTGTTTATATGTTTCGTTACGAAAGGAATACACCTTGAACTCGTCGGTGATTTGTCGTCAAATTCGTTCCTTATGGCATTATATCGGTTTTGTTCGCGGCGTGGAAAACCAACAGAAATTTGGAGCGATAATGGAACTAATTTCCATGGAGCGAAACGTTTGCTCAATGAAATGTTCCAATCAATTATGAGTGAACAGCACCAGCAGATTGTAACTGATCATCTTTCCAAGGATAACATCAACTGGAAATTCATCCCACCATCAGCGCCTCATTTTGGTGGCTTATGGGAGGCTGGTGTAAAATCTGTAAAGCACCATCTAAAAAGGGTAATAAGTGAGCATGTTTTGACATACGAGGAGATGTATACCTTGCTAACCAAAATTGAGGCCATTCTCAATTCGCGACCGATGTGGCAAACATCAGACACAGAACCAAGTGCACTCTCACCATCGCACTTCATGATTGGAGAACCATACACTTCAATTCCAATTCCTAATTTATTAAATTCAAACATTTCTGTTCAAACTAATTGGTATCTTTTACAGAAATTATCTCAAGGCTTTTGGAAAAAATGGCATCAAGGGTACTTAACATCTCTCCAACAGCGACCAAAATTTGCAAGATGTAAAACCGAACTTCGAGATTAACGATGTTGTTCTGCTGAAGGAGCCTAATCTCCCATCTTCAAAATGGATCCTTGGTCGTATAATAGCCACACATCCTGGCCAGGACAACAAGGTCAGAGTTGTTACAGTACGCACCATGAATGGAGATTATACTCGACCAATTGTTAAAATTGCCTCACTTCCTTTTGCTGAAAGACAGTAGTCTTTCAGGCGGGGCTGAATGTTTAGTCTTTTGATATAATTTGTATGTAATATAATAATAATGTTTAAAAATAATTGTACAATTTACATTCCACAAAATTAAGCCTAGTGTGCTCATGGCCTAAGACAAAATGTTAAAGTTTCGCTCAGTTGTTCATTTAGTTCATTCATTTCTTTATGTTTTCTTTTGCTGTCATTTCGCTTTTTTGTATTGCGCTGCATTGTATATAAGAGACAATTTTTATTGCGGCATTATCTGTCTGACCGCCCACTAACTAAGTACTGTTGCCAAGAGATCAGCTAGTTAAGATTAAATTAAAGTAAATAATTACAGTTGCAACTTTGTGCCTTTTTTATTTGAAAGTGGTAAATGTTTAATGCAGTAAGTTAATTCGGAAAGAAAAGTAAAGAATTTACAACTATTAAATTACGGAATTAATAATATCAGAAGTTCACCAACGTTTTAAACATAATGAAACTGTTATAAACGAACTAAAACAACGTTGCTACATTCCTTCGCAAAGAACCATGGTAAAAAAAGTGACAAACAAGTGTCAGCGCTGTAGGAACGAAAAATCAAAGCCAATGTCTCCACTTATGGGTGAGCTTCCACCAAGCAGACTGAAATCGTTCACCCGTCCGTTTTCTTACATCGGGATTAGATTATATATAATTATATATATTTATATATATTATAATTATATATATTTATGTATATTATAATTATATATATTTACATATATTATAATTATAAATAATAAAAAAATAAATAGGGTGGCGCAACAGAACGAGGAGCCCCTGGGCCTAGCGCATTTCTCACAACCATGCAAATGGAGGGACCTACAATTTTCTGCCGGTTCCGAACGGCTAGTCGAGAAAGCGCTTTTCATGGCAATGAATACTAACGGAGGACTTGCCAATTCCTCGCGAAAGGCGATACCCGTGGAAAAAACATTTTTGCTTCTGTTGGGATTCGAACTCGAACCTCTAGATTAACAGGCGGACATGCTATCCATCACACCACGGGTACCACAATTTATAATTATAGGATAGATTATTTCGGACCAATAAATGTAAAAGTTGGAAGGCATTTAGAGAAGAGATGGGGTGTGCTTATTTATCACTTGTTTGACAATCCGAGCAATTCATATTGATATTGCTCATAGTCTATCGGCGGATTCATGCATCTTAGCACTTAAAAGGTTTATAGTACGGCCTCTCCGTGCCACCATTGGAAATAACTAGTGATAATGGGACACATTTTCGCGGCACAAGCAAAGAGCTACAAGACTCTGTTATACAAATAGATCGTGCAAAAATAATTAACGAATTCGTAAGTGCAGATGTAAGATGGAACTTCATACCACCAGTATCGCCACACATGGGGGGGAGTTGGGAGCGGATGCTACGTTCAGTAAAGCATCCTGCCCGAACCCCTTCAGATGAGATTCTTTTGAGCATGATGGCGGATGTCAAAAATATAATTAATTCAGGACTATTAACTTATGTTCCCTTAGATTACGACAGCGATGAGGCTTTAACGCCGAATCATTTTATGTTGGGTTCATCAAATGGTAACACTCAGTTCGGGGACTTTGACGACGACGGTGTTGCTCTCAATAAGGGATGGCAGACATGTGAACAATTCGCCAACAAATTCTGAAAGCGTTGGGTGCTGGAGTACCTGCCGACCTTGACCAGGAGAACAAAGGGGTTCAACAGAACCAAACCAATAAATACCGGCGATATTGTTATCGTAGTAGATCCCCAGGCACCGAGAAACCAATGGCCTAAAGGAATTGTGACAGAGGTGTTTCCAGGAAGAGATGGACAAGTACGTTGTGCGGCAGTAAAAACTTCGTCGGGATGCTAATTAGGCCAGCTACCAAACTAGCAGTCTTAGATGTCAATAGACCAGGTTTAACTGAAGATGGTAGCCAGCAACAGGGCTCCATTTTACCAGGGGGGAGTGTTGTCAAACCTGGCAACACTTCTAAGACAGAAAACCCAACCCAAAGACTTGGCATCACAGGTATGAGCCTATAAAAGGGAACATGAGGGCAATCAAGATGACATTTCGATTTTATTTTTCAATCAATCCAACCTAAGAAACGGAAATTTTAGTTTTTCTTCCTTTTGTAATTGCTTTTTTGAATTAATATTTAACTTGAATAAAATTAAATTACTAAAGTTTTTCTAAAATTTTATGTTTAATTGATGGAAAATACTCCATCAACAGTAAATCTATCGAATTTGAATGATAGCAGCAGCTCGTCTTAGGCTATGTCCTAATTGGAGTTGCATCGCGCGATTGAACGATGAACTTCGGTCGGTTGCGTTGCTTCTTGGTAATGCTACCACAATGAGTGTCCTAATACCAGTCGCAAGATGCTCATAAGATCGCGCGACCAGGCTGCATAATTCTCAATTATAAAAAAAAAAAACAAAAACGTCAAATAAAATATATGCATAAAAGCCGGTTGAGATTTGGCAAGTTCCACCACTTGTACCCAGAGCTGCGAAGCCAACAAGATATTTTTACCAATATACACATTACATACTATACATAAAATGGGATTTATTTAAAATGGGAAATTGTCTTCGAATTCCATTTTCCCTTGCTATTTGCTAAGAGCAACGCGACGAAAATCAAATGGGTTGATTTGAAGCAACCAGACTACTTTTCGTAGCGGCGGTCGCGTGAGTATACACTTTGATTATGAAAAGCTTTAATGATAAAGCTTGAACGATCATGAAACAAACATTTGCGACCGAGCTACCACATCGCGTGACCGCTTTCCTGTGTTAATAAGGACACACAATAGGGTTATTGTTGTTTGATATTTTAATCGTCCGATGCAGCGCCCGTCGCTCGTTGTTCGGACGCGCGATGGCTGCCAATTAGGACATTGGGTTATAGTGTTTATAAGACGAGCTGCTGCCGTTTCTACATCTTATGAAGTGCACTTCATAACAAATATTCCAACAAGTCATTGTCAGTGCTGGAATTCATTTTCTACTATCAAAGTACGGTCCTCCAAAATCAGAATATTCGATATAGAATTACAGATACTATAACTTTGCTTAACTAACAAGAAAAATCACAGCTGTGAAGTTTTTATTAGCCGTGTTTTATTGGGAATCTATAACCACGTTTGTAAAACATCGCGAAACATCGCCCATAGGAAAACAACAACGACTAGTAAACAACGTTAGTGAACAAAAACAAGTTAGTGTTCAAAAGTGAACAACAGGGATGGCTGGTAAATGGAGTTTATGGAATAAAGTTGAATTAGTTAGTACAGCGTTTAATTGAGTGTATTAGTGAAGATGACTATAAAACTACCAATAAAACACGGCTATTATCACTTACTTTTTCAGCAGCTCAACAGCATATTGAATACAAACCTTGTTAGTAGGAATTGGAAGTTGAAAATAATATACTACAAATTAAAAAAATGCTGTGGCGGTATATGAGGATGCAAAAAAAAATGGATTAAAAGGGTGTAGACATTGCCATAGCCGGTCATGCTTAAACGCTAAATAAACCAATAATGAAAAGATCGACTTCAAAATAGAAAAAATTCAACTCGGCGTTTTTTCAGCAATTGTTAATGATAAAGAAGTTGAAGATATCGACAGTTGAAATATTGAAATACAAAACTATCTACTCGGGAAAAAACCTATATTATCAGGTTTACAGCAAAAACAGCTAATTTGGCAGAAAAATGCATTTTTTGTAGAAATAATTCATGACAAATACTTTTTATAAGGACCTCTATCGACTTCCAAACAAAACGTCGCGAGATATTTGCAAGAAATTATTTCCATGACCTTTTGATCTTTATAACTTTTTGATATCAATATCGATTTTTCACGTTTTCATAAAAACGCCGTAATGTGTATACAAAAATTCAGCTCACTTGGTAGATTTTACGAAGATTGGAGTTTAAAATGTCTAAAATGACTAGATTATGATCTCTTCGAGATCACTATGCTCGTATTGCCGAAAAGGAAGAAGATATCTTAGCTTAGACTCGGGAAAACATCAACTACTCATAAATATCTTCTCATTAAAAACCAACAAACTTCCTCTTCCCTCTTGCAATAAAAATTGGAAGCCCAATAAAGTAAATCAGTAAATTTAGTGGTAATTGTATAATGTATACAACAAAAATTTGTCATTCGAAGAAAATTATACCGGACAAGCGTAGTCTGAGCTCAGCTTTAAGTTTTTTTCAGTTTTTTTGTTCTACCGTATAAATTTAGTCCAATGGTGAAGAATGAAAGTTAAAGAGCAATTATTCAAAAATTAATGCCACAAATGGCAATGAAAAAGAAGCATTTTTTAATTCTCAGGGAAGAGGAATCAGATGGGATTGAATCAAGATGTGAACCAAAATCAATTTAAATAAAAAAAAAACAAGAATCCTTACCGTTTGCTTAAGATCCGCAAAACTATTCTCCATTGTTGTCTTAGAGTGCCTCCCAATTTTTGAGTTACTACTGCTTGTTGTAGCGGTAAGAAAATCTGCTTCGTCTGAACTTATGAAATCATAACAAGACGACATAGAGTTGTCGGTATTGTTAGGGGTCAGCCGTTGTACTGCCGCTAAAGCATTATTACTAGTCGCTGTTTGTTCCGATGGACTGTGAAAAACTCCGTCATGACCAGAATCAAAACTTAAAAGACTAGATTTTCTCCCAGAAATTGAAGCTGCCGACATTGTGGATGCACCATTCGAATGCTCAATAGACTGATCGTCATTAATGTTCTTGGCAGTTGAGCTTAATATAGTTATGGGTGTGTTTCTAGTCGGTGGTAATCGATTTGTGAAGGTTGTTGAAGGTTTTGTAACACAATTCAAATTCGGTGGAGGATACAATAAATACGACTCTCCATCTTCATCGTTGTCATCGTCATCGTCATCGTCATCATCATCGACCCTTACATTACTTTGTTGATTTTCTTTAAAGTTGTAATAGGATTCCTTACTACTATTGCCTCCAGCCATCATTTGGCTATAAATATCAGGCATTGTTGAATACGTCACATGGGATGATGTCGGCTGTGATATTGTTACCGAATTCGTGTTGCTCCGAATTTCATGTTGCTGTTCTGAAGCACCAGAAGCAGAAGATGGTTCAGCTAGCTGAAATTTCGATGTCTGAGGCATATTCTCATCTTTAATACGGACTGGCTTCCAAATCTCTTTCTTGGAGCTGTTATAAGCATAATCTTCTTTAATTTCACTAGATCTTCCATCAAGTATGCGTCCATCACGTGCGACCAATACCTCTTCCGTTGTCACCATAGAAGATTTAACTGACAATGACGTTTCCAATTGAACCGACTGTCTTAAGATTCCAGCTTGATATAGCAGTTGGTTCAATAACTCAACAGATGGCACCTGTCCTGTAAGGAGAGCATTTTTAATTGCATCACCATCTTCTCCCTCCAAGGTGACTTGAATGCCATTGATAAGAAGCACTTCTTCTTTTCGAACTGAGGAGGTTTTTTCGCAATCGACGATTTGCACACTTTTACCGAACATTGAATGAACTGTTTTTAAGATCTCGTCATCCATTATGAGAGTTTGAGTTGGAAATTTTTTTAATTTTGAACTTAATTCCTAAATTCTATTTTTCACTCTTATACGGAGGAGTATCGAGATAGACTTCAACTTGAACATGAACTAAAAAAAAAGAGGCAAGCATGTTCTCAACTGCATCAAATAAAAGCCTTTAAATTTTTGGATTCCGTCCTTTTAAATGTAATTAACGTCTTACTCCATCGTTGCACTTGAATATAAAAAAAAAAAAAAAAAAATACAAATAAAAATTGTAAGCAATAATCAAAAGGGGAAGGGCCATGTCTAGAGGAAAATTTAGGATTTGGTTGTTGCCAGTTAATAAACTGAAATTAAGAAAAATAATGAAGGAATGAATGGATAGTTCATAGTTTTTTTTTTGCATTTCTTGAAGATAACTTTTTTTGATGAAATCAATAGTACGTGTTACGTGAATTGAAATAAATTTATTTAAAAAAAAAGTCAATCTACAAGATCAGTAAAAATGAATACAAAATTAGAACTACTCATGCAAAAAGAGCAGTCCGGTACAATTTCTACTCAGATATTGAGTGCCCCAACGATACCGCTAGGCTAAGAAAAATCACATAAACTGACTCCTGCTGGGAGGCCCTAGATTCGCTTATGAATACCCACTTTACAGGCCGTTTTCAAGTCACATCTTCAGAACAAAGTGACAATATCTTAAAATGTCACCTTTAACATAGGAAGTGCCTTAAATACTCATAGATACTCATTCTCAGCATACAAATCTACAATTCCAGACGGCATCATTCCAATGATGTGTCGGAATGTAATCATTCAGGGCTTGCCTCAGCTAAACCTTTATTCCAACCAGTTGGAGAGAAGTTAAAGTCATAAGCCGTAAGCCGTCGCAGACCAATAAGTATATCCTCCTTTCTGCCAAAGCCTTTAGAAAGACTAATAGAATCGTACCTTCGAATAAAACTGACCAATAATGTGACTATTACAGCTCAATATGAAAACTTAGAGGGCAGATCGGTTTAGACTACACTTCAAGAAGTAGCTGGAGCAACAATCCAATACAAAGAATACATGTTGCCCGCTTTCCTCTACATATAGGGATAATCGTTCACCCGATTCAGGTTAAATTATACCTGTGTGGGATCAAAGTCGTAGCCTATGCCGATGACATAGCCATCATGACTAACGGGGATATCACAACAAATTTTGTGAGCTTTTCCAGTCAGTTCATAACAAGCTTATCTACGGGGTGGTAGACTGCTGACTAAATATAAATATCTGGGTTCCGTAACTTTTAAGACGAGAAAGTTTAATGCATATTGCGGAGTGGTGGCATTATTGGACAATTTCTCCTCGAAAATAAGGGAACTGCGATTTGACCCCATCTTTTGGACTGTGTTTTTTGGAGAGCTATGAAGGCCGATGTAATGCCAACAATCCGGAAACAATTCAAGCACTTCACATTATTCAAGCGATCCGTGACCTCTGGCTCGAAACTATCAAAAACTTCTTGGTAAATTTGAACGACAGAATGAGGTACTGCGAAGCTAGTCAATTCAAACACTTGAACGTTTTGTTCCAAAATTAAAGGAGGACATACATAATACATCTGCCATTAGAAAAAAAGCTCTTGGTAAATACTTCATTGAAGAACTGGGCGAAACTTTTTTAGGTGCCCTACACCACTCATAAGGCCCAATCGCAAAGTGGGTCTTATTACCCATTCTGGTGAGTCGTAAGGCCCAAACAAAAATGATGGGGGTTATGTCCCACTACATGAAAATGACATTATACATATTTTTTAAACCATTTCAAGAAGAAAAATGTTGATTCGATTTCGATTCGATTACTCGATCTTGCTACCAAAAAATTTTACAGGCATACCATCCTAGAACAAAAATTCAGATATAGTATTTTTTTTAGCTCCAAATATAGTGGAGCTAGTGAAAAACCAATTGCCTTTATCGGAAAAGCACTTTTTGATTGACAGGACTTTTAATGTACTACCCTATCATGCGGATGCAAGCAAAAAATTATCATATAAGTATGTACATTGTTCATGCCGAACACGTAAGTGCACAAAAAGATGATAAATGAAACACGTGGTATTTAGGTTTTTATTTTAATCAAATTCTCTAAAACTAGAATTGTGTAAGTACGTATGTAAGTTTCTGTTTGTTTTTTAATTCTCATGAAAGTCAAATTGTATTGAATTGGAAACAACTAGAATATTATCTTTTCTTATTTCACAAAAAAACTATCGGAAAAACAAAATAATAAAATTATAGCCATTAAAAATTTTATATTATAAACAAATAGAATTTGAGTTTTTTTTTTAAGATTTAAAACAAACAGAAACATACATTTTTTATATGTACTTACATATGCAAAAAAAAGTTTTAGAGAATTAGATTAAATTAAAGCCCAAAAAATCGAACTTTTTCGGCATATGTAAGTACATATAAATGTATGTTTCTGTTTGTTTTTAAATCTTTAAAAAAAAACTCAAATTCTATTTGTTTATAATATAAAATTTTTAATGGCTATAATTTTATTATTTTGTTTTTCCGATAGTTTTTTTGTGAAATAAGAAAAGATAATATTCTAGTTGTTTCCAATTCAATACAATTTGACTATCTTGAAAATTTAAATATGATACTCTATATCTTTTTACCTATAATATGTATGCATATATAATATGTATACGTTATATTCGGAGACCCTTTGTAGCCAATGACTAATTTTCGAATTCGATTGTTTTTATTTGTATTGAAATCTCTATTTTGTTATGGTATGACTTTTTGTTTTCTTTTCTTGTTTTCAATTAATTTCAAAAATCGTACGTTGTCTTATGTTTTCCGCGAAGCTTTTGCTCCTTTTTCCAAATATTTGGGGTTTGAGACCCACATCGTGCAAAAAGTAATGGGCTTTATGACCCACCCAAGCGGGTAACAATCCCCAACTACAATTTGGGCCTTATGACCCACTCTGGTGGGTCATAAAGCCCAATTTTTTTGATTGGGGCTAAGATCCCTGGGTCTTACACCCCTGCGGCCAGAAGGTTCATGGTTATTTACATGTCTATCTTAAAACCTTTCATATTTTGTCACGACAAAATTTGAAAAAAAAAAAATGTTTCAAATATTAAAATATGTCATTAAAATGAACAAATCGAATCGATCTTAATTCAACCAATGAATTGTATTTGAATTCTGGAGTTTTTCGAATGAAACCCCAATATTTCGTAGGGCTATCTACCAAAAAAGGAATAAAAATGATTAGGAGCAGACCGTCCGTAACTACTGCGTGCTGTTGTCATGTGTTATTTGTTCTATGTAGTATGTAGTAGTTTGTCTTGTGGTGTATCAGCCAAATGGTCTTTGTCGCCCGGCTGCAACCCCCCCTACTCCGCAGATTTATGTGTGGAGTAGGTTTAATGTAAATGTAAATGTAAATGATTAGGAGCACTTGATGGTAAGTCCTGCTGCTAAATAAACAGCAATTCAAAACATCCCACATCATCACTGAGCAGCTACCGAAATTTCGACATTTTAAATATTGTTCCTTCCTTAAATCTCGCTAGTATCTATGCAGTAGACCAGGACCATCTTGATTCCACTGATGACTACAAATCGAGCTTAGAAGCACATGTTAAAAATCGGTAGAAAAATTCTGTACTGAAAGTTACAGAAAATTACAGATCGGTGTCCAATATGTTTTAGGCAAACTTCAATATTGCGAATTTGTGTCGATCCAAGAGACGGGGAACGATTCATTTTAGACCGATACAATTTTGAATTCAATGGGAGATAAGTGGTTTTCGACACTTTTGTAGGTTAATCGCAGTCCTTCAAAAGGAAAGCGAATAGGAATATCGGTTCTTCTGAACGATCGATGACAAAGAACCATGACACAGACGCATTTTTAATTTCGTGTTTCTAAGTGAGTTATTAAAAAGAAACGCACTATATATTCATTAACAACATTTATGCGATTTCCACTGAATTACCAGCAGAACCTATCTTAGTTTCTTTTAAATCTTGAAGATCTAATGTGTCTTGAAGATCTTTCATGGATTAGTTTGAATCTATCACAAGATCCCATGCAATGTTCTGAGAGGCGGTTTAGCATGAGCTGAAGAGTTCCACCTGATTCTGATAATAAACCAAGCCACCGGTATACAACAGCACCTTGATTGGCGTTCAAGAATTTCGAATTTCTACAAAAATGCAAGCTTCTCCGTCGTAAAAACAAGAGAGAAACAAAAGAGCACTAAAAGAAAATCCCTGACTGAAAATAGACTGCCGTCGCAATCCACTCTAAACTGAGCTGTCCCATGCACCCACTTTCGAGTCAGAGAATTGTATATTAAATTAAAAAAGATTATATATACAATAGTCAGAGCTTATTTGAAATTATTTGTTTGAAAAGTTTATAGAGGACAGCATTTACAATTCAACAAGTCGGAGGCTGATAAGCTGATTCAAAGTAAACAAAGAATGCATAAATTAGCTTGAAATGCTATGACGATTCAAGTAAGGATGAAAATGTGGTCGATGAAGATGAAATAATTCTCAAAAATAGTTTTTACTAACTGCGCAACTTTGAAGGATTGATTGTTGATGTTACGTATAGTAAAAATCGTTCTATCTAACGTATTTTCCCACTCCAAAAGGAGAAAACTTGCCTTTTAGCAAGTTTTTAGAAAATAACTAGCATTATATTTTTTGTTTTTGAAACGCTGTCAATCCCGTATATCTCTTATGAGAGTTTTTTAATTTATTCTTTTCAATTTAACCTAACCAGAAATTATTAAGAATCAATGAGTGTGTTTGTAATATTTTCTTTAATATTTTTAATTGGAGATTTCTCTAAAGTTTTGATCTGCCGGAGTATTGTATTCCTTAATTATCGAATAATAATCGTGTTTTATGTAAAAAAAAAAAAAAATTATGTGTATGATGGGGTTTCACAAAGATACGTATCACCCATAGTCTGCTTTTTTGTTGATTTCCTTACTTGCCAAATAATAAAGCCACAAATTAAACCTACTGTCGAGTCGAAACCAAAACGAAACAAAATAGAAAATAGCGTTTGACTCGCCGTCCTTATTTTTCTTTAATGCCTTATTATCTGTTAAATAAAAATAAATAGGTTGGCACAACAAAGCTATGGAGACCTCAGGACCAACGCATTTGAAGGGCGGACAATTTTATTACGATTCCTAACCACAATGGGAGTGTGTAAATACTCTCGGAGGACTTGGAAATTTCACATGAAAGGCGATATCCGTGGAGCACTTTTGCACTTTGCACTTTGAGCACTTTTGCGATGGGGGTAATGCATTGAATTTGCGACCGACACCAGCGTCTCAAGTTCGATTCCCCACCATGATTTTAATTTTTTTATTTATTTAAAGTAAAAGCTTAAACAAAAATTGATCGTCACGTTCTGGGATTCGAACATGAGACCCTAAAATTGATAGGCAACGACTCTACCATTGAGCTAAGATAGTAATTATTCTTACCGACTCGGAGAAATGCAGAGAAGAAAGAAAGGAATTGAAGAAACAGAGAAAAATTTATGCAACGCAGAAAAAATAAAAAGCACCAAATATTTAACTAACATTACAATAAAGAGTGGCTGGATGAGTGAAGCTGGAAATTTCATCATGACAGAGTAGGAGACCTGGTCGATGATTCGAACTGAACAAAAAATCAAAAGAGATCCACAACTCATCGCGATGATTTATCGATAGAATTGAAACATTTGCATGAAAATAGCTTGAAAACCATTACTTAAATATTAATCAATTTTGTTTCTAAAATTAATGCATTGTCCTTTTTTTCATTTTATTGTCAAAGTTTACGAGCGCAGCTACAAGATCTATAGACACTATCGTTAAAAAAATGAATGCATTGATTTTGACAGAAACTCACATGGGTGACAAAGAAATATATGATACTAGCTGTGCCCGCGACTTCGTCCGCGTGGAATAGTGACTTTCAGCAGCATTCTTAACTTTTTAGGAAATAAAACTTCTAGCCTTAAAAACGGCGGTAGTTCCAAAAAAAAACATTCAACACCTTGTAGCCCTGTTAAAAATATTTTTGAGACCGTAGTTTTTGAATTCCCATTTCCGTTCCCGTGGGAATATAAGGATAGATATATAGCCTTTATCCTTCCGCATGTTCTAGACCATCTCTGTAGCTAATTTAATAAAATCTGTTTAGCAGTTTGAACGGGAGACATACGAAAAACATACCGACATAGCTACATTCGCATTTTCAATATTAGTAAAGACTCCCGTTCCCGTGGGAATATGGTGACCGTTTTCGTGGGAATATGTGGATAAGTTGAAGTTAATGTTACTCGGGGATTATGGAGCATTCCAACGGTGGAAGAATTTTTGAAATCGGTGCTGTAGTGTAAAAGTTCCCGTATACGCTCCCGTGGGAATATAGGGAAAAAATATATAGTCTATGTCTTTCCTCAGGTTCTGAACAGTCTTTGTTTTAAATTTCATTTAAATCGGTTTATTAGTTTGGGCGGGAGATGGTAACATACAACGACGGACAGACAGAGCTCCTTTCACACTTATTATATTAGTAAGGACTCCCGTTCCCGTAGGAATATGTGGATGAATTAAAGTTAATGTTACACAGAGATAGTGTAGCATTCTAACGGTGGAAGAATTTTTGAAATCGGTGTTGTATATAGGGAGCCCTAGGAATATGGGGATGAATTAGTTTTTATGTTACTCGGGGATAGTGTAGCATTCTAACGGTGAAAGAGTTTTTGAAATCGGTGCTGTAGTGTTAAAGTTCCCGTATACGTTCCTGCTCCCGTGGGAATATAGGGAGCCGTAGAATTATGGGGATGAATTAGTTTTTATGTTACTCGGGGATAATGAAGCATTCTAACAATGAAAAAAATTTTGAAATCGGTGTTGTAGTTTCTAAGTTCCCGTATACGTTCCCGTTCCCATGGGAATTTAGGGATAAATTGTAGCCTATGTGTTATTCTGATGTATAAGCTATATTATTGGAAAGTTTAAGTAAAATCCATTCAGTAGTTTTTGCGTGAAAGAGTAACAAACATACATCCACACATACAAACTTTCACGTTTATAATATTAGTAGGATTCCTAGTTTCAATTTAGTTGCAAGTTTCAGTCCAGCAGCAGGAGTAGCTATCAACTTCGCCGATGATACAAACTTGTCACTAATTCAATTTTTAAAAGAAGAATATAATTTAACAAAGACGAATGACCGCAGTCTTTGTACAACGAAACATAAATCGACAATTGATGCAGTCTTTGCGAGATATTTAAATAGATTCGAGTCAAAATTGTTCGGTTCCTATTTTAGTTACCATAGACTTATTATATCAGTATTAGAATACGATGATTGTAGAGATGATAATGGAAGAGTTGAAATTGTGAATGAAAGCTCGTAAGTTTCATTGATGTTCTTCCATATGTGCGTGTTCATATATTATAAAACATTGAATAAAATGTTGACATTATTTTTCTATTTTTATAATAAGCAATTAAAAAACAATTCATTTAAAAGATTTTCCTGTACGTTTACACTCCCGGAGTGCTTCTTTTTTTATTTCTTTCACGTTTCTGTGACCTTAATCATTCCAGTCCTACTTTACGGTGCGGAAGCATGAACCTTATCGAAATAGAAGAAACCCTTGGTCGTTCCAAAAGAAAGGTATTGCGAATGATCTTTGGTCCCTTATGCGAAGACAATGTGTGGAGAAGAAAATTTGACAATGAGCAATGAAATGAAGAGTACGCATCACGAGGCTACGATGGCTGGGCCATGAAGAGCGGATGGACGTCAGTTCCTGCTCAACGGGTTTTCGAAAGCATATTGCAAGGTATCACAGAACGGGAAGACCTCGTCTTAGTGGCGCAATCAAGTGGAAGAAGACCTTAACTGACTTAGTGTGCAAAACTGGAGAGAGCTCACCCGAAATTGAAGTCCTCATCGAAAGATGTTGGTTAAGGGATTCGAACCATGAATCTCCCACGTAACAGGCAGACATGGTAGTAATTTTTCGTGTTAGTTGTCGAACTAGTTTTATGCGGTGCAGTTTGTAATTTATAGGCGAAGCAAAGAAAACCTGCAACGATTTGCTTCAAAATACTAACTCTAAAATATGAAAAAGCTCTTAACTTCCCCTAGGGTAGAACTACCATTCGCATAACAAAAATTTGTTTTTTGTTAATAAATTTAGTGATTTTAAGGACAGGAAAAATTTGCTTCTGAGTCTGATGACTAGCTTTAACCTTAAATTAAAGTTTACGTATTTGCTGTTGAGTGGAGTGACTGGCCTTTTGAGACAACCTCAAACCATTGGATATAAACATTTTAAACTTAAAAATGCCCAAAATATTTAAAAAACAGTCAAAAAAATAGAACTAAAATTTAAATATTATTCAATTTCCTTTTATTTTAACCATCGAAAAGGCCATTAAAATCATCGCTAACCTACTTCGAGGTAAACACTAGTAGATGTGGTATAAAGCGATCAAAAACAAGTTCCAGTGCTTCTTGTTCAATTCGAAAGTATAAAACGTGTTATTTACACTATTAACTAATTGCTTGAAGAAATAGAAAAAAAAGTTGGCCCAAAAAAAGACCCCGCCTTACAAGCGGATACAAAATCTCTGCGCAAATAAAGTGATTTTGAGTGCCGACTAGACAAATACCATAAAAATTTTGTAAACATTAAAACAAAAGAAAAAAATGCAACAAAAAAGGTGAAAAAAGTTTAAATATGAATATGAACTCAAACTAAAATTTTGATTAAAAATATCAAAAAAAAAAAGTTTACATTTTCAAATCATAATTGATTGAAACAAAAACAAGTGTTAAGTAAATAAGCTTAGAGTTTGCATCATTATAATTATTTCATTTAAAATAAAGTAACTCTGAGTGTAGTAAATTAAAATAAAATAGAACAAATTTCCCCATATTTCTTTGACATGACCTAATTGCTTTTCTGTTTTGAAAAGATATTAAGATATTTGAGGGAGTAAATGGAAGTTTTTTTTTAACAAAAAAGGTTTGTCGATTCTGATGCTATTTTCATTAGTTAAGTTGTGTTTGTACAGCTGTACTTTCTTCAATTTACAACATAATTCATCGTAACAAAAAATAACCGAAAGCCAGGCTCAAAAATTTAGTGATAAGTGCAGATATTAATAATGTTTCAATAGTTTATTAGTTGATTTTTAATAATATTTTTTTTAAATTTAAATCAATTTTTTTTTTATTTATAATACCACCTAAACGGAGGGAAAAAGACCCTCCAATACATTTTTTTCTTGCCTCCACCCAACCTATAAGAACTGGGTTTTTGTAGTATCTTATCCTTTATACTTAAGTAACTTTTTTTTTTTGTAATTAACGCGCACATCAAGGGGGGGGTTATGACTACCTTTATACTCGTAATGTTATAAAAACACAGTGCGAGCATTTTGGAAAATAGGAGAGGATTTGAAAGGAGACGCCGATGCACATTGCTTTAGAACTTTTGCGAATCGTAATGCAGGGGAAAAACAGGGTCAGGTAGAGCATTCCACATTCGGGTGATGCGACTAAAATACGAATCTCTATACTTGACTGTACGCCCGAAGTTGGGCTCAAGGTAAAACTGATGAGCATTCCTAGCGAGGCGGTTGTTGCGGCTAAATTATTTCAGGGGAGGAATGCAACTGGCTACTTCACTAGAGCACTGTTTGTGAAAAAGAGAGAGAGACAAGTGACGTTTCAACTATGTTCAAGAGAATCAATCGATTCTACGATTGAACTATCACCTATCAATTTTAACGCTCTATTTTGTACCCTATGAAGTAAGCGCAAAGATGTTTGAGAAGCACCTGACCAGATATATGAGAGTTATACTCCAGTTTTGGACGGATGAAGGCGTTATAAATTGTAGCTAGATCAGATGGGGTGAAGAACATCCTGCATCGTCTCAAGAAACCTAAGGTCATTCCAACGAAGATCATCGATTACACACATACCAAGTACTGACAGCTTTTCGGTTTCTTGGATGCAGGTACCATTCATGGATAATGGCTATGGGGGAATGTTAAGCTTCAACGACAAGAGACAGCATTGAGTTTTCGAAGCATTGAATTCTACTCGGTTTTAAAGACCCTATTTCTCATGTAACAATGCTGTCAAGGTCGGAATTCAATGAGCTTATCATACGCAACCGTTCCAGTTCCACATCCGAAGAGCAGGGACGTGAATTTGGAAACGAATATGAAAAGCTGAGGGTCGAGTTGTCAGCAAAACAGTTAAGCGGATTAGAAGTTTCAGACAAGAGATCATTTTGAAAATGAGGAAGAGAGTCGGAGACAAAACGGAGCCCTGGGGCACACCAGCATTTATGAAGTGGGTATCAGACTTGAAGCCATCCAATACAACTTGTATTGAAAGGTCGGAAAGGTAGTTTCTAATCCAACGAAGAAGAGACTCATCGATACCAAAAGCACGCATTTTCGATAAAAGAGCCTCATGCTAAACTCTATCAAATCCTTTTGAAATATCAAGCGCAATAATCTTACTTTCTCCAAAACAGTGTATAAATTGGAACCACTTTTCGGTGAGATAAGCCATCAAATCAATAGTGGACCGTTTGTTACGAAAGCTGTACTGACGGTTATTAAGAAACTTTCGTTCTCCAAGATATTTCATAAGTTGACGGTTTATCAACGTTTTCATGACCTTGTAAAGAAGGGACGTTAGTGCAATTGGACGGTAATTGGAAGGAGAGCAAGATTCGCCTTTTTTAGGGAGCGGCTGGACAAATTCAATTTTCTATCTGCTCGGGAAAATCCCAGCAGAATAGGAAAGATGGAAAAGTTTACGCAGAGGTTTTGCCACCGTAGAAGAACACCTCTTCAGAATAACGGCGGGGACTAGCTTATCTCAAGGCCGGCCACTGACGACACAATATAACTGCGCAAACTGGAGTTTGCGCAGTTATATTGTGTTGTGAATGGGGTTGTTTGTGCTGTTTGTGCAGTTAACTGTGTAAAAATCAAAACTATTTTGATTTTTGCTCAAGTCTGCAAACTTGTGCAGTTATTTTGTGCGGTGAATGGCAAAAACTCAGTCAATTTAGCGGACTGCATTACTTAGGCTATAATCCAGCAATGGAATGATGTTATAGTTTACTTCAAATTACCTTATGTACAAGAATTCTCGTATGCAACTATCAAAAAGACATGAACTATCATTGTACCTATTTTTTAGTTAATTGCAATAAAGTCTTTCAGAAAGAAACATGGTCATCGTCTATTTTTTTTTTTTAAAGTGTTTGCATCCCACTCAGTATCCCTTAAAAAAATAAGAAAAATAGGGTGGCGCAACAGAGGGTCCTTTAATTTTCTGCCGATTCAGAAAGGAATTAACTATCTGAGGACTTGCCAATTCCTCGTCAAAAGCGAGTCCCGTGGAAAAACATTTTTTTTGTTTTTCTGATAGGATTTGAACCACAACCCTCTGCGTAATAGGCAGACATGCTAACAATTAGGCCATGGCACCATAAATGCCCCTTACACTAAAGAATTAGGCCTGCGTGTGTGAGTGAGTGAGTGAGTGGATTTGAATTTGCAGAGGAGTTGATCAGTGTAATAGTGTTAAGATTCAAAGACATTTGTTTATTTATTTATGGATAAAAAAAAAAGATATATCGATGCAGAAGAGAACTAGGACTGCCTATGCCCAGTACAACGAGTTTTTTAAGAAGAAAAGGTGTGAACAGCGCATTCTCAGAAAGAAAAAAAAGCCTCATGAGAACCTCTCGTTTGAGGAAATCGATAGATGCCATAATAGGAAATATAGAGGATCTAGATGCCAAAATTTTAAAAAGCTCACCAATCTCGAACTCAAGCGTATACTTATCAGCAAAGAAGCTTTGTAATAAAATCGTATTCGCTACTAAAGATTTCGAAGAATGCTAAGCGACAATATGTATGGCGATGTCAGTAAGTTTCAGTGCGCTAGTCATAATTTGAGCTTAAATCAAATAACACTTAAGGTGTAAATGACCTTGATGTCCAGCTTTTCAAGACAGCCGGAGTTGGCATCAAACTATGACAGGGAACATCGATGAACTGAACAAAACACCACAATTAACAAACAACTTCGAGATAGTGCAATACTTTATCTACCTAGGATCGCGTAATGATCTATAAAAGTACATATCCCGAAACTATCATGGCTGGAACATGTACAACGGAATGATATCAATGCTCCGGCTTGACGGGTTTGAGAAAGTACATTACAGGGAAAGGGAAACTGTTATCTTAGATGATGCAAATAATTGGAAGAAGACCCCAACCGAATAAGAGTACAAAATACGAAATCGAAATTGTAGGCGAAAGATGTTGGATGATGATTAGTTGGGTAACGACACAAATGGCAGGCGAGGGAGAAGACCAGTTGAAAATCTGGAGCCACAACGTTTATTAAACTCGGACTCGTTTTTCAGGTAACTAGTTCGAAATATGGTACCCGTACATGCTATCCATCACACCACATGGTACCCGTGGTGTGATGGATAGCTTGTCCGCCTGTTAATCTAGAGGTTCGAGTTCGAATCCCAACAGAGGCAAAAGTGTTTTTTCCACGGGTATCGCCTTTCGCGAGGTGCGGCGTACCCCACAGGCGGATCACTAGTGTGAAGCAGAAAAGTGGGAGAGTTGTGATCGCTTCAAGATCACTACTCGTAACGCCGGAAATGGAAAGAAGAAGATCGCCTTTCGCGAGGAATTGGCAAGTCCTCCGTTAGTATTCAAAAGCGCTTTCTCGATTAGCCGTTCGGAACCGGCAGAAAATTGTAGGTCCCATCCATTTCCGCACAAGGCATGGTTGTGAGAAATGCGCTAGGCCCAAGGGCTCTTCGCTCTGTTGCGCCACCCAATTTTTTTTTTTTTTAGTTCGAAATAAATTGAATTCTTGGTTATATCAAGGCTTTCGAGCCAGGAGGTTATTTGGCTTAGTTTGTTCAAATCAACTACTTCCCGTAGATGTTGGCAAGTGTTTCCTCATTCAAATATAACGAAATCTATAATTCAAAAGTGTTTTCTAGAAAATAAGAGTAAGTATCCAAGTATGCCATTCAGTTCTGTCCTATTACTAATACTTTCCATCTGAAGCCTTGAAGTTAAACTAGATTTCATTCCAGGATGGTTCTAGGTAACCTAATGCTATGTCCGCACCTGAGAGTTAAGCTTGTTTAACTCAAAACAATCCCAAACCAACATGATAACCAAGTGGTTTGCCATACAAAATGAAACCTTTTTAGTCACTGGGTTTCGAGATAACCTACTCGAAACCAAAGGCGCTGAATGCACTATTTCCAATATTCCATTGAATTTGACATTTAAGAGAGTGGAAGTGAGTGGAGAGAGAATGAATTCTCTCATACGTCGTTGACGTTCTGCTCACACTTGCATGTCTGTCTCTTTTTAACTTAAGACAAAAAGATAAACCCAAAACTTTTCTGCATATGCGGACACTACTTGGTTAACTCAAACCATACTGGAACGAAACCCAGGTTAACTTCAGGTGCGGACATAGCATAATGCTATGTCCGCACCTGAAGTTAACCTTGGTTTCGTTCCAGGATGGTTTGAGTTAACAAAGTAGTGTCTGATATGCAAAAAAGTTTTCAGTTTATCTTTTTGTCTTAAGTTAAAAAGAGACAGACATAAAGTGTGAGCAGAACGTCAACGATGTCCACTCACATCCATTCTCTTAAATGTCAAATTCAATGGAATATTGGAAATAGTGCATTCAGCGCACTTGGTTTCGAGTAGGTTATCTCGAAACCCAGTGACTAAGAAGGTTTCATTTTGTATGGCAAACCACTTGGTTATCATGTTGGTTTGGGATTGTTTTGAGTTAAACAAGTTTAACTCTCAGGTGCGGACATAGCATAATACTAGGCATATTTTTACCAGGCACTTTATTAGTTTAACTGAAAACTACCTAATGCTATGTCCGCACCTGAGAACTTGTTTAACTCAAAACAATCCCAAACCAACATGATAACCAAGTGGTTTGCCATACAAAATGAAACCTTTTTAATCACTGGGTTTCGTGATAACCTACTCGAAACCAAGTGCGCTGAATGCACTATTTCCAATATTCCATTGAATTTGACATTTAAAAGATTGGAAGTGAGTGGAGAGAGAATGAATTCTCTCATGTTCACACTTTATATCTGTCTCTTTTTAACTTAAGACGAAAAGATAAACTCAAAACTCTTTTGCATATGCGGACACTACTTGGTTAACTCAAACCATCCTGGAACGAAACCCAGTTTAACTTCAGGTGCGGACATAGCATAAAACCCAACATAAAAACTACGCGGTTTGCCATAGAAAATAAAACTTTCTCAGTGAGTAGGTTTCAAAGAATTACTAAAAAAAAAAAATAAGTTCAAAAATTTATTTCGAGCTACGAGTTTGGACAAAACGTAAGAGACTGTCTGCACATTAATAACGAGCTCGGTTTTACCACAGAAAGACTTTCCTACAAACTAGAACTCAACCAACGAATCTTGGCTTTCATGTGTATTTGACGCCCTTCCTTCTTCCGAGTGTTCAAATGGAAACGATTTAAGTACATCTTTGCAATTTGGCGGCTTTTAGAATGAGAAATAAATCAGCTTTATAGCTTCATAACTCTTTCTTTATCAATCGGTGAACGGTAGGTTATTTATTTTATAAATCCAGGAAAAAAATTTGTCTACATTTGTATGCTACCAGATACCGGCGGCAATCGAATTCTCCTCTCTTCTTTACAAATTTTCCCATTCAACCAGACAATACGGCGCAATTGTTTTACTAGGTATAATCAAACTATGGTGTACCTAGATCCTTATTGGAAAATTCTAAATGGTATTTTCTATAAGAATGAAAAACAGATAACCAATGCCAAAACCATTTATGAGTACCAAAAAATTGTGGAACCATTGTTCCGGACAAAAAAAAGAAACAGACGTAGTAAAGAGGTGCGAAAACGAGGAAAAACTAATTGTAATTGAATAGAGAATTTTCAATCCCCAATTGCATTAACGAAAATAAAGAGAAAAACTCAAGCTCATACAACACTAAATAAAGTAAATAAAAAAAAGAGGAAAAATAAACAAATTCAAACATAAAATTTTTGTTTGTAGGAGCTGCGTATATACAATCTCGCCCACATCATTTTATCTATCCACAATAATATAATTACAAGTTAGAGTAAAGGACACAGCCCAAAAACAAAAACAAATTACAAACAGAAATGGTTGGAAATCACAAGGTAGAAAAAAACAACAGGAAGATCACATAGGTGCAAGTCAAAAACATAAATCAAATCCTAAACTTACCTTCTTTTGTAAATAGAAAGTCGTTCTTGAACCTCGAAATCGATATTCAATTTCGATATTACACTTCAATTTAAAATCGCGTCTAGTCTACTCACAACTTAACCATTCTAATCTAATACTAGATAGATAGATAATACTACAATATACAATACAATAGAAGAATATAGAAAAAGCCTGTCGGTGTCCTTCGCGTCAAACCTTTGTATTAATATTGAATTGTAATATACAATGGTCAGGTGGTCACACTTTCTAGAGATAACTTCTCAAAAAGAAAACAAGAAGAACGAGACGGTTATATTAACACTAATAAAAACACCTACTTGTACTGAAAAGTATTCTGTGTGCGCTTATTGGCTAAAGGGCCAACTATAATGCATTTTGCCGAGCTTACGCCTACCTACGCGAACGCCAATACACTATTTTATATGACACTTAGAATTGAATCACACTTCAACTCGAATTAGTGCCAGTGTATACCTACATCGAATTGAAATAGGATTACCCGATCCGATACAGTGCCCCTGTTCTGTAAGACTGCTATTATACGGTGCAATTTGTTGCACGAAACTGTTCGAACACCATAAGTGCAAAAGAGAACGAAAGTTCGAAAAACAGAGATGGACAATGTGCTACCGTGTGTCGCATGGGTTATGGTTTCGTGAAACAGCTTTGACATTTCTCTTTGGGCGCGTTCGAGAGTCTATCGGATAGCCTATTTCGGATAGCCGTATCTTGGATACCTTTTTCCAGATTGCTGCAGACAACAGTTGTGAAATATTAAAATTCGACTTTTGAAAATAGAAAAACATTCAAAATATCATTGCTAGACGATTATAACTTATTTTTTTCGATTTCCCATGCGTTTTAAAAGACTCTTATGCTGAAATAAATGCACACCAAAACAAAAAATCAACATGAAAAGAAATAAAAATAAATTTTCTATCAGCTGATCACTTGAATAGAAAGGTATACCAAAAATACTCGGATACCTTTAGATAGCTTTTTAGTTGAAATGGGTGTGTGACTCTGTTAAAAGTTTAACACGTAAACAACAACAACAAGCTATCCAAGCAACCACGCACTACTAGATAACTATTTTTCCCCAAAAATAAAAACACCGAATGAAAGATAAAGAGAAATGTCAAACTAGTTTCATGAAACTGGATTTCATCATGTAATAACACTTGCGACACGGGATGACAGAACAAAGAAGAATTCGAAGTAGTTTCGTGCAACAAATTTCACCGTATAATAGCAGTCTAACTATCGCCTTGGCGATAAACGGTGGAAAATGGAACGAAATTCTATGAATTTAGTAGGATTTCGTTCCATTTTCCACCGTTTATCGAGGCGATAGTTACAGAACAGGGGCACAGCTCTTGTAGCTGGATCGATTCAAAAGAGTGTGTTTTATACCTAGATTACTCGATTCAGTGGGTAAGACTGCTATTATACGGTGCAATTTGTTGCACGAAACTGTTCGAACACCATAAGTGCAAAAGAGAACGAAAGTTCGAAAAACAGAGATGGACAATGTTGTAGAAAAATGAAAAACGCGTGCAACCAACTTGAGAGTTTGACAGTAGTTGTTTATTCCATTGAAAAGAACAGAAAAAGAAAAGCAAAGAGCAAAATGTAAATTGACATTCATGTGTTAGAAAAAAATATTAGAGTAATACTTTAGGGTGAGAGCATAAGGCCACATTCACAACACCCTCACTTGTTGAATATTTTAGTATTATTAATTTTACTTTAATTCTTTAAAAGTCTCAAAATTAATTTTTATAATTTCATACATGTTTACAGAAATTTAAAGTAATTTAAAGAAAAAATAAAAAAAATTCAACACAGTCCCATGTTGCTGGTACAAAATTTGTTTTTTTCATTAGTAACAGCTTTAGTTAGGCTATCAGCCACCATATGATCAGTTGACACGAATCCGAGTTTAACTGCACCATTTTCAATGTGTTCCCTGATGGCATGATATCGTATATCGATGTGTTTGGTCCTTGGTCGAAAACCATCTGATTGCGCAAGTTTGATGGCACCTTGATTATCACATAAGATTTCGATTGTTGAAGATTGATTTGCATTTAGTTCATTTAACAATTTTTGCAACCAAACTGCTTCCTGTATGGCAGATGACATTGCCATGTATTCGGCTTCAGTAGTTGATAAAGCCACCGTTGGTTGTCTTCTGCTTGCCCATGACACTGCTGCATTTGACATCTTGAATAGGTATCCAGTACATGAGCGTCTTTTGTCCAAATCCGATGCCCAATCCGCATCACTATAACCATGTAATTCTGTTATGTTATCAACAGAATATTTGAGCTTCAGATTCATGGTTCCCTTTAAGTAGCGCATAATGCGCTTAACAGCCTTCCAATGAGCCATGCCATATGTTGTGTTAAAACGACTTACGTCATTAACTGCGAATGCGATGTCTGGTCTTGTGCATTGTGCCAAGTATAAAATACTCCCTACAGCCGCTTGGTATGGTATTTTGGATAGTTCATCTTCTCGATCTTCATCTGTTCGTAAATTAGCCGATAACTTTTGATTAATATCACTTGGTTTGGAAACCGGTTTACAATCGGCCATACAGAAACGAACCAGAATTTCTTTGATGTACTTGGTTTGATCTAATTCAACACCGTGGTCAGTTTGATTTATTCGAATTCCGATGCAGCTTTTAACTGGCCCCATGTCTTTCATTTTGAATGAACTGCTAAGTGATTCTTTGATTTCCTTTAAGGTTTTTTCGTCTTTCCAGAAAATCAATATATCATCGACATAAATTGCTAATATCAACGATAAATCTTTATTGAAATAGACACACGGATCTAACTTTGACTTCTGCAAACCAAATGACTTCAATGCCGATTCCAATTTTAGACTCCATTGCCGACCAGCTTGTTTTAAGCCATACATTGCACGATTCAATTTGCACACTTTTCCAGATCCGTCCTTGAACCCCTCTGGTTGTTCAATATATATTTGTTCTTGCAATTCACCCTGCAAAAATGCAGTCACTGCATCCATTTGGTCGATCATCATTCCCTTTTTTACAGCCAGTGCTACTAAAAAACGTATAGTCTGGTGACGTACTACTGGTGAAAAAGTTTCATGGTAGTCCATTCCATAAACTTGGTTGCAGCCCTTTGCTACTAGGCGGGCTTTGTGTCGAATAATATTGCCATCCATGTCTCTCTTAGTAGTGAAGACCCATTTTGTTTTCAAAGCTTTGTAATTATTGGGCAAATCCACTAAACACCATGTTTTGTTTTCATCCAAAGAATCCACTTCACTTTCCATAGCCTTCTTCCAAGCATTGTGATCGGTCCGAAGCATTGCTTCTTTGATAGTAATTGGATCCATTTCCTCAGTTGCTTCATTTGTGTTGTAAGTTACATAGTCTTGAAATTTACGGGGTTTTGGTTGGCGTTCTGATCTTCTTGGAGTAGACCCTGTTTCCATCGTGACAATTTGGTCAGGTTGATACAACGTTGACGTTTCGCTTTCTAAAGCATCATCAAACATCTCTGATGTTGAACTTTCATTAGCATCTGTCTCTATCTCGCATTCTAATATTTCGGGAGATTCCCTCACTTGCTCAGGACTTGCTGCAAGTTCTTCTAGAACAACGCTTATAACCGATGGTTCCATTAGCTCATGAAAAATGACATCTCTGCTCACAACCAATTTCTTTGTGTGTAAATCGATGCAACGATACCCCTTCCTATCACTGTCGTAGCCAACAAAAATCATTTTTTTTGATTTTTTGTCTAATTTCTTCCGATGTTCCTTTGGAACGTGCACCATGACAGAAGAACCAAAGATGCGCAGATGTGAGACGTCTATTTTCTTACCCGTCCAAATTTCTTCTGGTGTATTGTCCCTTAACGAAGCACAAACGGAACGATTTATTACGTAAGATGCCATGTATACTGCTTCTGCCCAAAACTCATATCCCAGTTTAGCATCAAATAACATACACTTGGCCCGTTCGATGATGGTTCGGTTCATCCGTTCGGCTGTGCCGTTTTGTTGTGGTGTGTAAATTGTAGTTCGTTGATGCTGGATGCCATTCTTTCGGCAAAATGTATCGAATTGACGTGAACAGTATTCGGTTCCATTGTCTGTGCGGAAGACTTTTATATTTTTGCCTGTTTGTTTTTCGACAAAGGCCTTGAAGTTGATGAATATGCCGAGAACTTCTGATTTCTTCTTTAAAAAGTAAACAAATATTTTTTTTGAAAAATCGTCGATAAATGTCAAGAGGTATCTAGCTCCTCCAATAGACTTCGATTGCATTGGCCCTACCAAGTCAGAATGAATAATTTCTAATAAATTATTGCTATGAGTTTCACTTGCATTGAATACTTCACTTGTTTGCTTAGCTTCAGCACAAACTATACAATTTTTTAAGCCAACACCAACTTGTTCGTCTTTGAAATCCATCCCAGTCACTACTCCGTTTCGCATTTTTCGTAAACTTCCATAGCTCAAGTGACCAAATCTTCTATGCCATGTAATCGCATTTAATTCCGTGGTCTTTGACAACAAACATGAGCCGTTTTCTGATTTCAATTTGTAGACACCATTTTCAGGCTTACAGCATACAAATTTCTTATGATTTTTATCATAAATGGAGCAACCATCTTTATCAAAAACAAGTTTATTTCCAGCTTGAACTATATTGTAAACTTATAACAAATTAACTGACACATCTGGCACGTGTAGGAGATTTGACACTTTAATTTCCTCGCCGTTTAAAATGAGGTTAGATTCTCCAGCACATGTTACCAGCATCTTAGTATTGTTTGCCGTTAAAATTTGTCGAACATTCGAGGTTGTATGTGCAGAAAGCAATTCTTTGTTTGGAGTCATGTGATTTGAGGCACCACTGTCAATAATCCACTCGTTTGGCTCACATTTCATTGACATCAAGGCAGTAAAACCACGTTAAACTACATTAAAACTATTGCCACTGCTCTTCCTTGATTCCTTTTTTTTACATTCGGAACTGATATGATTTCTCCCCCCACTTGAATAGCACTTGATTCCACGACGGTATGTTTTTGTATAATTTGAACCTGTCTTCGCCATTTTCTTGCCATAGAATGCACCCCCCTTTGTTTCATCTCCATATTGTGTATCTAATAGCTTCATCTTAATTTCTTCTGCATTCAACTTAGCTGTGCTGGCTTCGAAACTCATTATAAGAGGCTTATATTCTTCAGTTAACCCAGCCAACAAAATGGCTGCCAACCATTCATCATCAATATTAAAATTGATACTCATCAATTTACTTGAAGTTGTTATAATCTGGTCAATGTACGTCTGCATATTGTCACATGATTCCAAACGAATGGAAATTAACGTTCGTAGCAACCCAATCTTCCTCATTAATCCTCGATCTTCGTACATGGAATGTAATTTCACCCAAGTTTCTAGAGCGCTTTTGCATGGTCTGATATGAACGAATAAATCAGATTCAACACTTAGAGCTAAAAGTGCTTTTGCCGAACTTAACTTATTGTTATCTGTTTCAACCGCTGTGTTAGGATCATCCTTTTTTGGTTTAATGCAATCGCTTAATTTCTTCAGTTCCAATAAACTTCCAATTGCAAAAGACCAATTGTAAAAATTTTCACTGACTTTGAGTTTATCAATTCCAAACTCAGATTTAACTGAACCAGCCATATCGATTTTAATTTTTTCAAAAAATTTAGCAACAAATGCAAAATCGAATCTTCAATAGTTCGATAGTTCAACTAATTACAATGAATTAAAAAAACTTTTTTTTTTTATAATTAAATTTCGCCAATATCTGGGCCCATAACCTGTAGAAAAATGAAAAACGCGTGCAACCAACTTGAGAGTTTGACAGTAGTTGTTTATTCCATTGAAAAGAACAGAAAAAGAAAAGCAAAGAGCAAAATGTAAATTGACATTCATGTGTTAGAAAAAAATACTAGAGTAATACTTTAGGGTGAGAGCTTAAGGCCACATCAGAGATAAGAAATTAATTAGATGGCAAACTTCACACACACATTGAAACTGCCTACAAGCTGATTTCACTACTACTACTTTGAGTACAGCTTTCACGATTGAGTTTACACAAAATCTCACTACTACCACTTTAAGTACAGCTTCCAACACATTCCACCGTTTTATTTCTATAAATTCCATCTTAAGGCCACGTATGGCTGCCGTTTTGTATTTTGAAAGCAAGAAGCATTTAGTTAAAACTTTTAAATATATATTAAAATTGTGAAATTCAAAGCTTGGCCACGCGGGGACTTCAAATGCATACGCACATGCCTAAAACCCGGTCCACCATCAGACCAAAACTGTGAGCATCAGAAGAAACTCCTATATTGTTACAAAATCTCTTCTTTTCAAAAAAACGTTTTTCAATTTATCAAACTTAAAGAAAAGAATGTAGAAAAATTGTAGTGTGAAAATAAAAACAAAAGTTTTTACTAAATGTTTCTTGGATAGTAAAACGCTTTCAAAATACAAAACGGCAGCCAGACGTGGCCTTAAGATGGAATTTATAGAAATAAAATGGGGGAATGTGTTGGAAGCTGTACTCAAAGTGGTAGTAGTGAGATCTTGTGTAAAGTCAATTCACAGACAGAGGATGTGATTACAAAAACAACAATGTAAACAAATGGTTGTTGCGGGGCAAGAGAAGTAAAGGTTTGCCATCTAATTAATTTCTTATCTCTGGGCCACATTCACAACAAATGTGCTACCGTGTGTCGCATGGGTTATGGTTTCGTGAAACAGCTTTGACATTTCTCTTTGGGCGCGTTCGAGAGCCTATCGGATAGCCTATTTCGGATAGCCGTATCTTGGATACCTTTTTGAACGATCTGCTGTGAAATATTAAAATTCGACTTTTGAAAATAGAAAAACATTCAAAATATCATTGCAAGACGATTATAACTTATTTTTTTTTCGATTTCCCATGAGTTTAAAAAGACTCTTATGCTGAAATAAATGCACACCAAAACAAAAAATCAACATGAAAAGAAATAAAAATAAATTTTCTATCAGCTGATCACTTGAATAGAAAGGTATACCAAATATACTCGGATACCTTTAGATAGCTTTTTAGTTGAAATGGGTGTGTGACTCTGCTAAAAGTTTAACAAGTAAACAACAACAACAAGCTATCCGGATACGATTCTCGAACGCCCCTTTGTCTTTGTTCGTGTTTTTGTTTATTCTGTTTCATTTGGTTCAAAAATAAGAAATAATACTAATAATAATGACTTTTTTGTTTTTCAATTGCCAATAAAAGAGGTTTTGAAGCAACCAGGCACTGCTAGATAACTATTTTTCCCCAAAAATAAAAACACCGAATGAGAAATAAAGAGAAATGTGAAACTAGTTTCATGAAACTGGATTTCATCGTGTAATTACACTTGCGACACGGAATGACAGAACAAAGAAGAATTCGAAGTTGTTTCGTGAAACAAATTTCACCGTATAATAGTAGTCTAAGTAGATACCTGCATCGAAATCTGAATCATAATCCGATTCGATTACCCGATTCTAAGTGGAAACGAGGTAAATGTCGATTTCCAGTGGTACACAAAAGCACTTTTAAAAGCGCTTTTTTGCTCGAAATACGTTTCATGTAGACACTAGATCACTTTTTTTTTGCCCCGAAAAAGCACTTTTATGAATCTTGATTCATAGGCAAGATTTACACGCACTTTCACGTACACCAACACAAAACATTTGACGTTTACCAGTTTGCAGTTTGATTATTTTGCATTTTTGGTTAAAGGACTGTGAAAGAGAGATAATAAAAATAAACAATAAACTATTTTGTGAAAATGGATCGCTCAATTTTAGCTGAAATTATCAAAATATATATGAGTCGTCATCTAGTTCTGATTCTAACGAAGAAGTGTTTGAAATTCTAAAACTGCTTACACAAAACGAAAGGCATTCTGTGAATAATTTCGTTCAAAGTGTTGTGTGCAATTATTCGGATGAGGAGGTTTCTTCCTAGTGCATTTATTAATAAAGTTTCGAAAACATTCTTTCTTTATAAATTGCAGAACAAAAAAACGGGAAGAGTTGGCTGTCAAAAATAGCACACATATAATGATAAAAAAAAAGAATTTTGTCTTTTCTGTTCCAATGACGGTGTTTAGACTGGCGCAAGTCAACCGTGCAATTTTGACATTCCGCCACCCCGTCGTGTTCAGACTGAAAGTAATGTGAACACGATGGATTTATTTTGACGATTATTTTGCCTTCAGATTTGGAAAAAAAAACTCAGAAATTTAACTGAACTGAAAAAATAATTTATTTATTTTCGTATTTTTGCTTCAGTAACAAGAAAAAGAACATTTATTTTTCAAACAACAGCGTCTTTACTCGAGAAAAAAAAAACACAAGTGTCAAAACAAGGAAATGTCAAAACTCCACCAAGAAAATATTAAATTTTTTAAAAACTTCGGCTCAAAATTATGTCTCTTTCTTACAACTACGTGGGAATGAGAAAAAACATATAGACGTCAATTTTGCACGGTTCACTTGCGCCTGTCTGAACATCGTCAATGAGCACGAAAAAAAGAACTTTTTTTAGAGTGCTTTTGTTTTTGCAAAGGAAATCGACATTACATTACTATATAGACGTTCTACTCAGTTTCGTTAAATTTCGCTCACTTTCGCGTAATTAAGCAAGAGCCATTAGCGGGGTTTACATGGTCCAACATGGTTGGATGAAAAAAATCAGCCTTGCGTTTACACGAAATTCGATGTTGTCCAACACCAGTGTGGTTATTTTTCGCGAACGAGACGGACACGTTATGGATAAGAAAATTTTAGCTGCTCTTATAATGAAGGAAATTATTAACGACGAAGAAGAGGAAATAAAAAAAAAAAAATAATAAAAAACGTTTGTGGGTAAAAAAGTGGATTAAGATTAGGTCCAAGAACTCGCATACTAAAATAGTACCGAAATCAGAGATTTCATGATCTGATTTGCTTTTCTAAATTCAATCAAGGTCTCTTTGAACTAAAATAACTTATTTTGTAATTTGTGAAAGTATAGGAAAAAAGTTATTAGCTTTTTAGTTGTAAGAATTCGATTTTCCATTAAGAAAAGCATTACTAAATATTTTTGGCTAAAATAGTACCAAAATCACAGATTTCATGATCTGCTTCGGTTTCCTAAATTCAATCAAGGTCTCTTCGAACTAAAATAACTTATTTTGGAAATTGGGAAAGTAGAGGAAAAAAGTTATTAGCATTTTAGTTTAATTAGCAGCTAATAAAATGTACAGCGGCTCACTAGTATTATCTTTTTGTATTTTTTGGCTAAACTATCGTTTCCCCAATTTGGAAAAGTCTTTTCCAAATTTTTCCAAATTGTCCCCGATCGATTGACACCAAAATTTCTGAATTTCATTGCTAACGCTGCCAAGTATACCTACGCCAAATTTTAAATTGTTAATAACTTTTTTTTTGGGACTTTCCCAAATTGTGAAAACCATTTTCCAAATTTTTCCAAATTATTTGCAAAAAAAATCGAATTTCGTGTTATAGCGCTGCCAAGTTGACGGGGGGGTCACGTTCACGCTGTTCGTTCTCAGTTCAGTTCATTGTTCCGAACCAAAAAAGAAAAACCCCATATGTAAACAAATGGAAGTTGCAGAACAAGAGAGGTAATGGTTTTACCTCTTGTTCTTTATTTCTCTAAAGCTCGAACTTACGTAAATGTCACATTTAAAGCGTATCAACCATAGAGGAATAAATAAGAAGAGAGAAACCCAACACTTCTCTTACCCCGCAACTTCCATTTGTCTAAGACGCTGTTCAGACTGGAGCAAGTCAAAAGGGCAAAATTGACGTCTATATGTTTTTTCTCTTTCCCACATAGTTTTAAGAAAGAGATGTGGTTTTGCGCGGGAGTTTTTAAAAAATTTAAAATTTTCTTAGTTGAGTTTCGACATTTTCTTGTTTTGACACTTGTGATTTTTTTTCCCCCGAGTAAAGACGCTGTTGTTTGAAAAATAAATGTTCTTTTTCTTGTTCCTGAAGCAAAAATGCGAAAAAAAATTAATTATTTTTTCAGTTCAGTTCAATTTCTTGGTCTTTTTTCCAAATCTGAAGGCAAATCAATCTTCAAAATAAATCCATCGCGTTCACATTTATGTCGATTTCCATTGGTCGTTCGGAAGCCTTCTGAACGCTTATAAAACCATTCCATTGGTATCAAATGACAGTTCCTCTCCTCGAAAAATGAGAAATTTGATTCTTGATTTGAAGAAGGAAGCGAAGCCAGAAACTCTCATACACTGAAACACTGTTGTCGTCAAAATTGACAATTATCATTTGACACCTCTAAAAATAGAAAAAAAGTGACCTGAAAAGATATTAATTTTGTGAGTTGAGTTCTTAAACATTTTAAGACATATTCCTGTGGTTTTAAGTGAATTATTGTCCTCTTCATCGTCTTCATCGTCCTCACACCGATACACAATACAAGTAACGAAACTTCAAAACAAACAAAAGTGTTACTTTGGCTTCCCGGAAAGGAGAGTTTTTCCGGATTACCAATGGAAATCGACATTAGTTTCAGTCTGAGCACGACGGGATGGGGTAATGTCAAAATTGCTCGGTTGACTTGCCCCAGTCCAGAGATAAGAAATTATTTAGATGGCAAACCTTTACTTCTCTTGCCCCGCAACAACCATTTGCTTACATTGTTGTTTTTGTAATCACATCCTCTGTCTGTGAATACGTGGAAGCTGTACTCAAAGTGATAGTAGTGAGATTTGCTGTACTCAAAGTGGTAGTAGTGAGATTTTGTGTAAAGTAAAGGTGGAGTGGAAGCTGTACTCAAAGTAGTAGAGGTGATTTTCGGTAAATCAGCTTGTAGGCAGTTTCAATATGTGTGTGAAGTTTGCTATCTAATTAATTTCTTATCTCTGCCTCAGTCTAAGCACCGTCTAATGTGTATTGTGGTTTGCCCTCTTGTTTATCTCTTCTGTGGTATCAACTGAACTCAACTCAGCTCAACTCATGTTTACATGTTAAGTAGCTAGCCAGCGCCCCTGTTCTGTAACTATCGCCTCGATAAAAGCAGGCGATAAACGGTGGAAAATGGAACAAAATCCTACTAAACTCATAGAATCCGTTTATCGCCTACTTTTATGAAGGCGATAATTACAGAACAGGGGCACAGGGCAGAGTGCCCTGTTGCCTGCTTTTATCGAGGCAATAATTACAGAACAGGGGCACAGAATCCATTATAGTTGCTTTTTGTTTAACGAACAATTTCGGAAACTTTTCGTCTGGTTTGTGACACTAGCCTAAGCTCGGCTAAGTGTATTTTAGTTGGCCCTTAATGGTGGATTTACATGCATCTGCAAGTGCAGATGAAAATCGGAAAAAGACACAAGATGTAAAATTCATACTTGTCTGATAGAGAGGGAACGAACTTCCTAGTTATGGTTGCAGATGAAAAATTATGGTTGCAGATGAACATGTTCATCTGCACCCATAATTTTTCATCTGCAACCATAATCCTATTCGTCTCTCTTTTTAACCTTTGTGCTTTGTAATCTTCATCCGTCTCGCTTTACTTTTCTGAACTTCCGCAGTTGCAGATGCATATAAACCCAGCATAAGGCTGCACAGCACACCTTAGAGGAATAAAGAAGTTTCTTTATTCCTCTAAGGGCCAGTTTGTTCATGCTTGGTTATTTCTAATCAATGATTATTCCAGTATTCCAAATGATAATCATGGATTCGGTTTGTTCACGAAATATTTAATCAAGAAATCTCTGATCAGAGCTTTTAATCATAGATTTTGCTAACCAGGTAATTTTTCTGGGTTAGCTCCATTTGAACAACGATTAACTGAAGTTCAATTTCTTAAGGCTTGATTTTTGTTCAAATCACAGCTACAGCTATCCCTTCAAAATAAAAAATTGTCAGGCTGATTTATCACCTTGAATGAGGCATATAGACGCTGTAATTTTAGTTTTTTTTTATAAGTAAATTAAATAAAAACAGTTCAGGCTCGACTGAAGTGGTATTTCATTTACTCATAAATGGCAGTATTTTCTTTGAGTTTTAACTCCGCTTGGAGAATTTCAGCAGCGTGTTTGGTTTTTGTTTAATGCGCCTCCTTAATTTGTGCTGCTCCCGCAGTATTTCTTTTTTAAAACTTACAGTTTCTTCATCTGACCTTTTTTTCGTTCTGCACTGCTTGAGTCAATGTCGTGTGGTTGCTTGTTGCATGGCATTATTTACATTATTTTGGGTGTTTTGTATGGAAGAAGTTTTTTCTTGTACTACAGCTTCAGTTTCGCGCACTTCTTTTTCAAATTGTTCGACAATTCCCTGTTTTCTAACCAATGCAGCACGAGCAGCTTGCAAAGCTTTTTCAGTCAACTGAGCTTAAACCTGATGATAACCCTGTTGTCCGGCTGCAGTTTGAGCATTTGATGCTGCTTTTGCCTGTTGTGCGGCTTTGAGAGCTACGCTAGATGCTTTTTGCTTTGATGACTCACTCATAGTTCTGTTAGATTGGCAATTAGTTTGGGGCTCTTTATTTAGGTCTTCCGAGACGGCATACTTACATATATTTGAAACTAAAATCAAAGTAAGTTCAAATGTCGATAGTTTTGACAACCGAAAAAAAAACTGACTCTATCATGAAAAAAACTTTTTATTTTCAATGGATTTCCTTGATTAACAGCCATATTATTCACTCTTTAAATTTAAGCCCAATAGAAATAAACCCAGTTGTCAAATTTTGATCCCAGGTTTAAATTTTGATCCCAGGTTTAAAATAAACCCAGTTGTCAAAGTGAGAAACGTCAAATTGAAACAGCACTTTCTCGTGGATAAATTTATATTTGAAGAAATTGTAAGTAATACTTTTAATTTAATATATAATTTAATAATAATACTATCTTTTCCATGTTGTTGCAGGTTCAAGAAATGGTAACTCCACCAATTGCTGCTTCAGGTGTTGCTGAAAAGGCAACAAGGGCCAAGAAATTCGCAAAATGTTTCTGCATTGCGGATGAACAAACTACGCGAAGGCACCGCACCTGATATTACCAACGAGGATTTCCTCCCAACTCTTGGCGCCTACACGACGTTAATTGAAGCTGGTCTCAGATACTCAATAATCCAAAGCGGAGGCTGTTCGCCCCGTTCTGAATTCTGATGTCCAAGTAGCTGATCATTACTAAGAAGCAGACGAGTGGGAGCACTTTTATTTTTATTTTAACAGACCACAACATGTAACCAAGTCCAAAGCAAATGAAATGAATATACTCGTAAAATAAAAAACTAAACACTAAATTTCACATCAGTCATGATCAGCGCTGTAGCATTTTTGGAACGACCTGTTTTGGTCCTTTAAATGATCTGGTTCAATGGCCAATTCGGTTTCCAACGCGAAAAGGTATGAATATATATCGTCGACATATTTCGAAACCAGAATGGGATTTTCCGCATTGTCAGCATCAATGTTTTGAACCGCATCAATTAAATTGGCCGAATGCGATTGCACATTTACGATTTTGATTTAACATTCTTTAGCTGATGCTGTATCTTTTACTTCGTCCTGTGAATCACTTCCAATCAAAGAACCTTGCGTTGGTTTTGCAGCAGTATGTTTAATGGCTACGACAAACTGTCTTCCTGCCTGATTTTTGCTCCTTGTACTAGCTCAGATATAGTTCATAGCAGACTGACTGTTGTTGGCTGCTATTGGTTGGGTTGGCTTCTTCCAGTTACTGTCCACGCATGACTTTGATTTTTAGGATCTTTTAACTCTTTTAAAATCATTGTGGCCACCTTTGATCCTGGAGTCCTTGTCACTTGGGTATCTTTAGTCGTCTAATTGAAAGACAAAATTAATTCCCATTTGAGTTTACAAGAATCTATCAAATGTACTTACCTAGCAAAATGCTTTGCCAATGCAAATGGTAATTAGAAGGAGTATAACGCAGTCTTCTTAGCAACAACTGACTTGTAAGACTCATAATAGATTTATTTGTTGGCTGTAAGGAAATCAAGTGATTGTCGGCACTTCGGCAGATAGAACAAAAATACAACAAATAATTTCTATTACTTCACCTTTTACTTTTGACAGATTGGATTGGGTTTGTTCGCGTAACATATATAAAGCACACTTTTTATGTCAAAATATAGGTAAGTTTGCTTGATTTGGCTGCAATATTTGAAATTTAATTTCCCTATAGTATGCGAACGAACCGAAAATACATCCGGATGTAAAAATTTAAACCCGACAACGCAATGCGGTTTAAATCCATCGGGTTTATTTGGAGTGAATAATATGGATTTGCGTTTGACAATCGGGTTTATGCGATTTTACATCCGGATGTAAATTTAAACCTGGGTTTATTGGGTGAATAATATGGCCGTAAGTTTTGACATATAGACTGGAAAATGGAACGATTTTTGATTAACCCGTGATTTGCTTACAAAGCTATGAAAAATGTGAACAAACGCTCTTTGGTGATCCTTGATCACCAAATTACTTATTTAACCCGCTCTGAACAAACCGGCCCTAAGCTGCACATACCAACAAAATTTGAGTAATCCAAACATTATATTGTAACGTGCGCTTAGTTCGCAAAATAAAACTTCACCTTTCAATTTATTTCTATTACTTTTATTCAGTATCTATACTTAATTCGATCTCAACTCGACTTTCGCACTATCACTTGTATACAACAATTTACTCTTAACTTTATCACTCTATAATCAAAACTGACTGCTCGTTGCGTCAGCGGCCTATTTATATAGAACAACACTCATCTAGAGCGTTCCAGTTTCTTCTCCATGGTTTCCACATTTGCTGTCAAAAATCTCTACACTCACACACACTGGCTTACGCACACGATCTCCTGCTTGGAATCCTGCCGTTGTCACTTTTGTGTCGTACCGTGTCTTCATCTGGTCGCTGTAGGTTTTCATCCGTTCCCTTGTTCTTTTATGGATGTCAGCGAGTCTCTCCTTGAGGTCATCCACATACTCGTTCGTGTCCTGTGGCTCCTCTGTGGGGCATCCAAATTTAAGTTCGCTGGGCAGCCGCATGGTTTTCCCGAACAGGATGTCAGATGGTGTTTGTCCTGTCGAGCTATGTACTGCACTTCTATAGGCCATCAGGAATAGCGGTACGTGCCTGTCCCAGTCTCTTTGGTAGTCGCCTACGACCTTGGTGAGGTGTTCTTTCAAGGTCCGGTTGAATCTTTCAACCATCCCATCAGATTGTGGATGAAGCGGTGTGGTTCTGGTCTTCTTGATGCCAAGTAGCCCGCACACTCCTTGGAAGATGTTTGACTCGAAGTTCCTCCCTTGGTCGGAATGGAGTTCCATAGGTACGCCAAACCTACTCACCCAGTTAAACACAATCTGGTCGACCACCGTTTTGGCTTCTTGATTTGGGATGGCATACGCCTCAGGCCACTTGCTTAAATAGTCCATTACAACCAGAATGTACTTGTTTCCAGCGTTGGTCTCTGGAAAAGGCCCAGCCACATCTACTGCAATCCTCTCAAAAGGCGATCCAACGTTGTACCTTTGGTTGCAGCACACATGTCACATGTTCGGCACCACTTCTCGACGTCATCTCTAGCATGTTACCAGTAGAACCGATGTCGCACCTTCTCCAGTGTTTTGTTAACTCCCAGGTGACCTCCAGAAGGTCCGTCGTGCATCTCCCGAAGAACTTCACTGACTTTCGATTGCGGTACGATCATCTGCATCACATAAGATTTACCGTCAGCGGACTCCCATCTTCGCCTGAGGACACCTTCTTGCACATATAGTGAGTCCAACTGTGCCCAATAGGCTTTGAGAACTGGACTCCTGTCAGAAATGTCTCCCCATTCAGGTTTCTCTTCATTTTCTTTCCATGCGAGAATGGGTTCGATATCTGGATCCTCCTGTTGAGCGGTCCTCACTTCCTCATTGCTCCATCCGCATATGAGGTCAGCTCTTAGTCGCTGAGCGGTAATATTTTCTTTGTTTTCTTGTCGCCTACAATGCTTGCAATCCTCTTTGCAAGGTCTTCGGGACAATGCGTCGGCGTTTGAGTGCAGCTTTCCTCTGCGGTGTTGAATCTGGTAATCATAAGTCTGCAGTCTTTCTATCCACCTTGCGACTTGACCTTCTGGATTTTTGAAGTTCAACAGCCAGTTCAGAGCACCATGGTCTGTCCGCAGAAGGAATTTCTGGCCATAGATGTACTTATGGAAGTGCTTTGTTGCCAAGATAAGAGCTAGCAGTTCCCTTCTGGTCACGCAGTAGTTTCTTTCAGGCTTCGAGAGGACCTTACTGTAATATGCCACCACTTTCTCTTCGCCACCATGCACTTGGGATAGTACCGCCCCGATTCCAAAGTTGCTTGCATCTGCGTCGATGATGAATGTTTTGCCAGGTGTTGGATGTGCCAGCACTGGAGCGTTACATAGGCGGTATTTGAGTTCCTGAAAAGATTTTTCACTCTCACCTGACCATTTGAACTGCTTCCCTTTTTCGGTTAGCTGATGCAAACTTTTTGCAACTCCAGCAAAGTTCTTAACAAATCGTCGGTAATATGTGGCAAGACCAAGAAAGCTTCGGAGTTGATGTTTGTCCTGTGGTGTTGGCCAATTTTTGACGGAGTCAACTTTTTCAGGATCAGTCTTCACTCCTTGGGAAGAGATGATGTGTCCCAAATACTTAACTTCGGTTTTGAAAAGTGCACATTTTTCTGGATTCAGTTTAAGGTTAGCCTCTCGAAGTCTCTGAAACACGGCTTTTAGATTCTTGCAATGTTGGTAAAATGTTTTCCCGTAAACAATGACAGCGTCCAAGTAGACAAGGCACGCTTTCCACGTCAGTCCTTGAAGAACGCACTCCATCAAACGCTCGAATGTTGCCGGAGCGTTGCATAGCCCAAACGGCATAACTTTAAACTGCCAGAGCCCATTACCTGTAGAAAACGCCGTCTTTTCCCGATCATCAGGGTGGATGTCAATTTGCCAATATCCACTCTTCAAATCCAGCGTCGAAAACCACTGGGCTCCCTCCATAGCATCCAGGGTATCACTGATTCTCGGCAGCGGATAGCTGTCCTTCTTAGTCACATCATTCAGCCTTCGGTTGTCCACACAAAACGAGTGCTTCCGTCTTTCTTTTTCACTAGCACCACTGGTGAAGCCCAAGGACTTTTGGAATTTTCAATAAGACCGTCCTTCTTCATTGCTGTTATCATTTCCTCAACCTCACCTTGTTTGGCCAGTGGAAGGCGTCTTGCGGGTTGACGAATCGGTCTTGCATCTCCTGTGTTGATGCGATGCTGCACCAACTGTGTCCTACCATATTGTCCCTTTTGCGATGCGAAGATGTCAGTGTACTCTTGTAGGAGATTTTCAGCCATCCTTGTTTGTTGGTGATCAAGGTTGGATGAATACAGTATTTTAGCTCTGATGGTTTTGAGCTCCTCCGGAGTTATAGTTTTTCTCGGGGCTTCGTCTGTGATCTTCGTAATTGCTGCAACCGATTCGCAACGTCCAACGACTTCTCCTTTCTTCAACCTTACATCGTACGGTCTGGTGTTTAGTAATCGTACGGGGACCATTTTGTTTTTCAGTGCTACTAGTGTTTTCCCAATGATGACGCTTTGGGAGGAACACTCTGGGTCTGGTTCCACCATTAGGTATCGAAGGCTTCCAAACTCACCTTCCAGTTTTGTCCAAACGAACACTTCAGAAGAAGGAGGCAGAATCAGATCTTCCGTGATGACAGTCCTCAGTGTTGACGTATTTTCATTCGAATAGGTCATTGGAATTTCTTTATTTTGGTATTTCAAAACTTGATTACCGATATCCAAAATAACTCCGTGCTGTTTCATAAAGTCGATTCCAATGATGCACTCGTCACATATATCTGCCACCAGGAATTGATGAGTAAACACTAAATCAGCCAGTCGGATCTTAAGACACACTTCTCCATATACTCTTGCTGCTTCTCCCGTTGCGGTTCTTAGACGGTAGCTATTGGTGTTATGAAGCCACGTCATCTTTACCAGGTCTCGACGCACTATGGATGCTGTGGCACCGGTGTCGATGGTAGCCACATGTTTGTTCCCGTTGATAGTAGTCTCCACAGTCAGACTTTTGTTGTCTCGTTTGGTCTGTGAGACCTGGATGGTGGTTTTGGGGCCATCGATACAAGAAACCAGCCTCTGCCCCTCGAAGTTGGTTCTTACTCGTTTCCCTGATGGGAAAGGGATTGATAAGCAACACTGGTGTTGTTGTTACCTTGCTCTGGGTTGGGTCTTTTGCTTCCACAATGTTGACAACCGGCTTTATTTGGTGGTAGTCGGCATTGACGCTGTAAGTGCCCGGTCTTATTGCAGTTCCAACATCTTGCTAGTCCGCTCCGCTGGTTCTTTTGTATTTCAGCTCTTTGGCACGAGCATTCTTCGACTATGGCCTCTCTAAGTCGATGTACTCCATGAGAAGCCTGTTCTTCTGCTTCAATTGTCAATGCGAATGCTAAAGTTTCAGAAAGAGTACGTGTTCTAGCAGTTCGCACAGACCTCTGAAAATGTATATCGGAAATGGCACGATCGAAGGACTCAACAGCAAGCTGGTTGATGATTTCTTCTCCAGCATCCGGGTATGCCAGGTGAACCAGTCTTTCGACGTCTGCTTGGAGCTGCTGTAGACTTTCACCCCTTTTCTGGACTCTGTTATTGAGTTGGACTCGGAAGACTTCTTTCAAGTGGCTATCTCCAAAGCGTTTATCTATAGCTGCCACGAGAGAACTGAAATCACCGCTCTTACCAGCTGGAACAGTTTGAAGTAATTCAGCTGCTGGTCCTCTAAGAGCAAGAGTCAGTGCAATGTACTTGTCTTCGTCATCCCAGCCATTTGTTGTCGCGGCTGCCTCAAATTGTCTCTTGTAGACTGACCAAGAAGACTGTCCATCAAATGTTGGCGGTTTCATCTCCTTTTTCTTTGCAGACTCCATTAGATTCTCGAATTTTGATTTTCCGGATCTGGTCCGATTCCTTGGTCAGAACAGAGAACTGTTTATCACATCGGCTTTCTACGATTTCAAAACGATTCTCTACAACAGAAAGCTGGTTTTCTATACCATCAACGCGTTCGTCAAGGGCAAACACATTTTTTTCAATGTTGCCCAATTTGCCTTCTAGAATGTTTTTCTGACCTTCCAAAACATTCTGTTGCGCCTCAAGTCTTTCGAGAATATTCTGCTGTTCCTTCTTTTGCTCATTTCGTTGCTCTTCCAGCTTCTTTTGTTGTACTTAGAGTCGTTCGAGAACATTCTGCTGTTCTTTCTTTTGCTCGTTTCGCTGTTCTAACAAAAGTTTCATCATACTAGAAAAATCTACATTTTCACTTACTTCCTCTTCTTCCACTTCTGTTTCAAAAACAAAAGTGTTCACGTCTTCCCCTTGCTGTTCCAAATAGTTACGCAAGCGCAGGACGAGCTCATTTTTCGATCCCACTAGTAGGAATAGGTGCACTTGGGACCGATCCGTTAAACGTTAGAATATTTGAAAATTTGAAAAAAGGTAAATGTATGAGGAATAGAAAGTGTGAATAAATAAATGATTTTATTAGTGAGTGATAAAACCCAATGTAATTTGTTGATGGTTGTTTGTATAAGGGATCGACACGGGACACCATGTCGTGAAGTCGAGTATTAAAATCTACAGATAAATGAAAAGAGGATTGTGAAAATAAAGTGTTAAGGAAATGTTTTGTTTGTTAGAAAATTGGGTAAAGGTAAAGGTAAAGGTGTAAAGAGTGAAGTTAAAGGTAAAGGAATGTTGGATTGTTTGTAAATAAAAAAGGTGTAGATTGTGAGAACGAATGAAAGTGGTTTTTAGAAAATTCCAATCTACAAGCAAATTTATGACTGCAAAGGATCGAAGCGGGTCACTGTGTCGTCGTTTGATAGGTATTCTATATAGATGTCCCTAAATAGCCAAGTACTAATATTTACGAATATAAATCAACAGAGGATTCTGAAAATAATCTGTTAAGGAAATGTTATATTTGCTTGAAAATTGGAAAAGGTGGAAAGATTCAAGTGCAAAGGATCGATGCGGGTCAGCGTGTCGTCGTTTGATAGGAATTGTATTGATGTACCTAAATAATCAATGTGAATCGGTTCATGTAAAATAAAGAAAATGCTGTCAATTAGATTTTTGGAATTTATTTCTTTAATTTTATTCAATACATTTTATAGGATTTCGTTTTTATTTATCCACGAGTTATGTTCTGTTGGAAATCCCAACCACTTAACAAAAACTTTTTTGCCTCTTGTCTGTAGAATTTTTTCCACCAGAAATACGTTTTTACTTTTTGACTTCATTAATTCTTCATTATAGAAACCGCCTTGTACGGGTTTTCCTTCAAAGTCTTCAAGAAGATATGTTATAGGGTTAGTTTCTTGGATTTTTCTTATTTTAAAGATCTCAGTTGTCCAGTTGGGGGTGTATCCTTTTTCAAACACATGTTTATGTTTGCTGATTCTTACTTTATCACCGACCTTAAATTTTTGTTTAATTATTTCTCTTTTGTTGTTGTTGTTGTTGTTGTTGTTGTTGTTGTTGTTGTTGTTGTTGTTGTTGTTGTTGTTGTTGTTGTTGTTGTTGTTGTTGTTGTTGTTGTTGTTGTTGTTGTTGTTGTTGTTGTTGTTGTTGTTGTTGTTGTTGTTGTTGTTGTTGTTGTTGTTGTTGTTGTTGTTGTTGTTGTTGTTGTTGTTGTTGTTGTTGTTGTTGTTGTTGTTGTTGTTGTTGTTGTTGTTGTTGTTGTTGTTGTTGTTGTTGTTGTTGTTGTTGTTGTTGTTGTTGTTGTTGTTGTTGTTGTTGTTGTTGTTGTTGTTGTTGTTGTTGTTGTTGTTGTTGTTGTTGTTGTTGTTGTTGTTGTTGTTGTTGTTGTTGTTGTTGTTGTTGTTGTTGTTGTTGTTGTTGTTGTTGTTGTTGTTGTTGTTGTTGTTGTTGTTGTTGTTGTTGTTGTTGTTGTTGTTGTTGTTGTTGTTGTTGTTGTTGTTGTTGTTGTTGTTGTTGTTGTTGTTGTTGTTGTTGTTGTTGTTGTTGTTGTTGTTGTTGTTGTTGTTGTTGTTGTTGTTGTTGTTGTTGTTGTTGTTGTTGTTGTTGTTGTTGTTGTTGTTGTTGTTGTTGTTGTTGTTGTTGTTGTTGTTGTTGTTGTTGTTGTTGTTGTTGTTGTTGTTGTTGTTGTTGTTGTTGTTGTTGTTGTTGTTGTTGTTGTTGTTGTTGTTGTTGTTGTTGTTGTTGTTGTTGTTGTTGTTGTTGTTGTTGTTGTTGTTGTTGTTGTTGTTGTTGTTGTTGTTGTTGTTGTTGTTGTTGTTGTTGTTGTTGTTGTTGTTGTTGTTGTTGTTGTTGTTGTTGTTGTTGTTGTTGTTGTTGTTGTTGTTGTTGTTGTTGTTGTTGTTGTTGTTGTTGTTGTTGTTGTTGTTGTTGTTGTTGTTGTTGTTGTTGTTGTTGTTGTTGTTGTTGTTGTTGTTGTTGTTGTTGTTGTTGTTGTTGTTGTTGTTGTTGTTGTTGTTGTTGTTGTTGTTGTTGTTGTTGTTGTTGTTGTTGTTGTTGTTGTTGTTGTTGTTGTTGTTGTTGTTGTTGTTGTTGTTGTTGTTGTTGTTGTTGTTGTTGTTGTTGTTGTTGTTGTTGTTGTTGTTGTTGTTGTTGTTGTTGTTGTTGTTGTTGTTGTTGTTGTTGTTGTTGTTGTTGTTGTTGTTGTTGTTGTTGTTGTTGTTGTTGTTGTTGTTGTTGTTGTTGTTGTTGTTGTTGTTGTTGTTGTTGTTGTTGTTGTTGTTGTTGTTGTTGTTGTTGTTGTTGTTGTTGTTGTTGTTGTTGTTGTTGTTGTTGTTGTTGTTGTTGTTGTTGTTGTTGTTGTTGTTGTTGTTGTTGTTGTTGTTGTTGTTGTTGTTGTTGTTGTTGTTGTTGTTGTTGTTGTTGTTGTTGTTGTTGTTGTTGTTGTTGTTGTTGTTGTTGTTGTTGTTGTTGTTGTTGTTGTTGTTGTTGTTGTTGTTGTTGTTGTTGTTGTTGTTGTTGTTGTTGTTGTTGTTGTTGTTGTTGTTGTTGTTGTTGTTGTTGTTGTTGTTGTTGTTGTTGTTGTTGTTGTTGTTGTTGTTGTTGTTGTTGTTGTTGTTGTTGTTGTTGTTGTTGTTGTTGTTGTTGTTGTTGTTGTTGTTGTTGTTGTTGTTGTTGTTGTTGTTGTTGTTGTTGTTGTTGTTGTTGTTGTTAGTAGGTAAAGGGGCACTTGGACCTGGGAATTTTCTGAGCGAGCCAAAAGGGTGCCGTCGGTCTGATCAAAGGGAGATAATAGCGTCTAGAGTCACGTAGGTTGAAGATCCTTACGATGGGATGAGAGTAAAGAAAAAATGTGTGTCGTCGTTTGATAGGTATTCTATATAGATGTACCTAAATAATCAATGTGTGTCGGTTCATGTATAATAAAGAAAATGTTGTCAATTAGATTTTTGGAATTTATTTCTTTAATTTTATTCAATACATTTTATAGGATTTCGTTTTTATTTATCCATGAGTTATGTTCTGTTGGAAATCCCAACCACTTAACAAAAACTTTATTGCCTCTTGTCTGTAGAATTTTTTCCACCAGAAATACGTTTTTACTTTTTGACTTCATTAATTCTGCATTATAGAAACCGCCTTGTACGGGTTTTCCTTCAAAGTCTTCAAGAAGATATGTTATAGGGTTAGTTTCTTGGATTTTTCTTATTTTAAAGATCTCAGTTGTCCAGTTGGGGGTGTATCCTTTTTCAAATACATGTTTATGTTTGCTGATTCTTACTTTATCACCGACCTTAAATTTTTGTTTAACTATTTCTCTTTTCTTGGTTTTGAAAAGTGGTAATATAGATTTTGAATTTTCCTTCGTTACATCTACAGGATAACATTTAATGGTTCTGTGAAAAGAATGATTGTAATCATGGAGTAATTTCTTATAAATATTTATCCATTTATAGCTGCCATTGAAACTAAATTCTTTCCACATTTTTTCTTTTAAGGTTCTATTAAATCTTTCAACAATAGAAGCCTTTAATGAACTAAAAGTAGAGTAATGGTTAATTTTATACTTTCTCATTAAGCTATTGAATGTTTTGTTGTAAAATTCTTTCCCATCGTCCGTTTGCAAATTTTCGGGAGTTCTAGAAGAATCAATAAATATTTGTAAGTTAAAGGTAAAGGAATGTTGGATTGTTTGCAAATAAAAAAAGTGTAGATTGTGAGAACGAATGAAAGTGGTTTTTAGAAAATTCCAATCTACAAGCATATATTTAATTTATGACTGCAAAGGATCGAAGCGGGTCACTGTGTCGTCGTTTGATAGGTATTCTATATAGATGTCCCTAAATAGCCAAGTACTAATATTTACGAATATAAATCAACAGAGGATTCTGAAAATAATCTGTTAAGGAAATGTTATATTTGCTTGAAAATTGGAAAAGGTGGAAAGATTCAAGTGCAAAGGATCGATGCGGGACGCCCGCCGTGTCGTCGTTTGATAGGTAATCTATAGATATCTCTAAATAGTCAAGTACTAATATCTACGTATAAATCAACAAAGGATTCTGAAAATAATCTGTTAAGAAAATGTTATATTTGGTTGAAAATTGGAAAAGGGGAAAGGCAGGTTAAATAATGCAGTGAGTGTTGGGATTGGTAGTTTTTCGATTTTTTCTAGATTTCATATCAGGGGAAATTACCAAATTTGTCAGTCCATACTATAAAAGCAACTGTTGCGTGAGTTCTTAATTCAGTTTTCAGTTCAGTTCAGTTCAGTTCAGAAAATATTTAACAAAAATTTTAAAATGTCAAATTTCCTAAAAAAAATTAAGTCGGCAGTTAACATGAGAGATGGGTCGGCACCACCAGCTCGGAAGCCGAGAGATGGGTCGGCACCACCAGCTCGGAAGCCGATATTAAGTTTATCGAAGATGGTCCAGAGGAAGAAATTTCCGATTTCTTCAGCGAAAAGGATAAAGACCGCATATGGTCTTCAAATATTAGTCGAACTAGACGACTTTGTGGTAGGTTTAAACAATTTTTTTTTACAATTTCATATAAAATTTTTATTTTTAGGTATTCTTACCTAAACGGTGCAATGCACAAATGGATGAGGAAGATATTGCGGGGCTAAACACGCTCTGCCTAGAGGTCGTGGAGCCTTTAGGTCCTTCCTTCAGTATAGACTTCCACGACAAGGAACAACAACAACAGCAGGAACAACAATATCATCACCAAGAACAACAACAACAACAACAACAACAACAACAACAACAACAACTACAGCAGGAACAACAATATCATCACCCAGAACAACAACAACTACAACAGCAACATCAAGAACAGCAACAACACCATCAGAAACTCCGAAGAGGGAGGAAACCTAAACATGATGTGGTTATTCAAGAGGTAGAACATATTTTGCCTACACTCTATTTAAATTCAGAAGGCGAATTACTAAATTCGCAAAAAAATTATTTTAGATAAAATAAAAATTTTTTAAAAAAATTAAGTTTTCCCTGTTTTTTTTTATTTTTAGCGAATTCAAATTTTGGCTGATTTCATTACCAAAATTAAGCGTTTTAGTTTAAAAGGGCGAAAAATTGATTTTAAAATCAACCCCATTCCAAGCAACGAAGAACCAACTTCATGGATAAGAAAGGCGATTGAAGATATGGTGCGATTTGCAATGGAAGGTCTTAATGAGTCCGACAAGGTAGGAATAACGTTTTCTGGGAAAAGTTTTGCTCATGAGCGGGGAAGTGGATGGATCAACTACAAAACATGTTCAGACCTCAGCATGGATGATGTTTGGGAAATGATTTCCAAAATATTCCAGAGCAATTCTGTTGGCATAAGTACGGATGATTTTACGTTGTCTGTAACTTCAATTAAAATGCCAGCTGGGGAGGGAAGAAAACCTTCCTCCATGTACAATTCGTTCAACGAAGAATGTGTCAACCGAAGAGGAATAATTAGTGTGAAAAATACGGATAATTTATGCTTGCCTCGAGCTCTGGTTATAGCAATGGCGTACACGGACAAGGAGTACAATTTTGCTAGTATCAGAAGAGATATAGGCAAAATCCAAACTGAGAGAGCGTTGAAACTTCTGCGCGATACTGGAATCCAAATACCACCAGGAGGATGTGGAATTGATGAGTTGAAATTATTTCAAACTCATTTAAGGAACTACAAGATCACTGTTTACGAACACAGAACAAAGGGCCGTAAATTAATCTACGAAGGGGTTTCAAATGACAGCAACGAAAAGAAAATATATTTACTATATTGTAATAATCATTTTAATGTCATAACATCTTTAACTGCCGCATTTTGCTGTACTTTCTACTGTGAGGTTTGCCATGTACCCTACAATACAAAGAGTAAACATTATGGATGTCTTGCTGTTTGTTCGCAATGTCAGAGTACTCCAAAATGTAAGGAAACGCGGAATCAAATTGTATGCCCCGACTGCAATCGAAATTTTAAAGGAACAGAGTGCTATGACAATCACAAAATGAACACCCCATCAACATCGTCATCATCAGAACAACAACAAACTATATGTGAGCAAATAAAAAGATGTTTTGCTTGTTTAAAATCCTACGGCGGAAGTCGAGAACACGTTTGTGGAGAGTTCTTTTGCAAAAACTGTACAAAACATGTACCCAAAGACCATATGTGTTTTATTCTGCCTGATACGAGAACACCTAAGTTGGAAAATTACTTATATGTATTTTATGATCTCGAAAGTCTTCAAGAAAAGGTAATTGGAGCAATATCAAAAGGTTTAATTAAAAAACATGAACCAAACTTGTGCGTGTTTCAAATCAAATGTAGTCACTGCGTAGAATTTCCTGACTTGGATTTCTGTCAATATTGTGGAATGTCAATGAACGTTATAAAAGGAGAAGACATTGTACCTAAATTTATTCAACATATACTGGAAATTCGGAAAAAGTTTAAAAAAGTGATTGTAGTTGCTCACAACGGTCAATCATACGATCATCAGTTCGTTTTGCATTATGCTTTAGAAAAAACACATCTTTTTCCAGGATTGATAATGCGTGGTACAAAAGTAATATTGATGGAAATAGGAAACTTAAAATTTATCGACTCCATCAACTATTTTCCTATGGCTTTATCGAAACTACCAAAAGCATTCGACTTACCTAATGTTTTAAAGAAAGGTTACTTTCCGTATCTTTTCAATACCAAGGAAAATGAAAATTACATTGGAACATTGCCAGCAATAGAATATTACAGTGCAGATACTATGCGAACGGAGGAACGTGCTATTTTCTTAAAATGGTATTCAGAACATCAAAATGATTATTTTGATATGGAGAAAGAACTTATAGAATATTGTAAAAGTGATGTCAAAATTTTGACAGGAGCGTGCTTAGAGTTCCGAAAACTTTTTCTAACCCAATGTAACGTTGAACCATTTATAGAATCGGTAACGATTGCTTCAGCTTGCAATTTGCTATATAGACGGAACTTTCTGAAAGCAGACACTATCGGACTAATACCGAAAAACGGGTACAGATGTGTTGACAACCAGTCACCAGAAGCCATCAAGTGGATGATTTTGGAAGAACAACAAAGAAAAATAAACATCAAACATTCTTATAAAGGAAAAGAGGTGTTAATCAACGGGGTAAAAGTTGATGGTTTTTGTCAAGAAACTAATCAAATTTTTGAATACCACGGGTGCTATTACCACGGACACCCTCTCTGCTTGAAGCATAAACGGGATGATTCTCTACACGAGAATGAAAATGACACATTGAACCAAAGGTATGAGAGAACAAAAGCAAGAACAGAAAGACTAAGAGATTTCGGTTACGAGGTAATTGAAATGTGGTCTTGTGTATTTCGGAAGTATCTTAAGTCAATCAAAAAAGAAGACATAAACTTCTTAAACTGTCATCAACTGATTCAAAGTTCTCCGCTAAATCCTCGCGATGCTTTTTACGGCGGTCGAACCGGAAATATCGTCGATTATTACAAATGCAAAAAAGGAGAAAAGATAAAGTACATCGATATATGCTCTCTCTACCCCTGGGTGTGTAAGAATGGAAAATTCCCTACTGGCCATCCTAAGATCCACATCGCTGGTGATGCAGCCTGCTCAACTATGTCGAATTTGGAAGGAATAAATGGACTTGTGAAATGTAAAATTTTACCTCCAGAAAACCTGCTTCATCCAATTTTACCTGTCAAGCAAAATAATAAGCTCATGTTTTCACTATGTCGAAGCTGCAGTGATGAGAAAAATATAGATCCATTGTGTACTCATACTGATGAGCAAAGAGCAATGGTCGGTACGTGGGTAATAGACGAGGTCAATAAAGCAGTGCAAAAAGGATACATCATACTTAATATATTTGAAATATGGGAGTATAATGTAGTTCAGTATAACCCAAACAAAAATTTAGATGACGGGCTGTTCACATCTATGATGAACAAGTTTCTGAAAATTAAACAAGAAGCATCTGGCTGGCCAAGTGAGTGTTCATCTCAGGAAAAAAAAGAAAAATATGTTTCTGATTTTCTTGAAAAAGAAAATATTCAGCTGGAATTTTCTGAAATATGTAATAATCCAGGAAAGAGGTCACTTGCGAAACTGATATTAAATTCGTTTTGGGGAAAGTTTGGACAACGCGAAAATCAACTTCAAACTATTGTAGTGAACAACCCTTCAACTTTATTTCATTTGCTAACACATCCGTCGATTGAAGTGCTTCACATTCTTCCTATAAATGAAGAAAACGTCGTCGTTAACTTCGAGATGAAAGAAGAAGCTATCGAGTCTTTATCCACAGTAAATGTCTGTGTTGCTGCTTATACAACAACTTTAGCTCGGCTTAAACTGTATAACTACCTGGAGAGGTTAGGGGAAAGAGTTTTGTATTACGATACTGATTCGGTAATATACATAAGTCGTCATGGAGAATTTGAACCTCCTACTGGACAATTCATCGGTGATATGACTGACGAATTGGAATCTTATGGAGTTGGAAGTTATATAACAGAATTCGTTAGCGGAGGACCTAAAAACTATGCCTATAAAGTATTAAGTACAAAAGACAAGATGGAACACGTTGTCTGCAAAGTGAAAGGGATTTATCTTAATTATGAAGCATCTCTAAAAATTAATTTTGACTCTATTAAAGACGCGGTATTGAATTCTTCTTCCTCAGACAGTGAAAGAATTGTAATTAAATCACAAAGCATTCGACGAACAAAAGACCATCAAGTGATAACCATACCAGAAGTAAAAACTTACAAAGCCAAATCCGAAAAACGTCGTTTTCTTGAAAACCATAGTTCCCTACCATATGGGTTTAAAAGACACCGATATAATACTGCTTAAAATTACGAAATAAAAAGAGAAAACTTAATTACGTAAAAATTGTACAAATTATAACAAAATGTAAAAATGTATGAAAAACTTAGTTCTGAAAAGAAAATAAACTAAACAAAAAAAAATGTATGTTTGTTTTTTCTTGAAAAAAATTCAAAGCTCGGTAGATCAAAAATAAAAAATATCAAAACAACCAACGCAACGTTAAGAGTCCCAATGAGAACCTGAATTAACGTTTAAAGAAAAATAAACAAATACTTCTTTTGTTTTTGTGATGATATCAAAATTTATTTATTTTCTTTTAACATGTTTACATTTGTATGTTTATTTTTTGAATTCAAACAATTCTGTTGACTACCTGATCAAGTGGATTGTATTCAATTATGCGGTCATGGAGCATAAGACAGTAAGCTGATGTGTTTGCTGGTATATTTTTTGATGTTCTGATCTCCAAGCGTATGTCGACAGGACCTGTTTTTAAGGTTTCGTTTTGATGTCTACAGTCTATAACAAAAATTGGGGAACGCGATTTAAATAGCTCCCAGGAAAGTAATGGTTCGGTGTTAGCTTTATTATAGTATGTTTTCTGAAAATCGGTATACATTCTGTACAACAAACTATATCTGTTTCTTTCAAAAGAAATATTAAGGTCTTCATGTGGGTAGACATCGGAGTTTAAATAAACTTTTAAGTCTGTAAGATCACAGTGATCAAAAATTGTAGGATCAGCAGATATTCTCTTATTTTTTTCAGTTTGCAGAGCAAGGACAATGTAGCGAGGTTTCTCTATTTGTGTTGTTGTTTTCACGTTCCAGATATGATGGGTAGAAGTTGAAAGTGTGGGGTATTCATAAAGATCCCAGTTTCGAAAAGCAATTTTCATAAAACTATTTGTGTTTATAGATTTGTATAGAGTTAATTTCATAGCATCTGATAAAGTCACATGCGGTATTTTCCACTGAACCTTATGAAGTTTTATTTGAACATTTTCATCAGTCGGGGATATAAGAGCATTTTCATCCATTCTTGCACGTGTAATTATTAGATCATGTCGAGCATTTGGTATAATTTTTTTATAATCTTCGGCGAATCCCAAAAGTTTGTTCAGTGGTATACAATAATTAAAATGCAATGGTTTCAAATTAATAGTTGAGTCGGGTGACCAAGATGCATTCAGTAGCATATCACTTTCATTTTTGGATAAAGATAAATAATTTTTAATCGTTGATGTTATTCCGACATTTCGATTACAGTCAATTTCTTTGCCATTCAGTTCATATCGTAGTTCATCAAAGAGAAAAGCCATTGCATTATTTACAAGTTTTGTAGTGAGTATCTCTTTTCCATCTGCTTTTGAAATTGTTCCTTCAACATACAAAAAACTTTCTGAAGGAAGAACATTAAGATTTTGATGTTGTATAGAAATCTGAATGATGTCATTGCGATCAAAATTGTTTTGATACGGTGAATAAGTATGATATTCATATTTAGAAATACTTTCATTAATCTCCGGTTCTTGAAAAATATTAAGCATATTTCTTTTTTAATGTGTATCCTAATGATAATAAAAAGTCCCGAAGTTCACTAACACAGGAATTGGAAAGCATAGACGATTCTCTTATTTTCAGTACCCCAAAGAATATAACAGGTTCTAACAGGATGTCTTTTTTAACAAAAAGTATGGACAGGCCTGACAAATCATCTTCTTTCACCCAAAAAATATTATCAGAATCGAATCGCGATACAAATTATGGTCCATATTTTGATGTGAACACTCAAACTATTAAAATAGGCAAATGTAACTTTGAAATGAATGAAAATGATATTATAATTGATGGTGAGACTTTTAGCCGAACTCCTGGTCTCATTGAGTTGATGTTAAAGAAAAATCCACGTAAGCAGAAATATGGTGCTAATGACTTAGAAGAATATCGAAAAATTTTACAAAAAACCAACGCACATAGAATAAATCATGACAGTTCTTCACGAATCAAGGGTAACAGAGGTGCAAAATATACTCAAATAATTAAAAAACTTGCTGTCGGACTTAAAACTGAAAGCGAAAAAACAGGGGCATCTTATACTGATACTACTGAAATGACATACACAAACAAAAATATGGAATATGTGTTCTGGAATGATCCTAATGAAATTGTTAATAGACTTAGACTTTTAACAGCATCAAAAAATGCTGGCAACAATAACCATCAGAATGAAATCAATTCTATAATTGAAGAACTAAAAGAATCAAATATCATATATTAAGATTAATCAAAACCATAATCCTTGCATATACAAGATGAACGTTGACAAGTTCGGAAGGAGTTCCAAACTTTTTCAAAAAACCTTAGACAATGTAGAACCTCAAAAAATCGGATTTAAAATCCTACCATCGGGTGATTTTGATATGGGGCATAGATATTTAAACAACATAGGAAAAAAACCGAGATTTCCACACCAGGCCGTCTGCAAAGGATATGTTGATGATCAAATAAGTTTTACGGAAACAAGTATTAAAAACCACGTAAACTCTTCATTGCTGGAAGTTTTGTCAACTTTTAGTGAGGAAATTCGAGTACTTAAAAATCACATAGACTCCTTGAAGCGAGGCAAAAGGAGAGGATTAAAGGGTAAGGAAGGTTTGGATTTCAAGAAGGAAATAGGAAATTGGATCGGAGGGAAATGAATATGGTAGGTATGTTGGGATAGGAAATTTTGAAAGAAGGAAACGGATAAGGTAAGGATAGGAAATTGGTGGGATAAAGGAAAAGGAACACCATTGGATGGGAGCAAAACAGGAAAGGTAAGCAAAGGGAATTTCACCTTGGGAAAAGGAAAGATGGGAAAAGAGGATGTGGACAAAATGAAGGGTAAGGACCTAGCTCGTCGGATGTAGGGGGGGATCTTGGCTTCCCGGTCGCACCTCACCTCGACCAAAACACAAATCATGCCTTTTAAAACCACCACCAAAAAAAAACTCCACACTCCAGGAGCTGCTGGTCTGAGTGCAGCATGGCCTATAGCCCTCCCAACCTGGAACTCCGGCGGCCGATGGTCTGGAATTCCCCAACGAAAACTGCGAAACCGTCAACCCTCTACCACTGCATCACTACCCCCTTCTCACCACCCCTCGTGACTACTACTCCTCATTGAGCATAATCACCCATCAATATAAATGACTCGAACACGCCAATTTTTCTTAAATGAATAGCGTGATTCACATTTATTATAATTATTAAAAAAAAATGAAATAAAAAGGGAAATAAAAATGTAAAACAAAAAACATAAAATGGAAATTAAACTTACAAACTATCAAATAAAAGAATGGCAAATACAAAAAAAAAACAATAAATGATCAATAAAGAAAAAAAGAAACAACGATAAATCGAACAAAATTATCAAAACCAAAAATAAAGAAAAGGTATATGAATTGTAATTTTCGAGTGAACTTTTTCTCATCACTCAATCCAAATCAAGATAAAATATCAAAGAAAAACTTAAAATATGACGCTTTCTATTTTAACACAACGAGACAACACTGAAATGAGTTTTTGAAAGCCGTAGGCACTGATTCTCGAAGGAAAAAATAATCACACCTTCATTAACCTACTCTAGTTCCTCGCCTAAAAAAGAGCTCTCTTTAAGGGGGCAGGGGTTTTCTTTGAACCTCCCAGTACTTCACACAAAACAAAAAAAAACCCGTACCCGTAATTTCAAAATCCCTTCGCGGCCTCGCCTTGACTTATGAAACAAAGAAAAAAACGTCAAACAATAAAACAAAAGTGTACAAAAAAATAAAAAATTTACATTAAAAAAAAAATTATTATCACGCTATTTAATTAAATTCTAATTCCGCCTTCTGCATCCGGAACGACTTCGTATCAATTCTTGGTAATGCTGCGGTTTCCCTTGAATCGGGCCGCCACTGTGTCCGTCTCAATTTCAACTTATATGTTCGTAAGAGTTTTTCTTCTTAAACGCTAATTATCATTTTTCATCCACGGCCTACCTTCTTTTTCTTTTCGTCGCTCGCACACAAAAAAAAAACAATATAGAAAACTTTACTTGGGAAGCCCGGGTGTTCCCACGGGCTTTCTTTATCCTTCGTGTAACTTTAAGTTTTTCTTCTCCGGTGATTGTTGTTGTTGTTCCTTTTGACTTTGCGGCAAGTTCAAAACCGTTGAATTTCCTTTATTCAAAGTGCCGGTGCAGCTCCAACTAGTTTAGGAACGTTGGACGGTCACGACCTTTTTGCCCTTGGCCTGGTGACCGCCTGAAGGTAGGACTATCAAAATAAAACCTATCGTTAAAAATTGCCTAAATTTCACAAAAAAAAACACGACCACTACACTGCCTATCCATTTTCAAATCACAAAACAAAATTTTATACTATACACCAATAATCTTACCCGTGGATTCTCGCTTCTTCTAATTCCTTAATTCTGTTTTTTTTCTCGGTAGGTATTGTTCCTTTTTTTTTTTCCTTTTGTTAGGTCAAATTAATTCTGATGCACTGCCTATCACAAAGGCTTTACAAAAAAACTTTTATTTTGTATATATACGTCTCTTGACTTCTACGCAGCAATTTCACTGCCTCCCGCACTAGTTTGATACATGGAAATGAAGGTGGTCTGCCTGTTGATCATTGCACATTCAACCTCCCCTAAAATTCATTTTTCTATTTTCTTTTGTTTTGCTAGGCTCTCAATAACTGGCCTATTTCTCCTGCACCCATTTCCAATTACACCAAAAAAAAACAAAAGCTCACCCCTTGAACTTCTTTACCTATTACCTACTTTGAGGATTTCCAAAAAGATTTTGTCTTCCTAACCACCCTGTTGCCATCTTATCTTACCACCTCCACGCAGCGAAAGTGGAACGCATTCATCTTCATACTTTTAATGGCAACAATGCCCCACGACTATACGTCGGCGCTCTTTACTCTTGTAGAGCTTTACTCATACCCTTTTTCATTCATGCTTTGGCATGAATACAAAAAAAACTATTTACTTGATTACTATTACTACTCTGTCAGCCCGCACCAGCAGCCATTCCAGCCATCAACAAATTGCCAGGTAATTTTCTATCTCATTAAAGAAATTTATTCTTTTAATTTTCAGCATCTCTTTATTTTCAGTATTCAGGGTAAAACACAAAAAGGACGTGGAATAATTTAACACCAAAAGTCCATGAACGGACAAAAACAACAAACATTAGACATATTGGTGTGGACAGGGTACAGGGACATATCTCAACGCGTGCAGTGACAGAACAAGGTAAGTTTACCAAAAATAGTGTAGGTTTTTTTGTTATTAAAATTTTAATTTTATTTCAGGCATAAAACACGAGTGTAACAAAACACCTGATTCGCGAAAGTCGCTCCGACTGTCAGAAAAAGGTGGCACTCGATTTTAATTCGCTAAAGTGAGCAGCATCTAAGAAAAACAATTCAGGAATGTAGTGGGGAAGAACCCACGATTACCAGCCGGGCATACAGGTATTTATTAATCTTTTAGTACTTATGCATACGTGTTTCTAATGCGATCTTTTTCCTCAGGTTTTCAGGAGGTTAAAACTGGTGTGATCAACATGGAATAACAAGACAGGAGCTACCACGACGAACGAATAAATAACAAGGATAAACCCATAAACTACATGCCTTACGAATACAACCGATGATGTTAAACAACCTAAAATCAAATCACAGTGAATTTTTGCATGTGAGTTACCCATTTTGGTTTCTTTTTATCGTTTCAAGAACTATCTTAAGTTAAGATTCGTTTATTTTTTTGGTGATTTTTCTTTTTGTTCATCCTACTACCTATCGTGTTAGAGATTTTAATCGTGGTTGGAACTACTTTAATACAATTAGAAAATAGATTGAAACCTAGGTGCACATATGAACATACATATTCTTAAAGATACGTAACACATTAATAAATAAATAACATAGATAACTACCTACTCACTTTCACAACAAAATCTGTGACATCACTAAGTACATAGAATAATAAATAAATAAATAACTTAAACTATAATAAATAACTACTACCTAATATCACAGTACTTAGCCACTTAAAGTGTATATATCACAGATTTTAAATATTGCTAGTGAGATGATAACCTCTATAACTATATAAATATAACTCTATAAATAAATAACTATGTAAATAAATAACTCTATAAATAAATAACTCTATAAATAAATTAACTAGATAAATAAATACTCTTTAAACAAATACATAACATTAATCTAAGGTACTTATGTGCATGTGCAACCAAACTGAATCGGAAACTTATAAACTTTGGCATGATAAATATTGCTTTTGAGAATGATTCGTGAGGATGGGTTGGGATAAGTGAGATGATGTTAGTTGGATGTTGTTAGTATGGAAAGTGAATGTGAAAACTGGAAATGGATGTGAAAAATGGAAATGGGTATGTTTATGTTCTGAAGGTTTTTGGATGTATGGTTTATTGAGGGTCGGTTAATGCTGAATGGGTATTTTAGTGGATGTTTGATTAGTAGATGTTATTGTGATAGGATGGATGGGAATTTAATCGGATCGAATCATCTCTTTTATTGTTTTAAGTCTTTTGCATGAAAGACTCCTATAGGTTGACCTTTAGTGTTTTCTAATTCGTATAGGTTGTTTCCTACTGCTTTAACAACACGACATTTCACATACTTAGGACAAAGTTTCGCGTTTAGATACTTCGAAGTATCACTCAGGATAAAATTTCTTTTGAAAACTTCTTGACCTGGGCAATATTTTATTTCTCGGGTTCGCGTATTATAAGTTTTAGCGCTTTTTTCATTGGCCATTAAAATGGAATTTTTAATTTTTTCGCGTATGCACTGAAGTCGACTGTGTCTGGGAAGAGTCATTATTTCTCCGTCTTCCATGGAATTAAGTTGTTGTGCTAACTCGTAGTTACTTCCATGTGTCATCATATTTGTACCGAATAGTGCAAAGTATGGTGACACCCCCGTTGCGGAGTGAACAGAACTTCTTAACGCAGACGCTATCTCATCCAAGTGGAGATCCCAGTCTCGCTGGTCATCTTTCAAATAGGACCTTATCGCTGCCAGAAGTGTTCTATTGACTCTTTCGGATGCATTCGACTGAGGTGCATAATTTGCAGTTCTGAAATGACGAACTCCGTATGCTTGCAAAAAGTTTTGGAATTCTTTTGCCAAAAATTGTTTCCCGTTATCCGAATGGATTATCTGAGGAACTCCAAACATGCAAAATACTTCATTTTTCAAATACTTAATAATACTTAAAGCATTGGCAGCTTTTAAAGCCTTGATAAATACATACTTAGAAAAATGATCTAACACTACAAATAAACATGAATTACCACTTTTCGACCTTGGGTACGGACCCAAGAAGTCGACATATAACTTTTGAAAAGGACGATCTGTTGTAAAACTATTAACAATAGGAGGACGTTGTACTTGATTTGACGGTTTACATTGTTTACAAATAGAACATTTAGCGATGTATTGTCGAATCTGCACCGTCATATTGGGCCAATAGAAATACTGACGTATTCTATGCAACGTTTTTGCTATGCCACCGTGCGCTGCCTGTGGGGGCTCATGAGCATTAGCAATTAGTTGCTCGGTCATAGCTGAAGGTATCCACAGCCGCCAAGTGTGTTCCGACAAAACATCATTTTCACTGGGGAGTGACTTCTTATATACAAAGTTGTCTTCTACTTTCAAGTCGGGCAAAGTTTCGCTGTTTTGTACGATAGTTGTTATTAAATTTTTGTACTCTTCCGATTCGAAATGTTCGGAATCCAGATCAACTAATGGTGCTATTTGTTCTAACTCTATACTTTCGACATGCACACGAGAAAGCGTATCGGGTACTACGTTAAGGCTTCCCTTCCTATGCTCTATGTTGAACGTGAATGACTGCAACTCCAAACTCCACCTAGCTAGTCGACCGTTAAGGTCCTTCATCGTCATCAACCATTTTAGACTAGAGTGGTCGGTGATTACGGTGAAGTCCATTCCTTCAACATAGGGCCTAAACTTTTTGATGGCCATGACGGCCGCCATACATTCTTTCTCTGTCACGCTATAATTTCTTTGACAGGAATTTAGCTTTTGGGAAAAGTAAGAAATAGGACTTTCCTGATCTTCTTCTTTCTTCTGAAATAACACCGCCCCGATTCCAGTATCAGATGCGTCGCACTGAATGAAGAAACGTTTAGTGAAATCGGGGTGTGTAAGCACTGGTGCTGTTGTCAAAGCTGACTTAAGATTTTCAAAAGCAACTATCGCCTCTTCAGACATCTTAAACTTTTCATTCTTTTTCTTCAACATATCGGTTAATGGAGCTGTTAAGGTAGAGAAATCTTTGATGAATCTCCTATACCACCCTGCTAGACCAAGTAGCCTACGAACCTGTCTTGTGTTTCTAGGTAGGGGAAAATCTACAACTGCTTCGACTTTCGCCGGATCGGTTTTCAACTTCCCTCCTCCGACAATAAAACCTAAATATTTTAATTCTTTGAAACAGAATTTTGACTTGGCTAAATTAATGGTTAGGTTTGCCCTCCTAAGGCAATCGGCTACCTGTTCCAGCAGAGTGACATGGGTCTCGAAGTCAGGTGCGATGATGAGTAGATCGTCCAGATACACGAAAACACGGTCCCTGAGTCGTGCAGGGATTACTTTGTCCATTAGACGGCACAATCTTTGAGCTGCATTGCACAACCCGAAGGGCATGACCGTAAACTGGTACAAAGGTCTCCCCGGTACCGCAAACGCAGTTTTTTCCCTACTCTGTAACTCCAACGGTATCTGCCAAAAAGCTTCCTTTAAATCGACACTGCTTATGTAGTACGTGTCTGGCAGTCTGCTAAGGAGTCCTTCTATGTGGGGGAGAGGATTCGCATCCTTTTTGGTCACCGCGTTCACCTTCCTAGCATCTAAGCAGAACCTGTACTTGACAGTGTTATCTGCCGCAACCTTTTTGATCAGTGTAACGGGTGAGCACCAAGGGCTTTCACTTTCCTCAATCACGCCCATCTCCAGCATCCTGTCGATTTCCTTGTACAACAAGGCTTGCACTGCTGGAGATACAGGATAGTGTCGCTGCTTGACAGGGTCAGCATTCCCGGTATCTATGACATGCTCCATCATCGAAGTTTTTCCCAAACCATGACGTTCGTGGTCGAGAAATCTCTGCTTAGCAGCATCCAATTTCGCTTTTTGCTGTAAAGACAGTTGATGGGCACAATCCAAGTCAGCTTCCTCACTTAAAATTGACATAGAACATACAATACTTGGAGCGATATGAAACGCTTTCCAAAAGTCGACCCCTAAATACAAATTTTGATCCAAATTTGGAACCAAATACAACGTAAGTTTTTCTGATAAACACTTATACTTTACATTTACACAAATTTTCCCTATTATTGCCTGGGTTTTCCCGTCGGCAGTTTTAACTCCCGAAATGTGTGGCAAAATGGGTATTTTTTGTTCGGCCACAAATTCTTCACAACCTTTACCTAATATGCTAACGCTAGCGCCGCTGTCAAGAAGCCCCATAACTTCTTTTTCACCTATAACTACTTTGGCGTACGGCCTAGGATCTGAATCAGTTCCGATCACCGTCGCCACTATGTTTTTTCGAACTTCTTTTCGCAGCTGAAACCTTTGTCTCGTTTTCTTTATTCTATTAGACACTTCCCCTACTCTTTTTCCAAATATTCTCTCTCTAACCTTTTCATAATTCCTTAATCTAATGTGTAGAGGCATGATCTCGAATCTTTTCCTCTCTACATTACTATCTTCTTTACTTCTTACTAATAATTTTACTTTTCTATTTTCTGTCGGCTCTTCTAATCGGGGTGCTAAACAGTTGATTGGTTCGAACGCGATTCCCCCGGTGACCTCGCGTTCCGGTTCCGGTTTCCCGGATTGCATACCGGACATTTGGGTGTAATTACCCCCTCTCTGCCACACTTGTAACAAAACAAGGTCCGATCTGCTGTGCAGTCTTTATAAAAGTGACCCGTCGACTTACAGTTCCAACACCTTACCGATCTAGGCTCTGTCGCAACCTGGTTCTGTTTCGGTCGAACACCCGCGTGTTGGAAAGCAGCTAACTGCTCTTCCTCGTATGAGGACTCATCCTCCACTTCCAACTCATTCACCTTATACCTAATCGGCGGTTTGAACTGCTTAGGTGGTTCTCTCACCCGACCAGGAAAAGCTGACTCCGCTTCCTTGCAAGACATCCTCAGCTGATCCAGCGTATAAATCGCCTGAGGGTACACCAAGTTTCCTAACTTTTCGTTAAGATTTCGTTTCAGGATCCTGACCAGCTCTTCTTCCTGTATCTGCATCCTGAGCTGGTGCTTTAACTTCGAGATTGCAGCGAAGAAATCATCGCAGGACTCCCAGGTGCCCTGCCTTCTATCCATAATTTCGCGCAGGATATCGAAATCAGTTTTGGCGTTCCTAAATTGTCTCATTATAGCGTTCTTAAGCACCTGCCAATCCGGCTGATAATGGTCGCGTTGGAACTGCCAGTACCAATCGTTGGCAGCACCTGAGAGTAGCAGATGAAAATCCCGCAAAACCTCAGCCCAGGAGCAGATATGTTGGCTTTGCAAGGTTTCCACCCTGAAAACGAAATCTTCGACGGTAAGTATTTCAGGATTGCCGTTGAACTTTAAACCCCACTTATCTATTTTAATAGGCTTAGCTCTGGGACCCTCATAATGCGGATACGATCCTTGCGGATTCCACCTACCGTTGGGATTACCTGAATACTGGGCTCGCTCTTCATGATAGCTCATTTGGAAAGCTGCCCTCGGCCCGTGGTTTGCTGTCGGCGCAAACGGTCTCGCTGACTGGTTCAGCTGAGTCTGTCTTGCTTGCGGCACGGACAAATACTCTTCAGGTCTTCGGTACGACCTGTCATTCCACTGTGGGGACCTATCGGTTTGACGGGACCTAGAGCGTACTGGATTATCGAATTCCCTCCTGAACTCTTGAAAACCCGCTTTCATCAATTCATGCATGGTAGCGCTTAATTTATCCCCTATCGAACCGCAGTACGCGTCGCAAGCACTTGCTACTGCTGAGTTGATTACTGATCTCAGCTCATCAGACACTAAACTACCCTCACTATTTTCCATCGCATTTGTTCCTCGTACTACCCCGGTAATGGCTTGGTAATCGGGTCCCTCTTCTCCCCTACTTCCTGTATTTCTGGCTGCATCTAGCGCACTTATCAGACTGTAGTCTGGCCTCTCTACGGAGTCTAAACTAACCGTCCTACTAGATGGTATTTGATCAGACTGACTTTCATTTCCTTTCTTTTGCAGATCTGATGGAATGGGTTCTTTCGCTGGAGGTGGATGAATACCGCTGCCACTTGGCTCCTTAGGCTGAACCGCCTGTTTCGGAGAGTGTCCAGCAAATGACATTTTGGGCTTGCCTTCTGACAACTTTTTCTCTATAGAACGGGTAACTATTCGATTTTGTTTATTATTCGTTTCTTTCTTTTTGTTTTCACTCATTACATAAACCAAAAAACTAAAACCTACAAATTACAATAATTTAACACTACTCTAACACTAACCTTATGACACTAATCTCCCGCTAACGATAAACTAACAAAAACACTAATACTGTACTAACAATAATCTCCTACTACCACTAAACTAACACTAACGATAACTAACAATAACCTTACACTAAACTAACGCTTATGCTAACGATAATCTAACACTAATGCTAACAATAAACTAACAATCCTAACGCTAAACTAACACTAACGATAATCTAATACTAACACTAATCTAACGCTAACGACAATCTAACAATACCCTAACGCTAAACTAACAAAACACTAATCTAACCGAACGTTCTATCTATTCTGTTTACTAATATCAAATTTTTGTTATTGTTTTTCAGATCACCTTCCTCGCTGAAAAAAACACTGCTACTAGACTAAACACTACAAAAACGACACCTATAATTTTGCAACCATACGCTGTAAGTAACCAACTAAAGTATAGTAAAATTTCACTAAAGTGGAATTTTGTTTTTATTTTTCAGGCCTCCTTCTTCGGGATTATACGACCGTTGGCAACTCAACCCTATAGCAGAACCCACGGATAATATTTTGAAAATAGACATAGACATATAACTAACAAAAATAAGTTTTCTAAAATTATAAATTTATTAACCCAATTGTTATGTTGAATTATGTGTATTGTTGTTGTGATTTATTTGTATCTTAAAAATGCTGGGGTGTTTGAAGGGGTGTGCTTCGGTGCATGTGGATTTTTTTTTTCTCATCGTTGAGGTATCGTTGACAGTTTCGGTTTTCTTTTTTTTTCTTATCTCTTTACCCTGGAGTGTGGTGTTAATGAATTTAAAAAAAAAACGACATTAATACTACACAGGGTTATTGTTGGTTGTTCAAGTCTAAGATACTACGTCGCTAATGAACAGGTATGCTTTGAAGCTTTCCTTGTCCATGACTTACGATAGTTCTTAAGACTCGAATACCCAACGAAATTTTTCAGGATGGGAGTGGAAAGGTTCAGTTGCTGTGTTATGAGATCTTGTATCAGGTCGCATTTCGATTGGTTCGTCTATGACCTTCCTCTCGAAGACATACTTGAAAAAGATTCTCATAACTCAGCGACCGATAACGTTACAACGAGAGGATAGGATGAATTCCTCTAACCACAACAAAACGTCTCGTCGCAAATGATAGGGCCTGCTTAAAAGCTATCCCTTATCATGACTTACGATCAGATTTGTTGTTAGGGATTTCGAATAAAGGTAAGGATATACGACACATAGGATTTAAACACGGACAACACGTCTGGGCGCCATTTGAAGCGAGGCAAAAGGAGAGGATTAAAGGGTAAGGAAGGTTTGGATTTCAAGAAGGAAATAGGAAATTGGATCGGAGGGAAATGAATATGGTAGGTATGTTGGGATAGGAAATTTTGAAAGAAGGAAACGGATAAGGTAAGGATAGGAAATTGGTGGGATAAAGGAAAAGGAACACCATTGGATGGGAGCAAAACAGGAAAGGTAAGCAAAGGGAATTTCACCTTGGGAAAAGGAAAGATGGGAAAAGAGGATGTGGACAAAATGAAGGGTAAGGAAAGGGAACAGAATGTACGCCGGGAAGTCTGGCATGCTTGCTTTCGCGGCCTAGCTCGTCGGATGTAGGGGGGGATCTTGGCTTCCCGGTCGCACCTCACCTCGACCAAAACACAAATCATGCCTTTTAAAACCACCACAAAAAAAAAACTCCACACTCCAGGAGCTGCTGGTCTGAGTGCAGCATGGCCTATAGCCCTCCCAACCTGGAACTCCGGCGGCCGATGGTCTGGAATTCCACAACGAAAACTGCGAAACCGTCAACCCTCTACCACTGCATCACTACCCCCTTCTCACCACCCCTCGTGACTACTACTCCTCATTGAGCATAATCACCCATCAATATAAATGACTCGAACACGCCAATTTTTCTTAAATGAATAGCGTGATTCACATTTATTATAATTATTAAAAAAAAATGAAATAAAAAGGGAAATAAAAATGTAAAACAAAAAACATAAAATGGAAATTAAACTTACAAACTATCAAATAAAAGAATGGCAAATACAAAAAAAAAACAATAAATGATCAATAAAGAAAAAAAGAAACAACGATAAATCGAACAAAATTATCAAAACCAAAAATAAAGAAAAGGTATATGAATTGTAATTTTCGAGTGAACTTTTTCTCATCACTCAATCCAAATCAAGATAAAATATCAAAGAAAAACTTAAAATATGACGCTTTCTATTTTAACACAACGAGACAACACTGAAATGAGTTTTTGAAAGCCGTAGGCACTGATTCTCGAAGGAAAAAATAATCACACCTTCATTAACCTACTCTAGTTCCTCGCCTAAAAAAGAGCTCTCTTTAAGGGGGCAGGGGTTTTCTTTGAACCTCCCAGTACTTCACACAAAACAAAAAAAAACCCGTACCCGTAATTTCAAAATCCCTTCGCGGCCTCGCCTTGACTTATGAAACAAAGAAAAAAACGTCAAACAATAAAACAAAAGTGTACAAAAAAATAAAAAATTTACATTAAAAAAAAAATTATTATCACGCTATTTAATTAAATTCTAATTCCGCCTTCTGCATCCGGAACGACTTCGTATCAATTCTTGGTAATGCTGCGGTTTCCCTTGAATCGGGCCGCCACTGTGTCCGTCTCAATTTCAACTTATATGTTCGTAAGAGTTTTTCTTCTTAAACGCTAATTATCATTTTTCATCCACGGCCTACCTTCTTTTTCTTTTCGTCGCTCGCACACAAAAAAAAAACAATATAGAAAACTTTACTTGGGAAGCCCGGGTGTTCCCACGGGCTTTCTTTATCCTTCGTGTAACTTTAAGTTTTTCTTCTCCGGTGATTGTTGTTGTTGTTCCTTTTGACTTTGCGGCAAGTTCAAAACCGTTGAATTTCCTTTATTCAAAGTGCCGGTGCAGCTCCAACTAGTTTAGGAACGTTGGACGGTCACGACCTTTTTGCCCTTGGCCTGGTGACCGCCTGAAGGTAGGACTATCAAAATAAAACCTATCGTTAAAAATTGCCTAAATTTCACAAAAAAAAACACGACCACTACACTGCCTATCCATTTTCAAATCACAAAACAAAATTTTATACTATACACCAATAATCTTACCCGTGGATTCTCGCTTCTTCTAATTCCTTAATTCTGTTTTTTTTCTCGGTAGGTATTGTTCCTTTTTTTTTTTCCTTTTGTTAGGTCAAATTAATTCTGATGCACTGCCTATCACAAAGGCTTTACAAAAAAACTTTTATTTTGTATATATACGTCTCTTGACTTCTACGCAGCAATTTCACTGCCTCCCGCACTAGTTTGATACATGGAAATGAAGGTGGTCTGCCTGTTGATCATTGCACATTCAACCTCCCCTAAAATTCATTTTTCTATTTTCTTTTGTTTTGCTAGGCTCTCAATAACTGGCCTATTTCTCCTGCACCCATTTCCAATTACACCAAAAAAAAACAAAAGCTCACCCCTTGAACTTCTTTACCTATTACCTACTTTGAGGATTTCCAAAAAGATTTTGTCTTCCTAACCACCCTGTTGCCATCTTATCTTACCACCTCCACGCAGCGAAAGTGGAACGCATTCATCTTCATACTTTTAATGGCAACAATGCCCCACGACTATACGTCGGCGCTCTTTACTCTTGTAGAGCTTTACTCATACCCTTTTTCATTCATGCTTTGGCATGAATACAAAAAAAACTATTTACTTGATTACTATTACTACTCTGTCAGCCCGCACCAGCAGCCATTCCAGCCATCAACAAATTGCCAGGTAATTTTCTATCTCATTAAAGAAATTTATTCTTTTAATTTTCAGCATCTCTTTATTTTCAGTATTCAGGGTAAAACACAAAAAGGACGTGGAATAATTTAACACCAAAAGTCCATGAACGGACAAAAACAACAAACATTAGACATATTGGTGTGGACAGGGTACAGGGACATATCTCAACGCGTGCAGTGACAGAACAAGGTAAGTTTACCAAAAATAGTGTAGGTTTTTTTGTTATTAAAATTTTAATTTTATTTCAGGCATAAAACACGAGTGTAACATCCTCTATAAAGGAAACAATAACATCTATGGTCCATGAAAACATGAAATCATTTCCGATTTCCCAAAACCTTAAAGATGCTGCAGAAGAAAAGTATATTGATGATAAAATAGGAACAAAAGCTGATCATGTTATGAAAGTAGTATTCCCATTACACCCTATGTTCCATAAGTAAGAAATATTGTTTGTACATATATATGTATATATATTACATATATGAAAGAGACTAAAGAAAAGTTCAATTTTCATAAAATAAAATAAAATTTGCTAGTTAGTATTCAGAACTTAGACAACAAGGAACCTTTAAAATGGACTCGGAAAAAATAATAATAAAAGATATTTGTGATTTTTTAAAAAATCATGGAGAAATATTAGATGAACACCATGAAGAGTTTAAAAGTTCTATATCTTTTCTTAAAAGATTCGAAAACAGATTTTATGTTGACTCAATTCATGGTAACCATTACTCCAATTGCTGTTGGTCATCAAATCAATGTCAACTAGGACCCGATACATGTGCTTGCTATATGATTGAAAATCGTTTAGTAAGAATTAAGAAATTAATGTTATTTTATAAAAATTGGAATAAAATAAATAAAAAATAATATATTTTATATAGCTATAAAAGACTTCTTTTTTGTTTTGTTGTATTCACTCCTTACAAATATGAGTAAACGGCAGGTTGTGGAAGAGTTGCATAAGCCAGCACGTAGAAATTTCAAACGTCGTCATGTTATCATTAAAGGTTATGATGATTTATGGCAGGCTGATCTTGTTGAAATGATTCCTTATAGTTCCCAAAACAAAGAGTTTAAATATTTAATGACAGTCATCGATTCTTTTTCGAAATTCGCATGGGCCATCCCAATGAAAAACAAAAAAGGAATAACTATTGCAAAAGGGATGGAACAAATATTTATTGATTCTTCTAGAACTCCCGAAAATTTGCAAACAGACGATGGGAAAGAATTTTACAACAAAACATTCAATAGCTTAATGAGAAAGTATAAAATTAACCATTACTCTACTTTTAGTTCATTAAAGGCTTCTATTGTTGAAAGATTTAATAGAACCTTAAAAGAAAAAATGTGGAAAGAATTTAGTTTCAATGGCAGCTATAAGTGGATAAATATTTATAAGAAATTACTCCATGATTACAATCATTCTTTTCACAGAACCATTAAATGTTATCCTGTAGATGTAACGAAGGAAAATTCAAAATCTATATTACCACTTTTCAAAACCAAGAAAAGAGAAATAATTAAACAAAAATTTAAGGTCGGTGATAAAGTAAGAATCAGCAAACATAAACATGTGTTTGAAAAAGGATACACCCCCAACTGGACAACTGAGATCTTTAAAATAAGAAAAATCCAAGAAACTAACCCTATAACATATCTTCTTGAAGACTTTGAAGGAAAACCCGTACAAGGCGGTTTCTATAATGAAGAATTAATGAAGTCAAAAAGTAAAAACGTATTTCTGGTGGAAAAAATTCTACAGACAAGAGGCAAAAAAGTTTTTGTTAAGTGGTTGGGATTTCCAACAGAACATAACTCGTGGATAAATAAAAACGAAATCCTATAAAATGTATTGAATAAAATTAAAGAAATAAATTCCAAAAATCTAATTGACAGCATTTTCTTTATTTTACATGAACCGATTCACATTGATTATTTAGGTACATCAATACAATTCCTATCAAACGACGACACGCTGACCCGCATCGATCCTTTGCACTTGCATCTTTCAACCTTTTCCAATTTTCAAGCAAATATAACATTTCCTTAACAGATTATTTTCAGAATCCTCTGTTGATTTATATTCGTAAATATTAGTACTTGGCTATTTAGGGACATCTATATAGAATACCTATCAAACGACGACACAGTGACCCGCTTCGATCCTTTGCAGTCATAAATTTGCTTGTAGATTGGAATTTTCTAAAAACCACTTTCATTCGTTCTCACAATCTACACCTTTTTTATTTACAAACAATCCAACATTCCTTTACCTTTAACTTCACTCTTTACACCTTTACCTTTACCTTTACCCAAATTTCTAACAAACAAAACATTTCCTTAACACTTTATTTTCACAATCCTCTTTTCATTTATCTGTAGATTTTAATACTCGACTTCACGACATGGTGTCCCGTGTCGATCCCTTATACAAACAACCATAAACAAATTACATTGGGTTTTATCACTCACTAATAAAATCATTTATTTATTCACACTTTCTATTCCTCCTACATTTACCTTTTTTCAAATTTTCAAATATTCTAACGTTTAACGGATCGGTCCCAAGTGCACCTATTCCTACTCCCACTCAAGAGAGATTTCGCTTACCTAACTCACTTTTAAGCTCAATGCAAGTGAGCTCTTCTAACAACTTACCCATTTTCGCTGTATATAATTATTATTTTTCTTTTTACTTTTTTTTTTTTTTACACTTTACTAGTCAAATAAGTTTTATTTACACTTCTGACACCAATGTAACGTGCGCTTAGTTCGCAAAATAAAACTTCACCTTTCAATTTATTTCTATCACTTTTATTCAGTATCTATACTTAATTCGATCTCAACTCGACTTTTGCACTATCACTTGTATACAACAATTTACTCTTAACTTTATCACTCTATAATCAAAACTGACTGCTCGTTGAGTCAGCGGCCTATTTATATAGAACAACACTCATCTAGAGCGTTCCAGTTTCTTCTCCATGGTTTCCACGTTTGCTGTCAAAAATCTCTACACCCACACACACTGGCTTACAAGCAATGCCTCTCATTTATACCATTCCATTATAGTGCTGCCAGTTGTGTTTTCGGTTAAACGTTTTCAGTTAGGAAATTGGTATAAATGTTGGGTGTTCATTACAATATATATATCCAAAGAGGTTTCTCATTGCTTAAAAGAATCGATTTTCTATCATCCAAATCTGTCAAAATGCTTATTATGACACTACTTTATGAAATTTTCTATTGGTTAAAAAAATAAGTTTTTTCAATCCAAATCTGTCAAAATTATGATTTTGAATAGTGGCAAAAGATAACTGATCTTTTCCTCAGTTTCGGATCATGTTTCAAATTCATTCTGCCCAGTTTTAATGAATCTACCACTTAATGCACCAATACCTACAATCATTGACGTACTATATATGGACTGCCAAGGTTTTTGAAGTCGGCTACACAGCGCCGTAGGTGCAAACTATCAGCACAAATTGTAAGTTCCAACGTTGAACTAGCTGCCATCTGCTGCTGTTGCTTTTAACAATCAGGCAAAAAGTTTATTAGTTCTAATAGATAACTCTCTTTAAGCTCATAGAAGCATTGGCCATCTATTGCCATTCACTTTTTTTAAGCTTTTGTCTTTTTGTTGTTAATTCATAACCTAATGCTATGTCCGCACCTGAAGTTAAACTGGGTTTTATTCCAGGATAGTTTGAGTTAACCAAGTAGTGTCTGCATCACTTATTCTGTGGTGATAATGTTAAGATTGAGTTAATGTGATTATTGTTCGAGATTGAATTAAGTAGATATCGAACAAAAGCAATAGAATTAAATTGAAAGGAAAACCTTTATTATTGCGAACTAAGCGCAAAATATTAAAATATATTTATATGTTATAAAATATATAAAAAGCAAATCCACCGCAATGGAAATGTGGAATGCTTGGGCTTTGGCATTTTCGGGTACGAATATGGCCAAACAAAATATGTCGCGACGTAAGTTGGACAGACTCATGTACGAAGTTGAAAGACTTTGACGAATGTGTGCGGGAGTTGGCGGCGGCTGGTGCGAAACTGGAAACAAACAAAGCAATTTATTACTTGTTTAAGACATTTCCAGAGGAGTTTCAGCCTCTTATAACATGTTTGAAAAATATGCCTGATGACGGGTTGACGATGGATTATACGAAGGACGCGACTTCGCTAAATGAGTAAATGCAACAACAAGTCCGAAAAAAGAGTGCAGATATATCGAGGAGTGATTCTGCTTTTTCTGTGGAAATTTCTGGCGAATGTTATAGATGTAAAAAGAAAGGTCACAAAAGTCTTAACTGCCAAGCAAAACCGAAAAATCCGATTGAAAGAACGAAATCTAGAAATTTCAGAAACTCTAATGACACAAGCGCTTATGCTTTCATGATGGGATGCGGGAAAGCTGATGCTGAAAACACGTGGGTACTGTATTCTAGAAGCACACGTCATACGACGAATAACTTAGATCTATTATCTTCTGTCGAACAGTTAATCACTCCGTTAATTGTAAGTACAGCCGAAAAAAGAAGTAAGTTGAAAGCTACGTACAGGGGTGTGTTTAAAGGATTTACATTTGTAAAAGGTGTTAAGAATATAGTTGAAATTAATAATGTGCTTTTTGTCAAAAACTCAAAGTCAACTTGCTTTCAATTAAAAAACTTCAGTAGAATGGTCTGGAAATTCTTTTCAGCATTGAAAAGAATGCATTAATCAAATCGGAGGGCAAAATTATTGCAATTGGTATGCTATCCAACTCTTTGTATGAAGTCAAGCTTCATAAAGTAAATTTGGAAGCTAATTTGTGCGAAATTAGTGATGTGTGGCCGTTTAGGGCATGTTAATAAATCTTATCTACAACAGTTAAGTTACAATCGCATGGTAACCGGCCTTGATGTTGCCGAAGAAAAGTAGCATGTGTTCCTTGTTTTAAAGGGAAACAAACAGAGAACCGCTATTCACGACAGAGACCATCTACATGGAGAAATCTGGAATAAATTCATTCAGATGTGTGTGGACCAATTACACCGTGTACGTACGAAGGGCACAGGTATTTGGTTAGGTTCATAGACGACTATACCCATTTCACTTGTGTCTATTTATAAAATTATCAAAGCCAGTCGGAAGCGAAGTTCGGCTCTCGCAAAACGTACCTCAGGTGTGACAGAGGTAGAGAATACTTGTCAAATAATCAAATGAAATGGAATGCTGACAAAGGTATTGAGTCAGAGACAACTGTTGGTTACTGCCCTAAACAAAATGGTGTTTCAGAACGGGATTTGAAGAAGATGGTGATGTTCTTTCCTTTGAAGAAGGTGGTGATGTTCTTTCAACGACTAGTTCCAGTTTTGAGTCTGCTTTGGAGACACCAAAAGCATTCCGGCATAATCCAAATTTAGTAAAACAAAGGCCCAACTGCCATGAGCGCAGGCCTCCAGGCAAGTTAATATATAATTCTGATTTTGAACAAATAAATTTGTCCGAAGCTAACTTTACAGATGAACCTACAATTTTTAGAGAAATAGAGCTGAGACCCGATCGTAAAAAGTGGCAAGCTGCTGTTCAAGTAGAGCTGCTTTCGTTGCAACGAAATAATACTATTACGATGGTTAAAACTTCACCTGAAATGAAGATAATAAGCTGCCGATGGGTTTTCAAACTGAAAACTGATAAAAATGGAAAGCCATGTGTATACAAAGCTTGGCTTGTGGCAAGAGGATGCCAGCAATAATTTGGAATCGATTATGAGGAAACGTAGCCGAGTGGCGCGGTTAAGAACTGTTCAGCCCTATCGAGGTAATCGTCGCGTCGGAGCGGAGTTTTCTCCGCCACGCATCCGTTTCGTAGATTCAATTTTCTTCGAAGTATTTCTCATCGTAAGAAAATTTTCACAAATGCGGCAACGTATTGCATTCCCAAAACCAAAGTTTTTCACAGCTAAGACTTATCGGAGGACGTCAAATCGGTCGATCGGAGAACTACCACGAAGCAAAATGTCTCCGAATCGTAGGAAATCGGAGAAAATTCTGCTCCGACGGTTACCTCGATAGGGCCGGTTATCTCAGTGGCGATTCACAAAAACTACAGCATCAGTCAAGTGGATGTTAAGACGGCGTTTCTCAACTTGGATCTCAAACAGACTGTTTATATGATGCCTCCTGAAGGAATGAAAACAGAAAACGGTACGGTATTTAAATTACAGAAGGCTCTGTATGGACTTAAGCAGTCTCCTCTCTGGATATTAGGACACTTTTTTTTAGGATATTTAAATAATTTTTTTTATTTATCTTCAATTTTACATAGTAATAATTTTCAATATTTTTTAAATGATATAAAAATAATTTAAGTTGGCAATGGCGTTGCCGTCTGTTACAGTACAGTTACAGTATAGTTAAATTGAAACATCTTATCTTAAAAAAGGAAGATTTTTGATTTAAAAATAAGAAAACAAAGTAAAGGAAATACGTTTTTTAAAAAAAATTATATATTACAAAAACATGACATTAGTTTTTTTTATAAAAATTCGGTTAAAATGTTGTCTATAGGTGGATGCAGTCTCAATAAATTTGTATAAATCAGTCCAGTTATCACCATTTAGGATGTTCTTCGTTTGTTCCATTGTCAATGTTAGTTTCCCGAAGTGTATTAGTCTCAAATCTTTGTAGATAGGACATATTGCCAGGAAGTGGAATGTGCATTCTTTCATTTGGAGATTGCATGTGCAAAGATTTGTTGTTGATTTTTTGAACGGTGCACTATTCAAATTCAACATATCGCATCTGGCTCTGCAAATCAGGGATATCTCTTCTATGCTATATCGTAAATTAAAAAGTTTTTATTCATCAAATCTGTTGAGAGCAGGATAGTGGTACTATTTGGTATCACTGACATACCACAATTACCAACATTGGAAACATAACCACCAGACGACCACTGACAACCATATAAGTACAAGCCGCCTTTTTACTTGCACATGTTTGGTTGTTAACTCTGAACAGTAGCATCGTGTCTGAAAAGCATTTTTAGTTATTAAATATAAAACGTGTTTCTATTATTTCAAAGTAATAGTTTTTCATTTATTTGCTGTATGACATTGGGTCATAACAAAATCATAGTCTAACTCAGGGTATATCAACCTGTGTTAATTGAAGATGTGGCTGCTTTTTCTTTACATTCATTTCTGTGACTAATATCAGATAATTCCAAAACTTTATAAAATTGTTGTTTCAACATTGCAAGGTCAAGATATAATTGTATATTAAGGTTTAAATCATATTTTGCTGCTAGTCCCATTTAATCCTTAACCCATTCTAATTTTTTATTGATAACATATTTTGCCATTATGAGTGGTAGCCTTTGTTCGGGGTATTTCAGTACTTTGAGTATGTAATCGAAATGTAACTTTAATGTGAAATTAAAAAGATTTGGCAAACCTGTTTCTATGCTGAGTACATAATTGGGTGAAGCAAGAGGATGACGGAAAAGCTTTTTCAAAAAGTATCGAAGAAGTTTTTCAACTCCTTCATATTGTTTGTACCCCCAAGTTTGAGCACTATAACACATTACAGATCGCATTATTGATTCAAATACTCGGTATTTCGCAGATGTTTGTATTTCGTGCTTGTTTATTATCTTGCTTGCCAGTTTTCTTTCTAGGTGTAGATTCAATTCCATATTTGGTGTCATTAAGATGCCCAGATATTTATAGTGTGGTACAATTTCAATCACCGCGTCGAAGAACCATTTTTCAGTTGTTTCTAGTTTTGTTTGTCGATTTCGTACTATTATTATTTTGGATTTGTCTAGGTTTACTTTCAAGTTTCAGGTTTTGCAGAAACTGTTCATTTTATTTATCATTAGTTGTAAGCTATGTGGGGTTTCCGCTAATAATAAAATATCATCTGCGTATAGTAGTCAGTGTTGCCGAAAGTACTCCCATAGGAGTATTGTACTACTTTCAACACCTCCGTACTCCCGTACTCCTCCTTTCACATTCGTACTCCCATTTTTTTCAAAGACCTAAAGTATCTTACACTTGCAGTAAAGTGTAAATTCAACCTTAATAAATTTAATTCACTGTGAATTTCGATCATTTTTTTTTTAAGAAAATCCAGATATGTTCACTTAAGGGTGTATGTGCCATTCGTTACATAGCCCAAAGAAGCAAATCGAATTTAAAGAGTGTCAAGAATACTTTAATGTTGAAAAACATAAAATTCTAAAAACTTCTTTTACTAGGTGGCTAGCTCTTAAACAGGTTTTGGCAGAACACTAGACTTCTTGCATTGCTACATTACTTTCTGGAAAATTCTTTTGAATCTTCTGACAGTAACCTAGATCTTGTTCACAAGATTCAAGGAGAGCTAAATGATACCACTCGTTTGAATTTATTTTTTCTAGCCTATGTTCCTTAGTTAACTAAACAGCTTAACTTAGAATTTCAATCAGTCGGTCCGGTTTCATAAATTTTTGCCAACCGTTAAAACTTTCTACAAAACTATCTTATAAAATTTTATCAGATCGGTGTTTTTACGTGACAAGTTTCTCTGTAATCCAAATTTTTCGGAAAATTATTTAAAAATATTTGATTCTGTATACTTTGGGTTAGGTTCGGTTAGGTTAAAAATGGCTGTCAGGAATACAACTGACACACTTAGACCAATATTAGGTCCATTGTGATACCATAAAAATTGTGCGAGGGAGTACCTCACTTAACAAAACCTTTGGAGCTTTTAATAAAGCGAAGGAGATGCAGGGGATCTGTGTTCACCCGATCGCTTGGATCATCAAGAAAATATTTTCCTAGATGCCGTTTTCTTTTTAAAGAAGAATGCAGGACATGAGCAGAGGAGGTGTGGAATACCTAGTCTCTTTCTCCTCCTCATCTAAGCAACTTCTGCAGAAGTCATTAAAGGGAACGCCGAGTCTTATGGCGTGTCTTCCTATCAGACAATGTCCGGTGATGACATTGATTACGGAGCTAACGTGCAATCTGATTATGGATTTTGTTGTCTTGTGCGTTTTGGATCTAGTCCTGGCCATATACGTTTTGTTGCCACATACGTGGTGATATTGTTCCACCTATAATTTGTTCTATCCATTGCCTCTTGCTTTAGCATAAGTTTACATGTAGCGATTGGTATACCAATATTCAACCTGCTGCTTGAGATCGGTAGAACGGTTCCTTTTCTGGCGAGTTCATCGGCTTTGCAGTTACCCACGATAGACAACAGTTAAGGGCGTCGGGGCTAAGGCTGAACTTTTTATTAAAAAAAAAAAATTAAAAAAACTCAACTATTTTAAAGGTGTTTGCCGAGAGTATTATAAGGCCCTGTGTGTTCAAATTTCACAGCGAATCGATTTTGAAGACGAAATTTTGAGATCTATACAGGGCGTTGACCCTTTAAATTTAGCAGATAGTGCAACTTCAATAACTTCTTCTATTCCTGATTTAATTACTGAAAATGAAATTGAAAACCTTGACATGTGTGGCGAACACTTCTTAACCAAACTATGGTTTCTAATTCCTCAGAAATAGAAAAATTTTGGTCAGATATTTTTTCCTTAAGAAATGTTCTTAAGGAACCACTGTTGTTGAGTCCACACAGCAGCGCAGCGGCAGAACGAGTTTTTTTCCCAACTGTTTATCATTAAAGATAGAAAACGGAACAGATTGGAACTTAATACATTAATGCAGTTATGAGCTGCAAGGAATTATTAAATGCAGTTGATTGCTGCAAATGGATTTCTTTAAAACAACTTTTGAAATCTTATAAAAAGTGTAATAATAGTTTCTTTTTATAATTTTTGTTACACTTACACTTTTATATGAATCAAAATACCTTACTTGTGTCAAAGTCACTTGTATTTAATGTATTTTAACGTGTACAATAGTTTCCTAGTCTTGATTAAAGAAAAAAACAGTGAATTGACCAAATGCCATTAGACAGATTTTTTTTTATTATTAAAGAGATATATGTTTCACCATTTTTTATTAGAATTAATAGTTTATTTATTTTTGTTGTTATTTTTAAAATTCGCCTAATTGATTTTTTTAATTTAAATAAAGCTTAAACAAAAAATTTATTTATGAAAATGTCTGTACTACTATTTTTTTCAAAATACTCCCCTCTTTTGGCTGCAGTACTACCTTCAAATATTTTTACCCGGCAACACTGATAGTAGTATCTTTATGACTTGTTCTGCGACTCTAATACCTGCAGGCAGATGCGTCGTCATATCATCTATAAATAACGCTAAAAGTGTAGCACTCAAAAGGCATCATTGCTTCACTACAGATTTGGTTTCAAACCAGTTGGAAACATTTATAACGTTCCATACTCTTTGCCGTGTATTTGTACACATGCCTTTAAGTATTTGTAATGCTTAAAATATTTGGCATCACTATGATTATACCAGATAACCAAATACCAATCATTCGAAAATATAAACGTATATTCAAACAGTAGAGTGTAAATAAATAGATAATGTGAACGGACGTGTTTTTTATTGATGAGTAACAACACTACATTTGGCGACGAGGATAAATAAAAAAACAAAAGGTACGAGTTTATATGAAATAAATTCATTTTTGTCAATATCTCGGAGGAAAAAAAATATGGAGGGTGGAAGAATTCCATTTTTTAACATCAATGAAGATTCTACCAACGCTGGCGATCGCTGGAAAAAGTGGATTGCTGATTTGAAATTTTTTTAATTGCGAGTGATATCAACAATGTCGAAAGGCAAAAGGCATTATTGTTGCATTATTCGGGTGAAGACGTTTTCGAGATTTTCCAAAATTTCCCAGAGCCAACCACAACAACAAAAGAAATTGTCGATGAAAAAGGTGAAAAAAACAGTCAACATGGACTCCTTTGAAATTGCGAAACAAAAACTTTTCAATTACTTTTCGCCAAAGACAAACGTGGAGTTTGAGATATTCTCATTTCGGCAGGCAAAGCAAAATCCAAGTGAAACAGTTGGTCAATTTTATGCCCGACTTTTAAAATTGAAAGCGAATTGCGATTTCACAGAAAGAAACAAAGAAATCAAATCTCGAATTATATGTACAACAACGTCGCATCGATTGAGAGACTTCGCATTTCAAACGAAACCAACACTGCAACGGTTGTTAAAAGAGGCCAAATCAATCGAAATGTGTGAAGAGCATACGGTAAAAATAGAGGCACAGCAGCAACAAACAACTTCAGAACATTGCAATCATGTAGCGAGAGCAAGACAACACCATCAATTTCAAAACAAAAAGTGCGCAAACAAGAACTCCAACACATACTCCAGCAACAAAGCCATTCTTAAAAACAAATCTCAAAACAAAGATAACATTTGTAAGAATTTTGGAAACGACTGGCATACTAACGGGTTGCAACATTGTCCAGCGAAAAACATTCTTTGCAATTTTTGCAAAAAGAAAGGACATTTTGCCAAAGTTTGTATGCAAACAAAACCGTCAAAAAATTTCAAAACATGCAATCTAATAGATAGGTTGTTAGAAGAGGCCAAATCAATCGAAATGTGTGAAAAGCATACGGTAAAAATATAGGCACAGCAGCAACAAACAACTTCAGTACATTGCAATCATGTAGCGAGAGCGAGACAACACCATCAATTTCAAAACAAAAAGTAGGCATACTAAAGGGTTGCAACATTGTCCAGCGAAAAACATTCTTTGCAATTTTTGCAAAAAGAAAGGACATTTTGCCAAAGTTTGTATGCAAACAAAACCGTCAAACAATTTCAAAACATGCAATCTAATAGAAACGAAGATGAAATAGAAACACATGACACAGTATTCAACATAAATGACGCTACTAATACTTTGCCAACAGTAACGGTTTCCATAAACAACACACCAATACATTTTACAATAGATGCAATAGATCAACAGCAACAATAATAAGCAATAACATATTCAACAAACTAACAAATAGAACAAGTTTAACAAAACAGTCTGGAAAAATAATTCCAAACAATTCCAAAACATCATTGCCTATTATAGGAAAATTCACTGGTAACATAACCTTCAAACAAAATACCATATCCGAGACAGTATACGTAATAGACAGTCAAGCAATATCAATTCTCAGCTATAATGCATCTAAAAAACTAAATATTATCCACATAGTCCAACAATTAACAAACAACACAAATCTCAACATCAAACGTAAATATCCTGAAGTATTCCGAGGAATTGGGAAGCATAACAAACATAAAGTACATCTGTTCATAGACCACCAGTCGCACAACGCTTCCGTCGAATTCCATTTCATTTACGACCATCTGTTGAAGACGAAATCAACCGTTTACTCAAAGCAGACATCATAGAGAAAGCAACGGGTCCTACACCGTGGGTATCTCCAGTGGTAATTGTAAAGAAACACGACAACCCAACTGCTATTCGCATGTGCATTGATATGCGAGCAGCCAACAAAGCCATTCAACGCGTCAGAAAAGTAACACCAACATTACAAGACATCATAACATCACTAAATGGCACAACAGTCTACAGCAAAATAGATCTCAACGAAGGGTACCATCAAATCGAACTGGATGAAGAATCTCGTTTCATAACAACTTTCAGCACGCATTGTGGAGTCTATAGGTACAAACGACTCAATTTTGGTGTCAACACTGCAGCAGAAGAGTTCCAAGACATCATCAGACAAACACTCAACAACATCAAAAAAAGTCCTGAATGTGAGCGACGACATATTTATATATGGGAAAACACAAGCCGAACATGACGTAGCACCTGAAAAGGTATTTCAACGACTTCAAGCAAACAACCTTACAGTCAACGAAAAAAAATGTGTGTTCAGCCAACCCCAACTGAAATTCTTCGGTTTTGTTTTCTCAAAGGACGACATTCAACCTGACCCCGAGAAAGTAGCAGTTTTTGAAAAACTCGAAACACCAAATAACGTTTCTGAAGTCCGCAGCATCCTTGGTATGTTAAATTTTGCTTTACCATTTCTGTCAGAACTAGCAACACACACACAACCGTTACGAGAACTTATCCAGAAAAACACCGAGTTTAAATGGAAGGAAAAACACAAGGCTACATTAATTTTCTTAAAGAAGTTAATGGGAAATGCATCAAAACTTGCCTACTACGATATGAACAAGCCAACACACCTACATGTCGATGTGGGTCCCGAAGGTCTATCAGATATTTTGTCACAATACCACAACAAACGATATGAGATCATTGCATATGCAAGCCATGCACTCACCGCAGTCGAAAAAAGATATAGTCAAATAGAGAAAGAAATGCTAGCAGCAACATGGGCAATGGAGCAGTTCAAAATATATCTCTATGGAACAAAGTTCACATTTCATACAGACCACATGCCGTTGATTAGCATCTTTAAAAATCCGCTATCGAAGCCAACAAGCAGAATCATTTTCATTTCATTTCATTTTCATTTTATTCATTGATTCATTAAATAAGAACTAGATTTACATCATATCATATAATAAATAACTCTAACATTTATTGAATAAGATATAAATTTAGTTATGAAAATAATAAATCAGGTACATCCTTTAGTTACAAAACTAGTGGCGGATGTATCGAGTTCAGAGATTTATAAAGCAAACATAGAAAACTCATAGAGGGGAGAGTGCATGTATATTTAATTTATCAATCAGATACAATATAAATTTAAGTTATTATTCGAATTATATTATTTATTTCAATAAAATCGTTGCCAAACAACCATAATTTAACCTTCTTTAGGAAAACAAAAAAACTAAAAAACTCATCGAAAACAAAAGGTCTACAAGTACATCGAAGCTCAAACGGTAAACGGTTGAATAATCTTGGCGCTACGCAAGTGTAAAAGTTCAGATATTTTTGATTGTTGTGCGATGGAATAGGTGCAAGAAATCTTTCATTACTACGAAGGCTATAGGCTCAGGAACATGAATTAAAATTTTTTTAATTATTTCCACTTCTCAAATAAAAAATTTTTAGGACTTTGTAAAAGTAAAGATGTTTTAGAGGAAGAATTTTAGACTTACGAAAAAGATCGAAGCTGTGGTCACGACGTCTTTTTTTCCAAATTATACGAAGTACCAGTGGCGTGGCGTCCATATAACACGATTCCTTTCGTCTTACCTTTTAAAATGTGTCCCTTGTTCGTAGAAAAAACCAGCAACATAAGTCTACAACAAGTCTACAAAGCAGTCAACAGCCTATCTTTGCCCATACATACAATGTTCTTCAAGCACTTTTAAATTTGCGAGATACACACACAATACACAAAGCATACACAAAACACAAAGCATTGAAAATCGCCGCGCAGAACATATTCTGTGTTTGTCCCTGTCTTTCCTACGATTAGTGCAGTCAATGAAGCGAAAAATAGGGCCCAACCTCCGAATTTTTTTACTGTGAACCGATTTGCATGAAATTTTGGAATTAGGCTCATCTTACCCTTAAATTCAAAAGTGAAAATGATTTGCACACCGCCACCACCCTGGGGGTGGTTGCCAACCCTTCTCGGGGGTGAATTTTTTTTTTTTTTAAATAACCTCGGATATCGATAGAAGGCCTAATTTTAAGCAAAAAAACAAATATAAAGTTTTTTGTTATGTCCAATACTTTTCGAGTTATTGGCAATTGAAAATTCACAATTTGTTCATGTTTTTCATCTATTTATTGCAAATATCTCCAAAACTATACGTTTTATCGAAAATTTTATAAAGTACAAAATAGTAGCAGGTAAAACAATGAACAATTTGGTTTTTTATAAAGTATTCTAAGAACAATATTAAGCTAGATATAAAAGATCAAAACCATTTTTTATTTTGTCTGAAATTTAATGAATGTAGTCAATGCCATTTAGCGGCGAGCAGATGCATTTTATGCATTCTAATACAAGAGGATGTTTTGTAGTGCTTGAAATAAGCTTTAGAATGAGCACTATTAAAAGTCTTTTGCACGTAAAATAAGTGAGCTGTAGTGCAAATAAGGGGAGCATCTAATGTTTTTTTCTTTAAGATATTTGAGTTGCTTTAGAAACCTGATCCTTTTGAAAACAACACATTTTATATACATTTTTGCCATTTTTGAAGTAGTCCTGTGCCTAAAATATCAATAGTAAGTCCCTAAAAATTTCCCTTATTAAACCTTACAATAATTACAAAATAAAAAATCCAAAGTTGATCAAAAAACAAATTTGTTTATGTGCTTTACAAACATCCCTTTCAAACTTTGAGCTTTTGAAAAAAAGCCAATCTTTGGGAGCATTTTTGTGAATGTTGACTACCAGATATCAAAATGAAAAAAGGTAGAATTTAAAGGCCTATTCTTCAACTTTAAGTCCTGAAAATTTCATTTTGTTATTCGCATGTTCACTGAAGCTACAGCTGATTAAAAACAAGCTTACAAAAAAAATTTTAAAATTTTTTGGATAGAACGATATTAAAAAAAGTCTTTTAAACTAAGAATTGTGTTTTATTAAAAGAATAAGCTTTTTTTTAATCAGGGAAATTTTTAGGGACTTACTATTGATATTTTAGGCAAACTAAACTACTTCAAAAATGGCAAAAATGTATATAAAATGTGTTGATTTCAAAAGGATCAGGTTTCTAAAGCAAATCAAATATCTTAAACCTTTTGATTGATTTGAAAAGAATGCTTTATCAGCTTTAAAATGACACCTTAATCGTGCAAACAGACAATTTAAGAGTGAATACAGACAATTTAAGAGTGCAAAGTCTGAAGCCCATAAAATCGCTATGTTCGGTTCTTTGAGTAAGGAGGGGAGAGGAAAACTACAAAAAAAAAATCCTTTGACGATTTCGTATTTCGATAGCAAAGGAACATTTCTACAAAGTTTGAGCAAAATCGGAGGTATAGCAACATTTCGGATTGACCGTTTTCATATGGAATGGCTCGTAGGTGATTCATTTTTCTCGACTTACCGTTTGAAAATATCCACGCCACGCCACTGCGAAGTACATGTTTTTGAACAAGTAATATAGGTTGCAAGTTTTTGTTAAACGTACCTCCCCAGCAGACGAGACCATATTGAATTTTTGACTGTACCAAACCATAATAGACTAATTCAAGAAATTTCTGCGAGCAGAGCTGTCTTAGGTGATACAATATATATGTTGTAGATTGAAGATACTTTTTCAAATGAGAGGTGTGAATACTCCAGTTTAGGTCACTATATATATACAAACCCAGATATTTTAAATCAGGTACATTATCTATAGTAAAACATTTAGAGGAACAACATACACCAGCATGATAAGTTGTCTTGTCTTTGGTCGCAGAGCAACAAATTGCATTTATAAGCACACATTTACAATCAGTACTATGGCAAAATAAAGTTAGGTAAGTCATTTATAAGTGAAGATACATTAAAGTGCATTATTTTCGTTTTGTCACTAATGACAAGTTTGTGCATCCCAAACCAATGTCTTAAGAGTTCCAAATCATGGTTTATGTCAACTATTAAATCCAGCGAAGATTTATTAGCATATACACAGCCAACATCATCAGCAGATCCAGTTTGTTTACCTTTCAAATCAAGGCAAAATAAGGAGTTGATAAAAATTAAGAACACAATGGGACCTAGTACCGATCCTTGCGGAACACCAATTTTAAGGGTTGGTGACGTTTGCCCCAAACCAAAAGCCCCAAACGTAAATCCCCAAACGCAAAATCCCCAAATTAAAATCCCCAGCTCTGAAATCCCCAAAGAAAAAATCTACAGAGCTAAAATCCCCAAACCAAAATCCCCAAAACAAATATGTTCAAGTAGTGAATCATGCGACAAAATCGCGCGCGCGATTTTATCGCATGATTCACTACTTGAACATATTTGTTTTGGGGATGTTTGCAGGAAAATGTAATACAACGAGTAAACATAAAATTCTTTATAAAATCGTTATGTTTATTGAAATGAAAATACATTTTTAGAATTTGTAAGTTAATAAAAAATATTCAAAAAAGTAATATATTAGAATAATGCGATCAAAATAAGGTCCATTTCAAAGTGTTAAATGAAACGAAAAAAAAAAATTCAAAAAAAGTTTCTCTTCATTCTCAATGTTAATAATGAAGAAAAAATTTAGTTTCTTTTAACTAAGACAGAACACTGCGCACCATGAATACGTAAGTCAGACTAAAAAGTGGATGCAGTCATGCAATCATAGTTGTTGTTAAGAAACTGTTAATCATTATCACTTATTAACTAGTATCACAATGAGATAATTTCATGAGATTTTTCTGAAAACTATATATGCACATAATTTGGATGTATCCGGACACTGGGGATTTGGAGATTTCGTGGGGATTTTGGCAAAAAAGATTATTTAGGTGTGGATTTCATCCATGTGCATTATGTCTGTGGGGATATTAGCAAGTTGGATTTTAATTTTTGGGGATTTTAACCGATGGGGATTTTTTTTTTTGGGATTCCGTACCACTCCCCAATTTTAATATACTGACAGTCACTGAAAACATTCTTAATTTTAACCCTTTGTTTTCTATCCGAAAGATAAGAGGAAAACCATTTTAGCATGAAACCTCTGAAACCAGATTTTTCCAATTTAGTCAATAAAAGTGAGTGGTCCACTGTATCAAATGCCTTAGTGATGTCTATAAAAAAAGCAGCAGTATTATATTTTTTATTAAGACATTCATATATGTTGCTACAAAAATCTAAGAGCGCTTTTTCCGTTGATCTGCCCGCTCGAAACCCATATTGGAACTCACTAAAAAAGGAACTGCTATCCAGAAAAGAGACTATTCTGACCTTCATCATTTTTTCAAAAAGTTTAGAAAAGACGGAAAGAATTGATATTGGTCTGTAATTATTTAAGCTACTTTTATCACCTTTTTTGTGAATAGATATCACTTCTGCTGATTTCAAACTACTTGGGAATATTCCACACATAATACTTTTGTTAAAAATGTGAGCTAAAACATCCACAATATTAAACGAGATTCTTTTTATAAAATTATTTGAAAAGCTGTTTTGGGTCACCGAATTAGAATTATCTGAAGACAAGATACAACGATACAGTTCAAATGAAGAAATTGGCTCAAAGAAGAAACTGTTTGCATTCATACTTTCATTGCTAAAACAACGTCCTGAACAATAGTTATCAGCATTGTCTGTAAAACCAGCATTCGTTACAGTATTCTTAGCAACACTCGTAAAAAAATTATTAAATAAATTAGCCATTTCAAAAGGAGAGTCAACTTTCATATTATTGTGGTTGATGGATGATATTGTATCCAATGACGCATGTCTTGAAAATACTTCGTTTACGATCCCCCATTCCTTTTTTATATTTCATTTAACTCTGTTAAATTTACTAACATAATAATTTTCTTTACATAGGGGAACTTCGATTGCAACTTCTTTACAGATTTCCTTATAAGCCTTTCTTAAATCTAAGTTGTTAGGTTCCTTAATACATTTTGAGCGTAGGTTGTTTTTCATGAGTATTTTATTTAATAAATAATCAGACATCCATGGCTTCAATTTTTCCAGCTTTCGCCGTTTTTTAACTGGAGTAAGAGAGCACAACTCAACATGGTCTGTTAGGATCTTACAAAATATATCATAAGCCAATGAAGGATCAGCTTGTATGTAAACTTTCGACCAATCTTCAAACAGTAGCATTGAATTCAATTTTTCAAAATTTATTTTGTTTGTTGTTTGTATAAAGGTAGGATCTTTCAAAGGAGCACACTTCTGTTGTTGCGAAAAGAGGCAAGTCATAACATGATCAGATATTTGAAAATCAGATGTCGAACTTATCAAAGATATATGTGATTTACTATCCATCCTAGCAAAAATATGATCAAGGCATGTTCTAGACGAATCAGTAATCCTTGTAGGAACATTAATACAGGATTGGAAACCATAGGCAGACATTAAATTTAAGTAAACATCAGCATTCGAAGAAAGACCTAGGATATCAATGTTAATATCACCTAGAATTATCAAATTTTTTGAATGATTATCACTTAACAGGTTACCAAGTTCTTCCAAAAACACATCTATACTTATACCATGAAGTCTATAAAAGCAAAAAAATTCAAATTTATGAGTATTAATAGGGCAAGTAACTTTGATTAAATCAGAACTTAATAGCACCGGAGAGCTAACAACACAACTTTCATGTATACTATCACTTATATACACTGCAGTACCACCCGCCGCGTATGAATTATTACATTAAGCATATGATTTGTACCCAGATATTTAAAAAAAGTCTTCTTCTCCATCGTAGATCCATATTTCAGTCAGGAAAATTAAATTGGGTTTGTTTATGAACGATTCTAAATGAATCAAAAAAACATCGAAATTTTTTCTTAAGCTTCGAATATTTTGTTGAATGACACTGAAGGTGTTTACACATTCACTATTGTATAGCACATTATTAAAAGCTTTTTGATCATAGTTAATACAAAGAGGGTTAATGACATGACTATGCAAAGGATTATCAAGTAAAAAATTATTGTTCATAATAAAAAGTAAAAAAACAAGATACCTACAATAAATGAGAAATATGTATATTAAGTAAGAGTATCAAAAACTTCAAAACAAGATACTCGAATAATTTTTTCCCCTTCTTTTTTTTTCATCAAAACCGAACCATTATTTACCCAAACAAATTTAAAATTTTTTTCTACCTTAACTTTCTTTGCTTTATTTAAAAGAGATCTATTCAAGTGAGATAAACCCTCATTAATGTAAATAGGCTTATTGCTAATATTATCCCCAAATAGCCCTGATGATATTTTCTTTTTTCTTTTTGCAGCGATGATATTCTGCTTACAATCAATAGTTTTGAATTTTACTGTCACGATTTTTAATTTATTCTCGATAGATGATGCTGAGTGAGATGTAGTATTCAACTTCATCGGAATAGTTTTTACATAACATGATTTAATATCATTCTCGCTTACATTTTCTCCTAATCCAGCAGCAAATACCTTCAGAGCAGCCTCCAATGCATTCTCATTCTTCACATTAGGTATACCAACGATGTCAATGCATTTGCGGAACGGATTTTGTTGTAGAGTGTTGACTGTTTGTTGCAGGTCATACACCTTGGCCTCAAGATTTTTTTTTTCCAATTGCAATGTACTTATGAACAGTAATGCATCGGCATGCATTTTCTTTATAGAAATGATCTCTTGGTATAGGTCTTCTAGCGTGATGGGGACGGGAGCAGCATTATTTATTTCGCCTAGATCGAACGCAGGCAATAAATCAATATCATCAGACGATGGTAGCAGTGTCGATGGTAGAGCAAACGGTGGTTTGGATGGCAAGTTGTTAAAAGATGAATCATTAGTAGAAGCCTTGGTGTTGATTTCTACATGTGCAGAGCGTGGTGGGGATCGAAGTGAATTAGGTTTTTTTCTGGTACAAGTCGCACAGAGAAATGGAATATTGTTTTTTTTTTCATGAATGTGCAATCAGACGGTTTTAGTTTGATGCAAATTAAATGAAACAGCACTTGACAATTATTGCATTGAACACTATCATCACGTCGATCCACCTTCCGATCACAGGGGCAAGACATTATATAAATCTTCAATTAAACGTTTATTAAGCTTTTCTATATTTTAGAAGAAAAGAAAAAAAAGATTCGCTATGAGTGTGCACCCCTCAACAGTCACAACTGAACTGATATCTGAACTGAATCGAACGTTTACTACTCAAAACACAAGAGTTCAGTTTCGACATCCAACATCAACAAGATAACTCAAATCCTGCAGCCTACTTTTCACGGCATCCGAACAACAGCAACAATAACAACACAAACAACATAATGGAGCAATACATTAATTTCATCATCACTAATTCACTACCAAAAGCAATTTCTCTAAAAACAATACAAAAAGAAACAGAACAGGATCCAACACTGCAAGTCCTCATCAAGGCAATTTCATCTAACAACAACACCCAATGGGACAGCAAACAAATAGCACGATACAAAGGAGTTCGTCAAGAACTATCCATTGCAGAAGGATGTATACTCAAAGGTTCACAGATTCTTTTACCCCAAAAACTGGTTCAATGTGTAATCGCTCTAGCACATAAATCACACATGGGTATAGTGAAAACAAAACACCTACTTAGAACAAAAGAGGAAACTGTTTCACAATGTCACATTTGCCAGGTGGTTAACAATCAAAACCAAAGAGAACCACTTGCGATTGTCGAACCAGCGGCAGCACCATTTGAAAAAGTGTCGATGGACTTTGCTGGACCACTTCCGAATGGAAAGTACCTACTTATTTTGGTCGATGAGTACTCAAAATATCCATTCGTTGAACAGATTAAATCAACTAAATTCATCGATGTTAAGAAAGTCTTAACAAAAATATTCGCTGCATTCGGCATTCCACTAAACTTGAAATCGGACAATGGACCTCCTTTCAGTGGTTATGAGTTTAAAGAACTCATGGAGTGTAAAAACATCAAACAACAACTCCGTACTGGCCAGAGGCAAATGGAGCAGCGGAACGTATGGTAAAAACCATAAGAAAATCACTGATTTCATCTGAGTTGGAAAATCAGAACTGTTTATCACAACTGGATATGTTCCTGATGGACTACCGCTCCACTCCTCAAGCAACATATGAAGTTTCTCCATTCGAGTTGATGTTCAACGGGAAAATTAATAATTTTCTGCCAACACTAAACAAGAAAACAACAAAAATTATCAACAATGAACAAAACAATAAACTCAAAGCCAAAATATACGCAGAAAAACGAAGACACACCAAATCTGCTAGATTCAACGTCGGCGACCAAGTGATTTGCAAGCAGAGAAACATAAACAAACTAACTCCACCGTACAATCCTGAACCAATGAAAATCATCAAAATTATTGGTTCACAAATTTGGGCCAGAAGAGTAGGAGAAGACAAAGTTGCAATTAGAAACTCTTCATTCTTCAAGAAATTTCTACATTCAAACGTTGACCAAATAAAAAGCAAACCAAAAAGATCTACAAATAAAATTTATAACCATTACGAAAGTCAAAATCAAATTCAAGCAAACTACGAAAATTCTGAAAGCCAACAAGAAGCAGGTAAGCACAGACAACAGGGATTAAACTGAGGATGTTGAAGTTTTCACCACACCAACAGTCTCACCACAACACCTAAGCCACAGAGTAGATAATACAGAGTATCCACTTCCACCCCTTCAACCTGAAACACTCGCAAAAAAATTTTCAATATGGCGTCCTATTTCTGAGTTTGAGGCTCTGTGCTCACTAGTATGAACTGTAAAAACTTAACTAAACGCCTGCATCGGTATGAAATTTTTCACTAATTTTTGTCTTTTTCAGTGAAATACTGGTCAAAATGGAAAAAAAAGTTAATTTCTGCAACTGAAATTCATTTTTCTAAATTCTAGGCTGTATGAAAATTAAAAATTATCGATTTTTTTTGCAACCAAAAAAAAAATTTTTTACTTTTCAAACTCAACTGACTTTGATCTGTGGGAAGTGAAGGCCAGTGCGGTTTTCCGGGTGCGGTTTTCCGGTTTGATTTAGCTTGTAGCACAGAGTAGATAATACAGAGCATCCACTTCCACCCCTTCAGCCCGAAACACCCGCAAAAAATTTTTCAATATGGCGTCCTATTTCTGAGTTTGAGGCTCTGTGCTCACTAGTATGAACTGTAAAAACTTAACTAAACGCCTGCATCGGTATGAAATTTTTTACTAATTTTTGTCTTTTTCAGTGAAATACTGGTCAAAATGGAAAAAAAAGTTAATTCCTGCAACTTAAATTCATTTTTCTAAGTTCTAGGCTGTATGAAAATTAAATATTATCGATTTTTTTTGCAACCAAAAAAAAAATTTTCTACTTTTCAAACTCAACTGACTTTGATCTGTGGGAAGTGAAGGCCAGTGAGATCATCCGGGTGGGGTCATCCGGTTTAGTTTAGCTTGTAGGCAAAACGCACTACCTTGCTGCAGTGGACTCTCTGGTTATACTCTGTGCTCTGACCTAAGCCCTGTACACAGAGTAGATAATACAGAGTGCCAACTCGTACCCCCCTTGCCTGAAACACCCTCAAAAAATTTTTCAACACGAATTCAAAATGGCGACCTATTTCTTGATTAAAAATGGAGTCGTGGTCAGTCGAGGTGAAGTTCCAAACTTCAATAAATTAAAAAAAAGCAAGATGACATTTATCTTTGACAGTTTGCAAAATATTGCAAAGTTTTGTAATGTTATATTTCTTGTAAGTATTTCTAACTAAATTAGTTTCTAAATTTATCAACAACCAGATTGTCCAGACAATCTAGAAGCCAGTTGTGAGCTGGCTGAGAAGGAAGGCCCATATGAAACGTACGAAGGGAATCCAGTCAGCAAACTTGTCTTGCAAAATGACATGTGGAAAAAAAAACTCCAACCGACCACTGGGATTGGGCTGCTCTTAAAGAAAAAATTGCCAAACATGGCGTTCGGAAATCTCTACTTGTTGCTCCAATGCCAACTGCATCGACCGCACAAATTCTTGGCAGCAGTGAGTCCTTCACCGTACACTTCAAACACCTACAACAGACGAGACCTGTCCGGTGAATTCCAGATCGTCAATCAGCGTCTTCTGAAAGACATAACTGAGCAACTGACACCAAAAATCACCTATGCAATTAATGTGGAAAGAGGTTTGATTAGTTTTCTTCGTATCTATGTGTAACTTTAATTCATACACATATTTTCAGCTACCCAACTCAAACAAAACTGAAAGCTCATGATTTCAATGTCCATACAGTGGCTTATGGATTTTCAACGATTTCAAACGCCCAATACTCCTGCCTTGTCAAGAATACGAAAAATCGAACAGAAAAACGGCTTCAATCGTCTTAGACGATATTCAGCAAAAAAATAAAAACAACTGTTTGGCCTTAGGTGAGGCTTCTCATATTTCGTTATATTCGACTATCTCGGGAAATCCTGCTGCTGATTCTAGCCCAAAAGAGGATGTTAACATGCTGGCAAAAAAGACAAACATCTAAATACTTGAAGATGTTATCATAAAACCAGCTGAAGCAGCTCCTCGAGTTAGGTTACTAGAAAAACCAGCACATGTACAAGAAGTCAAACAAAAAAACCAAACAAAGAGAAAAGCAGAAGTTAAAGAGCTAAGCATTTCAGCTGACTCACCACCCACAAGGAAGCCTTGTCAAGCTGAGCTGATGGAGCCTGAACCCAAATTGAAAAACTTTATGGATATGTACAAATTAAACAAGATTTCTTTGCAAATGTAAGGTGAATATTTTGATTGTTTTATTTTATGGATACAGAGAACTAAATAAAGATTTTAATAAAAATCTCAGCACCGTCGTCGTCTTTATTTTCTGTTTCCTTTTCATTGTAAATTGTCGTCTTCCATAGCAATATCTTCCCTAGAAAGAGCATCCTGCCAGCAGGTTATAATTTCAAACAGCGTATCCTCAGACATTTGTAGAGAAGGTTAAATTTGTCTTTTGAATCATCAATGAGAACTTCAATGGCAGTTTGTAGAATGTTTTCCTAAAGAAAAATATACTTGCAAAACATTGTTTTATTTCATTATACAACTTAACTGACCATAAACTTCATTAATAGGATTCAATTTTGAATAAAGTCTAAAATTCTTCATCACGAACTGTACACTTCAAGTAACAAGTTGTCTTCCTGACTTCGGTATTGTTTCCATCTTCGGCTCAGTGGATGTCAATGTTTGACTACTTTCTAACATTGGTTTCTTCCTGGGTGAAGAAATAGGAAGGTATTCAATACCTTCTTCATGCGGTTTTGATTCTATAGTGACTTGCTTTCGTTTAGCTCGTAAAAAATTTTCCTTTTGAAAAATGTATCGTGAATACATGCAGAAATTGTGTATTTTGCAAATCGTTTTCCGCATCGAAAAGAGCATCGAGTTGAATAATGCAACCAGGGCGAGCAGTTGTTTGTTGAGAGACAATCTTGATTTTATCATGCAGTGAGGCATTGGGGAAGAAATTCTCTGTAGAGTCGGAATCCAGGCTACATTACTGAATGCCGATATTTCAGGCGAATTGATGCGAGCCGATTCACTAACTCCTCCTGTCTTTGTTGAAATAACGATGTTTTTCCGATGGATGCTGTTGGCGTCAGGAATGTTATGGTGTGAAGTCGATACCTGTGTTAAATGGAATGAGATGTGAAAGCGTCAGATATCTAAACAAAATTCGATTGAAACTTACCAAAAGAGGCAGAACTGTGTGGCAATGGCAAGTAATATCGTTAACTCGGAACCTGTGCCCCGGAACCACAAAGTCACCTACCACAAATTTAGCGTTCCATTTGAATGCTTGGTTACCATGGATACTGTGGGTGATGGTGTAGTGTTCATCATGTCATTGACTGATCGTCACCATTTTCTTTCCTTTTCTCTTTGTCCTCATCACAGTCATTATTTTCATTGTCTTCATCAACTTCTTGTTCCTCGGAGACGATCGACAAACTTGAATATATATAAGTTTGTCGATCGTCTCCGAGGAACAGGAGATATTCTCGTTTCTTTTGACAGACTTCACCATTTCGCGGAATTTCAAGGGGCTGGCTCCGGTGTTATACAATCTAACCATAGTCAACATAGAGATGGCGTAACCCAACGGAAAAGCTCCAGGAATCCTTGTTGAGAACGAAACTTGCGCCTGACGAAATGATTCTGGATAGAAGTCATTTAGCCATTTGATTACCCATATCAAATAAGCTTCCACCGATCGAATGGATTGAGTACACAAAACTGGACTGTGGTCCAGTTAATAAACTATCGATTTTCATGTCCAGTGAGTCGATTATATGCCCACCGGCTGGGTTATTATCTGGTGCAAGTGAATTCAGCGAAGTTTTGAATTAAATGCGCCACCATGGGTATCATGTTGACCGGAATGTTTACTACTGGAATGCTCATCACTATTGCTTTAATCAATGGAAAATGATTTATGAACAGATTTTACGAATTTCTTTTTGCGTCCTCGCAACGTTCAGCTTCCGCAGCAGTGTCTTCCATGTGCATGTGACTTTCGGGCTCATTAAGATTTGTTGTAGTTTGTTTTTATTGTCTTCTCTGTCGATTATTTTTCGTATTAGATAACCACGCAAACTTTTTCGGAAACTAGTAAGTAAGATTAGTAAGTAAGTAAGGTTCATTTATTCATAATTGTTCTATTACAATAGTTAAAAGTAAGAATGAATTTAGAAGCTATGGCTTAGCCGTCAGCTCGGTTGGCAAAATACTATTTAATATGTAACTTTAAACATTTATTTTTTTTTTTTAATCTCAATGACAAAAATATTCAAAATATTCTGTTACTAGTAAAGTTTTGTAGTCATATATGACTTTAATATAATTAGCTAAATTTTTCCAATCGCCCTCGTTCAAAATTCGTATTGTCTCCTGCAGGGTAAGGTATTTCTTTCCGAAGTAAGTTAATCTTTGGGGTATGTAGATTGGACAAACACTAACTATGTGGAAGCAGTCCTCTTTCGCTTTCAGGTTGCAAATATTGCAAAATTGGTTGAAGCTTCCATTATATGGGGTATCATTTAAACCGAGTAACTCACATCATGTTTTAAAAATAAGAGATATTTCACTGTAGTTGAATCTGTCATTAAAGTAGTTCTTATCCTTCAGGTTGTACTTCAGGAGAGGATACAATATTCTAGTTTCTGATTTACAGGCTTGTTCAATGAACGACACACGGATGGAATCTTCTTTTTTTTGGATTGTTCTATATAGTTGACACCTCAAATTGTCCAGGTTGTTGAGATCGAATATAATTGATTCTCCACATCCGCTTCCAATGTCTAACCACCTAGACACCCACCAGTCTTGGTTTCTCAATTCATACGAGAGCATTTTTTTAGTTAATCGAGAGTCTGGATATGAACTTATTTTAATAATGTAATCCGCTTGTGATTTGAGAGTACTTGTAAAAAGCATTGGTAGACCTGTCTCCAAATAGATTGCGTAGTTTGGTGATTTTATTGGTAAGTTAAAAAGTTTTTTCAGGAAATTCCTATGGAATTTTTCGATAACTTCGTACTCGTCTGATCCCCAAACTTGAGAAGCGTAAAAAAGAGTTGATTTGACTACAGAGTCAAATATTCTGTACTTCTTTGAAAGTATAATCCGTTTGTTTGAAAATATGTTTTTCTAGGAAATATTCAACAAGCTTTGACAGGAATTGGCTTTATCCATTAGATGTTTATCAAATTTTAAGGTTTGGTTCAATTTTACTCCTAGATATTTGATTTCCTTCACAGCTTCTAATTGAATTCCGTTATAAAACCATCTGTATACACTTTGTACTCGTAATGATCCGGAAAAGACCATAATTTTCGACTTTTCAGTGTTGATTTTTAGTCCCCATTTTGTGCAGTAACTGGTTAGCCGATTTATCATCAACTGAAGGTTTTCAGGAGTTTCAGATAGTATGACCATATCATCAGCCGACAACAAGACGTTTATGATCGTATTAGCAATTCTTATTCCACCAGGCAGATTTTTTTCTATATCGTTTATAAAAAGAGAGAATAGTAAGGCACTAAGAAGGCATCCTTGTTTTACACCAGTTTGTGTTTCGAACCATTTCGAGAAGTCTTTTCCATCCCAGACTGTTGCATTTGTTTCAGAATACATTTTTTGAATGACTCTTAGAAATTTAGTAGAGAGACCTAACTGTGACAGTTTATAGAATAATGCGCTTCTATTAACAAGGTCAAAGGCGGCTTTAAAATCTACAAAGAAGCTATAAGATTTCTTGTTTCTTGCTTGGAAAGCTTTTACAATTGAGGATAACGTAAATATTTGATCTATGGTTGAAAAGTTTTTTCTGAATCCAGCTTGTTGATCTGTCAGGATATTTTTTTCTTCTACCCATTTTTCTAACCGTTCCACAAGTATTCCACAAAATATCTTGGCTGAGACGTTCATGAATGAGATACCTCTGTAATTCTCTACATTTTCCAGTGAACCCTTTTTGTGGATAGCGAATATAATGGATTTCTTAAACGATGAAGGTATGTCAGCTTTCGAGAAAACGTTGTTATAAAGGATTTTTAAACGGTCAATTAGTTTTGTATTTGCATTTTTGAAAAACTCGTACGGAATACCATCCTCGCCTGGTGCCTTTCCGTTTTTTGACTTCGTTATGGCAGCCTGTATTTCCACAGCTGTTATCTCGCTATCTAAAAGTCATCAAAAATAAGGGGGTCTGCATACGAAAACATTAGATTTGAATTGTCTATTAGAAGTCGTTTAAAGTAAATAGAGAGATCATCAGCAGATACTCCAGCACCAATTTGAAAGTTTAAACCATCAATCTTCCTTGCTATCCTCCAAAAGTCCTTTGAGGTCTTGGTTTGGCCTAGTAAGTGAGCTTGTTGATTATCGAAGTTAGTTTTCTTTGTTAAGCACAGATTCTTGTATTGGTTATTCGCTTCAATAATTTTCGGAAACTTTTCGACAAAAATACTTTGCACGCGCGAACCACGGATGAAATTGGTTTGTTTTTGTTTTGCATATCTGTCATTTATGACCTACCACACCAGGTGCTATCGTGTGGGGAGTTTAAGGCATTGTGCAAACTGGTATGTTCTCTGAAACGCCTGCATAGGTATGAAATTTTTTTTTACTAATTTTTGTCTTTTTCAGTAAAATACTGGTCAAAATGGAAAAAAAAGTTAATTCCTGCAACTTAAGTTCACTTTTCTAAGTTTTAGGCTGCATGAAAATTAAAAATTATCGATTTTTTTTTACATTTTTTTACTTTTCAAACTCAACTGATTTTTTTTCTCGGACAAATCAATGGCGGCCAAGTGTGGTAAGTGAGGGTTCCCGGTCTAGATTAGCTTGTAGGCAAAATGGCACTACCTTGCCGGAGTTGACTCTCTGGTTATACTCTGTAGCCCTGTACACAAGCGAAGTACTAGATGTAAGAAGCCGCAGCGTTTTGATGATTACATTTTGGATAAAAATTTTTTTTTAACAAATATTATGTAAATAATTATTTGAACCTATGTTTAATATTAAGCAAGAGAGAAAATGTAATGTTTAAAGTATTTGGCATCACTATGATTATACCAGATAACCAAATACCAATCATTCAAAAATATAAACGTATTGTAATGTACACCCAACATTAATAATAATTTCCTAATCGAAAACGTTCAACCGAAAACAAAAGTGGCAACACTGTAATGGAATGGTATAATGGAAGACGTTGGTTGTGAGTGTGTGTGTGTGTGCAGAAATATACCGGGAGGGGAACTTGTCTAGACATCATGGTTCATAGCAAAACTACTAGAAAGCTCTCGATATTTCACACTTCTATATAAAGAGGGAGCTGACGCAACCAGAGCTTGGACGATGATCAAGAATGCCGTCCTCCCGACCTAGAAGAAGTTAAGCTTGCCATATGCAAACTTAAATCTAATAAGACTGCAGGTGCAGATGGCCTTGATGCCGAACTTTTCAAGGCAGCTGGAGATCAGTTGGAAAGGAGCATGCACCAGCTGATCTGCATGATATGGTCGAAAGAAAGCATGCCCGATGAATGGAACCTCAGTATTGTATGCCCGATCCTAAGGAAGGGAGACCCTCACAATTGCGCCAATTACAGAGGGATAAGCCTCCTTAACGTCGCTTATAAGATCTTGTCTGCTGTAATATGTGAACGTCTGAAACCCCACGTCAACAACTTGATAGGTCCTAATCAATGTGGTTTTAGACCAGAGAAGTCCACAATAGACCAAATTTTCACATTACGGCAGATCTTGGAAAAAACCCGAGAACATAATATCGATATTCAGCACCTCTTTATCGATTTCAAGGCCGCGTATGACAGTATTTACAGAGACGAGCTGTACAGAGCCATGTCTAGTTTCGGCATCCCTGCAAAGCTCGTACGACTATGCAGGATGACTTTGGAGAATTCACGCTGCTCCGTCAAGGTCGGAAAAGAACTCACCGAGACCTTTGATGTCGAAAAAGGCTTTAGGCAAGGCGACAAACTGTCATGCGATTTCTTCAACATCATACTTGAACAGATTGTAAGAAACTCAAACGTCAACACCAGAGGAACAATCTTTCAAAAGTCTGTACAATTACTCGCCTATGCAGACGATATTGACGTAATGGGAAGAAAAAAGCGTGATGTCATAGGTGCTTTTGCGAGTATTGAAACAGAAGCGACAAAAATGGGTTTGATGGTTAATGAGGGCAAAACGAAGTATATGCTGTCATCAAACAAGGACACAGAACATCGACGAATTGGACAAAACGTCACAATAGACAGACATAACTTCGAGGTAGTACAGGACTTCGTCTACCTATCCGCTGTAGACACGGACAACAACATCAGTGCGGAGATCAAACGGAGAATAACCCTTGCCAACCGTTGCTTCTTTGGGTTAAGAAGGCAATTGAGAAACAAAACCCTCTCTAGAAAAACCAAGGTGACCTTGTATAAGACCTTAATCATCCCAGTCCTGCTGTACGGCGCGGAAGCATGGACCTTATCGAAAGCGGATGAGGAAACTCTTGGTCGTTTCGAAAGAAAAATTCTCCGAATGATCTTTGGTCCCGTATGCGAAGACAATGTGTGGAGAAGAAGATACAACAACGAGCTGTGTGAGCTGTACCGCGACATGGGCATAGCCAGAAGAGTACGCATCGCGAGGCTACGATGGTTGGGCCATGTAGAGCGGATGGACAAAAACGCTCCGGCTCGTCGGGTGTTCGAAAGCACATTGCAGGGAAATCGCGGAAGGGGAAGACCTCGTCTTAGGTGGCGCAATCAAGTGGATGAAGACCTCAACCGACTTGGAGTGCGAAACTGGAGAGAGCTCACCCGAGATCGAAATCGTTATAGAAGGATGTTGGTTGAGGCCCAGGTTCACCCCGAACTGTAATGCCCACCTAAGTAAGTAAGTGACGCAACCAGAAGTCAGTTTTATTTAGAAAGTGATAGTGTGAATATTGAATAAACGTGATCATTAGTCAAGTTGTTTACCGAAAGTAGATATTGAATAAAAGTAATAAAATTAAAGTAAAAAAAGGAAAAGTTTTATTTTTGCGAACTAAGCGCACGTTACAGTAAATTCAAACAGTAGAGTGTAAATAAATAGTTTAAGTGAACGGACGTGTTTTTTATTGATGAGTAACAACACTATACAGTATTTTGAGCATTTTTGTTGACATTCCTATTTGTGACAATTTATAAAAAAGGGCTTTTCGGTTTATAGAGTCAAAAGCGGCTCTAAAGTCTACAAAAAATACGTAAAGTTTCCTATTTTGTCTAAAGAAGTATTGAGCTATGGTTGTTATTGTGAAGATATTATCTGTAGTAGAATAGCCTTTGCGAAAACCTGCCTGATATTTACTAACCGCCGTATTAATAAACGCAGAATAGCTGGGTTAAGCCTTATTCCATGGATTAAGTGGAAAATGGTATAACGGTAATTTTAATTAAATGGAAAATTGTATAATGGTAACTTAATTAATGGAATAAGGCTTAACCCAGCTATTCCGCGTTTATTAATACGGCGGTAAGTATGTTGTTATTTTCTACCCAGGTGTTAATTCTATTCAGAAGAATCGATCAGAATAGTTTTGCGATCGAGTTTATGAAAGAGATACCTCGATAGTTGTTTGGTGCATTAACATCACCTTTTTTGTATATTGGATATACAATGGCATCCCTGAATTCTTGTAGTATCTCTCCCACTCTAAATATGGAATTAAACGCAACTAGCAATTTATTTAAAAAGTCAGGTGGAGCATTTTTTTAAAATTCATTTCCAATGCGGTCTGGGTCTGGCGCTTTATTATTTTTTAAATAATGAAGTGACTGCTGGAGTTCACTCATAACAATTTCGGCATCTGGAAGATCATTTATTATATATGGTTCAGCAAATTGAAAGGTTTCTGTGACGTCAAGGGGATTAAGTAATAATTTAAAATACTCTGCTAGTTTCGAGGCAGATACATGGACCACAGCCAAAATCATCACCCTTAATTATCTTCATTTTTTCCCAAAATTGGTTACTATTGGTTGCGGTTGATAGTTCTGCTGCTAGGGACCTGAAATAATTTTCGCGTTTGTATTTACAAATCTGTATATATATATAGTTTCGATTGGTATTTATACTATTATGTGTATATTATCTTTTGATGAGTTTTTTAGTTGAGATATTCCACGTGTTTTTTGATCTAATTAATGAAAAGATTAGTAAAGTTTTTAACAGTTAAAACACTTTTTATATTTCCTCAGATGTACATTTCAGAAGCAATGCTTCCATCGTCAGTGAGATTTATAAATTCACTATCTCGATGATCGTTCACCTTGCCGTGGTGGGAGGGCTTAAGTAGTTGAATCTGAGAACTAACGAGCTATACCGGCGGTCTCAACTTGGGTTTACGACTAGAGTTGATTCCAGCAGGGTCACCCATGCCGGAAAGGTCGGAAGGGAGAAACAGCGAAACAAAGAGACGATCCAACCCCCTCTACCCTCTACCCTCTACCCTTTGCCCACTATCCCTCCACTCACCCTCTCCTATATCCCCTTCTACCCAACCCCAATCCTTTCCTTTCCCATGGGCCGGCATCAAGGTGTCAACCGTACCGTGCCGATGATCTACTAGGCTGAGGGCCCATCTTAAATAGCTCAGTCACTAACGGTGTACTCTGGTTTTGCGGCGAATTCCAGTTTCATTTCAGTCTTATCCATGCATGCGGGGCTCTGTGTGGATGTACCCCATTATTTCCCTAGCTACTCGTGGGATCCAAAATAGACAATTTGAATACCAAACCCTGTGATGGAGAAGCAAGCAACTGCCTCTCTGTCTCTCAGCCACTGGCTGAACTACCAAGCCTTGCGGGACGGATAGACCGATCTGCAATGGTAACATCCGACAGCGACATAGAATCCGTCGGATATCAAAGCTCTGTCCTGACAGTGGAATCATACGGGAGCTGTGAAGCTCTCGGAGATGACACCGAAAAGACCCTAGAGCTTGACAAGCTCAACATTAAGCGGAGACGCCTAACCACGTCTCAAAAAAAGCACTTGAGAAGACTGCTAACGGAAAAACTGCCATACGACGCAGCGTTAGAGAAAGTACTCTCAAGTCCGTCGAAAGACACCACAGACCCTTCCAACAAAAGAAGAAGGTCCGGACACGAAGTTCCTGAACCGAGCAAAAAAGCGAAAACCAACGCTCTCTTGTTCAATTAGGTTGCAGGAATGATTGTGGTTGGGATAGTCGCCGAGGATTACCCAAATAGCCATCTGGAAAGTGTGCAAATCACAGCAGTGGAAAATGCCATCCTTACTGAGCTGCATAAGATCACTGAGGAGGGTCCACAGATAACATTTCTGGGCTGCTCGCACAAACCAGGATGGCTCACAATGAAATGTGCAGATGCGATTAGTAGAGACTGGTTGGCAAAAACAGTCAAGCTAATTTCGCCATTTAAAAATGCCAAGCTGCGAATGGTGGAGGGAGATGACCTTCCGAAACCATGTGTGGCAACTGCATACTTCCCTGGTCCAAACAACACACCAGAAGATGCTCTGAAACGGCTACGCATTCAGAACCAAGTGCTACCAACCAATGACTGGAAAGTCCTTCGGAAAGTAGCTAACTCTCAGGGTCTTGCCCTGACAATTTCAATGGATGAATGATCGGTATCCCTACTGGAAGATCTGAACTGCCAACCGTTCTTTAATTTCAATAGGGTTCAATTCCGAATCAAAAAGAATCCTAGCCTGAGGCCGGAATCCGCTTCTGAGGCTAAAAACGATGCTAAGTCGGTAATACCACCTCCGTCCCACACCCAATCCTCCACCTCCAACCCCTCTCTTACTCCCAATCCTACAAAACCTGTTCAGGAGACCGCAAGGCCAACTCCTGGACAGGCAAAATCATTCCTCCATCCCAGTAAGCTTAGTAATCTCGGCGCGTCAAAATCCACCCACCACCAAGACACGTCTTAAATTCGTAGAGCCCCAAGACCGGCATCGACGATGGCGAGAAGTTTCCGGAGGTCTCCCCAAGCCGGGAAAAGGGGTGAGAACAAAGGGAGCTCCTACTCTAGAGCTCCTATCCGAAAAAACTAGCATGGAGGTTGTCCAAATCAACCTCCAACACGCTAAGGCTGCTTCGGCGGTCTTAACTCACTCGCTGAGTAAATTGAAGCTAGACATTGCCCTCGTGCAGGAACCATGGATCAGCACGAGTGGTAAAATCCTCGGTCTAACTACACCTACAGGTAAAATATTATATTCAACCTCAGCCAGTAGACCTAGAACTTGTATTATTTTTAATAATAACCTGCCCTTCTTCCCACTAACAGCTTTTGTATCTGCTGATCTGACAGCAGCAATAGTGAGGATCGGTCACTCCAAGGAGATCATTGTTGCCTCAGCATATTTCCCTGGAGACATTACACCTTGCCCACCTCCACAGGTAGTAAAACCTTACGAGCACGCACAGAAAAACAAATTGGAAGTTATTCTGGGATGCGACGCAAATGCTCACCACACCCTGTGGGGAAGTAAGGATATAAACAAAAGAGGTGAGTCCCTTATTGATTATATTATTAAAGAAAATTTAAATATATGTAACATTGGCAATGAACCCACCTTTGTCACCAAAACTAGAAGAGAGGTTCTAGACATTACATTGTCTTCATCTCTCTCTAAAAACCTTGTCTATGACTGGAGGGTGTCCTCCGAACCATCCTGCTCTGATCATAGACACATACGCTTTAAACTAGACACAAACATAATATCTTGTTTAACATATCGTCCAAAGAGAAAAACAGATTGGGTCTCGTATAAAACAGATCTGGAAAACTCTCTAAAAGACAAAATCCCAAACATTAATAGCAAAGCTAAATTAGATTTCTTTGCGGACTACGCAAAAAACTCTATCATAACTGCCTTTGAGGACAACTGCCCTCTGAAAACAAGATCAACTAAAAGGCAAACCCCTTGGTGGAACAACAACCTCAAGAAATTGAGATCGAAAGTAAGGAAACTTTTCAACAAAGCAAAACGCAATGATGACTCGCAAACTTACTCTACTGCTCTCACCAAATACAATAATGAAGTTAAAAAAGCCAAAAAGGACAAATTAAACAATTTGTAGAAAGCATCTCTGACGTCTCATCTAGTTGCAGACTCCACAAAGTTCTCGCGTCCGACAAGCCGGCAAACCTAGGTACCCTTACCAAGGAAAACGGCTCTCAGACTAAGAATAAAATTGAAACTCTGCAACTCCTGATAGACACCCACTTTCCACAATCTATCATTATAGACCCAGCAATAAACCTATCTCCCCAAAGGGAACAGCATATGTTTCCATCTAGGGAAGACTGGACAACGGCCAGACAAATCTGCAACACCAATGTCATCAAATGGGCTATCTGCTCATTGAAACCATTCAAGGCCCCTGGGGAAGACGGCATCTTTCCGGCCCTACTGCAGAACGGGGCTGCCACAATTGCTCCCATTTTATCAAAACTGTTCACTTGCAGCCTTGCTTTTGGTCACATACCAGAAAGCTGGAGAAGAGTAACAGTTATCTACTTGCCAAAAGCAGGAAGGAATCTGGATCCAAGCCCTAAATCCTTTCGGCCAATCAGTCTAATGTCATTCATCCTTAAATGTATGGAGAAGGTCATTGATAGACACATCCGGGATAAGCAATTAGCTACCCACCCACTATCCACATCACAATACGCATATCAACCAGGGAAATCAACGGAAACCGCGTTGAATGACCTAGTTACTAGGATCGAACTCTCTATCGATAAAAAGGAAATTTGCGTAGTGGCATTTCTTGACATAGAAGGAGCCTTCAACAACACTTCCTTTGTGTCTACAGACCGTGCTCTAAGGCACCACAACGTTCCACAAGTTATTCGCAAATGGATAATGTCAATGCTAAACAGCAGAATTATGCACAGCAATATCGAAGAAGTGGAAATCTCAGCACTAACAACAAGAGGCTGCCCACAAGGCGGAGTTCTCTCACCACTCATCTGGTCAATAGTTGTAGACAGCCTACTAAGATTACTTGCAACCCAAGGCATCTATGCAGTGGGCTTTGCAGATGATCTAGCAATTGTCATACAAGGTTCATCAGAAACACTAATATCAAGAAGACTTCAGACAGCTCTGAACTTAGTACAAAGCTGGTGCTCAGATGAAGGTCTCTCTGCCAACCCACGTAAGACAGTTATTGTCCCATTTAAAAAGAGAAGAAAACTAAATCTTCTAATACCCCCCAGTCTCTATGGGGAAACAATACCATTCTCCAAGGAATCAAAATACCTTGGGATAATCCTAGACAGCAAAATGTCTTGGAACCCTCAACTAGAACGCATTTCCAGCAGAGCAACCAAGTCTCTATGGACTTGTAGAAGCATATGCGGGAAAAACTGGGGTCTAAAACCTAAAATGGTGTACGACCTATATACGCTGGTAGTAAGACCAACAATAACGTACGCAGCTATTGTATGGTGGACAAAAACGAAAGAAGTAACGGCAATCCAAAAACTAGAAAAGATTCAAAGATTGGCAGCAACATGCATTACTGGATGCATGCGTACAACACCAACATACGCTCTAAACGTCATTACAGGACTACCTCCAATTCACCTTTTCATAAAAATGGAAGCAAGACTGGCGACACACCGTCTTTTCCATCAAGGACACATAAAATCACATCCATACCCGAAAGGACATCTATCGATAATGGAAAGTTTAGAAAAACTAAATACCTTTAGTATGTGCTTGGATGCTACTATTCCCATGTACAACTTCAAACTCAACTTCTCCATTGTCATCCCCCCTAGGGAAGACTGGGAGAACACAAAACCTCATCCTTCAAGGCAAGATATGGTCTGGTATACGGACGGCTCAAAAATGGAAACTGGTACAGGTTCCGGCATTTTCAGCGACTGTCCCAGAACGAACTTCTCAGTTAGCATGGGCAGTCACTCGTCCATTTTCCAAGCCGAACTCTTTGCCATTAACGAATGTTCGAGAATAATATGTTCATCGAACACGAAAAATAAAACAATATTCATTTTTTCAGACAGCCAAGCTGCACTAAAGGCGTTAAGCTCACCTGTCATAAAATCCAAACTAGTCCAAGAGACAGTCATGTCGCTCTCTGAACTAGCAAGGAAAAACACTGTAATCCTCCACTGGATCCCAGCACACAGAGGCTATGATGGTAACGAGAAGGCAGACATCTTAGCTAAAGACGGCGCATCTAAACCATTCGTCGGTCCCGAACCCTTCTGCGGTGTAAATAAAAGCACCTTCAAACATACTGCCAAGAACATCCTACTGGAGGAATCAAATAAAGCTTGGAGTAACTCATCTGGCCAAATCTGTTCAAAATACTTTTTGCCAGAATATACCGAAAAAACATCAAAATTCCTACTGAACCTCAATAGGAAAACCCTTAAAATTTGCACTGGACTACTAACCGGTCACTGCTCCTTAAACAAACATCTTCACCAAATGAGGCTAGTAGCGGATCCCATCTGCAGACTATGCCTCGAAAATGAAGAAACATCTCTGCACATTATTACAGAATGTCCAGCACTTTTCCGCCTTAGAAAGCAAATACTTGACTATGAGATTATCCCCTTAGATAAACTCAAACTCATTCACCCACAGAAGATTGCTAACTTCTGGTTCAATTCAGGAGCAGGAGAACTGCTCTGAAACCTCACATGGGCTGGCACAATAGGTTTCATTCAGACACCGCAGTGCCCGGAGCTGAGCAAGCTCTACCCGTCCCCCAAATCTAATCTAATCTAATCTAACAGTTAAAACACTTTTTATATTTCCTCAGATGTACATTTCAGAAGCAATGCTTCCATCGTCAGTGAGATTTATAAATTCACTGACGATGGAAGCATTGCTTCTGAAATGTACATCTGAGGAAATATAAAAAGTGTTTTAACTGTTAAAAACTTTACTAATCTTTTCATTTATTATCTTTTGCCGGAATTTTTTATTATTCGATCGCGCATTAATTGGGAAAACTTTTTTGATGCAGTTGTTCAGTAAATTTATCTCTTCTGTAGGGTTGAGTTGTATTGTAGCGTTTCTCTACGTGGATTCCATCTCATTTGATAATTTATTTACATATGCGTTTCTCTGTGTTTCCTTTCAGACTAATTTTGGTGGTAAGTGCAGTATTCTGCTTCAAAATCCAAATCTACACCTTCTATAAGGGGCATGTGATCTGAAAAGGTTTGGGCTCCCACTTTGAAGGACGATAGTATTGCATTCCAATCTCCTGATATGGCACAAATATCTATAACAGATTTTCCTGTTCCCCCCACAAATGTGAGTTCTCGATTTGCGTCATCCCTGCTACATCCGGATATAAAGATTAAATGTCTGACACACTTCCAAAAGGAGACGACCATTTCTTTTGATGATTTTGTCTTTTGAAATGCACTTCTCATAAATATCCTTGTCGATGAAGTTAGTTTTGGTTGGAAATATCTGATTGTCTCCAATTCTAGCATTAACATCACCAATAATCACTATATTTTCCGAAACAACTGCGTTAAGTAAATCATAAAGTTCATAAAAATCGTTATCCCAAGAATTGCAGTTTATGTAGGTTGGCAGGATAAAAAGTTTTGAATTTAGGTTATTAAAAGTAAGGTAGGTTAGACCACTCACATCGACAAAGCTAGCATTTAAATATTGTTTGAACCCAAACAAAGAACCTCCTACAGCTCTGCCAAAAGTGTGTTCGCGATAAGCCGATATCCAATGCAGTTTAAAATCGGTAAAATATTTGTTGTAAGTTTCATAATGTTCGCTGGTAAAAAATGTTTCAAAAAGGAAAAAGATGTCATGCATTTTTACAAATTTAAAAAAATCTGCATTAAAAAGTTTACTTGCTAGGCCAGCAATATTTTGTGATGGTACTCGTATACTAATATTTTTAATTTTGTTTTCGATAATAATCAAATTTCTACTACTATTAATACTGTTACTACTTGCGTGGCAGACGGCAGCTCTGTTTCAATTATGATGTTTTGTTTGTTGTTGTGTTCACACTTCAGGTGGCGCTACTTTCGCAACGGAGAAGGTTGTTGAAGTTGACGGCTGATTATTGACATTTGTGTTGACATGTTGCTCTAGTTTTGGATTTAAAGGAATTGTGTTTTCATCCAATTCCAACTTTCCGAACATTTCCTCAAGAACACTCATTACGTCTCGATTTTCACATAAAAACTTTGCATCTTGTGTTGTATAGAATGTTTTTCCGTTTACCACCAACCTAAGACCTAGGATTTGTGGGCTCACTGATGGATGTTTGGGCTTAATAGCCCGTCTTAGACGTTGAATTCCTTGGCACCTCTTTAGCTCGTCTTTTGTGTAATCGGGGCTTACGAAGATGCCCGAGCATTTAAGCTTCGCAGAATTCCTCAGTAATTGAGATGTGGTTGCTTTGCTGTTTGTCAAAAACTAACACGATTTGTTGTTTTCCTTATGAAGGCAAAACTATTATGTCCTCGAAAGTGTTGTCTTGGCTGCCTAGAATTCGGTTTGTTATATCCTGCACAGCTATGCGAGCATCACTGAGTGTTCCGGTTGGGAATGTAAAAATTAAATTTTTTTCCTTAGACCGCTTTTCTAGAAGTTCCATTTCTTCTCCAGTGCGTTGTTTTTGTTTTTTATTTGTTCCAACTCTTGTGCAAATGACTCATTTGTTGCCTTGAGACTTCTTACATCGGCGAAAATTTGTGAAAGATCTTGTTTTGTCGGTAAATTTTGTATTTTCTTTTCCAGGTTCGTAAACATACATATCTTTAAAATCAGAAATCGTCATTGCACCGACCGACATTTCTTTCAGATTTATTTTTTTAGTTGTGTTTGTTGCTTCCGGAGATGTTTGCCACAAATTTCTTTTGTTCTTGTTCGACATAAGTTTTGCACTTCTTAAGTTGGATTATTTCGTATTTTTTACTGTGTTTTTAATAAAATAATGACGCAAAAATTAAGGTGAAAAATTATTTTACGCAAAATAATATTTTTTAATAGTTTTTTTAAGAGCCGCGATTTTTTGCTTTTGTAACTTTTGATAGTTTTGACTCAGTCTCCTCTCTGTTGGTATCGAAGGTTCAATGACGCTGCTTTAAAGATTTGGTTTTTGCGATCTTAGCACGATTATTGTGTCTATGTCAGGGGACATAAAGGTTTTGTAGCTTACCTGGTGTTGTACGTCGACGATTTATTTCTAATAAACAACATATCGATGGTAAAGAGTTGCTTATGCCTGAATTCGAAATGAAATAGACGACACAGTTCCAATAGTTCCTTGGTATAAGAATCTCCTACGATAGAGAGAAATCTTGGCTAAGTATGTCACAAAAGAAAGCAATCAATCACCCCTATCATGAAATCCATTCGAAGAAATCCCCAAGTGAAAAATCACGATACGATCCCGAAAAAAAGCAATCATAAGATCCGAAGGAATTCTAAGAAAGCATTGCCTGATTGAAAAAATTAATGTCCATTTTCGAAGTCAGATGTCCTATGTCAAAATAAATACTCGAAGCAATAGAAACAAAAATCCCTAAACTTAAAAAAAAATCCCTTAACTTTTCCAAAACACATTTTTCTACCGATTTTTGTTTTCTAGTAAAAATTGAATTCTTTGCACTTTTTGTGCTTAGAATAAGTTATAATTGATCTGTATCATTGATCAAATCTCAAATATTATACGAAATAAACAATTTTACAGTCTTATATAATCAAATATTTTCTTAATCAAGTTATAAATTCCCAAAAGAGGATTTTTGTTACGTGGTCCCAGAGTACTTTCCAATCTGTCAAATTTAAATTGATTCGCTCAACAAACCATAAAATAATTTGTTCACAGATAAATTTCAAGTGTTGTGTTCAAGTGGTAGCAGATAAAAAAGTAATCTAACAATCTTACGACTACGATTTAACCCTTAAACCCTACCCATCCCGGGAGAAACACTATTGCTACCCTGGGGTCTTAGGGACCCCAAAAAGTTTTTGCCCCAATTTAATAAAAAAAAACAATTTAATCAAAAATTTTATTTACTAACATAAAAGATAGGAATGTTTAATTATGAAAAATGTTTTAAAAGTTTACATCAAGACAATTATGACACACTGAGCGGCTATGTTTGCCACAAAGTGGATTTCGGCAACTGGTGCATCGTATTTTGGTTTTGCGGGCTTTGTCTCGTGGACACACGGCACATCTATTTTTTGTAGTGACTGAAGATGTTGACTCAGCCACAGGTCGCTTCTTTTTTAAGATATCTCCAATGAGGACCTGAAGATTGGATGGCAAAGTTGGCCAAGTAAACCTCTCCTCCATTTGAGGTTTAATGAGTTCCAAGGCTAAGTTTTTTTAAAAAATTTCGACTTATTTGAATTTTATGGGACGCTATTTTAAGGAGGACATACGAATTCACACCAACAATATTTAAGATCCCATAAAACATAGCCAATGGCCATCGTTTCGCTCGTCTTGAAACACTGTCAAACTGTTCAAAAAATTTGACTATCACAACCCTGGGGTCTATTGGACCCTGAAGCTCAAATATTCTCAACTGCACCACTCGAAAATTAATAAATGACTGATTTTTTGACGTCTGCTGCGATAATATGAGAATTCCATGGGTGGCACTGGTGTGAGATGCTTAGTTTTTAAAAAATTCAAGAAAATGTATGTTTGTAATGGCGCTGGACTCCAGGGTAGGGTTTAAGGGTTAAACACTCCAAATCTGTCAATTTCGCTTAAATTTGGAAACGGGCATAGCAAAGACAGTAATTTGAAAAAATGTAATTTCTTTCGGAAATAATTTTATTCATTGATATGTGTTTATATAACCGATGTTTTTAAAGGGTGAAAACAACAAGCAAACAACAGGCTATATGAAATGTTATCCCGTAATCCAGACATAGGAAAAGGATACGCTAAACATCCAAAAGTTAATGACCTCTGGGAGGAAATAAAAACAGAGTTGAGTCTACTTGGACCTCAATCAAAAGATGCAGGAACTTAGAGAAAAGTTAGTTGGTAAACTGGAGTTATTTGAATTTTCCATTTGTTGTTTTTTCTTAAGTAGAATTATATTTTGTAAATATGTTTTAGACAAATGTGTTTTTTATATTTAAAAAAATGGATTTTATCTATGGCTCTACGCTCTACAACAGAAGAAACTTGTCGCAGAAATGAACGTCATATTGTTACGGTAAATTTTCCCGCAACAAAAACCATTCTTACATTTAGTTATTTACATTTCGATATCCCTCTCTTTTCCTCAAACCCTTCCCTATCATTTTTTCGTCCCATTATTTCTCCGTTGTTAGCTCTTAGCAATGTGATCGAAACATAGCTTTGAGCAAATGACAACTGCATGACGTAATAAGCGGATGAGCTGAACTGATGTCGGCGTTTGGTGTGTCGAGCCAGAAGCCTCTGGAGACTCGCACACCATTTACTTAAATTGAATGTCATACTTCGTCACTCACTAACATCATCATTCTCATTTATCGACATTCACATCATTATCATCATTTACACACATTCTTACATTCATATACGTATACCATCATTCACCCTTTATCATCATTACAACTATCATCTTTACACTCATTACACACACTACACAAGCAGGATATCACACACACAACATTATACACATATATATATATACACATATCACAGAGGAGAGCAATAGAATATATATATATATATATACACATATCACAGAGGAGAGCAATAGAAATGGCACGTGTGAACGCCATACTTCGTTATGAGACACACTGTGCAGCGTAGTGCTGCAAGTGTAAACACCCTAAATTTAGCTTTTAGTATTGTAAAACCGAATCATAAGGATGAAACGTTAATAGTTTTCCCTTATCCCCGAATCTGCGCAAAGATCCACCGAATAGGATAAAGTAGTTCATTTTGGTTTTAGTAGCTTTTCCTCCCTTCTTAAATTTTCGAAAAGTTGTAACACAGAGAATTTTATCCTTCCCCTGAATCAGTAGAATATATAGTAGAGTAACTGGGAAAATGCCCAGAAGTATTATTTTCAACTTTCAGTAACTTTCATTTTTCTCGACATGTTTTATGGGAGGGGTCTGATCTCGACTAATGAGCTGGATAAGTTTTGGGAACAACCCCCAACAACTTTTTCAGTTCAATGTGATTGGAAAATTGTACGAGTGAAAGGTCTCGCTGGAATTCGACAACGGAGGTGCTTGTCAGCCATAAGGCTACATGTGCTAGAGAACCGCGACCGAAAACCTCGAGACACGATTGGCCAATTGTATGAATGTGTGTGTGAATTTGAGGGTCGAGAAAGGACAAATTGAGAAGATCAACCACTTCTTGGTTGACCTAGAAAACAACAAGTGGTTAATTTTGCGATTGTTATTTTTTTTGAGAGAAATAGAAAGTTAGAAGAGTGAAAGTTGGAAATAGTTTTTGTACAGAAAGTGTTAGAGAAATTTTAGAAAAGAATTAGAGTCAGTGGAAGGACAAAATTAAAGGAGCTGTAGAAATCGTCAGACGGACGAAAATTGCGAACATAGAAGGAGGAAGGAAAAGCAGAAGAAGAAAACATAAGTAGAGTGCTTCAGTTTTGCAAGTGTTGTCAAATATAGTTTCGGTTGTTCTTTGCCTACGAAAACTCTCAAAATTGTGAAACACGCGACCCTTTTTAATTTTTATTAATTGTTCTTTTCGGGAAAGAACAATTGACTTTTCATTCTTCCGGTTACTTGCGTTTGTTTACTCTTTAAACGGTTCGCCTAACCGTCCACCATTGTAATTTTATAGTTGAAAAGATTTGGGTTTTTAATCCAACTCTTGTACGGTTTTCCCAACAGAAATAACAACAATAAATAGCTTTAAATCCCTATTTGGGAATTTAATTAAATTGTTTTTATTCGGTTTTAACATTTCAGCCTTGATTCTTGGTTTGGAAATTTCACATAAAAATTTCCTGGCGCCCACTTTTCTTTGTACACCCTGTACTTAGAAAATACTTTTAACTATATATTTAATAATTATTTAATCGGTCATTTTATTCGCGATCATCTTTTATCTCGCTACGCTTACTTTTTTTGCTAACGAACCCAGCCCAGCTGAGTTTAGCCATGGTGTCAGCAGCCTACCTGCTGAGTGTTACACTTTTTAGTTTATCAGCGCGTTTGACATTTCTCTTTATCTCGCGGCACACCGGTTGTGCATGTGCATTTCTTTTAATCGTTTTTTTTTTAATTTCATCTTATTTTATTCATTTAATTAATTGGATCGGTATATCCAATAGTCCGCGGTGTCAAAGTTTACGAATCATCCTAAAGTTAGTTTAATCGGAAATAAAAGTGTAACCGTTCCGTTTCATTCGGAATTAATGATACCAAATCTACGAATTTCGAAATTTGTTCCACTCCGAATGGATTATGTGATAGTAACATCGGGAAACTTTGACTTTTTCAATTACGATGGAATCTGTGATAGGGCTGAATGATATGTTGACATATATGAAGATGACTGATTGCAACGGTGTGTCTACTCCAATGGATGTTTCAATTCATTTAAAGAAAATGGACGTTAACCAAAAGTTAAATGTTAAATTGGCAAAGTGATGTACTTAATGCTGTGCAGCAGACCTGACGTGTGTTTCGCTGTTTCCCAACTCAGTCGCTTTCAAGATGCTCCTGGAACTGAACACTGGCAAAGTGTCAAAAGATTGGTGAGATACTCAAAATCAACTTTAAACTATGAACTATGGTTTTTAAGAAAAACCCAGATGAAAACCCGCTCATTGGTTTTGCTGATGCCGATTATGCTTCAGACACGAACGACAGAAAATCAACAAGCGGATTCTTGTATAGTCTTCGGCAATACAGTGAGCTGGACTTGGAAGAAAAAACAAGTTGTTGCGTGTTCCACAACCGAGTCTGAATATATAGCCTTGGCCCTGGCTGTGCAAGAGGGTATATGGTTTCGAGGATTACTTTCTGATCTGTTCATTGAAGTTAGGAACATTCCAATTTTCGAGGACAACCAAAGCTGCATTAGAATGGCCATATATGGAGAATAAGCGAGTTAAGCATATTGATGTTAAGCACCACTTTTTAAGGCAAAAGGTAGAAGGCGAGTTCATCTTGCATTATGTGAATACGAAGGATCAGCTGGCAGACATCATGACGAAGGCATGATTTCTGAAGGCAGTTTAAAAACCTGGCCGAAAAACTTTGCCTCATCCATCGAAAGGGGTGTTGCAATAAACGATGTAATGAGTAGTGACAAAGAGACGGTTGTATTATATGTATTTAATATGTATGTACTGGCAACTCTGGCTTCGATCAACTTACCCGTGCTTTTCTTTGGCTCCATATTTTTTCTTTGTAAATTGATAAATTTGGAGTGATATCCGCAGTATAAAATATAACTATAGTGTGCAACTTTGAGTTTATTGTTGTTACGAAATAAAAACCAACGATAACCTGTGCTACTTTTATATTAATATCAAGTTTTTTATGATCTATTATATCCCATTTTGATGTCATTGAGTGCTATCTGTGAATTTGTGTCACTATCACTCTCAATCTTTTGAATTTGCTGAAGGTACTCTCTCACACCTTCCCCGGTGTGGTATATGTTCTGCCAATTCGAAGCAAACACAGAAACTACTTAAAATTGCATTTCTTTTTATGCATGCTTTCGTCTTGTACTGCATCTGCAAGTTTTCATCTCGCGGCGAGAAGCCCTTAACCACCACAACCTGTAACAAAAAAATTTACAATTTGTGATTTTGTCTTATTCTACCTGGTGAGTTCAAACTTGGAGCTGGAGCACTCAGACCTAAATACCGGTCCATTGTACTACCAGATAGCAACCTTCTATTTGTTATAGCTTTCCAGATGTTCGGAGAAAAGCCAAAAGACGCTGCCATGATGAGGAGCCTAAGTTACCAGCTCTCACCATGTCTGCGCCGAGTATCTGCAACCTCGTGCGAGAAAAAACAGGACATTCACAGAGGAAGTGCTCTGCGGTGTCCTCATCTTCTCCATAAGATTCACAGAGTGTGGTATCACTTTAATACGTTTAAATGCTTGGCAAAAGAGAAGTGCCCGCTGGCAACGCCAATAAGCTTTCTATAGTCTTTTCTGCTACGAGCTAGCAAAAATGTTGCAGTCTTCTTACTAACGTTGGGGAGCATACGCTTGGTTTGTCTGCATCCAATGGAGGCATGCCATGTACGGTTGTGCTCTTCACAGATCCAATCGCTGATTGAAGCCCTCACTGAGGACGCTGGCAAACCAAGCGACGGTTCAGGTCCTGAGAAAGCTGTCTGAGATCCCTGCCTAGCAAGTTCATCGGCGATCTCATTTAAAGTTATGCCGTGATTGATGCCAAATGAGACTCAAGGAACTTAATCTTCCGATCGCATTCAGAGAGCTCTTGCATTCCTGGATCACTTTCGAAGTGGTTAGAGCACTGGTTCTAAACCCATGGGTCGCGACCCAAAATTGGGTCGCCAAGCCATTTTCGGTGGGTCGCGAGCACAAACTGACATTCTGAAAAAAATCTTATAATTTGAAAAAAAATATACATATATATTGTAATGAACACCCAACATTTATACCAATTTCCTAATCGAAGACGTTTAACCGAAAACACAACTGGCAACACTATAATGGAATGGTATAAAATGACAGGCATTGCTCGTAAGCCAGTGTGTGTGAGTGGAGAGATGCTTGACAGCAATTGTGGAAACCATGGAGAAGAAACTGGAACGCTCTAGATGAGTGTTGTTCTATATAAATAGGCCGCTGACGCAACGAGCAGTCAGTTTTGATTATAGAGTGATAAAGTTAAGAGTGAAATGTTGCTAACCAGTGATAGTCCAATAGTCGAGTTGAGTTCGAATAAAGATAGATACTGAATAAAGTGGTAGAAATAAATAAATAAAAAGTGAAGTTTTATTTTGCGAACTAAGCGCACGTTACATTGGTGTCAGAAGTGTAAATAAAACTTATTTGACTAATAAAGTGAAAAAAAAAAAGTAAAAAGAAAAATAATAATTATATGCAGTGAAAATGGGTAAGTTGTTAGAAGAGCTCAACTGCATTGAGCTTAAAAGTGAGTTAGGTAAGCGAAATCTTTCTAGAGCGGGATCGAAAAATGAGCTCGTCCTGCGCTTGCGTAACTATTTGGAACAGCAAGGGGAAGACGTAAACACTTTTGTTTTTGAAATAGAAGTGGAAGAAGAGGAAGTAAGTGAAAGTGTAGATTTTTCTAGTATGATGAAACTTTTGTTAGAACAGCGAAACGAACAAAAGAAGGAACAGCAGAATGTTCTCGAACGACTCGAAGTACAACAAAAGAAGCTGATTGAAGAGCAACAGCAGAATATTCTCGGACGTCTGGAAGAGCAGAGAAACGATCAAAAGAAGGAACAGCAGAATGTTCTCGAACAACTGGAAGCACAACGAAACGAACAAAAGAAGCTGATTGAAGAGCAACGAAACGAGCAAAAGAAGGAACAACAGAATATTCTCGAAAGACTTGAGGCGCAACAGAATGTTTTGGAAGGTCAGAAAAACATTCTAGAAGGTAAATTGGGTAACATTGAGAAAAATGTATGTGCCCTAGACGAACGCGTTGAAGGTGTGGAAAAACAGCTTTCTGTTGTAGAGAATCGTTTCGAAATCGTAGAAACCCGATGTGATAAACAGTTCTCTGTTCTGACCAAGGAATTGGACCAGATTCGGAAAATAAAAATTCGAGAGTCTGCTGGGGAGTTTGCAAAGAAAAAGGAGATGAAACCCCCAACATTTGATGGACAGTCTTCTTGGCCAGTCTACAAGAGACAATTTGAGGCAGCCGCGATAACAAATGGCTGGGATGACGAAGACAAGTACATTGCACTAACTCTTGCTCTTAGAGGACCAGCAGCTGAATTACTTCAAACAGTTCCAGCTGGTAAGAGTGGCGATTTCAGTTCTCTCGTGGCAGCTATAGATAAACGCTTTGGAGATAGCCACTTGAAAGAAGTCTTCCGAGTCCAACTCAATAACAGAGTCCAGAAAAGGGGTGAAAGTCTACAGCAGCTCCAAGCAGACGTCGAAAGACTGGTTCACCTGGCATACCCGGATGCTGGAGAAGAAATCATCAACCAGCTTGCTGTTGAGTCCTTCGTTCGTGCCATTTCCGACATACATCTTCAGAGGTCTGTGCGAACTGCTAGAACACGTACTCTTTCTGAAACTTTAGCATTTGTATTGACAATTGAAGCAGCAGAACTAGCTTTTCATGGAGTACATCGACTTAGAGAAGCCATAGTTGAAGAATTCTCGTGCCAAAGAGCTGAAATACAAAAGAACCAACGAAGCGGACTTGCAAGATGTTGGAACTGTAACAAGACCAAGCACTTACAGCGTCAATGCCGACTTCCACCATACAAAGCCGCTTGTCAACATTGTGGAAGCAAGAGATCCAACCCAGAACAAGGTAACAACAACACCAGTGCTGCTTATCAATCCGTAGGAACCAACTTCGAGGGGCAGAGGCTGGTTTCTTGTATCGATGGCCCCAGAACCACCATCCAGGTCTCTCAGACCAAACGAGACAACAAAAGTCTGACTGTGGAAACTACTATTAACGGGAACAAACATGTGGCTACCATCGACACCGGTGCCACAGCATCCATAGTACGTCGAGACCTGGTAAAGACGACGTGGCTTCATAACACCAATAGCTACCGTCTAAGAACCGCAACGGGAGAAGCAGCAAGAGTATATGGAGAAGTGTGTCTTAAGATCCGACTGGCCGATCTAGTGTTTACTCATCAATTCCTGGTGGCAGATATATGTGACGAGTGCATCATTGGAATCGACTTTATGAAACAGCACGGAGTTATTTTGGACATCGGTTATCAGGTTTTGAAGTACCAAAATAAGGAACTTCCAATGACTTATTCGAACGAGAGTACGTCAACACTGAGGACTGTCATCACGGAAGATCTGATTCTGCCTCCTTCTTCTGAAGTGTTCGTTTAGACAAAACTGGAAGGTGAGTTTGGAAGCCTTCGATACCTAATGGTGGAACCAGACCCAGAGTGTTCCTCCCAAAGCGTCATCATTGGGAAAACACTAGTAGCACCGAAAAACAAAATGGTCCCCGTACGATTACTAAACACCAGACCGTACGATGTAAGGTTGAAGAAAGGAGAAGTCGTTGGACGTTGCGAATCGGTTGCAGCAATTACGAAGATCACAGACGAAGCCCCGAGAAAAACTTTAACTCCGGAGGAGCTCAAAACCATCAGAGCTAAAATACTGTATTCATCCAACCTTGATCACCAACAAACAAGGATGGCTGAAAATCTCCTACAAGAGTACACTGACATCTTCGCATCGCAAAAGGGACAATATGGTAGGACACAGTTGGTGCAGCATCGCATCAACACAGGAGATGCAAGACCGATTCGTCAACCCGCAAGACGCCTTCCACTGGCCAAACAAGGTGAGGTTGAGGAAATGATAACAGCAATGAAGAAGGACGGTCTTATTGAAAATTCCAAAAGTCCTTGGGCTTCACCAGTGGTGCTAGTGAAAAAGAAAGACGGAAGCACTCGTTTTGTGTGGACTACCGAAGGCTGAATGATGTGACTAAGAAGGACAGCTATCCCCTGCCGAGAATCAGTGATACCCTGGATGCTATGGAGGGAGCCCAGTGGTTTTCGACGCTGGACTTGAAGAGTGGATATTGGCAAGTTGACATCCACCCTGATGATCGGGAAAAGACGGCGTTTTCTACAGGTAATGGGCTCTGGCAGTTTAAAGTTATGCCGTTTGGGCTATGCAACGCTCCGGCAACATTCGAGCGTTTGATGGAGTGCGTTCTTCAAGGACTGACGTGGAAAGCGTGCCTTGTCTACTTGGACGATGTCATTGTTTACGGGAAAACATTTGACCAACATTGCAAGAATCTAAAAGCCGTGTTTCAGAGACTTCGAGAGGCTAACCTTAAACTGAATCCAGAAAAATGTGCACTTTTCAAAACCGAAGTTAAGTATTTGGGACACATCATCTCTTCCCAAGGAGTGAAGACTGATCCTGAAAAAGTTGACTCCGTCAAAAATTGGCCAACACCACAGGACAAACATCAACTCCGAAGCTTTCTTGGTCTTGCCACATATTACCGACGTTTTGTTAAGAACTTTGCTGGAGTTGCAAAAAGTTTGCATCAGCTCACCGAAAAAGGGAAGCAGTTCAAATGGTCAGGTGAGAGTGAAAAATCTTTTCAGGAACTCAAATACCGCCTCTGTAACGCTCCAGTGCTGGCACATCCAACACCTGGCAAAACATTCATCATCGACGCAGATGCAAGCAACGTTGGAATCGGGGCGGTACTATCCCAAGTGCATGATGGCGAAGAGAAAGTGGTGGCATATTACAGTAAGGTCCTCTCGAAGCCTGAGAGAAACTACTGCGTGACCAGAAGGGAACTGCTAGCTCTTATCTTGGCAACAAAGCACTTCCATAAGTACATCTATGGACAGAAATTCCTTCTGCGGACAGACCATGGTGCTCTGAACTGGCTGTTGAACTTCAAAAATCCAGAAGGTCAAGTCGCAAGGTGGATAGAAAGACTGCAGACTTATGATTACCAGATTCAACACCGCAGAGAAAAGCTGCACTCAAACGCCGACGCATTGTCCCGAAGACCTTGCAAAGAGGATTGCAAGCATTGTAGGCGACAAGAAAACAAAGAAAATATTACCGCTCAGCGACTAAGAGCTGACCCCACATGCGGATGGAGCAATGAGGAAGTGAGGACCGCTCAACAGGAGGATCCAGATATCGAGCCCATTCTCGCATGGAAAGAAAATGAAGAGAAACCTGAATGGGGAGACATTTCTGACAGGAGTCCAGTTCTCAAAGCCTATTGGGCACAGTGGGACTCACTATATGTGCAAGAAGGTGTCCTCAGGCGAAGATGGGAGTCCGCTGACGGTAAATCATATGTGATGCAGCTGATCGTACCGCAATCGAGAGTCAGTGAAGTTCTTCGGGAGATGCACGACGGACCTTCTGGAGGCCACCTGGGAGTTAACAAAACACTGGAGAAGGTGCGACATCGGTTCTACTGGTTACATGCTAGAGATGACGTAGAGAAGTGTTGCCGAACATGTGACAAGTGTGCTGCAACCAAAGGACCTGGTAGGAAGATTCAAGGTAAGATGCATCAGTACAACGTTGGATCGCCTTTTGAGAGGATTGCAGTAGATGTGGCTGGGCCTTTTCCAGAGACCAACGCTGGAAACAAGTACATTCTGGTTGTAATGGACTATTTTAGCAAATGGCCTGAGGCGTATGCCATCCCAAATCAAGAAGCCAAAACGGTGGTCGACCAGATTGTGTTTAACTGGGTAAGTAGGTTTGGCGTACCTATGGAACTCCATTCCGACCAAGGGAGGAACTTCGAGTCAAACATCTTCCAAGGAGTGTGCGGACTACTTGGCATCAAGAAGACCAGAACCACACCGCTTCATCCACAATCTGATGGGATGGTTGAAAGATTCAAACGGACCTTGAAAGAACACCTCACCAAGGTCGTAGGCGACTACCAAAGAGACTGGGATAGGCACGTACCGCTATTCCTGATGGCCTATAGAAGTGCAGTACATAGCTCGACAGGACAAACACCATCTGACATCCTGTTCGGGAAAACCATGCGGCTGCCCAGCGAACTTAAATTTGGATGCCCCACAGAGGAGCCACAGGACACGAACGAGTATGTGGATGACCTCAAGGAGAGACTCGCTGACATCCATAAAAGAACAAGGGAACGGATGAAAACCTACAGCGACCGGATGAAGACACGGTACGACACGAAAGCGACAACGGCAGGATACCAAGCAGGAGATCGTGTGTGGCTTTATAATCCTCATCGTCAAAAGGGATTGTCACCGAAACTTCAGCAGAACTGGGAAGGTCCTTATACTGTTGTCACGAGGATTAACGACGTGGTTTACCGCATCCAAAGAGGATTAAGAGGCAAGTTAAAAGTAGTTCATTGTGACCGGCTGCATCGATATAGTGGCGAGGCTGCAGATGGAATTATTCGGGACGAACAATCTTAAGGAGGGGGCAGTGTAATGAACACCCAACATTTATACCAATTTCCTAATCGAAGACGTTTAACCGAAAACACAACTGGCAACACTATAATGGAATGGTATAAAATGACAGGCATTGCTTGTAAGCCAGTGTGTGTGAGTGGAGAGATGCTTGACAGCAATTGTGGAAACCATGGAGAAGAAACTGGAACGCTCTCGATGAGTGTTGTTCTATATAAATAGGCCGCTGACGCAACGAGCAGTCAGTTTTGATTATAGAGTGATAAAGTTAAGAGTGAAATGTTGTTAACCAGTGATAGTCCAATAGTCGAGTTGAGTTCGAATAAAGATAGATACTGAATAAAGTGGTAGAAATAAATAAATAAAAAGTGAAGTTTTATTTTGCGAACTAAGCGCACGTTACAATATATTTTGCTATAAAATATATCTTATGATGGCATATGTGTTGTGTGGCAATCGCTTGTGTGTATTTCATTAAAGAGCAAACACATTTGTCTCATAAAATATACAAACAAGCAGTTGCAACACAATGCAACACAACAAACAAGTGTATTCCTTGTTTTAAATATAGTAATTTGAACACCGCTAATAAAACATTTTCAGCCGTATTTATAATCGCATAATAAACTCCGCAAAACTTTAACACACCCTTATTTATTGAACGGGTATCGCCTTTCGCGAGGAACTGGCAAGTCCTCCGTTAGTAAATTCATTGCAACGAAAAGCGCTTTCTCAATTAGCCACTCGGAACTGGTAGAAAATTGTAGGTCCCCTCCATTCCCTCACAAGGCGCATGGTTGTGAGAAATGTGCTAAGCCCAGGGGCTCTTCGCTCTGTTGCGCCACCCTGTTTATTTATTTATTATTCATTGAATAAAACAAAAGTCCTATTCATAATAATTTTTCGTCAGTGAGCAAGGGCTGAATTGCTCAAACGCCGTTATGCGTGTCTTGAGCGTGTTTTAGCGCATAAATGTCATTTGATTCTGAGTATTGAGTCGTCATTCAGTGGTTTACTTACAACTTTGAGAATCTTAATAATAACTAAAATAGAAATGTACTCAAATTACATTAACTTTATACATAAAGTAAACTTTTCTTCTGTTTTTGTAAAAAAAATGTTTGACAAGGTATTTATTTTATTAGCAAAAATGGCAAAAAAAAAATATTGTGAAGATTATTTAAAATTCGGTCTCACTTCATTGATCTCGAATTACATCGAAAAGTCTCAATGTGTTCTTTGTAGCAAATCTTTTGTTTTATTCACGTGTGCGGTGGTTGTCCATGGGAAACACGATAAATCGTTTCTTCGAACTAAGAGAAGAAATTCAAATGTTTTTAGACATGCGAAAAAAACGAATTTTCAGATATAGTGAAAAATTATGACTGGGTGATTAAGGTTGCATATTTGGCAGATATATTCAAAGAATTCAACAAATTGAACCTTAAATTACAAGGACATGATATCACTATAATTCAATTTAAAGATCATTCGCAGTGTTTTGTTGAAAAACTTGAAAACTGGAGTAAAATTGTAAGTGAGCACTGAGCATAACATAGCAATGTTTCACAAACTCAGCGAGACCCTGGAAGCCAATAATGAATATGCTAAGGAGTAATTAGAAAAACTTATCATCAATCACCTGACTTATTTAACACAGGAGATTGCTACATACTTCCACGATTTGAACAATGATACTCTCCAAGATGAATTTATTGAATTAAGAAATAATTAATTTTCTAATATAAAGATAATTTCGAAACAACGTCATTGGTTGACTTTTGGTGCAGTGTGAGAGAAGTTTACCCAAAAAACTTTAAAACTGTAAATACCATTCGTTTCGACATGTCGTTCCGAAGCTGAATTTTCTCAGTTTATAAATATTAAAACCAAGCCAAAAACTGGATGTACACGATATGAGACTGGCCCTGACAACAACACTCCCTAGAATTGATGAATTGGTATCTAAATGTCAATATCAAGTTTCTCACTTGGAAACTAATTGCAAATATAATTATGTTTTTAATTATTATTAATTTTCCAATACGCTATGTATATGTACATATTATATACATTATACAACTATATTAATATATTGTAATGAACACCCAACATTTATACCAATTTCCTAATCGAAAACGTTTAACCGAAAACACAACTGGCAACACTATAATGGAATGGTATAAAATGACAGGCATTGCTTGTAAGCCAGTGTGTGTGAGTGTAGAGATTTTTGACAGCAAATGTGGAAACCATGGAGAAGAAACTGGAACGCTCTCGATGAGTGTTGTTCTATATAAATAGGACCGCTGGCGCTGACGCAACGAGCAGTCAGTTTTGATTATAGAGTGATAAGGTTAAGAGTGAAATGTTGTTAACCAGTGATAGTCCAATAGTCGAGTTGAGTTCGAATAAAGTATAGATACTGAATAAAGTGGTAGAAATAAATTAAAAGTGAAGTTTTATTTTGCGAACTAAGCGCACGTTACATTGGTGTCAGAAGTGTAAATAAAACTTATTTGACTAATAAAGTGTAAAAAAAAAAAAGTAAAAAGAAAAATAATAATTATATACAGTGAAAATGGGTAAGTTGTTAGAAGAGCTCAACTGCATTGAGCTTAAAAGTGAGTTAGGGAAGCGAAATCTTTCTAGAGCGGGATCGAAAAATGAGCTCGTCCTGCGCTTGCGTAACTATTTGGAACAGCAAGGGGAAGACGTAAACACTTTTGTTTTTGAAATAGAAGTGGAAGAAGAGGAAGTAAGTGAAAGTGTAGATTTTTCTAGTATGATGAAACTTTTATTAGAACAGCGAAACGAACAAAAGAAGGAACAGCAGAATGTTCTCGAACGACTCGAAGTACAACAAAAGAAGCTGATTGAAGAGCAACAGCAGAATATTCTCGGACGTCTGGAAGAGCAGAGAAACGATCAAAAGAAGGAACAGCAGAATGTTCCCGAACAACTGGAAGCACAACGAAACGAACAAAAGAAGCTGATTGAAGTGCAACGAAACGAGCAAAAGAAGGAACAACAGAATATTCTCGAAAGACTTGAGGCGCAACAGAATGTTTTGGAAGGTCAGAAAAACATTCTAGAAGGTAAATTGGGTAACATTGAGAAAAATGTATGTGCCCTAGACGAACGCGTTGAAGGTGTGGAAAAACAGCTTTCTGTTGTAGAGAATCGTTTCGAAATCGTAGAAACCCGATGTGATAAACAGTTCTCTGTTCTGACCAAGGAATTGGACCAGATTCGGAAAATAAAAATTCGAGAGTCTGCTGGGGAGTTTGCAAAGAAAAAGGAGATGAAACCCCCAACATTTGATGGACAGTCTTCTTGGCCAGTCTACAAGAGACAATTTGAGGCAGCCGCGATAACAAATGGCTGGGATGACGAAGACAAGTACATTGCACTGACTCTTGCTCTTAGAGGACCAGCAGCTGAATTACTTCAAACAGTTCCAGCTGGTAAGAGTGGCGATTTCAGTTCTCTCGTGGCAGCTATAGATAAACGCTTTGGAGATAGCCACTTGAAAGAAGTCTTCCGAGTCCAACTCAATAACAGAGTCCAGAAAAGGGGTGAAAGTCTACAGCAGCTCCAAGCAGACGTCGAAAGACTGGTTCACCTGGCATACGCGGATGCTGGAGAAGAAATCATCAACCAGCTTGCTGTTGAGTCCTTCGTTCGTGCCATTTCCGACATACATCTTCAGAGGTCTGTGCGAACTGCTAGAACACGTACTCTTTCTGAAACTTTAGCATTTGTATTGACAATTGAAGCAGCAGAACTAGCTTTTCATGGAGTACATCGACTTAGAGAAGCCATAGTTGAAGAATTCTCGTGCCAAAGAGCTGAAATACAAAAGAACCAACGAAGCGGACTTGCAAGATGTTGGAACTGCAACAAGACCAAGCACTTACAGCGTCAATGCCGACTTCCACCATACAAAGCCGCTTGTCAACATTGTGGAAGCAAGAGATCCAACCCAGAACAAGGTAACAACAACACCAGTGCTGCTTATCAATCCGTAGGAACCAACTTCGAGGGGCAGAGGCTGGTTTCTTGTATCGATGGCCCCAGAACCACCATCCAGGTCTCTCAGACCAAACGAGACAACAAAAGTCTGACTGTGGAAACTACTATTAACGGGAACAAACATGTGGCTACCATCGACACCGGTGCCACAGCATCCATAGTACGTCGAGACCTGGTAAAGACGACGTGGCTTCATAACACCAATAGCTACCGTCTAAGAACCGCAACGGGAGAAGCAGCAAGAGTATATGGAGAAGTGTGTCTTAAGATCCGACTGGCCGATCTAGTGTTTACTCATCAATTCCTGGTGGCAGATATATGTGACGAGTGCATCATTGGAATCGACTTTATGAAACAGCACGGAGTTATTTTGGACATCGGTAATCAGGTTTTGAAGTACCAAAATAAGGAACTTCCAATGACTTATTCGAACGAGAGTACGTCAACACTGAGGACTGTCATCACGGAAGATCTGATTCTGCCTCCTTCTTCTGAAGTGTTCGTTTGGACAAAACTGGAAGGTGAGTTTGGAAGCCTTCGATACCTAATGGTGGAACCAGACCCAGAGTGTTCCTCCCAAAGCGTCATCATTGGGAAACACTAGTAGCACCGAAAAACAAAATGGTCCCCGTACGATTACTAAACACCAGACCGTACGATGTAAGGTTGAAGAAAGGAGAAGTCGTTGGACGTTGCGAATCGGTTGCAGCAATTACGAAGATCACAGACGAAGCCCCGAGAAAAACTTTAACTCCGGAGGAGCTCAAAACCATCAGAGCTAAAATACTGTATTCATCCAACCTTGATCACCAACAAACAAGGATGGCTGAAAATCTCTTACAAGAGTACACTGACATCTTCGCATCGCAAAAGGGACAATATGGTAGGACACAATTGGTGCAGCATCGCATCAACACAGGAGATGCAAGACCGATTCGTCAACCCGCAAGACGCCTTCCACTGGCCAAACAAGGTGAGGTTGAGGAAATGATAACAGCAATGAAGAAGGACGGTCTTATTGAAAATTCCAAAAGTCCTTGGGCTTCACCAGTGGTGCTAGTGAAAAAGAAAGACGGAAGCACTCGTTTTGTGTGGACTACCGAAGGCTGAATGATGTGACTAAGAAGGACAGCTATCCCCTGCCGAGAATCAGTGATACCCTGGATGCTATGGAGGGAGCCCAGTGGTTTTCGACGCTGGACTTGAAGAGTGGATATTGGCAAGTTGACATCCACCCTGATGATCGGGAAAAGACGGCGTTTTCTACAGGTAATGGGCTCTGGCAGTTTAAAGTTATGCCGTTTGGGCTATGCAACGCTCCGGCAACATTCGAGCGTTTGATGGAGTGCGTTCTTCAAGGACTGACATGGAAAGCGTGCCTTGTCTACTTGGACGATGTCATTGTTTACGGGAAAACATTTGACCAACATTGCAAGAATCTAAAAGCCGTGTTTCAGAGACTTCGAGAGGCTAACCTTAAACTGAATCCAGAAAAATGTGCACTTTTCAAAACCGAAGTTAAGTATTTGGGACACATCATCTCTTCCCAAGGAGTGAAGACTGATCCTGAAAAAGTTGACTCCGTCAAAAATTGGCCAACACCACAGGACAAACATCAACTCCGAAGCTTTCTTGGTCTTGCCACATATTACCGACGATTTGTTAAGAACTTTGCTGGAGTTGCAAAAAGTTTGCATCAGCTAACCGAAAAAGGGAAGCAGTTCAAATGGTCAGGTGAGAGTGAAAAATCTTTTCAGGAACTCAAATACCGCCTATGTAACGCTCCAGTGCTGGCACATCCAACACCCCTGGCAAAACATTCATCATCGACGCAGATGCAAGCAACGTTGGAATCGGGGCGGTACTATCCCAAGTGCATGATGGCGAAGAGAAAGTGGTGGCATATTACAGTAAGGTCCTCTCGAAGCCTGAAAGAAACTACTGCGTGACCAGAAGGGAACTGCCAGCTCTTATCTTGGCAACAAAGCACTTCCATAAGTACATCTATGGCCAGAAATTCCTTCTGCGGACAGACCATGGTGCTCTGAACTGGCTGTTGAACTTCAAAAATCCAGAAGGTCAAGTCGCAAGGTGGATAGAAAGACTGCAGACTTATGATTACCAGATTCAACACCGCAGAGGAAAGCTGCACTCAAACGCCGACGCATTGTCCCGAAGACCTTGCAAAGAGGATTGCAAGCATTGTAGGCGACAAGAAAACAAAGAAAATATTACCGCTCAGCGACTAAGAGCTGACCTCATATGCGGATGGAGCAATGAGGAAGTGAGGACCGCTCAACAGGAGGATCCAGATATCGAACCCATTCTCGCATGGAAAGAAAATGAAGAGAAACCTGAATGGGGAGACATTTCTGACAGGAGTCCAGTTCTCAAAGCCTATTGGGCACAGTGGGACTCACTATATGTGCAAGAAGGTGTCCTCAGGCGAAGATGGGAGTCCGCTGACGGTAAATCATATGTGATGCAGCTGATCGTACCGCAATCGAGAGTCAGTGAAGTTCTTCGGGAGATGCACGACGGACCTTCTGGAGGCCACCTGGGAGTTAACAAAACACTGGAGAAGGTGCGACATCGGTTCTACTGGTTACATGCTAGAGATGACGTAGAGAAGTGGTGCCGAACATGTGACAAGTGTGCTGCAACCAAAGGACCTGGTAGGAAGATTCAAGGTAAGATGCATCAGTACAACGTTGGATCGCCTTTTGAGAGGATTGCAGTAGATGTGGCTGGGCCTTTTCCAGAGACCAACGCTGGAAACAAGTACATTCTGGTTGTAATGGACTATTTTAGCAAATGGCCTGAGGCGTATGCCATCCCAAATCAAGAAGCCAAAACGGTGGTCGACCAGATTGTGTTTAACTGGGTAAGTAGGTTTGGCGTACCTATGGAACTCCATTCCGACCAAGGGAGGAACTTCGAGTCAAACATCTTCCAAGGAGTGTGCGGACTACTTGGCATCAAGAAGACCAGAACCACACCGCTTCATCCACAATCTAATGGGATGGTTGAAAGATTCAACCGGACCTTGAAAGAACACCTCACCAAGGTCGTAGGCGACTACCAAAGAGACTGGGATAGGCACGTACCGCTATTCCTGATGGCCTATAGAAGTGCAGTACATAGCTCGACAGAACAAACACCATCTGACATCCTGTTCGGGAAAACCATGCGGCTGCCCAGCGAACTTAAATTTGGATGCCCCACAGAGGAGCCACAGGACACGAACGAGTATGTGGATGACCTCAAGGAGAGACTCGCTGACATCCATAAAAGAACAAGGGAACGGATGAAAACCTACAGCGACCAGATGAAGACACGGTACGACACAAAAGCGACAACGGCAGGATTCCAAGCAGGAGATCGTGTGTGGCTTTATAATCCTCATCGTCAAAAGGGATTGTCACCGAAACTTCAGCAGAACTGGGAAGGTCCTTTTACTGTTGTCACGAGGATTAACGACGTGGTTTACCGCATCCAAAGAGGATTAAGAGGCAAGTTAAAAGTAGTTCATTGTGACCGGCTGCATCGATATAGTGGCGAGGCTGCAGATGGAATTATTCGGGACGAACAATCTTAAGGAGGGGGCAGTGTAATGAACACCCAACATTTATACCAATTTCCTAATCGAAAACGTTTAACCGAAAACACATCTGGCAACACTATAATGGAATGGTATAAAATGACAGGCATTGCTTGTAAGCCAGTGTGTGTGAGTGTAGAGATTTTTGACAGCAAATGTGGAAACCATGGAGAAGAAACTGGAACGCTCTAGATGAGTGTTGTTCTATATAAATAGGACCGCTGACGCAACGAGCAGTCAGTTTTGATTATAGAGTAATAAAGTTAAGAGTGAAATGTTGTTAACCAGTGATAGTCCAATAGTCGAGTTGAGTTCGAATAAAGTATAGATACTGAATAAAGTGGTAGAAATAAAATAAAAGTGAAGTTTTATTTTGCGAACTAAGCGCACGTTACAATATTGTATGTAAGTATGACACATTCTCTTTTCAATTGAATAAATTTGGCGATTTATATATTTAGGTTTGTTGTGAAGTTATTGTCTTTGCGAACTTTGAAATAAGAACGTTCGTAAAGTTGAATGCCATTCATGTTATTTTTTGTCGAACAACAAACATAACGTGAAAAGAAGTCGAACGATAAGGAGTTAACTACTTTTTGGACTAGCAGAACTCTGTAGTGCCACCTCATTTACATAATTTTATTTATTTAATGGAGAAAGGACTTAACTAATCAAAATAGTTTTGCGAGAAAAATCATATAGGAGGCCGCCGCCTCCGAACGGAAAGTTGTCTTTTATCATACAAATTGATATTTTAGTAAAACAACTTTCAAAATAAGAATAAAGTAAAGGCTGGATTTGAATTTGTATTTAACATAAATCGTGGCGTCTGGAGCTCTAACATTTTCCAGGCGTTAAGTAAGAACATAGTTCATGATAACTCCCACTGGGAAAAAATCTTAAGGCACAAACCAATTTAACTATAGCTGGAATTGAAGATGTTAGATGTGCTTGTATTTAGGAATTCTCTCTCTTATTTGCTTAGCACACAAATAAAAGCTTTCTTATTCAGCCTAAAATATGATCTGAAACTTCAAAAATTCAAAAGTTGTAAAAGAATTTGCTCTAAAGACAAATAATTGTTCCTACTTACAGATTATCAGGCAGTTCCAAGATGTTGGAGTTGTCTCGTATACTCTTTCGGAGTCAAAGCATTTTTAATTTTTTTCTATCAGATTCACTTTCTTCAGAAAACAAATCTATATTACTTATCAGTTCCAATTATTTTATTACCCATTAAATGAACTTTCGATTTTTGGAAATTTTCTCATTTGATAATTGTCTGCAATGATTTGACGTTTGATTTTTTTTTTACTGTGCTTCTGAATTTCGAACTCGAACCGTGAAGTTCGCCAACCATAGTATGTCGAATGCTTTAGCTCGCCAGTGAAAAAAACTCACATCGAACGTTTGATTCGCCAACCGTAATAGGGGTAATAATCAGAAGAAAAAAAAAATTACTAAGTGTGACCATAAAGACTGCATGGAGGCGTCTGGTTCCCTTAAAACATCGTTCGAATTGATTAGGTGCAGGGGTTTTTTGTGCACTAAAACCTTTGATCCTTCTTGAATTGGGTTGAACAGATCAGCTTCAAAATATTTAACAGACTATACAAACAAATTTAACTTTTTATGCGAAATATGTCAAAGTAAATATTTTTGCACTGATCTATTTCTATCTATATTCTATCTATTGATAGATTTTTCACATCCTGGAAAATTGAACAAGATGCTCAAAATAAAAAAAAAGTGAGCGAGGATAGACTGAACCATGAACTGCTTGTCCAATTTATTGATGAGCTCTCGAGCATGTTTATTCGATTGGAAAACGAAAACAATACCAAATTCGAAAAATTATTTAAATCGGTCGATAATTTCGACTCTGCTTTCAAGGAAAGTCTTAATAATCGCTCGGAAGAATTAACAAATGTATTCGAGCACATACCAACTCTGACGCAGAAAGTAAATAATTACAATAAACAAGCTGAAATAAACTCAGATCTTTTAGCAATTAAAAAAACTATAAATGACAATGCTACGAAACTGGACTACTTAAACATAATTTTACTTGAACTTAAAATTAAAATATAAATCTTCCTATTTTTAATCAAAGAGCCGATAGTCTACGGTGCTAGTGCTCTTGTACAATGACATACGTAGAAAAATAAGTGGTAACACTCTTTTATTATAATAAAGTGCCAACTATCATTTTCAACTTTTGACAGTTAACCACGCACAAAAACACAAACAACAAACCTCTCTCTTGTATTTTTGATTCTTGTCAAGCCCAGTCGTATAATTTGCTATTCTCGTTAAATAAAGATCTTTAAATATTAATACCATCCTCTTTTATTTGCAACAACATACATACATACAAATAAATAAATAAATAAATAAAATAACAGTTTTTAAAATTACTCAAAATCTTTAACGTATTTTTTCTAACAACGGAACTAGATAAAAAATTAAAATGATAACTTTACTTTAGTACGCTTACATTTAAATACTTATTCAATAAAACACAAAACAATGTCATTCACAGGTTATGTTATTGGCCTGAAATAAAGGATGTTGAGTTGAATCTCATAACCAATTTTTGTTAACGTTGTTTACCTCTTTAAATAGTTCCCAGGCATTTCCTCTCCAAATAGGAAGCTTACTCACTTGTGTTAAGCTTTTAAATTTTCCATGGAGTATTCTATAAAATTTGATGAATATGTCATATATACTTGTGTATTTTTTCATATCTATCAATCACCTTTGGTTTATAATTTGATAAGCTCTCTTCAGGCCAACTTGAGGTAAATACTGGAGTTTCTTCATTGAGGCAGAGTTCAGCATTTCCAGCATAGCTATCTGGGGTTTTATTAATTTTTTACCCAAATCTGAAGGTTTTTTTTTTATCATTTTAGAAGTCGTAGGCTTTTCTTCATTTTCTTTTGTGGGTTCTTCTTTGCGAGAAGCTAGAAGAATACTTCGACGACGTCTGTCATTAATAGTTTTTATCGACGAAACTCGAGCACTGCGACGTCTTGGAACATTGACTGAATCATCATGACGCCGTTTGTCAATTTGCTGAAATTCTTCGTTCTGTTTTTCAATAGCAAGAGATGTCAATTCTTGCCGTAGAATAGTTCGAATATTTGATTCATTTAGAACTGACGGATGAAATTTTATTGGTTTTTGTAAATTTTGGCAGTCTCCAAAATTTTGGCAAAACTCCAAAAATTGTGGCATACATGATTTAAATGCATTTTCAACATTGGCCATGAACTTTCTTACAATCGGACTGTTTGTACTGGGGAAAAAAAAGAAAACGTGTAATAATTGGTTCATTGTTACTTTTGCTGCAAAAACAAACCTAGGTACTTCAATTGGTTGAGCATCAATCCCAGTGGAAGATAAAATATTGCGACTTAAGAAAGATCCCCAACAGTCAGATCCCGTTCTATTAGAATAAAGTATTCACTCATTTTGCTAAAATGCTTAGAAATGGCATCGTTTACTTACTTTTTTTTTTTTTTAGGAGTCAGTCCAATATTGTTTTGATTAAAATTTGGAATTTCAGTTTTCCGTTTTTTGCTGTGCGTCGGATTACTAGTTTTCATATTGGCAGGGGAGATAGGTCTTTTCTGGACTTTAGTAGTTGCAATCAAATTTTTCGCTCTAAGAGGATTGCTTTCGAATGGTGTTTTTATTTTCTGAAATTTTTCAAACTGTAACAGTTAACTGCGAAGTGTGCAATTTTTTTATTTCACCTTAAGTTCCATCAACATTGCATTTATTTGTGGATTAAGCTTCAAATTCTTTGCGTTTTGCGCAAACCTTAGTGTGAATATGGTTTCACTTATATCTTCCTTGTGTGGGCTGATACAAGCCAGAAGCGTCAAATAGGAGTTTGGGTTCAGTGATTCTATGTGAAGACAACACAATTAGTTTAGCTTGGAATGGTAACAAACGATAAACATTGAGATTCACCATGCAGAACAGAACTTAGCACACTGTCGCGATATGGTATTACTTTATGCCCATGTGTTAAGGCTTGCAACACTTTTCCAATTGAAAGTAGACCGTGATTGATGTTAACACCTTCGCACAATGCTACACCCTGATGGCCGGTTCGCCGAACTCCCTCCGATCCTGCCAAATCGACCAAATTCAAACAGGATTGAATAATCTGGTTATTTAATTCCTTCTTTGCGTAGATTGTAAAGATTGCGTGTGATCGAGAGCTTTGGTTGTTCATTTTCGTGGGGCGAACGTGACGGGTTTTTGTGCCTTGATTGAGTAGATTGTAACCGTCTTGGACTGTTACAATATCTTTCTTCGTTCCACCGGTGAATTTATATCCTTATTTTTGAAAATAAACAATCAAAATACGTTAAGTTTTAATTTAGTTTCAGTTATAGTAAATAAAATATAAAAAGAAGACTTTGCATTAAATATTTTTTTTGATAAATGGTAAGGGGAAGAGATAGAACCCGGCCCTTCTTCAAAACAATTTTTTTTTGCCCCTCACTGAATGTTCAAACGTTTTGTTGTATTTATTCAAATTAGCACAGACTATTGTCACTACTGATTTACTGACTACATAACTTTTGCTAAAAGGAGAATATCAACTTTGATTGTTACTACTTTTTCTTTCCCTCAACATGAGAATGATTTTGAAGCCCTTTTGCTTAATGAACTTAGTTGAAGAAAAAGATGAGAAGATAATATTTAGAGTAGAAAATACCATATCGTCGGCTTACAAGCAAAACTGACCAACTGCCAAAATTTGTATTTTGTATTTTTAATGTCAAGTATAATAAAAAATCGAGTAGAAAATTCTAAAAAAACTGCCTATCTGATATTTTGCCTAAGGATATGCAAAGTAGCTTTAATTGTTGGTTGACTATCTGCCTTCACGTAAAAAAAATTCAGGAAGAACTGACCAAATTCAGATAGTCATTTTTTCCATAACAAAAATCAGCTTTTGTTGTAGATATACCGTATTTATGTAGGAACAGATTCCGACTTAAATGAGTAACACATTTTTTCAAAGTTTTTTTTTGTTCCTCAATCAAATATTCCTAATGTTTTCTGTTTAACTGCTTAGTAAAAAATAAAAAATTTATGTTTTTTATGTTTCAATTATAGGCTTGACGTAGACATTGACTGCCTAAGTGGTTCTCATCGCAAACTTTTTTTCAGGAAAAATTGACTATCTGTTGTTTTTAACAAAACAATAGACTTAAATAATATTTTTTTTTTTGATATTTCAGCAATTTCATCATTGTGTGTATTTTTGATAATAGTATAACAAAAATCTAAAAGAGTCGCAGTTACCTTCATAAAGTTTCAAGAGTTTAAAGAAAACAAAAAACTTGTTTTGCATTTTCCCACAAACTGCGTTTTTGCAGATAGTCAGTTTTGCTTGTAAGCCGACGATATAACTTTTAAAACTCATTTGGTTTAACTGTTAAGTTTTCAATCAATTAATAAAATCAAAATATTTCAATATGATGCTACTTAATAGGCGCTAAGCTCCATAAATATCGAGATAACGCTGTCAAACCGGATCGACTCCATGCTACAATGCACGTGGCAGAAAATTATTAGAAATGTGTAGCTACTTTGGATTGCGAATACAAATTGGAACTATAATTCTGGACAAAAATGGGGAATTCTCTTTTGTGGGGCAACAAGGATAATCAGTAATTGACTATAGTCTGGTTGGTGGAGAATGGATCGCGTACGTTACTGAACTTGAAATTGGACACTTGCCGTACTCTATTTGAATGTTTCAAAATTCCAAGATATGTCCCGTTTCCGTAAAACTCTACCTGTTCAGTGAAAATACCAGATTAATAATTCTGACCTGAATAATACAATATACTGTAACGTGCGCTTAGTTCGCAAAAATAAAACTTCACTTTTCTATTTATTTCTACCACTTTTATTCAGTATCAATACTTTATTCGAACTCAACTCGACTTTTGGACTATCACTTGTTCACAACAATTCACTCTTAACTTTATCACTCTATAATCAGAACTCCCGTCTGGTTGCCTCGGGCGGGCTATTTATATCGAATGACATTTCATCTAGAACTCTCCAGTAGCTTCCACATGGTCTGCAACTCTCCACTGTTTTGGCTGTCAAACATTTTCTCTCCTAGAATTTCTACACTTACACTAGTGCTCCCAGATGTGTTTTTCGGTTGAACGTTTTCGATTAGGAAATTGGTATTAAATGTTGGGTTCACGTTACAATACATACATATCATGTGTTACTCAAAAAAAAGATTTGGGGGTAATCTTAGATGCTAAGCTTTCATTTTTACCTCATATTGATTATGTAATTAATAAATCTAACCAAACGCTTGGGTTTATCATTAGAAATGCACAAAGGAATACACCGATCTATACTCACTCAAATCTCTATTTAACTCTTTGGTTCGATCTGGACTGGAGTATTACTGTACGGTTTGGAACTCTTGCTACAAAAACTGGTGTGAGAATCGAAAAGATCCAAAGAAAATTTACCAGATATACCTTCTATAAGCTGAATTGGAGAATCGATCATATAAAACCAGGTGTTTGTTATTTGGCATGCAAAGTTTAAAAAATCGACGTACTTATTTTGGGATAATGCTTGTCAGAGATTTACTAGCACATCAAATAAAATGCTCTCCTTTACTTTTATTAATTAACTTACGCGTTCCGAACTTCTCGTAACAACTGTGTGTTTCATGAGCAAATTCATCGTACGAACTATGCTCGAAATGAATCAATTACTCGTTGCATCAGAGTAGCCAACTCAGTTTGCAGTAGATTAGATTTCTTCGACAACTGTAGTAGAGATTCTTTTAGACAGTACGTATTTAATATATTAAACATGCCACCATTTAATTAATTTAAAGTTCAATTAAAATTAAAATTCCTATTTTATCAACACTATTGTTAATCTAATGCTTGAGTAGTCTTTAAGTGAATATTGTTCTCTGATTGACGAAATGAATAAATAAATACTCCGACCATCTACCACTTATTCCTCAATAGAGGACAAACAGGTTATGTCTTTGCTGCTTAAGCTAGTGCGGTCTGATTGCAGAGCGGAAAGGTACCGCAGTCAGCTTTGCAAAATCAAGTAGTAAATAAAAATTAAAAAAACAAAATCATCGCATATAGCGGAAACTCGGAACAGAGGAAGTACCAAGTACGAAACATTACGTAGAACCGTGGTTTGATATACATAGATCACCAAGAAGTAAGGAAACAGTGTTTTGAATGTTTGCGGATTCTGCGGGGTTCTGATAGTAGTTTTCACTGAATGCAGTACATTGAAGCCAACAAAACTTTCAAATTGATATGACAAAAGAAAAAGAAACTTTATTATGAAATGGAAGCACAGAAATTGGCAAGATGCAAAAGCTCTTCTGAGTTTTGGAAACTGGCTTGGAAACTGAATGGCAGGCAGTTCAAAATAAGCGGAAAACTTAGTTCGGAAACCCATTTTGGTAATTTTAAGAGCTTACTCAATCCACCCGTTCAGCAAATGTTCGTCCTTTATGCTGCACCGGGACTCGTTAGCAATACTCTAGATCGGCGTATATCCACCGAAGAAGTTAAACTGGTTTGATAGAACTAAAAGTAAGCGGTAGGGTCGGATAGTATACCAGTTGAATTTTACAAATATGTCACTGATGCCTTCTATGAAAACTTAACAATCGTTTTCAATGATGTTTTTGATTCTGGAATTACACCACATCAATTTGAGGAAGCACTGATTTTTCCCATATTTAAAAAGGAAGTGCTTCAGATTCTGCAAATAATTATCAGGACCTTTCTTTTCTGAATGAATCATATAATATTTTTACTGCAACTTTACAAAGGCGGTTATTGAATTGGATTGATGAAAACAATCTTTTGAAAGAAACCCAGGCTGGCTTATGATCAGGCTACTCACCGGTGGATCATATTTTTGTACTGATGAGCATCGCTTATTTTCAGCTAGGGCAAAATAAAAAACTGTACTTGATCTTCGTTGATTTTAAAGCAGCTAGATCGTAGAGCCCTCATTTATAAGCTCTTTAGCTTAGGGATGTCTCTGAAATTCGGCAGCATAATTGAGAAACTTTATGAAGCAGTTTGCAATCGTGAGGTAAAATCAAGTTGGTGTTATTACACAACAGGAGTAAGACAAGGCTGCTCACTCAGCTCGCTTCTATTCTATTTTGGATATAACAGACTGCTTGCCTGGAGGCATTGAATATGCTGGAACGCTTATAAAAACATTACTGTTTACAGACGATATTTTTTTGCTCGCATATTCCCCTGAATCACTTCAATTAATGATAAATACTTAATGAATACTGCAAACAATGGGGCTGATTGTTAATGTAGAAAAAACTAAGGTGATGATTTTTAAGAATGGTTGTGGAAGGAATAGCTTGAATGAAAAATTTATGAGGTGGGTTTTTACCCCCGCTGGCTTCTGGTAATTAATCAGTCCCCGGTTAAACTGCGAAATGAGCGGAGTAAAATTCGATTGTATGCATTGGCTCGACCAGTGCCATGAGAACGACACCAACTTCAGCTCTGCAAACTTTCCTATCGTTTGCTTCCCCATACCAAAAGATTTGCGGCAGTGCAGATAAGCGAACTGCGGCTCAAACAAGGCAATAAATTTGGTATCTTGCACTTTTTGTTTGCATTTAAAGGCAAACTATAAAAACCTATTTGTGAAAAAATTGGTCTAACGATTTTGATTCAACTTTCAGTGCTTATATTTATTAGAAATTGTAAAATAAATGGCGTCAACTTTGCATATGGCAAGCTTAACTTCTTTTAGATCGGAAGAACGGCATTTTTTATCATCGCCCAATTTGAATGGGGCATTCTACCTGACAGCGCAATTTGGGTCTTCATCGCCGTTAATATTCTGTAGAAGTGGTCTTTCCAGATCCTCAGTAGCGACTGCGATTTTATGACTATGTTTCCCTGCTGGTCTTTACAGACTAGAGTTCGAAGTTTGCCTTATTGGCATGATCTTGTACCTTTTGGTAAAACTTCCGAATCTCATTTCTCATCTCTCAATTTCCTCAAACGAGCGCTTCTCATGTTGCTTCATTTTCTGTTTGAGAAATCGGTGTTCATCCCTTATTTTCTCCTTGTAAATTTCGACGAAAGCAGCCCTTGATCGCTTTTGCATCAACGTTGCATCGTGCTTTTTTGGCTGCATTTGTCTGTATGCATTCCTCTTCGAACCATGGGTTTCGTTTTGGGGAGCCGAGTAAAACCCAAAAGATCAGATCAGCTGCGGTTGTGATGGCTTTAACAGCATTAGTTCATTCGAGTCGTGAACAGGATATCCTCATTCGTACCTTCGCTACAACAAGGTTGTGGTTCGAGTCAAAGCTGTCTCTCCCCAAAGTTCGATAAATTTATCACACTGGAGGAGTGTCTTGTATCGATCGCAACATAGCCAAATTGGTTGACGGTTGTTTGAAACGGGGATTGCCATGTACCTTTATGAATTTTAAGATGCAGGAAGCGTGTACAACAGCTAGACTTAGTCCAGTAGCATAATAATTGATTAGCCTGAGACCTGAGTCCATTTTCGCAGGTTTTGTCATGCAAGCTTTGCTAGCCGGTAACAAGGACGCCCTCCTTTCCTAGTTTTGCGTTAAAATCTCCAAGAACGATTTTTACGTCATGTCTAGAGAACTGCTCATGTTTCTTCGAGGAGCTCGTAGTGAAGTAAATTTGAAAAAAAAATGTGGGAGTAGATTTTATTTTTTCTTCGCAAATTTGTTCCGTTTGGAGCAAGGTTTGAACACTGCTTCAGTAGATTTTTTTTATATGCCCTTGTCTTTAGCTGTAGTAGCTTATATGAATTTTGATATTTGTATCACATTTTTGCCTTGACCACATCAGCTTTTGTCCCGTTCTTAAGGTGCCAAGTTTTTTAAAGACTATGAAGGTATATAATAGTATTACTTGGACACTTGTTGGTTTCAATCTTGAGGTAGTGAAAGAATTCAAATACTTGGGTTTCAAAATAACACATAATCTAAATCTTAAAGCTCACATAAGATATAAGTTAGCGAGCGCAAAAGCTGCAATCAATTGCATGTGGTAAAAAGTTTTAAGTATAAATATTTAGATCCAGCGTCTAAGTTTAAAGTTTTCGATGCAACAATCAAAACGCGAATGATGTCTATGGATACAAGGAAATAGATGAAATCGAAAGTATACAAAGATATTTTTTCAAACGCATTTTTCGCTTAAGCTAACCCTAAACGACGAACATGCTCGTTTGCATTATCCCCTAGACGGCGAACACATTTGCCGAACATTCATTTCGTGTTGATTCTCCACAGCGTAAACATGTGAATTCTTCTATTGAATCGTGGCTGTCTGTTGCTATTTTACCTTATCCGCGACATGCACACGACGACGTTCACAGCAGAAATGAGGTTTGCTTCATAGTAAAAAACCGTTTTGCTCGCGAGCATGGAACTACATGCCGAACAACGAAGCCAACGAACATGACAAAATCGAAATTTTTCGCCAACAGCGAGTGGCTCGCCAACTGCTCGCGAACCAACCCCTACACGATGAAAATACGGCGGGCACGAGCATGTTCGGCGACCATGTGCCGCACTTTTTTACATTCTCAAAACAATTTTTATTTTCAGCCTAATTACAGCAATTTCAAAAATACAGTATTTTGACTTACACTTTTCAAATACAGAATTTTGAAAACAGAATACTTTTCTTATGAAAATATCATAACAATTTTTTTTTACCCTAATAATCTTATATAATTCCTTGGAAAATAACATGTGCCTATGATAAATTCAGTAGTCTTTGAATTAATTAAAACAAATAATGGTATCTTCGTCTTTTTTTCTCTATTTCATTTTCTCCTTCTTGATTGTATGTATCTCTCTCACATGTTAAATTGAATTGTTTTGATCATAATCAACAGCTGCATGAGCAATTGCAAAATACTAGTTAATCTGTCAAAACTAGCACGTGTTCATGCATTCAGTAGATGTTTAAAGGTTTGTGCAAATTTAAGTGTTAGCGTTATTTTGCTTCAAAATGAATATATCGATAGTGAAAACAAATAAAGGAATGGAAGTTGAAGAACGGAATTATGCAAAAAAAAAAAAGTATCTTTACAGACAGATTTTTGAGATACAGTGTTTTGCTCATACAGCAATTTGAGATGAAGTATTTTGGGATACAGAATTTTGAACTACAGTATTTTGATCATACAGTATTTTGAAATACAGTATATTAACCATATAGTATTATGAACTGAACATACAGTAACATACAGTATAATACAGCATTTTGACCTTACAGTATTTTAAAATACAGCATTTCGACCCGCTCCCACAATATTTGTAAAAAATTTAAAAGGTTATGCAGACTACATTCTTAAAGTCATGCAAAGATTTTACGACAATTTGCAGAAAAGAATTATGTCAGTGTCTTTGAGGTGTCGGTATACGCCAATTAAAGACTGGTATGAACTAGCGTCAGCACACGACTTTTCTCTTAACCTCTCCGTGGATAACTTAAATTCATGGAGGTCTGCTTTTTATGACTGCATTTCTTGCATTGATGAAAACGTGTACCGGTCATTTCTTGATCGGGCTGGAGAGTCTGTTTCACGATCAATATACAAGAGATTGAATCACAGGCTAGGAGAAACCAACTTTTTTCGGAATGAATTTTCTTTAACGAAGATGAGTCTTTTATTTAAAGCCCGTACGGAAATGCCACAGTTAAACTACAGGCCACATAGATCTTAGCTTAACCCGAAATGTACACTATGTAGCCTAAACGGACCAGAAAACATTTTCTACCCCCTGGCCGTATGTCCAGTGCTACAAGAAATCCGACGTCTATATTTCAATAAAAGTTCCCTATCGTTGGAGGAATGCTTAAGCGTTCTTAATGGAGAGAGTGGTTGGAAATTACTTATAAGGTATATCTCACATGCGGTTTCATATAAAAATTTGTACGAGAACTTTTAGGATAACCTTCATACCAAATCATTTAAAATTTTGCTTACCTAAATTATAAGCTCAATTTTTTTTTGTTTTTTTGCGCTTTTTAAATTATGTTGCAAGACTTTGAAACACAATCCTAATTTTGTTTTAGCTAAACTAAAAGCCTTAAGTTTTTGAACACTTAAATCTTTTTAAAATTTTATTTAATTATTTGAAAATTTAAATTGTAAATAATATCTTTGAACTATCTGTGATTCCAATCCGAAGAGTCATATTTTATTTTGTTTTTTGTTTTCTATATTTATAGCTTATCACTTTTTGTTAATTAATCTTAATATACCCAAATGTGTATCTTTTCTCTCGAAATATTAAGAGTATTAAACTTTCCGACAGACGAATTAAAGCCATGCTTGTAAATCTTTGACCTTTGCACTGTAATCCTGTACTCCCCTATCTTCAATTGTACTACCCTCAAAAATGTTAAAAAGTTATCTTTGGTTTTTTTAATATTCATAATGACCAATTTTATTTTTTCATTTTATCATAAATTTTTGGAATACTTTCATCTAGTGTAAGACCCCCTTAAAACTTTGGATGCATTCATTTTTTCTTTGAGCTGACTCATATCACTATGATTGGCAGCGTTCTTCGAATATGTTGACAAATGTTAGCATCAGTTGACATTCATCGTTCTTAAATGCAAATTATGTCACAAAATGAAACATAGTGACGTCAAATAGTCGTTCTTAAATGCGATGTCGGACTATTAAAATATTACACTTTGTTACATTTTGCAATACAATTCTGGACTTGAGTTAGGATGTTCATATGTTAAGAGCCTGTGAAAATTTAGTTTTGATATGCCAGATTTAAACAACTAACAAATTTGTCAGTATTTCCAGTCATAATTCTGACGTGATTATGGATAATTCTGGAAAGCCATTTACAGTGCGTCAGTTCTATCAGAAAATCTTTGCCAGAAAAACTGACAGCCTGTCAGAAAAAATTAAAATTTTAATTTTTTCTGGCAGCGTGTCAGCCTTTGTCAGTCTTTGAGCGCGTTCACAAGAATTCAGATTGTCAGACTGACTAAAAAATTTATTCAGTTTTGCGTTGGACGGTCATCTAAATTTTAACGTCAGATTAAAATTGTATTGCGATTCACCTTTCAATTATACTAGGAGAGATCTGATGAGAAATAACTAATTTCTTGTAGTTGGTTCAAAAGAGTACTTTCTAGAATCCAAAGGCTCTTATTCAATATTTGTGTTTAGAAATATGCGAAAAGCCATATTTTGAATAGATTTAGAGCAAAAATGTAGCAAATATTTTTTTTTGTCAGGTTTCTTAATGAAAACTTTTGCTTTTACGACAAATTGCCGAAAAATAAATCAGGGTCAATTTAAATGCCACAGTTCGCTACAAAAACTGTTCGACAAAAAAATGACCTAAAAATATGAAATAAAAGAAAAAAAGAAAAAAATAAGAAATTGAATAAAGTTCAATTGTCATATAGGCTACTTTCTCTGATATGACGCCTCAAGAAACTAAATTAAGTTTTTCAGCATTCTTTTCTTGACTAAAAAACTGAATTTGCTAAAACTAACAGCTGATGAATTGTCAACTGAAAAACTTAACGTCTGACCAATCAGAGGCCGAGTAAAGTTAGTTAATCTGAAAATCTAACTATTGATGAACGCCCTCTTTGTCAGTCGACCGGCACTATAAAACTGACATCATTTTATAGCAGGTTCCCTGTCAGTATTTTGCTGTCAGAAATGAAAAGGTATTTCTTTTAGTATGGATTTTTTTGCTTCTAATTCAAATTCTACTTTATTTTTAACTAGCGACCCGCCCGGCTTCGCACGGGTACAATGGTGGTACTAAATATACTACATAAAAACTATGAACGTTGTATATAAAAACACAACGGCCCGCTATGGCTTCGCACGGGTATAAAGTATATGGGGCATTCCACGTTTATTCGGACAACGTTCGACCTTTGGATCTCCAATTTGTTTTTAAATTTTTTATGTTAGTACCTATTGAAAAAGACCTCCATGATTTTTTTAAATTTTTTTTGCCGAGCCGTTTTTGAGATATCAATTTTTGAAAAAAATCGCTCTTTTTTTTAAATATCTGTAACTTTGCGAAAAATAAGCCAATCGGGAGATTTTTTTTAAATTTTTTGTTTTTGAACTTACTTTAAGGATATAAAATCAAAAAAAAATTTAAAGTTATATTTCTAAAAGATTTTTTTTTCCCAAAAACACGTAGCGATCGATTTTCTTGAATTTTTTTCTAAAAAACTGTCACTTATTCCCAAACTTTGAAGCTTAGTTCCGTAATGGGCAATCGATGGGATCCATTTTTTTATAAATTTAAAAAATTATATGTTCAGTAAAAAAAAAGTTTTTTTTTAAATCTTTATTTTTAGACGCCTTGCACGAGCACGATAACTTTGGCGACAAGAAATAATAACGGTTTTTGGTGGAGGGGTTCAGTACAATCATTTTGCTTCAATAAATTTTTCCAATGCTGTAAACTACATTTTTCTATGTCTTGTAGTTTTTGAGATAATTGAAAAATAGTAAAACTATATATCTTCTTTAAAGCCAAAAGATTCTTTAATCTTAAAAGAAACTTATATAATAATGGTTTTAAAGAAGAAATATAGTTTTACTATTTTTCTATTATCTCAAAAACTACAAGACATAGAAAAAAGTAGTTTACAGCGTTTGAAAAATTTATTGAAGCAACTAACCACATTAATTTATTTTTTTATTTGCATTTGTAATCATGAGGAACATAAACTCAAAGTGATTTTTTTTTTACTTTTTTTCGTAAATTTTGACTTTGAAGTCAGTTATTTCAAAAACTTTAAATTGAAACCACTTCATTTAAAATTGATTATAAAGTGCAAAATGAGAGTGTGGAGCAGCTGCTCAGATTCTTTCTGAAAAGAGTATTGCTCCTTCCCTTAACCACGCCCACTTATATGTTGCACATCGAAACAGGACTGCCATTAATGTTCATCACTACGTTGAAGCTCCATTTTGATTACGTCCTTAAAGTGTTTAGCATGGAAGAAGCTCGTTTAACCAAAATAGTAGCAACGCATGCTCGCGTCAAAAAACAGCATGCTTTGAAAAATGGAAGGAACTAGCGGAGGGTGTGGGATGTCCTCTTAACCTTACGGGAGTTAGTCTAAGACAAACCAAAGAAGAGCTTTACAATGTACTGCAGGCTCTTGATGAAAAAATGCATAAAGCCTTTATTGAACAGGCAAAATCATCAATTTATAGAATATATTACTCAAAACTGGAGCATGACCTTAACACGTTAAATTACTTTGAAGATAATATGGATGCAGACAAAATCTCAACAATATTTAAAGCTAGAGGAGAGTTGCTGCCATTAAATTACATACCCCACCGGCCCGATCTTCCCATAATCTGCAGCTTGTGTAATTTGAAGGATCGTGAAGATATAAAGCATTTTATTGGAGTCTGCCCCATACTATCAGAACTAAGAAAACTACACTTGGGAAAATCGAACTTCGAAGCGGATGAAGTTCTTCAAATACTGAACGGTCGAGACTGAACTGCTCTTATCAATTTTGTGAAAACTGCGCTACGATATCGAAAACAAATATTAAATGAAGCATTTTAATTTATTTATGTAACTTTATGCACCCTTTTTTCCAATTTGTTTTATTTTAAACTTGTCATTCTGGCAGACGGCTTTTGCCATGTCATAAAAGATTTGTAAACTGAATTTGTAAACCATAAGCTTTTGTAATAAATCTTACTAAATCTAATCTAAATCACATGCTGTAAGGGCGATTGTGATCTATGTAGAGTTAAGTTAACCTTTGCAATGTAAGCGCAGAAAAATATGTTTGTTACGACATCACATTACAAATCTTTGAATTTCTCGGCTTTTCTCTGCTATAATATGCATGTTTTATACATATAAACCTTCGTCTTGAATCACTCTATTCATTAAAAAAAAACTGCTTCAAAATCCGTTGCGTAGTTTTAAAAATCTAAGCATACATAGAGACATAGGGACAGAGAAAGCGACTTTGTTTTATACTATGTAGTGATTTGTCTAAGTTTCCAATTTAATAAAATCGTTTTAAAGAAAATTTGTCAATTTCAATTTTGCGTTTTCTTTTGCTTTTTTCTGAAAATAGATTTAATTGAATTTGAAATCTATATGTTTATTTTGGCGTTCGAATTGAAAAATGTTTTATTTCTGTTTTTTTTTCGTTTAACCTTGAATTACTACTTAACCTGAAGATTTGTGTTTAATTAGATTTATGTATTTACTAATTTATTTATTTAATTTATCTATGTTTAGTTTTAAAAAAATTATGAAGTGCTAAATAATTTGATGGAAAGTAGAGTAGTACTTTATATTTAATAATTTTTTGTTTTATTAACTTCTTATTCTATTGTTTCTTCTTGTGTTGAATTATGTTTTGTTGAGCTTTAAAATTATATAAATAAAGCTAGAATAATTTTTAGAAGAAAAAAAAATTGTATGTGTACTCCCCACGAATGCTATATACTCCCGTATTAATCTTTGAAATACTCCTCAGCGAAAATTTGAAACGGCAGGCCTATTAAGGAGATGGATTTGAAATCCATTGGGTTCTACCCGCACAGGTTCAAATCCTGTCCGCAGCGAGGTGAATTTATTTTCTTTTTTTTCTTTACAGTTTCCCAAAATCTGCTTGACTAATTTACTAATCATAATTTCTCCCTCAAATTTGTTGTTGTAAAGAATTGTAAAATATTTAGATCAACAAATCTTGATGATAAAAAAATATCAGTCGCTCCGCTCTTAATATTTGCAATGCACAATGCACTTATGAGTGTTTACAGTCATGTCGGCAGGCTGATAGACTATTAAAAATGTAGAAAGAAATCTCAAAGCGAAACTTACCCCTAGCAATAATGGGCTAAGTCGGGTTCTCACTCAGCAGATCGTAAGCTTTTTCGTTGTAGATCTCAATGAAAGATGCCGATACTTTTATATTGGTACCACCTTCCTGCCTTGAATTAAGTATTGCTTCTAAACATCTAGGAATCAATCCCACATGGTCTCCTTCCAAGCTCTGTAAATGATATTTTCTTTGATAACTATACCGACTTGAAGAACAGCTTACCTTTAGATTTAGTCCCATTGTATACGACTTTCCCGTGCCAGTTTGACCATAAGCAAGCACAGTGCAATGGAAACCGTCGCGTACTTTGCCGACCAATGGCTGAATTAGCGAATTAAAGAGTTCCTCCTGTGATACCTTTGGTAGGAGCACATGATCAAACACGAACGGACGGCCATCAACAATCAGAATCTGTAATCAGATTATCAAAGGAGTTGAAAAATAAAAGTACAAAAAAAAACTAGGTAATATTTTGACTGTGCTTTGCTTCTCCTGTACGGGAGTTCAGTCACCGACTAACTCTCCAAAAGATAGCATCGTAATCAGCAGAGTTGGGAAATAATGATTACAAAAAATTTCAATTACAATTACTTGTAATTGTAATTTAAAAATTTCAATTAACCATTACACGTGATTGTAATTGAAAAATTCAATTACCCATTACTTTTAATTGAAAAGTTTTAATTACTTGGAATTCAATTACTTATATGTAATTGAAAACCCAAGTAATTAAAAAAATGCTGTAATGATTACTTTTTCCAGTAATCATTACACAAAAATGTAATTGATCATCTAATTTGCTCAGTTACATTTTTAAAATTAAACATAATTGAACGAAATTAAAGCATCGAACAGGTACTGTGTCAAATTCTTTCTTTTTTAGTGAAGAGTAGTAGTAGTAGTAGTGAATTCAGAAATTATAACAACAAAAACTTCTGTCCGCCGTTTTGAAAAAAAAAAAACATTTCTACTTTCAAAAGCCATTTTCTCGTTTACTAATTGTCGTAGAGTATTGTGTTTTCTATTATTTTGTTGGGGAGGGTATTCTCTGAAACCCTTCCGGTGGAACATTTTTGGCAACTCCTTATAATACAAAGTTATTGGTGAAAAACTGTCAGAATGTTGGAGAATAAAGTGCCGACCTACTATTTTGATTTAAAACAGTAATATCCATTGACTATCAACCACGGACCATCGACCACGGATGAGTGAATTCAGAAAAATTGAAACATGGCCCACGGGCCAACCACAATAGGTGGTCGCTTTGGGATTCTAGACCCAGATCTAGACCTTAACGTCCACCATAAAAAAAGAACCAAATATAGTTCGATTCCGCAGACATCAAACTCCAATATAAAAAACCCCCGATTTATATTAATGTCCCCAAAAGCAACCAAAAAACCTATCTCATCCCTCAGCCTCTTCCTACTTAAAAAAGCAATCGATATGATCAGTAAAGACTATGAAAACATATCACAACTTCGCGATGGAAGCCTCCTTATTTTTGTTAAATCGCAAAAGATAGCAGATCTCTTCTTAAAAACCAAAGATCTCGCGGGCATCTGTCCAGTAACAGTAAAACTACATGACCGCCTCAACCAATCTAAAGGTATAGCATCAAATAAATGTACCGGAGACAGAAATCGTTACTGAAATGCAACCCCAAGGTGTGACGGAGATTTACAAATTTTTAAAGAAAGGAGAAGATGGAAGGCAAAAAGTATCAGGCCTTATGCTTTTCACATTTGACCTTTATCAACCCCCGAAATCTGTTGATATTGGCTTTTACAATGCCAAAAAGACGGACTTTGTACCCAATCCTATGCGTTGCCGACAGTGCCAACTCCTTGGCCATACCCCAAAACGTTGCAATAGTACTCCGAAATGTGAATCTTGCAATCTTACCCCTCACCTACCCGATCCATGCACTCGTCTGATGTGCGCAAATTGCTCCCTTCCTCATTCGTCATCATCAAAAACATGCCCAGCTTATCTCCAAACAAAAGAGATAATTACAATTAAAACCTTGAAAAAATGCACAATCGCAGAAGCCAAGCGTATTTATAACCAACAAAAGTCATGCCAAAGCCCACCGTTAACGAAATCATTCGCTGAACATTTAAAAAAAACAAATGATACACAAGCCACATCGCAATCATCTCCCCTTCAAACTATCCCATCAACATCAAGTACTTACTGATCGAACAAAAGCAACGTAATACAAGATAACAAAATAGCATCAAAAAACCAAACAGTAAAGAATCCGCTTCCATCTCTCCAAGTTCTGCCGTTAACCAGCCTACACAAACCATCAACTCAACTATAATATCGCATTCAGTTCCACTGTCACCCCATTCACTTCATCACAGCCACGCTCAAACCTTACTGATAAAACAAATAACTATCTTTCTACCACACTAACAACTACAAACACAAATAATACTTCTCTCACATCCTCACCAATATCAGCCGTTACACAATCACTCTTGGAAAAAGACAACTATTACATTACCACAACTATACATATCCAGATGACCAAAATGATGTCACAATGCAATAAAAATAATATGAACCAAAATAATGACTCTGCGTTTCGGGGATTGGAACATTCAGGTTCCTCGGAGAGCCTGAATGCTCCAACATCCGAGATGCGGAGTCGTTCATCTGAACAACATAATTATACCCATCCCACTATTTTATTAATATAATAAATATAATAAATAAAACAAATAACATCAGAATCAACAAACAAAATCCAAATATTAGGCCCCACTCTTCTTTTGCTACAGGCAAAACAAGTTTGTGCAACCAAAATCTCTATGACAAAGCTCTCAGTATTCTTCAATGGAATATAAATGGATTTTACAACAATCTTGATGAGCTTAACATAATAATTAAATAACAAAATCCTGCAATTATATCTCTCCAAGAGACGCATTGCGCTGTAAACCATACACCACATCCACCAAGAAACTATAATGGTTACTTCCATAATTTGACAAGCAACGATACATCCAAGCAAGGCGTAGCTTTACTAGTTAACTATAAAAAATATAAAATAGCTATAACGCAATTTTACAAGTAAATAGTGAACTCTACAAAAAACTTCTATGTATGCAAACGGTCAATGTCGGATGGGACCAATGTGTAGTTTATGATTATATTTTGGGTTAAGAGATGTTACAAATGTTGGGGCTACAATCATGAAGCTAAACTATGTAAACAAGACATTGTCTGTCTTAGGTGAAAAATCACCTAAGTGTAATAATTGCGTGAAGTATAATAAAAGCTTAAAACTCAATCTTGATATTGCCCACGACAGTCGAAGCAATAGGTCTGTATCTTTACTCACCCGCGGGATCCCGTGGGAACCCGCGGGATCCCGAAACGTGTATCTTTACTTTTTTTTGACGTAAAAGTGGCAGAGCTTTTGCTTTTTTGTCACTTCCTCTCCAGTAAGAATTCACCCGAACAATTTGCTCGTGCACTTTCTTGCTTGTCAAATCGGCTGTTTGTGAAATCAGCTGATCGAAACATTTCGATTGAATTCAAATTTATATTTGAAATTAAATGAAAAATATAAAGCATAATCTCTCTTTGTTGGTTTGAAAATTCAAAATAATGTTAAATATGCAATGCAATATTGCTTTGAGCTCATTTTAGCACGTTTCTGAAACAAAATTGTTTGTATGTTTTTTTACATCTCTACAGAGAGTTCATGACAAATGTCATTCAGCAAGAAACATCCCAAAAGGCGTATCTTTACTTTTCATTTTCGGATGGAGATTACAAAAACAACATTAAAAAGCTCGAGCCCAAACTTTTTCCCGGGCTTTTTCCCAGAAAGTAAAGAAACAGACCTAATGAATGTCCGGTATCCAAAAAAAAAATCCAGATTGAAAAAAATAAAATTAAATACTAGCAACCAAATGAAATTTCTTTTGTTTAATATTCAAATTTCTTTGTTTTAATATTCAAAGTTTAACTTCTAACTTCGATGAACTTGAGGAAATTATAAATGACCAAAAAACTGATATTATTGTTCTGAGTGAAACTCGTTTAACTGAAAATATTTCGGATAATGAAATTAGTATTAAAAATTATCAAATTTTAAGATGTGATAGTACGTCAAGACACACCGGGGGTGTTGCTATTTACGTTAATTTAAACATCCAATGTGAAATATTACAAACTTTTATTGTGAACATCGACATTTGGTGCTTTGTAATTGAAGTTCGTTGTGGATTTTGTTCGTTTATCTTGGTTGGCCTGTATAGGTCACCTTCGTCATCAAACAGGCAATTTTGTGAATATTTCAGTGAGTTGATGGATAGTTTGGCTAGAGATAATTCTAATTTAATAATTATTGGAGACTTTAACATAGACTGTTTTGAAAAAAACAATATTTATATGCGTTATTGTAACAAAATAATAAATGAAAATGGATGTAAGTAAATTATTAAACAACCAACGCGAATTACGAGTACGTCTAGAACATTAATAGACTACGTTGTTTCAAATTGTGCCAATTTGGTAGCGAACGTCAACTACGACTATAATATTGCAGATCATTTAGCACTTTGCTTAAAACTTCTAACGAATGATAAGCCATGTAAAAAATCAAGTTTTAAAAAAGTGCAAGTCTTGAAATACTCAAAAGATAGTCTAATTTCAAAATTTGAAATGAGTGGTATTAACTTGTTGTATGGTAATGATGTGCAACTTTATGCTGAAAGTTTTCAGAACAAAGTACTTACTGTGTTAAATCAATTTAAAACATATAAACAAGTGAAAAGAACAGAAAATTCATGGCTTAATCAACATTTAAATAATCTTAAAAATCAAAAAATAAATGCAAAAAAGGATAGCGATTTTACTGATCGTATATTTGATTGGCAGCATTACATAAACATTCGTAATATTTATACCAAAGAGCTTACTAATGCTAAAAATAATTTTACAAAAAAAGAGCTTTCTCAATGCAATGATCAAAAAAGTATGTGGAAAACCCTTAAATCATTAGTACTGCGGGAAAATATGAGTGAAATAAGCAAAGTAAAATTTGATGGTGTAGTTGTTGAAGACGATAAAGAATTAGCAAAAGGCTTCAACATATTTTTCATAAACAGTGTTAAAATAATTCATAACGCGATTGAAAATGTCGCTTATTTAAATCAAATCGATTTCGTTACGGAAAACCCTTTTAAGTTTAATATTATTACGCTAAACGAGTTACATAAGACTGTAAAAGAATTAAAAAACAAACGTGACAGTGATTTGCTTAGTCCAAAAGTGTTACTCGATGCATTCGACGTTGTTGGTAAATCATTATTGAACGTAATAAATTTGTCGCTACAAAGTGGACAATTTTCAAACACCTGGAAAAACTCAATTGTGACACCCATTGAAAAAGTGAAAAAAAACTATAAAATGTGAAGAATTCAGACCCATTAATTCCCTTCCAGTCTATGAAAAAGTGTTAGAAAAAGTTGTGTACAAGCAACTACTTAAACATTTAAACGAAAACGATATCATAATTGAAAATCAATCTGGCTTTCGCCAATCACATTCATGTGAATCCGCTGTAAATATGGTGTTAATAGGGTGGAAAGAGTCTATATCAAATGGTAAGAAAATTGTGTGTGTATTTCTTGACCTGAAACGTGCGTTTGAGACTATTGATCCTTTAATATTATTGGAGAAATTATTTATGTATGGAATTAATGGTACTGCTCTTAATTGGCTGAAAAGTTTTTTGCTCGGACGAACACAACAAACCAAAGTAAATAATGAAATATCTGATGCTGTACCGATTGGTCTGGGAGTTCCTCAGAGCTCAATCCTTGGACCACTTCTTTTCAACTGCTATATCAATGATATGAACAAATCCTTAAAGAACAGCAAGCTGGCTCTGTTTGCAGATGACTCACTTTTGTTTGTAGAAGGTGAAACAACTCAACAATGTGAACAGCTTATAACGGAAGATCTGGACATTTTGAATATATGGCTTAAAGCTAATAAACTCAAACTTAATGTTTCAAAAACTAAGTGTATGGTTTTGAATGATAATGTTGCTATAAGCGTAAGAATTGACCAAGAATTGGTAGAACAAGTGCAAGAAATTAAATACTTAGGTGTTATTATTGATTGTAAGTTGAGTTTTGAGTCCCATGTGCAATACATTTGTGAAAAAGTTGCAAAAAAAAGTAGGTTTTTTGAGAAGAATTCGAAATAAGATAAGTACACTGACTGCTATTAATATTTACAATGTTATAATAAAACCTCATTTTGAATATTGTTCCACAATTTTGTACTTGATTAATGAAGGTTCTATGAGCAGTCTTCAAAAGCTGCAAAATAAAGCAATGCGTGCAATACTTCGATGTAGTATATATACCCCAATATTAGTGATGTTAAATGCTTTAATGTGGATGAATGTTAAACAACGTATTTATTTTAATGTTTTGTTATTTGTATTTAAAATCAAAAATAATCTGCTACCTAATTATTTGTCAAAATATATTCATTACGTCAGAGATGTCCAACCGCACTTACTAAGAAATAGAGAAGATTTAAGACTGCAAACTTTTAGAAGCGCAAGATCTCAGAATAGCCTAGTATACAAAGGCTTTAAACTTTTCAATAATTTACCAAATAATGATAAGCAAATGAGCAATATTTTTGAATTTAAAAAAGCGATAATCAATTTCGTGAAACAAAATATCTAAATGTACCTATTGTATAAAAAATGCCAATGCCAATATAAGCAACACAAATCTATTTATTTATTATTGTTTATACATTTCTTAAGATTTTGTAAATTGTAAATAGCTGATATTATGCTAAATAAACACCTCAATTCAATTAAAAAAATATATTCCACACAAACTTCTTTCCTTGAACTCAAATCTACAAATTCTAGCTGTCGAGCTACAACTAAAAATAAAATTTACGTATATAAACATCTATATACATCCCAAACTAACAATCAATAAAAATGATCTGGATAGCATTATAAGCCAAGTGCAACCACCCGTTATATTTGCAGGTGATGTTAATTCTTGGAATATATTATGGGGTTCTCCAACCACAAACAGTAAAGGGGCTATATTGGAAAAATTCTTTAATGATTCCAACCTAGTAATTCTCAATGACGGATCTCCCACTCATTTTTCAACACACAACTCTTTAACGCACGTCGACGTGACTTGTTGTTCGCTCGAATTGGTCTTAAAAATTAATTGGAAAACATTAAAGGATTTATTTAATAGTGATCATTTCCCTATTATCACCTCTTTAATTACTGACCGAACTACTGAATTGAAAACGTGCAACAGTAAATTCAAAACAGACCATTCCGATTGGAAATTGTTCAATCAAAAAGTCAATGAATATCTGCATATTAAACCAGTGTCTACAAATATCAATAAAGAAGCGGCTTTACTCCAAAAAGCTATGAGAACGGCTGCAAACTTTTCAATTCCACAGACAAATCCTATAAAGCGTAAAATAGTAGTTTCTTGGTGGAACCCCAATCTTGCTTTAATGCGTAAGGAGAAAATGAACGCCTTAAAAGAATTTCAAATAAAACCAAAACACGCATAATCTAATCAAATATAAAAGGTGTAATTCGGTATTCCGTAGAACAATTAAAGAGAGTAAGGCAAAAAGCTTTTCTGATTTTACGACCTCGATAAATCCAAACACCTCCCCTTCAAAAATGTGGCAAAATATTCGACGGTTGACTGGAGAAACAAACTCAATCTTTTTAAACAATATAAATGATTTAACAGACCCAACAGAAATAAGCAAATTCATAGCTAAATCTTGTTCCGAAAAATCCGAAGATGAAAACTTTTCAAGAGCATTTGTTGACGTGAAAAACAACTTCAATGATACCTTGCCCCCTCTACATACTTCGGATCCGACCGCACGGCGCATTGAGCAATCAATTTCCTTAATTGAATTTAAAGCGACACTAAACAAAGTTAATGGCAAAACACCAGGTCGAGATAGGATATCCTATCCTATGCTAAAAAATCTGCCACCGGAAACCAAAACTCGAATTATTCAACTGTATAACAATATACTAAAAACTTCTGTTATCCCACAAAACTGGAAAACTGCCACAATATTACCCATTCATAAACCTAATAAAGATACGATCAGAATCGAAGGTTATAGACCAATTTCATTGATCCCATGTCTATCCAAAATCCTATAAAAAATAGTTGCTAAGCCCCTATTATGGTTTGCTGAAACGAATAAACTAATCAGTCCCAATCAGGTTGCATTTAAAGCTAATAGAGGTTGTATGGATGCGCTCCTCCACATAGACTTCTTTGTATCAAAAGCACTTTCCGCTAAGAATCATGTTTCCATTCTCTCACTAGATTTTGAAAAAGCTTTTGATAGAATAGACGTGCATATTATATTGCGAAACCTCATAAAATGGGGAGTTGGACGTAATATATATAAATACTAGGGTGGGTCAAAAACTTTTTTTTTGATCCGACACACGAAAACTTGTTCTTTGGTACCTCTAGAAAGTACTTACAAAATTTGAGCTCTCAATATTAACGGGAAGATGATGCTCATCGTAGTTTTTCATTTTCAGTTTAGTATCATATTAAAATGGTCATATCTTTTTAAAAATAGATTGTTCAACCAGTCGCAAAAACAGTATTTATAGGAAATTGAACAGTCTACAAAAATGGTCTTCTATACTTTTTTCATTAATCTGACCATTTAAAAGATATTCAAGGTCAAAAATTGAAGTATTTTAAAGAAAATAACTTTATTGTTTTGAATTTTGTAACTCACTAAAAAATAGTTATTATCAAATGAACATCAATTATTTCAATAGAAAATTGAACGTTCTACAAAAAAGGTCTTTTGTTGTTAATCGATTATTCTAACCATTTAAAACATATTCGCAGTAGAATTTTAATTCCTACTAATTTTAATAATTTCTTAATAAATATTTCCAATACATCTATTAAAAAAATTTTCTAAAGATATTCGCAGCAGAATTGCAACTCCCACTAATTTTAATAGAAAATTATTATATTTCAATAGAAAATTGAACGTTCTACAAAAAAGGTCTTTTGTTGTTAATCGATTATTCTAACCATTTAAAAGATATTCGCAGTAGAACTGCAATTCCTACGAATTCTAATAATTTCTTTATAAATATTTCCAATTTATCTACTTAATTTATGAATTTTGATAATATTCATGTGAACTTGAGTTTATTCCAAAAAAATGACAGTTTGCAAGTTATGTCGTATCTTTTGTTTGAGAATATATTTCATTGGACTCAATTTTTTAACGATATTTTCTGCATTTTCTTTGTAGATCATAAATTACCTTAAAATTTATAAATTAAACAGATAAACTTGAAATATTAATTAAAAAACTATTAAAATTAGTGGGAGTTGCAATTCTGCTGCGAATATCTTTAAGAAAATTTTTTAATAGATGTATTGGAAACAAGAGAGACCTTTGATGTCGAAAAAGGCTTTAGGCAAGGCGACAAACTGTCATGCGATTTCTTCAACATCATACTTGAACAGATTGTAAGAAACTCAAACGTCAACACCAGAGGAACAATCTTTCAAAAGTCTGTACAATTACTCGCTTATGCAGACGATATTGACGTAATGGGAAGAAAAAAGCGTGATGTCATAGGTGCTTTTGCGAGTATTGAAACAGAAGCGGCAAAAATGGGTTTGATGGTTAATGAGGGCAAAACGGAGTATATGCTGTCATCAAACAAGGACACAGAACATCGACGAATTGGACAAAACGTCACAATAGACAGACATAACTTCGAGGTAGTACAGGACTTCGTCTACCTAGGATCCGCTGTAGACACGGAAAACAACATCAGTGCGGATATCAAACGGAGAATAACTCTTGCCAACCGTTGCTTCTTTAGGTTAAGAAGGCAATTGAGAAACAAAACCCTCTCTAGAAAAACCAAGGTGACCTTGTATGAGACCTTAATCATCCCAGTCCTGCTGTACGGCGCGGAAGCATGGACCTTATCGAAAGCGGATGAGGAAACTCTTGGTCGTTTCGAAAGAAAAATTCTCCGAATGATCTTTGGTCCCGTATGCGAAGACAATGTGTGGAGAAGAAGATACAACAACGAGCTGTATGAGCTGTACCGCGACATGGGCATAGCCAGAAGAGTACGCATCGCGAGGCTACGATGGTTGGGCCATGTAGAGCGGATGGACCCAAACGCTCCGGCTCGTCGGGTGTTCGAAAGCACATTGCAGGGAAATCGCGGAAGGGGAAGACCTCGTCTTAGGTGGCGCAATCAAGTGGATGAAGACCTCAACCGACTTGGAGTGCGAAACTGGAGAGAGCTCGCCCGAGATCGAAATCGTTATAGAAGGATGTTGGTTGAGGCCCAGGTTCACCCCGAACTGTAATGCCCACCTAAGTAAGTGAGTAAGTAATTGGAAATATTTATTAAGAAATTATTAAAATTAGTAGGAATTAAAATTCTACTGCGAATATCTTTTAAATGGTTAGAGTAATCGATTAACAACAAAAGACCTTTTTGTAGAACGTTCAATTTTCTATTAAAATATTTGATGATCATTTAATAATAACTATTTTTTTGCGAGTTACAAAATTCAAAACAAAAAAGTTATTTTCTTTAAAATACTTAAATTTTTGACCTTGAATATCTTTTAAATGGTCAGATTAATGAAAAAAGTATAAGAGTCCATTTTTGTAGACTGTTCAATTTCCTATAAATACTGTTTTTGCGACTGGTTATAAAATCTATTTTTAAAAAGATATAACCATTTTTATATGATACTAAACTGAAAATGGAAAACTACGATGAGCATCATCTTCCCGTTAATATTAAGAGCTCAAATTTTGTAAGTACTTTCTAGAGGTACCAAAGAACAAGTTTTCTTGTGTCGGATCAAAAAAAAAAAATTTTTTTGATTTTTTTGACCCACCCTAATAAATACGTTAAAGCATTTTTGTTAAACAGAAAATTTTTCATAAAAACCAATAATGTCCACTCGTCCAACCACCCATTATATAACGGCAGCCCCCAAGGATCGCCTATATCGGTTGTTTTGTTTATAATTGCTTTCGATGACATAAATACTATATTATCAAATCATAAATTATTAGATCATTGCATTTACGCTGATGATATATATATACTTTGTAAGATTAGTGATCTCAATAGAAGTAAAGTCTTATTTAAATTAGTTTTAGAAGATATACTAGAATTGTCAACTACTTCCGGTTCTAAATTATCAATTGAAAAATGTAAAATACTTCATATTTGCAAAAAACAAAACTGTTCAAGTGTAGATATTAACCTTAATTTTTATTTTTATTGAAAATGTAAGCAATCTAAGTATTTTAGGTTTAGTATTTAATAGTAAATACAATTGGAAGCAACACTGCTTACAGGTTAAGAAATCACTCGCCTTAAGAACTAATATTATCAGATATTTGGCTTGTAAACGGAATAATACAAGTACACATTAATACTCTTTCAAATATTACAAAAATGTTAGTTCTAAGTAAAATAGACTACGGATTATGTATATATGGACAATGCCTGAAATCAACACTAAACATTATCAAACCTGTCTACCGCCAAGCCGCTCGGAGAAGCATAAACGCATTTCCCATCTCACCTATCAAAAATATCCTTGTTGAAGCAGGACTCCCAAGCATCGAGGAACGAAGAGATTTCGGCAACATTAAAACTCTTTGCCAAACTCATGTTCTCTAGAAACTCCACCATAGATACCGATATCAATAGAGCAAAACACCACAAACTTGCAAAGAGAATCCCATCCGCAATCGCTACCGTGATTGACAAAGCAAAGATAATCAATCTTTCACTAACGCGACACCAGTACGCCACTCCACGACACCCTCCATGGAATCTCAATCCCAACTCCTTGATACTGACCTTAGCCGAATAAAGGAAAATAAATACAAGTAATACAACCTATCGCCAACTATTCGCAAGCGTCTCATCGGAATTAAAATCTGAAGAATGGAATTTTGTATTCACGGACGGATCAAAGACCTCGACAAATACATCGTATGCTGTAGCTTCGAAAACGGTACGAGCGCCTCCATTGGCAGTCACCCAAACATCGCTTCAATCTTTACAGCAGAATCTTTCGCAATTCTGCAAGCTACGGAAACGGTAACTAGTAAGCCAGGCAAACATATCATATGCTCCGATAGTATCTCCGTACTAAACGCGATAAAAAAATCCAAACAACAATAACAGCTTATATCAGAAATCCGATACCAACTTACAAAATCACCAAACAGCATTAAACTGATGTGGAGTTCCTGGTCACGTTGGGATTGTCGGTAATGAAAATGTTGACCTTGCTTGCTCCTGTATTTCTATTTGATATAACAAAACTAGATGTTATAAAATATATACAGAAAGTAACAACATCAAATTTAAAGCATGACTGGAGCCTTTACCACCATCACTACAAAAAAGCAGACCCCGAAAGACTTCAACCACGTTATCCCATAAATACTCCTAAGCAAAAAATTTCAAACTTCGTTCGCCTCAGACTTGGTCACACTGCTGCTTCACACGAACATCTTCAAACAAAAAACAGTCCACCAACTTGCAATTATTGTAATGTCATCTTAGATTTAATATATATATTTGAAAATTGTTCTGTACTATCTCCTATATTTAAAAATTTATCGAAAAACAAACCTATTTATGATATTTTGAAAGAACCAAACTACACAAACATCGAACTCATTGCTGAATTTATAAGTAAAACCAATATTAACATCTAAGTTGTATAAAATCAGAACCAATAGCCTATGTAGCTAGGTTCATTTAATTTTATATAACCATGTAATTTTAATTACTTGTGAATAAATTATAATAATAATAATAATGTAGGTACGGTAGTTGGTGGATGAAATTTTTTTTACAGGTTGGGGGGCATCTTAACAGATTATAGTTCAAATTATTGTGTTTGAGTTAGCCCCCTGAATTATTTAATGAATGTTATAATTTTTGGTTTTTAGCCTAACTCTTGATTTTTGTTTACCTTAAAATCACAAAAATTTAATGAAAACAAACACTACCGAGTAAAACAACATTTTCAGAAATAACTTAATTTAACCTGTAAAAAAAATTTCAACCCAACTCCCGTACAGTAAAAGCGAAGCAGATCCCTTTATTTTACTTTTGATTTTGATGAATGGTAATTTACTTCACTTTGAACTCCACTTTTTTTAACATTTCGCGAAGCGGACACTCCCGAACTACAATTTGCACAGCGTTTTTATTCCCAGACATATTAATTTAATTAAAAAACAAAGTACAAATGCAAAACACGAGGAAAAAGTCGACAGCACAGCTGAGAAATTAATGTCGATTTCCAGTGGTACACAAAAGCACTTTTAAAAGTGCTTTTTTGCTCGAAATATGTTACATTGAGGCACTAGATCACTTTTTTTTTGCCCCGAAAAAGCACTTTTACGAATCTCGATTCAGAGGCAAGATTTACACGCACTTTCACGTACACCAACACAAAACATTTGACGTTTACCAGTTTGCAGTTTGATTATTTTGCATTTTTGGTTAAAGGACTGTGAAAGAGAGATAATAAAAATAAACAATAAACTATTTTGTGAAAATGGATCGCTCAATTTTAGCTGAAATTATCAAAATATATATGAGTCGTCATCTAGTTCTGATTCTAACGAAGAAGTGTTTGAAATTCTGAAATTCCTTACACAAAACGAAAGTCATTCTGTGAATAATTTTGTTCAAAGTGTTGTGTACAATTATTCGGATGAGGAGGTTTCTTCCTAGTGCATTTATTAATAAAGTTTCGAAAACATTCTTTCTATATAAATTGCAGAACAAAACAAACGGGAAGAGTTGGCTGTTGAAAATAGCACATATACAATGATAAAAAAAGAATTTTGTCTTTTCTGTTCCAGTGAGCACGAAAAAGAAGCACTTTTTTAGAGTGCCTTTGTTTTTGCAAAGGAAATCGACATTACTAGATAGCAAACCTTTACTTCTCTTGCCCCGCAACAACCATTTGCTTACATTGTTGTTTTTGTAATCACCTCCATTGTATATAATGCATAGTGAAATCGATTTCCCATTTATGAAACTTTAGAACCAGGGCACAGAGGCGCACCAATCGTTTCCTAATATTTTCAAAGGACATAAATGAGCTGTGAACTGAGCCGAGGGATGCGCTACCAGTCAAAATAAAGATCGAGTTTACTAGTCCTTATATCTATACAGCCGTATTTATAATCGCATAATAAAATCCCGAACAACTTTAAAACACGCTTATTCATTGAATAAAACAAAAATCGTATTTATAATCAATTTTCGTCAGTGAATAAGGGCTGAATAGCTTAAACGCTAATATGCGTGTTTTAAGCGTGTTTTAGCGCATAAATGTCATTTGATTTTGAGTATTGAGTTGTCATTCAGTGGTTTATTTACAACTTTGAGAATTTTAAAGCCATCACACAATAGCGCGTTTGCCTCGCGCCGACCTCATTTGACAGAACAATCAAAAGTTCAACTATACGAAATCTGTAGAGTCTCACACAATCACGCTTTGTCCTCAAACGCGTCGTTTGACAAACGTAAGCAAACGTAACAAAGCTACCAACTTTCAAAAAAAGTTCAGCTATGTTGAACTTTTGCTCGCTTTCTGACATATCTCTCCTTTTCAGTTTTACAATAGGGGTTTTTCTTTTTTAGTTCCGAACAGATAAGTGAAACGTCAAAAACGTAAGAGTATTTCTTTTTCAGTTCAGCAATATCTGAACGCTCAAAATGTTTTTCTTTTTTCTTCGGAACACTACGCGAGCGCACTCTACGTGCTCGAAATAAAATGACGGGGCATCTAGAGCAAGAGTCTGAGCGCAGCTCACTGAACACGCTCAGTTCAGAACACGTTCACGCTGTTCGTTCTCAGTTCTGTTCACTGTTCGGAACTAATGCTATGTCCGCACCTGAAGATAACCTGGGTTTCGTTCCAGGATGGTTTGAGTTAACCAAGTAGTGTCCGCATATGCAGAAAAGTTTTGAGTTTATCTTTTTGTCTTAAGTTAAAAAGAGACAGACATACAAGTGTGAGCAGAACGTCAACGACGTATGAGAGAATTCATTCTCTCTCCACTCACTTCCACTCTCTTAAATGTCAAATTCAATGGAATATTGGAAATAGTGCATTCAGCGCCTTTGGTTTCGAGTAGGTTATCTCGAAACCCAGTGACTAAAAAGGTTTCGTTTTGTATGGCAAACCACTTGGTTATCATGTTGGTTTGGGATTGTTTTGAGTTAAACAAGTTTAACTCTCAGGTGCGGACATAGCATAAAAAAGAAAAACCCCTAATAGGGAAGAGTAATAAAATCGATGTAAGCAAAACATCGATTTACGAAACAAATTATCGATATGTCAGTATCGATGTTGAAATGTGTTTAAGCTGAAATTTATCGATGTTAATACTAAAGAAATATTTAAGTTCTCGTTGTTACAGCTGTATTAAATTTAATTTTTGTTGGATTATTCAATGTAGGTGTTATTGAAGCATTTAAACTACTTTGAATTTGCAATGGTGTTTTGAAAAATCGACTTCAACTTTATGTTATATTTTCCATATCGAGGATTTCGATGAATTTTCGTGAAGTGTACTTAAGCTGAATTTTAGAGTGTTTTAGCAGAACTTTGTCGATGTAACTAGTATATAGATATTTCAGCTAGGTATCGTTGTTAAACCTGTATTAAACTCGACTTTTGCCAGACGAAGGGATTGTTTAATCACTTAAACTACTATAATTCTGAAAAGATGTTCTTAAAAATCGAGATTTCGATTAATTTTCGATTCATGGCCGCATGGGTTAATATAAAGTCAATCAATATGGGCGATATTGAAGGATTTAAATCATTTTATTTTTGTAAAGGTGCTCGACCAATAACTTAAGCGATAACTTCATACCGTATATTGCGATAACATTTTTGATATCTGTATGAATACATCGATTATGTTGAAAAAATCGACAAGTTTTTCATTTTAAACAGCAAATGTTACCACAAACTAGATTACGTGCGATAACACAGTAAAGAAATGCAACTACACACATTATACTTAGCTCAATTGATTACACTACACATTTTACTTAGCTCCTCATTCATCCCTTTATCAGAAGTAATTGACAAATTAGCAATCGATTTAGTTTTCCATGTACTTAATACAAAAGAAAATATTTATCGATTTTTGCTATCGATAGTTACTGATAACGACGATGGTCGTTCGATATTTCAATCGATATATTTTCTTAATTTTGCACAAGCTTAGACGAATGAATGACAGTAGGGTGCTTTGAGGATTTCTCATGTAACGTGAAGCCTACTGTCGTTTTCCAAAAACCAAATCGGGAGTGATTTGGAGACTTTATCTGTCAGATCTGACAGATAAATACCCCCGTCAACTTGGCAGCGCTATAACACGAAATTCGATTTTTTTTATGCAAATAATTTGGAAAACATTTGGAAAAATTTGGAAAATGGTTTTCACAATTTGGAAAAGTCCCAAAAAAAAGTTATTAACAATTTAAAATTTGGCGTATACTTGGCAGCGCTAGCAATGAAATTCAGAAATTTTGGTGTCAATCGATCGGGGACAATTTGGAAAAATTTGGAAAACACTTTTCCGAATTTGGAAAACGGTAGTTTTGCTAAAAAATGCTAAAAACATAATACTGGTGAGCCGCTGTACCTTTTTTTATAGGAAAATTGAGTTTTTACAACTAAAACGCTAACAACTTTTCCTCTATACTTTTCTAAATTACAAAACTAGTTTTTTTAGTTTGCAAAAAGCTTGATTGAATTTAGGAAACCAAAACAGTTCATGAAATCTGTGATTTTGGTACTATTATAAATCAAAAATATTTTGTAATGCGTTTTCTAATGGAAAATTGAATCTTTACAACTAAAATGCTAATAACTTTTTTTCTATACTTTCCCAAATTACAAAATTAGTTTTTTTAGTTCGAAAAGAGCTTGATTGAATTAAGAAAATCAAAACAGTTCATGAATTCTGTGACTTTGGTACTATTTTAGTAAAAAATATTTTGTAATGCGTTTTTTAATGGGAAATTGAATCTTTACAACTAAAATGCTAATAACTTTTTTTCTATACTTTCCCAAATTACAAAATTAGTTTTTTTAGTTCAGAAAGAGCTCGATTGAATTTGGAAAAGCAAAACAGTTCATGAAATATTTTGTAATGCGTTTTTTAATGGAAAATTGAATCTTTACCACTAAAATGCTAATAACTTTTTTTCTATACTTTCCCAAATTACAAAATTAGTTTTTTTAGTTCGAAAAGAGCTTGATAAAATTAAGAAAATCAAAACAGTTCATGAATTCTGTGACTTTGGTACTATATTTTAGTCAAAAATATTTTTAATGCGTTTTTTAATGGAAAACTGAATCCTTACCACTAAAATGCTAATAACTTTTTTTCTATACTTTCCCAAATTACGAAATTAGTTTTTTTAGTTCAGAAAGAGCTCGATTGAATTTGAAAAACCAAAACAGTTCATGAAATCTGTGATTTTGGTACTATTTTAGTAAAAAATATTTTGTAATGCGTTTTTTAATGGAAAATTGAATGAAATCTGTTACTTTTGACTAAAAAAGTACCAAAATCACAGATTTCATGAACTGTTTTGATTTCCTAAATTCAATCAAGCTCTTTTCGAACTAAAAAAACTAATTTTGTAATTTGGAAAGGTATAGAAAAAAAGTTATTAGCATTTTAGTGGTAAGGATTCAATTTTCCATTAAAAAACGCATTACAAAATATTTTTTACTAAAATAGTACCAAAATCACGGATTTCATGAACTGCTTTATTTTTCTTAATTCAATCAAGCTCTTTTCAAACTAAAAAAACTGATTTTGTAATTTGGGAAAGTATAGAAAAAAAGTTATTAGCATTTTAGTTGTAAAGATTCAATTTCCCATTAAAAAACGCATTACAAAATATTTTTTACTAAAATCAAAGATTTCATGAAATGTTTTGGTTTTCCAAATTCAATCGAGCTCTTTCTGAACTAAAAAAACTAATTTTGTAATTTGGGAAAGTATAGAAAAAAAGTTATTAGCATTTTAGTGGTAAAGATTCAATTTTCCATTAAAAAACGCATTACAAAATATTTTTTACTAAAATAGTACCAAAATCAGAGATTTCATGAACTGTTTTGGTTTTTCAAATTCAATCGAGCTCTTTCTGAACTAAAAAAACTAATTTCGTAATTTGGGAAAGTATAGAAAAAAAGTTATTAGCATTTTAGTGGTAAGGATTCAGTTTTCCATTAAAAAACGCATTACAAAATATTTTTTACTAAAATAGTACCAAAATCAAAGATTTCATGAACTGTTTTGGTTTTCCAAATTCAATCGAGCTCTTTCTGAACTAAAAAAACTAATTTTGTAATTTGGGAAAGTATAGAAAAAAAGTTATTAGCATTTTAGTGGTAAAGATTCAATTTTCCATTAAAAAACGCATTACAAAATATTTTTTACTAAAATAGTACCAAAATCACGGATTTCATGAAATGTTTTGGTTTTCCAAATTCAATCGAGCTCTTTCTGAAATAAAAAAACTAATTTCGTAATTTGGGAAAGTATAGAAAAAAAGTTATTAGCATTTTAGTGGTAAAGATTCAATTTTCCATTAGAAAACGCATTACAAAATATTTTTGATTTAAAATAGTACCAAAATCACAGATTTCATGAACTGTTTTGGTTTCCTAAATTCAATCAAGCTTTTTGCAAACTAAAAAAACTAGTTTTGTAATTTAGAAAAGTATAGAGGAAAAGTTGTTAGCGTTTTAGTTGTAAAAACTCAATTTTCCTATAAAAAAAGGTACAGCGGCTCACCAGTATTATGTTTTTTGCATTTTTTAGCAAAACTACCGTTTTCCAAATTCGGAAAAGTGTTTTCCAAATTTTTCCAAATTGTCCCCGATCGATTGACACCAAAATTTCTGAATTTCATTGCTAGCGCTGCCAAGTATACGCCAAATTTTAAATTGTTAATAACTTTTTTTTTGGGACTTTTCCAAATTGTGAAAACCATTTTCCAAATTTTTCCAAATGTTTTCCAAATTATTTGCATAAAAAAAATCGAATTTCGTGTTATAGCGCTGCCAAGTTGACGGGGGTCAGATAAATTCTCCAAATCACTCCCAAACATGTTCCAAAATGCGGTTTGGAGACACTTTTTGGAGTGAATTTTTCACTCCCGTTTCAGTTTGGGTGCAAGGGAGTGAATACCAATACATAAACAAACTGTCATCATGACTGTTTGTCAAAGCAAGCCGCAGTTTCTATTTAATTTTTGTCAGCTCCAAAAGCCCGCGATAGTTAATAAATTTTCTTTAGAAAACCATTAAATAATTTTTAAAATTCAAGTGAACGATTCTTAGACTTGTTTTCTGCTTTAACGTGAAAGAAAAAATCTAGCAAGTGTACCACTACCAATGCAATCACTCCAAATCTGTCACTTCGCTTAAAACGAATTCCAAAATAAAACGAAAAAGGAGTGAAAGAGTGAATTTGTTTTTGGAAAACGACATACGTGAGGTCGACGCGGCGCGACGCTCTATTGTGTTTTGGCTTTTAAAAATAACTAAAATGGAAATATACATAATTTGGAAGTAGTAAATGTGTTTTCAATTGAAAGAAATATGCTGTGTTTTCCTTTTTTGTAAATTGGTTTCTTACAAGTTTTCCAGCTGGGAAGCGTTTTTGATTTTCAACTTACTTACAATCCAAACGCCTTCCACATGATCAGCTGATCATGACAGATTGGTATTTGAATAAAAATTCTGGTTTTGCTTTCAAATTTAAATTGTTTCTGAATAAAAAAACCAAAATGAATAGTTTTCCTTTGTTGATTGCGTTGAGAAATAGTGGTGAAAGTGAGGACAACGAAGTTCAGAGGATATCAGATACAAAAAAAATTAATCTGATAAGAGAAAGAAGAAGGATTAGAGATAATTCAAAACCTTTACAACTACCAGAAGCGAAGTAAGTACAAACACAGATAACTTTATTTTAATCATCTAATTTGTTTACATTAGGTTTGATTTTCATTAGGATTTTCGATCATTCTTGCCCGTTTGACTTGCCCCTGTCTGAACACCAGAGATAAGAAATTAATTAGATGGCAAACCTTTACTTCTCTTGCCCCGCAATAACCATTTGCTTACATTGTTGTTTTTGTAATCACATCCTCTGTCTGTGAATAAGTGGAAGCTGTACTCAAAGTGGTAGTACTGAGATTTGCTGTACTCAAAGTGGTAGTAGTGAGATTTTGTGTAAAGTAAAGGTGGAGTGGAAGCTGTACTCAAAGTAGTAGAGGTGATTTTCGGTAAATCAGCTTGTAGGCAGTTTCAATGGGTGTGTGAAGTTTGCGATCTAATTAATTTCTTATCTCTGCTGAACACCACAGATAAGAAATTAATTAGATGGCAAACCTTTACTTCTCTTGCCCCGCAACAACCATTTGTTTACATTGTTGTTTTTGTAATCACATCCTGTGTCTGTGAATACGTGGAAGCTGTACTCAAAGTGGTGTAGTGAGATTTGCTGTACTCAAAGTGGTAGTAGTGAGATTTTGTGTAAAGTAAAGGTGGAGTGGAAGCTGTACTCAAAGTAGTAAAGGTGATTTTCGGTAAATCAGCTTGTAGGCAGTTTCAATGTGTGTGTGAAGTTTGCCATCTTATTAATTTCTTATCTGCTGAACACCGTCATTTGACGTTTAATATTTTTTTATTAGCGCAGTTCACACTGTTCAACTAGTTGGGCGGAATTGGTTTGATGCATAGAGTGGAAGAGAACAAAAGTGAAACCGCTTACTTCTCTTGCCACAAAACTTCCATTTGCTTATTGTTGCTTTTGTAACACAATATATAAATTTAAACCGACTAAAATAGTACCAAAGTCACAGATTTCATGAACTGTTTTGGAATTCCAAATTCAATCAAGTTTTTTCAAATTTCAAAAAACTAATTTTGTTATTTGTAGTATAGAGAAAAGTTATTAGCATTTTAGTTTTAAGAACTTAGTTTAAGATTTCTTGGTGAATACCACCCTAAATTTTCCAATAAAAAAAGGTACAGCGGCTCACCAGTATTATGTTTTTTACATTTTTTTGCTAAACAAGCGTTTTCCAAGTTCGGAAACGTGTTTTCCATTTTTTTCCGAATTGTTCCCGATCGATTAACACCAAAATTTCTCATTGATAGCGCTGTCAAGTCTACCCCAAATTTTAAAATGCTTATAACTTTATCGGGGACCTTTCCAAATTGCAAAAACTGTTTTCCCAATTTCTCCAAATGTTTTCCAAATTTATTTTGTGCAAATAACAAAATAATTTTAATTCAGTATTATAGCGCTGCCAAATTGACGGAGGTGACAAGCAGTCAGACGACAGTTTGTTTATGTAGTGCACTCCCTTGCACCTAAACAGAAACTGGAGTGAAAAAATCGCTCAGAAAATTTCCTCCAAACCGCATTTTGGAAAACGTTTTGGAGTGAATTGGAAACTTTTGTCGTTTTCCAAAAACTAAATCGGGAGTGAATTGGAGAGTTTTTATGTCAGATCTGACAGATAAAGTCTCCAAATCACTCCCAAACGTTTTCCAAAATGCGGTTTGGAGGCAGCTTTTGGAGTGATTTTTTCACTTCCGTTTCTGTTTAGGTGCAATGGAGTGAACACCAATACATAAACAAACTGTCATCCTGATTGCTTGTCAAAGCAAGCCGCAGTTTCTACTTAATTTTTGTCAGCTCCGAAACCCCGCGATAGTTAATCACCCCTGTTATGGAATCCGGCGAATGCTTTTGAGCGTGAGTTTCAACCATTCGCGAAAATAAATTTTGCTATTATGGATTTCGACGAATGGAGTTGAATGAATGTCGGTAACATAACTTGCACTACCGACTTTTTTCTTCAACTTATTTGGTATTAGTGAATTCGCAAACCATTTGCACTCCATATATTTTTTTCCATTTCACATTCGCAACATTTTTGTAGCGAATCGAAATTCGTTAAGACAAAAACTTACCAGAAAACAACAAACAAAACATGGAAAGTGCAAATGTGTTAGTTAAAATTTATGATAAGGAATGTTCAGGTATTTATTTTACTTCTTTTTAAGAAAGCGGACCACAAATAGGGAACAATTTCGTAAAATAGTTGAGCTGAAGAAAACTGAGCCCGATGTTGCAAAAAACTTAACAAAAAAGTATTCGGAGCAGCAACAATTTCGGAAAGGCTGCTAACACCACTGAATAGCATGGATTCACCATTTATGGAAATTTTCAAATGGAAAAAAGGGTTTAAAAATAATTATGGTTTGTATGCAATCTAATGAGTTTTTTATTTGAATGTAGGCTCTCATCCGAAACATCCAAAATACTCTTATTTTGGTAGCGTAATTCTATTCGAGTATATCTCGATGAGTCTTCTCTTATATCAAAATAATATGCAATTGAATCCACTATAAATATCACTTTTAACTTAAAACTGAAACTTGCTTTATTTTAATTTCAAATTTGTTTGCATATCAAGTTAAATGAATTTTTTCGGAGTATACAAATTTACCGCGAATAATGTCAACTCCCCGGGAGTAAAATCCTGCGAATTACATAATAGTCATGAATAAATTTTCTTTAGAAAACCATTAAATAATTTTGAAAATTCAAGTGAACGATTTTTAGTCTTGTTTACTGCTATAACATGAAAGAAAATATTTAGCAAGTTTACCACTACCAATGCAATCACTCCAAATCTGTCACTTCGCTTAAAACGAATTCCAAAATAAAACGAAAAAGGAGTGAAAGAGTGAATTTGTTTTTGGAAAACGACATTTATCTGTCAGATATGTCACTCCAACTCTCCAATTCACTCAGGATTTTCATTTTGGAAAACATTATGTCAATTTCCTAAACTAAAATCTGGATTGAATTGGAGAGTTGGAGTGACAGATTTGACGTTTCTGGTATTGCTTAAATTTCAAAAAGAAATCACTCCAACTCCCCAATTCACTTCCTATTTTAGTTAAGGAAATCGACATTAGTGTTCGATGTCAAATCAAATCCAGAGCAGGTGTTGACAGATAATATCAGTGCGTTGACATTCCCCGTGCGCACTGGAGCACTGCACATTGAACACACCATTACGTCGATTTTTACAATAAAGGCTATGGCCCAATGACTCCGTCAGACTTCAACTTCAACTTCAACTTCAACTTTAAAATATGTGAAAATTTTGGATGGCCCAATGAATCCGTCGCGTTAATGCACTTTTGTTACACAGAGCACCATGTGTGTGAGCATGTGTGTCTACCAACCAATAAAAAATACCAATAGCAAATGTCAAAGTCGTTAAGTGCTTTGATATTAAAAATGTTTTAATCTCAACGCCGCCACGGACGTCACGCACGTTGCCTATGGGCCATTCCCCATAAGAATACATGTGTTTTAATCGAGTTGTCAGTTGTGACCGCTGAAGTCGAACGCGTGACGGAGTGATTGGGCCACAGAGTATAACCAGAGAGTCCACTTCAGCAAGGTAGTGCGTTTTGCCTACAAGCTAAACTAAACCGGATGACCCCACCCGGATGATCTCACTGGCCTTCACTTCCCACAGATCAAAGTCAGTTGAGTTTGAAAAGTAAAAAATTTTTTTTTGGTTGCAAAAAAAATCGATAATTTTTAATTTTCATAGTCCCTGTCCACACGTGTTATTCCAATAACGTTATACCGGTCGTTTCTGGGCAAAAGGGGTGAGGAAGAAAGAGGTTGGATGCGCAAAACGAAATCAGATTTATCTGCCTAAGCAGTACACTTGGCGTGTCCAGACGGGTTATACTCATAACGTTTAGCTTTTTTTAATACACTTTCCAACACAAAATGGAGAACTAGTGCGAGGAATTATAACAACGTGTAGACACCTACCGTTAACAGCATAACGTTATTGAAATAACCCGTCTGGACAGGCACATACAGCCTAGAATTTAGAAAAATGAATTTAAGTTGCAGGAAATAACTTTTTTTTCCATTTTGACCAGTATTTCACTGAAAAAGACAAAAATTAGTAAAAAATTTCATACCGATGCAGGCGTTTTGTTAAGTTTTTACAGTTCATATTAGTGAGCACAGAGCCTCAAACTCAGAAATAGGACGCCATATTGAAAAATTTTTTGCGGGTGTTTCAGATTGAAGGGGTGGAAGTGGATACTCTGTTTTGTCTACTCTGTGGATTGGGCCATAGCCTTAATTTGAGTTCAACTTTGATTCGATTACCCGTGAAAATGGGATATATGTCGTTGGTTGAACTCATGCAAACTATTGTTTTATTTTATGATTAATAGCAAACTGAAATGATTGTTTTGTATTTTGGGCAGCCGCAGATGCAGTTGAGTTTATTTAATTAGGGAAGAGTTTGGTGAGTGCGTTTGCTTGTTACAGATTCATTTTTTGAATACTGTTAATTACAATCCAGTTACTTTTCTAAAAATTTGCCAAACAAATTCAAGCTGAATCGATTTAAGGCAAACATACCAAAAACCGTGAACGTCACTGCACCCCCCATTGTCAATGTTGATGATCTCGAAGAAATAGGTATATTAACAGAGATTCAAACAAATGATTTATTTGTCTTCATTTGATATATAATGTCTTTATGGTTGTATTAATAGTGTGTTTGTTTTTTTAATAGGCAATGATATCGACCTGGACGAGGAGGATTTACTAGACGAAAAACATTTTGTGCTGTTTTAATTTCCATCGCCTTAAGCAACTACCATGCCAACTGAATTTTCTATCGAAAGCATCAATGAATACTTTACAAAACTAAACCCCATAGCCGAAAAAATATCCCTTGATATCGATGAAACTAAATCATCATATGAACATATCTGGACCAAGCTAAATCTAAACGAGCATAATGAAATAATCAACGAAACTTTAATAAAACCCGAAATTTCTCTGCGGTATTTTGATAATTTTTCTATAACAACAACCGCATCCTCACTCTCACTATCATCAATTGGAACTTTAAATAAATGTGATGCAACGCCAAATAACCGTATCACGCAACAGCCAAATAATCATCACCATTACTTGCCTACACGTCGTTTCTATGATTTCGATGGACGAAATTTATCCACCTATTCTGAACAAAAAGTCGGACTTAAAATAACCCAAGATGACATATTGGGGACGTTCCGAGACGCACATTCCATGCCGTTTAGTTACAAAACTAAATCTCAAATCAATTTGAAGCTATTTCTGGATGAAGAAGCTAGTTTACCATTGCAACAAAAAAAAACTTTTATAGCTGAAGCTATACCAAAACCTCTAGTAAACTTTAACGAATACAAAAGGACGACTCCTCCTTCTGAAGCAGACGCTTTAAAAATTTCTGTAGCAACGTTTAAAAAGCTTCAAATCGAACTGGCTAGCAATCTTTCGAATCGCAACAACAAAATTGATTCGGTTCCCGCCGAAAACGAAGCCTACATCGGTCAAAATTTAAAACTGTTTAATAAAACTGATGCAAAATATAAGCGATTCTATGATGAGTCGGTTGCAGCGCGAGAAGATGGTATTGCGCATCAAACGTCAAATCAAGAGCCTAGTCTACTGAAGCTTATATCGAAAAATGGGAAGTCAAAAAAGTACAACTACAACGGAGTTGGAGGAGACGTTGATGATGAATACGAAAGGGTAAATTTAATGTTGAATTGTTGCAGCAATTCGACTGGTGGTTTGACAACATCATCATCATCAGCTCCTTCTGAAGATGACGAAAAGACTCTTTGCGAGGATATAAAATCTTTAATAGAGAACGACGGCTTGCGCAACGGATTTGATTTTTTAAATAATTGGTGAGGCATAGCTTTCAAAATAAATTTTGTGTCTATCTACTTACATCTTAGCTCGAAAATGCAAAAAACATAAAAAAATCAAACGTAGCTTTTCTTGTATACTAAAGGCGAGCATAACCCAGTTTATTTTTTTAAAGAAATTTTTTTCAGTTACAACTGTAGTTATACAAAATTCGATCAAATATTAAACTATTCTCTATTATAAGAAAACATTTTTGATTTTGTTCGTTTTTTACATATGTATATGAAATAAATAAGCCATAATAATTAAGACTGATATCCGTTATTGTTGTTTAATTTTAAGGTATAATATATTTGAATTGATATGAACCTGACAAGCCTTATTAGATCTGATGGCGTGTGAGTGTTAAGCCAAACTGCTTCTTTGGCGTTACCAAAATTGATCCCGAATCGTATCGGGCATTGCATTGATCCCGAATCGTGGGGCTTTTGCAAAAGTGCTGGCAAAATTCAATTTTCGTGGGTTCTTCAAATCCAAAGCCAATTTAATTACTGGATTCAGAAATATTGGAAAATCGGTCGAATATCGAAAAAGTCAAAGTTTCTTTATATTTAGTATAAAAAAATTTTAGGTTTTCTGAAAATGTTCAGAGTTTCAGCGTTAAAATCTAAAAACTATTTAAAAATTTTTAGTTTTTTTTGTTTGAGTTTTTAAAAAGGATTATTTGTAATACAATTATCATCAGATTTGTTTTTATTTTTATCACAAATTTTCAAGATTTTCCAAAATTTGTTTTGGCTAAATTTTTCGACTTTGAGTTGAGTTATAAGAAGTCCTTACGAGTACTTGGTCTAAGCCCAACGGAAATTTAATCTTTGACTATTAAAAAAGGACATGTAAGATAGAGAAGATCTTAACTATTGTTGCGGTTACCTGAAAAAGAAAAAGAAAAAAACAATAAACACAAAACGTAAACGATAGAACTATGTTTATAAAAGAAAACAAACTCCCGGGATGGAGATGGAAGGGTGATATCTGATATTCCTCTTTTAGGATGTTGTACTGAGGTAGGGTTCTAGCCTGAAAAGGAAGATGAAAAGAAATAAAAATAATGAAAAATAAAGGGATGACGATACGAAATAAACTAAAAACTTAGAATTGAAAACTCCTGTGTGAGGAATATGACAGCCATAGGAAATGTTTTTTTTTGGTAGTTGGACGTCAGAACATAGAATTAGTTGATTTTTTTGTTGCTTGTGAGGTCGTTTCCTGAGGACAAGATCCCCCCCATTCCGACGAGTTAAGCCACGCTTAGCAAGCAGGCCATGTTCCTCAAGAGCGATACATTCCCCTACCTTTCGATCACAGATCCGTTTCCTTACCTAATCCTTCTTTTTCCGGTTACCTCGACATCACCTCCTTATCCCCTCCACTCCTACTAGCTAGCAACACTATTTCTGAAATAAAGAAATTCAACCGCCAGTGTTTGTAATTTTTTTAAAAGATGATTGTTTTTATTCAATTATGGTTTTTCACATACACAGGGTGTTTTGCGTAGGGTGTGACAAAAGCTCAATACAGATAGGTTTGGTCATCGTATCGGAAGGTGGTCTATCTCACTCCGTTTATAGTCTATTGATTATGTCGTAAAAAAGGGCATATAAAGGAACTCTAAATTGAATGGACTTTTATTGCATGAATCAATTAATGGGTAATTTTAAAGAAAAAACCAAAAGTGCTATTGAATTAGAGGGTGCGATTCGGAGATATGGGTTCTAAACCATCTTCATTCGTTTTTTAAATATATCTCGTAAACGAAACAAAATTTTGATGCACGTTTTAGTAGAGAGTAAATTTTTCCATCGAAATATTTCTTTTGAAAAATTATAAAAAAAAATTTTTATCCAAAATATTAAAAATTAAAATAAATATAATATAAATAAAATTTTTGAAGTTTGTCAGTTTTTTTAATGGCATTTCTTTCTGGTTGCAGATAGGTATAGACAATGCTCCATAGAAAAGAAAGTAAATAAAATTTCCTTTAAAATGCTATATTAGAGAACATTCTATGTTTGAAATTCACCGAAATATTGTCACTTGAACATAGACATTTATCGTTGTTTTTCATCCTTTTTATACTGACTGCATTTACTCTTATCTGAGGACAATTTATTGTCGACGACGATATTGTTGAAATGGACGAACTTATCTCGCTAAGTGGCAAAATAGCCTATGTGCCGCCAATTAAACTCTTACAAAAGTCACATGACTATGTTCACTAAATGATGAAATCATTAGACATAAAAGACTATTCTATTAAAAAGCTATTAATCGGAATTCGAATTAATTGTGATAACCCCGAATCATATGAAAAAGTGTTATCTAAATTAAAAAACGAAAATTGTCAATATTTTACGCACGATCTTAAAAGTGCCAAAGACTTTAAAGTGGTACTTTACGGTTTAGGTGAAATTAATGAAGTAAAAACCGAATTAATTAAACTCGCTTTCGTGTTTAGAGGTTAAATCCATAACAAAAAATACGATTCTTACACAGACACCTTTCACAATGTTTCCCTTCAAAATGGTTCAATTAAGCTCATTGACTTAAAAAAAAAATTATCGCTCTGTGTTTCATACACAGATTAATTGGAGCTTCCAAAGAACTCTAATGTGAAGGGATCGCACTAGTGATCATTTCTCATCTCGTACTCTGATAATTGAACACTCCCAACATGCCTCATATGCACAAACATACATATTCTTTAAAAGAGCTAATGACCAAAGGCAAGCGCCAACAAAGTATGTATGTACATACATGAATACACTTTGCAATGAGCTAATGACCGAAGGCAAGCGACACACAGAAAATGATATCGCTAAGGGTTCATGTTACGAACAAATGTACTCTGGATACATACTGTGTGGTCTACATTTATTAATAGCCATACATTCGAACGTTGAAGCGATAATGCTGATATGGCGATATGCTGGCATGAGGTGTGAAGTGATTGAGGTTCAATTATCAAAGGTCGGGAATTTAGGAAAATTATTGTGTATAAAAGACGAAGGAAAAGTGAAAATAAATGTTGTCTATTCCAAACCAGCAACCAGTGCATTTGTTTTTTCAAGAGCAACTCGCTCAATTAACTTTTGCATTTCCCTTCGCTCCCCGGATTATTCCATTTTTAAAAGCAACACGCTTAGATTGCAATAATCCTAAAACTCTGCTCGCTCTATTATATAGCGTTATCGCTTATAGAGGCAAACGACGGCGCAATAGCCAACGTTTTGAGTACGAGACTCTCCGCCTAAGAAAAGACATACGAACCTAATACGAAAGATCTAGAGGAGATCTTTGCATGGCGACCGTGACAGGACATGATTTCCCTTTGAAAAGTCTTTTGAATTGACAGAAAATCTTCACTGCATGGTTTACGTACTGCAGCATCAAGCAATTGCAGTGGATCCCAATTTTTCCAGTTTCTATACGATAAAAGGAATTCTAACTGCAACAAGTGGCCGGACACCGATGTCATAACCATTTTGAGTTGGTTCCTCGAACTGGTGTCTCAAACTCATATATTTTGTTATAGACTGAAAGTCCTTCCCAGCGTCTAGCCCAGCATGGGAGGGAAGGAAAGTAAAGAAGTTATCAACACGGGTCCCCAAATTCTAAACGCCTCGAACATCGGTCAAAACTCAATAGACCACACCTCCATCATATTAGGGCTAATGTTCGTTACCGCACTATTGGTTGGACTAGCGTACCTAGGAGTGCAACACTTTCGAAGAAAGCTAATTGCCGACGTCACCGACCACCTCGAACGCCGAAATGCCAAGGTATAATACCTAACGGCCAACATAATTATTTTTATCAATAGGAATTGTAATAGTTAACAAAAAAAAAAATATATATATACATACATAGCGCATACTTAAACTAAAAAAAAAAAATTTTTTGTAGTTGCATATTTTTCTGCTAACGGCTCTCTCTCTCGTTTTTTTTTCTTTCTAATTTTGTCCATAGACCAAGTGTCCAATGAGTTTGGCTAATTTAGAATTAGTATTGAGTCAACTCAACCAAATTTATGTGAATTTAAAGAAATCTCCCAATCGTACTAGGACACCCGCCAAAGCAGAAGAAAAGCTTCAGCAAATTAGTGGTCTTTTCGAAGCTTTCTCGGAACATTTCAAAGAAATTAACCAGAACGAGATTTCTGAGTTAGAAAGAGTTCAATTAAAGCGAATATAAAATATCCTTTACCAAACGCCATATACACAGCGGGGATAGAAAACGGCATTTATGTACAAATATTACTCAACAATAACAAACCCGTACGATGCTTAATAGACACAGGTGCATCTATCTGCGTAGTAAAAAACTCTGTAATTGAGGGAAACATTTCAATAGACAAGAAAAACATTACCACCATCATAGGCATATCCGGAGACCTAACATCAAAAGGCTCATGTATCAACACATTAAACCTCGAAGGTAACAGCATTAAGTATGAATTTCATGTAGTACCTGATTCATTTCCAATACACGTTGACGGAATCCTCAGAGCAAACTTTTTATCTGAATTCGGAGCAATAATCGATCTTGAAAATTTATTTTTGAAATTGAATATACACCATAGACAAATATCCATACCAATACTATCACACCATAGCTTGAACACCGTAATCATATCTCCAAGATGCGAAGCAACCTACTGGTTAGAAACAAAACACATTGAATCTAGAATATTTCACCCCCAAGAGTTGTGTGAAGGTGTTTTCATGGCCAGATCAATATCACAGGCCAAAGAAGGAAAAATACCCATTCGAATTCTAAACACCCGCGAAACAAGCGTAAGCCTTAAGTGGGCAGAACCAATATCACAATCCGCCTCGACAAACGAACTCGTCTCACCAGACAACCTGAAAAATACCGTATCACATACCAGAGCTAAGAAAATATTGAGCGAAATAAATTTCGACACCCTGAACAATGAAGAAAAAGCCGAAATTAAAGCGATAGTCACTAAATATCAAGATATCTTCCACCTAGAAGGTGACAAACTTACGCACAGTCATTTAGGACAAGCGGAAATTACCTTAAAGGAAGGAGCTACGCCAAAATATACCAAACCGTACCGACTTCCGCATACACAAAAGCAAGACATAAAAACAGAAATAGACAAAATGATAGAAAACGACATAATCGAACCATCTGTCTCTGCATGGAACTCTCCAATCCTCATTGTACCAAAGAAAAAGGATTCCATTACGGGCCTACAAAAGTTCCGTATGGTAATTGATTACCGAAACGTTAATGAACGAATAGAGGACGATAAGTTTCCATTAACTAATATAAGTGACATCTATGACATGGTAGGAGGAGCAATGTATTTTTCGTGTATTGATTTAAGCCAAGGTTATTACCAAATGGAACTTGAACCTAAAAGTAGACCTATGACAGCATTTTCAACGGAAGATGGTCATTTTCAGTTGAAACGACTTCCGATGGGACTTAAAATATCTCCCAGTAAATTTTCAAGAATGATGTCCATTGCGATGGCTGGACTCACTTACTCACGCTGCTTTGTCTACCTAGATGACCTAATAGTTTTTGGCAAAAGCCTTACCGATCACAACAAAAATCTGATCGATGTATTTAATCGACTAAGGGAAGTAAATTTAAAAATACATCCCGGTAAATGTGCTTTTCTAAGAAAAGAAGTTCTTTATCTAGGACATGTAATTTCCAGCAAGGGAATACATCCAGATCCCGAAAAATCAGCTGCTATGCATAATTATCCAACCCCCACGAACGCTGACGAAGTAAGAAGATTCGTAGCCTTCGCAAATTATTATAGAAAATTTATACCCAACTTTGCTACAATAGCCATTCCTCTCAATAGATTACTTAGAAAAAATGTAGATTTCAATTTTGACCAAAACTGTGAAAAATCCTTCCAACTTTTAAAAACAATACTTACTAGCCCGCAAATTCTACAGTTCCCAAATTTCAAAGAAGAATTCATATTACATACAGATGCCTCAGGCTTTGCCTTAGGGGCGGTACTTTCAAATTTCAATGAAAAACCTATAGCTTATGCTAGCAAGACTCTAAATAAAGCCGAAAAGAATTATAGTACAATTGAAAAAGAGTTGCTAGCCATAGTATGGGCAGTAAAGCATTTTCGACCATACCTCTTTGGAAGAAAATTTAAAATAATAACTGATCACAGACCCCTTGTATACCTTTTTTCCCTAAAAGAACCTTCTAGTAGACTAACCAAATTCAGATTACTACTTGAAGAATACAATTTTTACGTTGAATATAAACCAGGAAAAGATAATTGCGTAGCTGACGCCTTAAGTCGAATATAATTAGACTCCGACAACCTAAAACAACTCCAAATATGCGTAGTCACAAGATCACAAACACAGGCAGAAAAATCGGTTCAAGAAAATAAGAGACAAGAAACAGAAACGGAAGAAAATAATCGTATAATCACTGAATTGCTTAAGCCACCAGAGAATGAGCATAAAATAATTGAGCTTAAGATATGTAACAGTTTCGAGGACGACGAATATCAAAAAGATATAGATATAATCCTGGGACCAAACAAAGCGTTGGCATACATCCCAGAGATGAATTGTATACTCCTAAGAAAGCCCAAGGATAGCACTACCGCCCGATCGACATCATTTTGCGATTTGTTGTCGAGGGACGTGCATTAAATCTGCGGACTATTATCAATTAATAAATTATACATTACAAAAGAAGAAATTAAGAAACTCGCAGACGGCCGTCGAGAATACACAATTCACGAGTTACAGAAAGTCTTAGGAGAAATGTTTAAAAATAGTAATGTAAAGGTGCACCTCATAAATAAATGTATTGAAATAACAGATCCTCACAAGAAGAAACTAATACTCAATGATTACCACATATTACCAACAAGTGGACAAGCAGGAATAAACCGCATGCTTAAAACGATTAAACAAAAATATTTCTGGACTGGAATGCAAAATGATATAGCTACCTATGTAAAACATTGCCCAGTGTTATGTTATTGATATTCAACAACATGAAATTAACCTACTTGGCCCGTGTAAGGCGAGAACCCTAGTTCTGGTCAGGGGCACCCGACCACCAATGTACATTTGGATCCATACACATGGATCCAAGATTATTCGAAATTATTGGGGAAAAGGAAGGGGGAAAACCAGCGGATAAAGGCACACTGGGGCCAATTAATATGAGAGGCGACGAGGCCTACTTAGCAGAGATACCATTTGGTATCTCTGAATGTACCTGAGAAATTCAAACAAGATGGGGTTATTTGTTACAAAAGAACTTACTTCTTTATTATTGTTGATTGAATAAAATGTAAAACTTGATAGTAACTGACTGTTATTGACTGTCGCTGATTCTGACTGTTACTGATTCTTTTGTGACTTCATTTTTCATTTACTATTTATACCAAATTAATTGTCCATGAATTGTTATCGATGTTATCGACATCAATTCATTTTCTGCTAAGCCAAGAATTTACTTTAATTGTTTTGCAAGAATTTGCAAAAACGAATTTCGTCACTGCCCGACTTTCATGAGTGCAATTCAACTCGTCAGCATTAGGTCTTCGACCTGTTGTTGGTTCATATGGTGGTCATATGAACCAGCAACTAGGTTTTTATTATTCTTTTTGCCCTTCCGTTTCGGTTTGGTGACAAACCGATGACCGGGCATTTGTGAAGTATTAATGGTCTATCAAGCGTGCTCGTTTGTTTGTTTACAAACGAACCGCTTGATGACCTTGATTCGTATGTATGCTTTATTTTTGAATCAGTTTGAGGTGGGTTATGGTTTATTGTGTTGTTTGAGTTTTTTATGAAACTCTTAATGCGTTTCTCATACAACACAACACCTCCCCCCCTCAAAACCGCGATTTTTGTTTAGAAGAGACAAAAATTGCCAATCGAGTTTACCGCCCACATGAGAGTCAGACGGATTTATACAAAAATGTTTGTTAATATTATCATATGCCGAAATATCTACAGAAGGTATTCTTGGCTCAGCATTCCAGACAAAAATTTGGAAATTCTTAAAGTAATCTTATAAATTAACACGGAAGAAAAAAAAAACTATAAAATAATTCTTAATTGTAATCCTCCAGTCAATGTAGTTGTTTCCAGGGGGGATCGACCGGTAGTGGTTTCTAGAAGTTGTTTTCTTCGGGTGTAATGGTACCTGGACGACGTCGGTTTCATTGGGATTTCCTTCGCTTTTTGGTTAATTTTATAAAATTTTGAAATATCATTATGTATTTTGATTAATATTATAAAATATCTTTCCTATTTTATATATATTTTTTTTTTTTTTTTTTGTGTTCTTAACTATTTTCATTAAAATTAAAAATGTTTTTAAATGTATAACTTTTTATTTTACTTACATTTGGTAGGTATTGTATCTCTAGTAAAATTTGTTTAATCAATGGGAAAAATATCTTTTAAATGTATAGTTTTCGATTTTACATAAATAATAGAATTTATTTTGTGTACTTTTAACTTAAATATTATAAGTTTTAAAACAATTTTCTTCTTATAGTAATAGAAGTCTATTATACTCTTTATTTTTTGATTTCTTTTTATTTAATTTTAGTGTAGTTGTAGCTTAACTGTTATAATTTTTATTTACATTAGTTTTCTTCTTATAGTAGTAGAAGTCTATTGTAGTCTTTATTTTTTGATTTCTTTTTATTTAATTTTAGTGTAGTTGTAGCTTAAATGTTATAATTTTTATTTACATTAGTTTTCTTCTTATAGTAGTAGAAGTCTATTGTAGTCTTTATTTTTTGATTTCTTTTTATTTAATTTTGGTGTAGTTGTAGCTTAAATGTTATAGTTTTTATTTACATTAGTTTTCTTCTTATAGTAGTAGAAGTCTATTGTAGTCTTTATTTTTTGATTTCTTTTTATTTAATTTTGGTGTAGTTGTAGCTTAAATGTTATAATTTTTATTTAAATTAGTTTATTGTATACTTTGCTTTTTTATTTCTTACTAAGTTTCTTAATAGAATCTCTTAATATATATTTATAGTAACTCAAGATTAAGCTTATTTTATCATAAAACATGGTTTTAAAATAATTTTTTTTTTTTTGTGTTTTTTATTTAAAAATGGTTTTTAAGTTTTTAAAATGGGTGTCATAAATTTTCAATATAATTTTAGCAATCTTAATAACTTTTAGATGAACTTTTACTTGTATTATGTTTAAAGCTTTGACGGGGTGTAAGGGTTTGTTTGTGTATGAAATGTTGTGTATACTTTAAGTATTTTAAGTGGAGGTATGTTGTATATCAGTTGGGTGTGTAAAATTGTTTTGGGGCTCACTATCTTTTTTTTATATATGGTGGCGCTTTAATTCTTTTCCTTAATTTTTTTTTTATGTATTTTATAATTCTTTTTTTTTTTTTTTTTTGAAAGCTTAGATTAAGCTTATTTTATCATAAAACATGGTTTCAAAATATTTTTTTTTTTTTTTTTTTTTTTTTAAACATGGTTTTTATTATTATTATTATTATTTTTTTTTTTTTTTTAGATTTTGTATCGAAATCCGGGATAATCCCGAATCTCCCTTCAGCGTTTCTGTGAATTTCTTCACATCGTCCTCTTTGGCTGGCAATTTTATTTTCTTAGTCATGTAGCTGTATTTCTTCTTCTTGTATGTTTATTATTGCTGATTGACTATCGTTCAACAAAATCGGAAACAAATGGATTTGTTCAAGTGTAAATGCTTTAATGTTAAAAAGTGGAAGTATTATGCGTATTATCAATTTTCCTCTCATTGGTTGTGTTTTAATTTGAAATGTTTTACCTAATATTTCCGTTAGTTTTTCTTTGTTGGGAATTGTGTTCTGAGGGCATGCTTTCATATATAAATCTGTTAGATCTGCCGATGTTATCAGAAGTGGATGAATTTGGTTCTGTCTTGTGGAGGATATTATGTCCAAAACTACCTGTTGTCTACTCTGAATCTCTATTATCAATAGTAAAAGAGTTTCTAAAATTGTTTGCACCTCATTTTCTTGCATTATTTCGGTGTTAATTTTTTCGTTTAATTGGTTTATTTCAGTAAAAAAATTGTTTGCAGATTCTATTTTATTTCTACATTAAATTCCGTAGTGATTCATTACTCCAAAAAAAAATCATTGGGCTAATGGTTACTACTATTACAAAAAAAACAGACAGCAATTGCTGATTTATACAAAAGTTTTGTTTCGTATTTTCGGTTTTCGTTCAAGAGGTTTAGTGGTCGTGAATGTAATTTGATCGTTTATTGAAACTGTTTACTGTTGCGCATTTGGCGTGTGTCGTTGATTTTTATCATGTTAATTTCAATGCGGTCTTTCTTTGTCCCTGTCCACACGTGTTATTCCAATAACGTTATATCGGTCGTTTCTGGGCAAAAGGGGTGAAGAAAGAGGTTGGATGCGCAAAACGAAATCAGATTTGTCTGCCTAAGCAGTACACTTGGCGTGTCCAGACGGGTTATACTCATAACGTTATGCTTTTTTTAATACACTTTCCAACACAAAATGGAGAACTTGTGCGAGGAATTATAACAACGTGTAGACACCTAGCGTTAACAGCATAACGTTATTGAAATAACCCGTCTGGACAGGCACTTTGATGAATTTGAACATGTGTTATTAAATGAATGTGAAATTCAAGAAGTGGTTTTAGGTAGTGACCTTGATATTTATTATTGTTATAAAATTTTTTTTTTTTCAAATCGACAGTTTTCGATTTTAAGGTAGGTTCAGTTTCTTTTACTTTTGCCTTGCCATTTTCACTTTATGAATGAAATGGAAACATGAATAAAGACTTTCGTGGGGTTAGTAATATGCATTTGTAGTCATTGTATATATTTTTGGTTTTAGGGGAGCGTTGCTTAGTAAAAAAAAATTTATAGTAGGAAAAAGAGTAGCTGTTATTCGTAATAATGTTTGAGACGATTATTATGAATGGTTACCTGTTTTTTCTTAATTAATATTACACTATCTGTGGGACTCGTAATTTGTACAACAGGATATGGTCCTGTCCATATTTCAGATAATTTGTGTTGTCTATTCTCGTTTTTCAATAGTACTTTGTCTCCTACGTGAAAAGTTATAGTTCTTATTTTATTGTCGTAATAATTTTTTGAATTCTTTTTACTAATAATCAAATTTTTCCTAGCTAAAGAATGTATTTTCTGTAACTTATACCGTAAAGTGTAATAGTAATTTTCGTGGTCGTATATTGGTTCGGGTTCTTTTTTAAGGTTTGAAGGTATGTCGGAAGTGAAACCAAAAAGACAGTCCATAGGGGTAAATTTAGTCCCCTCATGAATGCTGTTGTTATAAACAAGCGCGGCGGTTCTAAGAAATTGATCCCAAGATCTTGGGTTTTCATCGCAGATCGTTCTTAAATATTCTACTAGTGGTCTATGTGCCCTTTCCAATGCACCATTCGATTGAGGGTGATAGGCTGTAGTTTGCAGTTTTTCAATTTTAAGTAATTTGCATACTTGTTTAAATAACTTGCTTAAGAAATTTGTCCCTTGGTCTGTAACTAGTTTGTTGGGTATTCTGTATCTTGTTATGATTTGTTCAAAAAATATCTGGGCTATTGTTACGGCTTCCTGGTTAGGTATTGCGTAGAAGTCTACGTATTTAGTCAAGTTATCTTGAAACGTCAAAATGTACTTGTTTCCTGAGTATGATTCTTGCAGTGGTCCTACTATGTCTAAATAGACTTTGTCAAAAGGAATTTGACTTGTGTCAGTAATTATCATTGGCATTTTTGTTTCTGAACTTGATTTCATTTTTTGGCATTTTGGACATTTCCTTATATATTTAGATATGTCCTGGAACATTTTTGGCCAAACGTAATTCTTTCGGATTCTTTTATATGTGTTTATGACACCTTGGTGTCCGCCAAACGGAGAGTCATGATAATCTCTGAGTACATTCAATATTTCTTCGGGCTTATCGATCTTCTGTCTGTTATATTTGAAGTCTTCAATTTCATTTATTGTCGATGTGTTTTGTTGGGTAATATTCACGTCACTACAAGATTCGTCAGAGTCATGTCGTTTAATATTAGTGTCTTCTTTATCTAGTAATTGTAAAGCTCTCTGAGCTCTTGTTACGGCTAAACAAGTTTTCTCACGTTCTTGGTTCTTGTCCTCATCAGATACCATTAGTGGTATTCTACTCAGTGCATCTGCATTGACGTTAGTTTTACCTGCTTTATATTTTAAACAACAGTCATACTCGGATAATTTGTGGTGGAACCTTATTAACCTTGACGTGGGGTCTCTTACTCTAAAATTACCTGTCAATGGCTCGTGATCGGTGTATACTATAAATTTTCTTCCTAACAAGTAACATCTAAAATTTTTTGTCGCCCAAACAACAGCTAACATTTCTTTTTCTATAGTGGAGTAGTTTCTTTCTGCTTTGTTTAATGCACGACTAGCGTATGCAACAGGTTTGTCTTTCCCTACTTCTCCTTGTGAGAGAATTGCCCCTATCGCTTCATTGCTAGCGTCAGTTGTGAGAATGAATGGTTTTTTAAAATCGGGATAAATTAATAACGGGGGTGTTACTAGCAAGTTCTTTATTGTTTGGAATGCTTCTTGACATTTGTCTGTCCAAGTGAATTTAACGTCCTTTCGAGTAAGATTTGTCAGTGGTCGAACTATTTTCGAAAAGTTTGGAATAAATTTCCGGTAGTAATTGGCCAAACCAAGGAAGGATTGTGTTTGCTTTATCGTGCGAGGTACAGGGAAGTTTTGCACACAACTAGTTTTTCCTGGATCGGGAAGTGCTCCTTCTGCGGAACATTTGTGTCCTAAATATACTACTTCTCGTCTGAGAAATTGACATTTCTCTACGTTCAATTTTAAGTTATGTTCTCGCATTCTCTCGAAAATTAACTCCAATTTTCTGTTATGGTCTACCAGATTTTTTCCATAGACGACTATATCATCTAAATAGACAAAGCATTCTAGTTCTTGTAGACCAGTAAGGATATAGTTCATAAGTCTTTGGAATGTCGCTGGAGCTCCTTTGAGTCCAAAAGGCATTCGCTTAAATTCGTAGTGGCCATAGGCCGTACTGAAAGCTGTTTTTTCCCTATCTTCTGGATGGACAAGAACTTGATGGTAACCACTGGCAAGATCCAGTGTTGTGAAATATCTAGCATGGCCAAGTTGGTCAAGTATGTCTTCGATACGAGGTAGCGGGAAAGCATCTCCTATCGTGCATTCGTTTACCTTACGGAAGTCGACTACAACCCTCCAACGTACCTCTCCGTCGGGTCCTGCCTTTTTGGGTACCACTAAAAGTGGTGAGTTCCAAGGACTTTTACTGGGTTGGACTATGTCGTTTTCTAACATTTCAGCAAGTTGTTCATTTATTATTCCCCGTTGTTTCTCAGGGAGCCTATACATTTTGGTGTTTATAGGGGCTTGGTCTTGGTTAATTGGGATTTTATGCAGCATGGTTGTAGTGTGAGTGAGTCTGTCACCCGGTAGGAAGAATATGTCATTGTATTTTGAACAAAGGTCTACTATAGATTCTTTTTCTTCTTCGTTTAGGCTTTCATCTTTGTTCAATTTGGTTGTTAATTCTTGTATTCTATTGTTTACGAAACTATTTTGGGTTATTGTATGATAACATTCTACCTTGTCAGTACCAAAATCTTTTTGGTGGGTATTAATATCTACTACATCGAAATCTTTTAGGGGGGCCATTTCCAGCTCGATATGTGTTATTTTGATTTCATGTTGATGTGTATTTATTATGGGTACTACAACGTGTCTTTTATTGTCTCCTATCAAACAGCTACCCAAGAACACTCCGTCCTCAATTTGTTTGGATAGACAGATCATGGCTTCTTCACTTCTGTACGGTAGTTCTACAGTCATTCTCGATCTAGAGGGAATTTTTAACCCTTCCTTTAGATTGAGTTGAATTGTTTTATTGCTTTTTGGTTGGTTTTTTATCACTAAATTTATTTCAGAGGTATTCTTTTCAACTATGCTACTGTTTTCGTCTTTGTTTTCTTGGTCAGACTCCCATCTTGGTAAAGATACAAATTTTTGTGTTGAGCTTAATTTGAACTCTAGATCACCTGAGTTAATAGCTTTAAGAGTTTTTAGTCCTGATTGGAATATTTGTCGACATTTATTATAGTCTGGTGTCTCATTGTACTTCAAAGAAGCGACATATTTTATGAACTCCAGAATTGCATTTGGTATTCGATTGTGGTATAGTTTTTTCAAACTTATAGTAACATTACCCATAAAGGTTTCTTTTGACTTTTGGACCCTTAAAGGAATTTTAAGAAGATTTTCTTGCTCCCAAGGCAACATCACTCCTGACCACTCGATAAGGTTATATCCAAGGATCTCGAAATCTCCTCGCATGGTGATTACACCTAGGTGAGCATCTCTAGAGGTGTACTCAATTGTACCGTGGTGCATTTTCTTAGGATTTGGTATGAAATTTTCTTGGGTGTAGTGGCTTGCTAAGCCGAAATCTACCAGATACGCTTGAGTGGTATTGTCTTTTTCACAACCTAATAAAATGTTTGTTCCTTTTAAATCTGTATGAGCATAGGTTCTGCCGTGAATGTATTCGTACACATCTAATATCTGTAACGCTAAACGGTAGATGGTATGTTCTGGAATTTTTCTTCCGTTTTCAAAGAAAAGTTTCCGGATACTATCTCCGTACCGTGGCATGACCAAAAAACGATGTAAAACATTATCATAGTCGTGTGATCCAGTACCTACTAGATAGGGTATTCCTAAAGATTTTATATCGTGAAGTTTTTTGAACTGTGTAATGTCCTCTGAATGAGTATTATTCATATAGAAATGCATCTCCACAAAGAGTGTCCCACTATCGTGTGGTTCAATCTTCGCGACGTACTTATAGTCAGATGTTTTCTTTTTTGAGTTTGAGGCTTTACATGCTGAGTATACTTGACCAAAACTTCCTAGACCTATTAGTGGTCCTATTTTCCATGTATTTCTAAATGAATCTGTTATAATTTCTCCATTGGGAATCGGGTTTACCTCCGAGTTCTTGACTTCTAAGCTGTCCTTATTTTTTATTGGACAGTGTGCTTTTAACTTTTGGGCTGGTGCTTTATACTCAGCAATTTTTTTATTGTGATTCGAATTGCTATTTATGTTTACAATTTCCTCACAGTCATTTAGAATGATTCTATTTTTTGGACATTTATTGGATTTGTTGACTTTGAGTTCTTCCTGCTTCTTTGAATTGAAATCTAGCAGTTTTACTCTTTCGTCATTTACTTGGACCTTTCGCAGATTTTCCCTTGATTCCACTTTGCGAGGTGAAATTTGAGATGCTTCGGTTTCAGTGTTTGAACAATCCTTCATTGAAGCGGATAAAGATTCGAATTTAGTGCATTGACTTGCATTTTTATACTGCAGTTTACATTTTTCTTTTTGTGAATCCTTAACATTCAATTCATGTCCTGCCTTCTCTTCGTGATTTATATGAGTTTGCTGACAGTTTGTGGTTGTCACATTTGTGTCAAACCCTGTATAGCAATATCCATTGTGCGAAATGGTTGACTCATGTATGTTGTTTTCAAAAGAATGTACCAGTGGTATACTATACACCTTCGAGTCTCGCGCCGGTAGTGCTGGAAAAGTTAATAATTTGTTAGGGCCGTCTATGTTACAATAGTTCCCTAGGAAATTATATCCTAGTATTCCATCTCCAGGGATGGCTAGGTCATCTTCCACTACTTGAAAAGCGCAACGAGGAAATGAAGGCATTTGTATAGTGCCAATGCATTCTCCTAAAGTAAAACCAACACCACAAGGCGTATTAATAGTCATTCTTTTATGTGGTCTGAGGAGGTTTATATCTCTAATAGCGCTCTTTTTTAAGAGGCTGACTTCTGATCCTGTATCTACTAATAATTTGGTGTGTTTTATTCCGCCTAGCTCAATTTCAATTTCAATTGAGGGTAACGAAATTTTATTTAATTTCTCTTGTTTGAAAGGGTGCCCGGAGATTCTCTTTTTAAATTTGTTTTGAGTCGAGTCGGGGATCTTTCGATCGACTATTGGGAGTTTTTTGCTCTACTGTTTTGCCATTTGTTTTTGAAATGACATTGGTCTACTGAATGGGTATACCTCCCACACCAGTCACATTTTGTCGTCATGTGAAATACTCCTGGTTGAGTATTATTTATATTATCATTATTTACTCCAGGTGCGTCATTGTTACTCTGGTTATTACTATTATTCTGGGAATGCCGTCTAAAAGGATTATGTTGGGAATTCTGGTTGTTATTAAAATTTCGATTTTGTGTATTACTATTTCTATTGTTGTGAGCATGATCCTGAGTTTTGTTATTATTGTTTCCACTGTAACTTTGGCCATTATTATTATAGTTTTTATTATTTTGAAAATTTTTTCTTCTGCAATTTATAGCTTCATGTCCATAATACTTGCAGATTTGGCATATAGGGGTATTTTGTCTTTTAAGACATTCACTATATGTATGGCCTTTGAGGTTACAAAAGTTACAAATGAGGTTTGCTTTCTCGTTCGATATCTGAGGTGTCTGGGGGTTACTCGAATTGGACTCACTTCCCGTGAAGGCTGCATTACAAGACATTGCTGGGATTGTTTCCACCCTTTGTACATGTTTTTCCATGCTGAGAGCAATTCGTATTAAATCTTCAAAGTTTTTATTCTCCAACGTGAACAGATACTGGCCTAGTTGTTTGTTAGTTATACCTGATGCGAGAGCTGATTTTGCAAAATCAGATAACTGAGTTTTTACAACTTCTGCTTTTTCCCCATATTTGATTTCGGCTGCATCTCTACATTGTGTAAGAGAGTGACGTAACCTGCTAATAAAGGTATTTAAGGTTTCGAATTGACTCTGGCGACTTGTTATCAAACAGTTAACAAGATCGTTGTAGTCTTCTATTGGAAGATATGCTCGGTTGAGTACATCTTCAAATTCCTTATAATGTTTTGGTTTTGCCGTTTGAATCAAATCCAAGGCATCTTCTCTCAATTTTGTTTGGAGAAGTTGAAGGAAGAGTTTTTCATCTTCGTTTGGGATATGTTCTATAATGGGCCTTATGCATGTTAAGAAGGTTTGGAGTTTTTGAGCAACTTTGGAATCGGTGCCCCCAGAGAATTCAGGGATGCCGACGGAAAGCTTGAGGAGTTTTTCAAAACCTAACGACATTTTGACTTCCCTTTTGAATGGAAGTTATCTTTATCGTACTAGTGGAACCTTTGGTAAAGGTAGATATGTTCGTAGCATAATACGCTGAAACATGGAGGGTGTTTCATTTAACCAGGTTTATTCTCCAAACTGGTCGTACTATCCTACCGGCTGCGCCATTGTTATGTTATTGATATTCAACAACATGAAATTAACCTACTTGGCCCGTGTAAGTCGAGAACCCTAGTTCTGGTCAGGGGCACCCGACCACCAATGTACATTTGGATCCATACACATGGATCCAAGATTATTCGAAATTATAGGGGAAAAGGAAGGGGGAAAACCAGCGGATAAAGGCACACTGGGGCCAATTAATATGAGAGGCGACGAGGCCTACTTAGCAGAGATACCATTTGGTATCTCTGAATGTACCTGAGAAATTCAAACAAGATGGGGTTATTTGTTACAAAAGAACTTACTTCTTTATTATTGTTGATTGAATAAAATGTAAAACTTGATAGTAACTGACTGTTATTGACTGTCGCTGATTCTGACTGTTACTGATTCTTTTGTGACTTCATTTTTCATTTACTATTTATACCAAATTAATTGTCCATGAATTGTTATCGATGTTATCGACATCAATTCATTTTCTGCTAAGCCAAGAATTTACTTTAATTGTTTTGCAAGAATTTGCAAAAACGAATTTCGTCACTGCCCGACTTTCATGAGTGCAATTCAACTCGTCAGCATTAGGTCTTCGACCTGTTGTTGGTTCATATGGTGGTCATATGAACCAGCAACTAGGTTTTTATTATTCTTTTTGCCCTTCCGTTTCGGTTTGGTGACAAACCGATGACCGGGCATTTGTGAAGTATTAATGGTCTATCAAGCGTGCTCGTTTGTTTGTTTACAAACGAACCGCTTGATGACCTTGATTCGTATGTATGCTTTATTTTTGAATCAGTTTGAGGTGGGTTATGGTTTATTGTGTTGTTTGAGTTTTTTATGAAACTCTTAATGCGTTTCTCATACAACACAACACCAGTTTGTCAGAAAAACAAATATATTTCACCCAAAAAACAGCCTATGGTAATAACGTCAACCGCTGAATCAAGCTTTGATAAAATTTACCTAGACTTAGTAGGTTCTTTGGATGAATCAGTAAATGGACACAAGTACATACTTACATTACAAGACGAATTAACGAAATTCACTGAAGCAATTCCAATCGAAAACAAAGAAGCTAGCACAGTTGCTAAAGGATTGGTAGAACACTTTATTCTTAAATATGGAGTACCAAAGATAATAGCCTCTGATCAAGGCACAGAATTTATCAACAGAGTTTTTAAGGATATTATTAAGCTACTAAAAATAGAACTGATACAATCTACAGCATACCATCACGAAAGTATAGGAGCATTGGAAAACTCACATAAAGTCCTAGGAGCATACCTTAGAAGTTACGTTTCCGAAAAACACACAGACTGGTGTACATGGTTACCATACTATGTGTTTTCCTATAACACGGCAGTACATTCAGAAACAGGGTACTCACCATTTGAATTAGTGTTTGGACGACAATGTACGTTACCTTCAAATTTGACGAAACAAGTAGATCCCAGTTATAATTATGAAAATTATGTAATTGAACTACGAGAAAAACTACAAATTGCTCACAGAGATACGAGAGATGCGCTGTTAGAGAAGAAGAATGCAAGAAAAGACAGTTACGATAGAAAAGCAAGAAGTAAAGCAACTAGTTTTGAAAAAGGAAGCTTAGTCCTTTTAAGGAATGAAAATAGAAGGAAATTGGACCCTATCTTCGTTGGGCCATATGAAGTATTGTCCGAAGACGGTGTAAACTGTGATATCAATTACGATGGAAAGAGAGTAAAGGTACACAAAAATCGTTTAAAAAAATTCTACATCTACATACTAAAGCAATGCCTATTTGCATTGAATTAATATTTTTTTTTTCTTTAAAAAAAAAAAGGAGGGAGAGACCCTTGCGTGCACATACACTAAGAAAATTTTAAATACATACATTAAGAAAATTTTAAATACATACAGTAAGAAAATTTTAATACATACCTACACTAAGAAAATTTTAAATACATACATTAAGAAAATTTTAAATACATACATTAAGAAAATTTTAAATACATACATTAAGAAAATTTTAAATACATACAGTAAGAAAATTTTAAATAAATATAGCCTTAAGAAAATACATACAGTAAGAAAATTTTAAATGTATAAGTTTAAGTAAATGTAGCATTAAGAACATTTTAAATTAAAATCCAAAATGTAACATTTAAAGCTATTGATAATTATATTACGCTATTATATATTAAGAAAAATTTCAAATATGTAAAAATCCAAAATGTAACATACAAAGCTATTGATAATTATATTACACTATTACATATTAAGAAAAATTTTAAATATTATATAGCAGTTAGTACAGTAAGACACCTATAGCTGTAAAACTAATTATACATGAAGAAAATTATATTGAACTTACTACATTTATAACAAACAATAAGAAAATTTGAAAAAGCAAACATATTTAATTACGTAACACATGATATAAAAATGAACATAACAAATGATCCCAAATTGAAAAAATGACACGGAAAAGAGGAAACCTCGCGCTACGAGATTTCATCTTTTTCCCCTCAGGAGGGTGGTGTGAAGGGATCGCACTAGTGATCATTTCTCATCTCGTACTTTGTTAATTGAACACTCCCAACATGCCTCATATGCACAAACATACATATTCTTTAAAAGAACTAATGACCTAAGGCAAGCGCCAACAAAGTATGTACATACATGAATACACTTTGCAATGAGCTAATGACCGAAGACAAGCGACACACAGAAAATGATATCGCTAAGGGTTCATGTTACGAACAAATGTACTCTGGATACATACTGTGTGGTCTGCATTTATTAATAGCCATACATTCGAACGTTGAAGCGATAATGCTGATATGGCGATATGCTGGCATGAGGTGTGAAGTGATTGAGGTTCAATTATCAAAGGTCGGGAATTTAGGAAAATTATTGTGTATAAAAGACGAAGGAAAAGTGAAAATAAATGTTGTCTATTCCAAACCAGCAACCAGTGCATTTGTTTTTTCAAGAGCAACTCGCTCAATTAACTTTTGCATTTCCCTTCGCTCCCCGGATTATTCCATTTTTAAAAGCAACACGCTTAGATTGGAATAATCCTAAAACTCTGCTCGCTCTATTATATAGCGTTATCGCTTATAGAGGCAAACGACGGCGCAATAGCCAACATTTTGAGTACGAGACTCTCCGCCTAAGAAAAGACATACGAACCTAATACGAAAGATCTAGAGGAGATCTTTGCACTAAAAAGGTAAAGTGACCCAATGTCACATCTGCCAAATGTTTGGCCACGGCGAGAGAAACTGCAACGTCAAAACCTATTGTGCAAACTGCGCTGGCTCTCATAAGACTGACGAATGTGAAAATCCTGCAACGCTGAAATGTGCAAATTGCAACGAGAACCACAAATCTTCTGACACAACGTGTGCTCACAGAGCGCAATACCTTCAGCTGGGAAATAAATCAACAAAGAGAGAGCATTCAATGCATTCAATAACTCCACAAACAACACGATCATTTAGATTACCAGCAGCAGCATCACTCAGTGCTGTCCACTCCAATCAACAACAAGTTTCATTGCCTTCCATGGTAGATTTTCCATCTCTCCCGCAACCAAAGAAACAGCGTTATTAATCTTCTCAGAATGTACAAAGTGTAAGTGCAGGCAGATTGAATGGTCCTAATACTAATATCCATACTCACTCTCCAATTGCTAATAATGCACATACTAATACAAGCTCTTAATGACCGTCAGTGCGGCTTTCGTAGCAAGCGGTCCACTGGTGATTTGATGGCTTATCTCACCGAAAAGTGGAACCAATCTTTACATTGTTTTGGAGAAAGTAAGATTATTGCGCTTGATATTTCTAAAGCATTTGATAGAGTTTGGCATCAGGCTCTTTTATCGAAAATGCGTGCTTTTGGTATCGATGAGTCTCTTCTTCGTTGGATTAGAAATTACCTTTCCGACCGTTCAATACAAGTTGTGTTGGATGGCTTAAAGTCTGATACCCACTTCATAAATGCTGGTGTGCCCCAGGGCTCCGTTTTGTCTCCGACTCTCTTTCTAATTTTCATTAATGATCTCTTGTCTGAAACTTCTAGTCCGCTTAACTGTTTTGCTAACGACTCGACCCTCAGCTTTTCATATTCGTTTCCAAATTCACGTCCCTGCTCTTCGGACGTGGAAATGGAACGGTTGCGTATGATAAGCTCATTGAATTCTGACCTTGACAGCATTGTTGCATGGGGTCTAATGAACCGAGTAGAATTCAATGCTTCGAAAACTCAATGCTGTCTCTTGTCGTTGAAGCTTAACATTCCCCCATTGCCATTATCCATGAATGGTACCTGCATCGAAGAAACCGAAAAGCTGTCAGTACCTGGTATGTGTGTCAACGATGATCTTCGTTGGAATGACCACATATTTGAAGTCGCCAAAAATGCTGCAAAATGCTTAGGTTTCCTAAAGCGATGCAGAAAATTTTTCACCCCCTCTGATCTGGCTATAATCTATAAGGCATACATCCGCCCAAAACTAGAGTATATTTCCCATATCTGGTCAGGTGCTTCTCAAACATCTTTGCACCTTCTTGATAGGATACAAAACAGAGCGTTGAGATTGATAGGTGATAGTTCAATTGTAGAATCGATTGATTCTCTTGAACATCGTCGAAATGCAACTTGCCTCACTCTTTTTTATCGCTTCTTTTACAAACAGTGCTCTAGTGAAATAGCCAGTTACATTCTCCCCCTGAAACAATTTAACCGCAATACCCGCCTCGCAAGGAATGCTCATCAGTTCTCCCTTCAGCCCAACTTCGGGCGTACAGTTAAGTATAGAGATTCATATTTTAGCCGCTCAACCCGAATGTGGAATGCTTTACCCAACTCAATTTTCCCCACGCAGTATAATATACAGAAGTTCAAGAGTGATGTGCATCGGCATCTCCTTTCTTATCCTTTCCTAATTTCCTAACACCCGCACTGTGTTCTATAACATTATAAGGGTAGTCACAACCCCTTGAAGTGCGCGTAAATTATAAAAAAAAAAAAAAAAGCTCCAACAGTGAAACACTTTTTTCATACGATGAGCTAAATTCATTAGGTACCACCACTGTCCCTAGACACGTTCAAAATGCATTTTTAATATAGTCCAAGATCCCAGAGCGATATGACATAACTTATTTTCACACGAATAAAACCTTAAGTTTTCAGTAGCGTATCGTGTACCTTGAATACCAACGCCTACGCGCTTGTGGAACTTGAACAAGTGACACCTGGGAAGTTACCAGGTGAGAAAGGTAACTAAAAATGAGAGTTATCTTACTTAAATTCAAATGGCTGATTTTTATATATATCATGTAGAATATTATTTTAAAGTAATATTATAAGTGTCAGACACTTTTGATGGGCCAGAACTTTTGTCAGACGCTTTAAAGCCACCCAAAAAATGGTTGAACTTTACTTATTTTCACATGACTGATTTTTTAATATGTTATTGACGTATTTGTTTAAAAGTTATACTCAATCAGTCAGACAAATCAGAGTGACCAAACATCCCGTAAGACAAAAGTTATTCAGCCAGAAGTATGAGGGCGAGATCACTATGTAGTCTATTAATTATGTCTTAATTAATTTTATTATTATTAATTATTTCTTAAGGAACTCGAAATTGAATAGACTTTTATTGCATGAATCGATTAATGGGTTGATTTTAGAGAAAAAACCGAAAGTGCTATTAAATTAGAGGGTGCGATTCGGAGATATGGGTTCTAAACCATCTTCATTCGTTTTTTCAATATATCTCGAGAACAAAGCAAAATTTTGATGCGATTCCAAGGACGTTTTTTGTAGAAAATCAAATCAAATTTTCGCATTGAAATGTGTCTTTTAAAGAATTATACAAAAATATTTTTTATCCAAAATAATAAAATTCCCCACAAAAAAAAACCAATTTTTCACTAAGTCAAATTTCTTAGTGGCATTTCTTTCTGGTTGCAGATAGGTTGTTGCAGGCACCTGAAAGAAAAAAAAAAATTTGGTTTAAAATAAACGGCAAACGAAAACACAAACCCAAAGACTAACCATGTTTGTGGTTTCTTATTTTGTTTTAGTTTCTCGCTGGTTTGTTGTCCTGATTATATTGTCCACTGATAGATGTTGTCTTGATGTTGTATTGATGTCGTCTTAGTGTTGTTTATGGATGAATGTTTTTCTTTTGATGGATGTTGCTTTGAGGACGTTATGGATGAATGTTGTATGGATGAGGTGTGTTTTGGTTCTGAGGAGGTATGTTGAAGTAGTAGTTGCCGTATGTTTTGGTTGTTGTTTTGAGTGGGCAGGTAGAAGCGCCTAGATAGAAAGAGTATACAGGCTCTTTGGCTGCATTACGCGACCAGGGTTATTGACCTCACCTTGATCAGCTGTGAGCTGATACTCAAGGGAAATGGAGGTTGCAGAGGGACCACTGGCCACGGGGGTGGGTTGCTGCAAGTTTTCCTTCGCTCCGTCACTTAAGGTGACAGAGTAGAAAGCGGATTGCACCAACCACCCTCGAACAAAACAAATGGAAAAAAAGGGGTAGGTACTTACCTGAGAATGATTGTACAGCGTTGTGTGAGAATGTTTGTTTGGTTGCCTGTTTTGGTTTTTGAGAACTCTGGGCGAATGTTTTGGTTTTTTTTTGTGAAAGTCTGAGCGTGGTTTGATTTTGTACAATGATTGTCTCACGCTCATGATTTTTGGTATATTCTTGATGGTTTTTAAGGTTGTTTTCCATGCACATGCATCCGACCACGCTATCCGGCAACTTTAGTCTGGCTTAAAAGTCAAAATTTTGCGAAATGTCAGTGTGGATTGTATTCCACAACTGATTAACGAAAAACATGATAAGGTGGAGCGTGGGAAAGACATCGGTTGTGAGATTTGGATAGGTTTGTGTAGGTGTTAAGTGTCGTTAAATGTTTGAATCTAATTTGATTTTCAATGTCAAGTGGTAAATAGGGTCGATGACCAAGTAACTGGGCGAACGGTTACAGCGGCCAAAAGTTGCATTGGTCAAACTGTGTAACCGCAACGAGTCCGTTTGTTGGGTCGGACGAAAATTTTTGAAGACCATAAGAATCATTCAAAGTTGTGCGTTGAAGAAATTGTGTCGCGTTTGGAAAACAGATTTTATGTAAAGTATGTAAAGTCAGTAGTTTTTTTGGTCGTGTAATTTAAGTTGAATGTGTGGTTTTTTTTTGTAGAAAGCGGGATACAAGTAATTACCTTCCAATAAAATTGTGATCAAAAAATTGAAAGGGGAGAATGCTGTGGGCATAATTGCATTAAGCAGTAGCAAAGACACTAAATTAGTGAAATAGTTTATCCACGGGTGAGTGTCTGTAATTGTGTTCAATCTGTGCCGTATAGTGTAGTTGATTAAATGTAGCATATGTGTAAATGGTGTTTTTTTCGTTCAGTTGCAGGGGAATTTAGCAGTGGCCATCAGAGTGTATCAGCAATTAAAACACATCCGCATGTATGCATAAGGAGAAGGAAATTTCACGCGATATACGTTTCCCAGCGGGAAAAAACACCATTTGGGTCCGTGGGAACCTCCGGACCCCACAAGTAAATTTCACCCATTTATGTATTAGCCCAAAGAGCAAAGTCCGGGTACCGATACACATACATTATATATACACGAAACTGAGTCGAAGCCACACGATCTCTGCGACCGTGGACGTTTTTTTTATAAGTAACTAAAACTGCCCTAAAATCACGATACATAACAAGTAATAATAAAAGGTGTCCAAGGGCACGAAGAGAGGTACAAGAAAGATACCGAGCCAGAGCCCCAGAATTCAAATTGGCTGGCGGACCGCCAGCGAGAAGCAGCGATCGACACTTTGTTTTTTTTATGTTAATTCTAGGCGTGATTTTTTTTATTGTAGTTTTTTATTAGTGTTAAGTTTTTTTTTTGTAGTTTAAATTGATTTATTTTTGTTTTTTTTTGGTGAAAAATTTTAATTCCTTTCTTTTTGGAGAAAAGTCTGAGTGCGGATTAAGGGGAACGAAGAGCCGTGTGTCTCCTCGAACTGGGTTGAGGTTTTTTTTGTAGTCCCATTGGACAACCCCTGTTTAGAGCTCTAAGTAGGTAGGACTTACAGTAGCTTGGGCTGAGGAAAACAAGCGCCCTTGAGCACCCAGGTCAAGGTCGGCCACATCTAAATTCGCGAACCTTAACGTTCATCCAATCAAAAATTTTTTCACGATCATAATTTTAAAATGATTTCTAGTTTTAAGTGTTTTTCTGAATAAGTTGGTTTTTCTTTGAAATTTTAGTGTAAGTGTTCATTTTCTTTTGGTTTTTTTTTCTCTGGATTTTGTTTTTTTGGAGGATTTGTTTTTGTTAGTAATGTAAAGTAGGGATTTTGAATAAAGATTTTTGTACATCACGCCTATATGCGAGAAATACCGATTTTTTTAATGGGCTCTAAATAAGCCAAATGAAGGCGTGAATTTAAAATTTCAGGGGGTTGAGAGTGTGACGACGTGGCTATGGTAAGTGGTGCCTGACAGCCCATTTGCGTAAGGGGGATCCCACCATCGTTGGCCGACGGGATCCCAGGTGGGGTGGGAAAAGGCCGCACTACGCAACAGCGGTAGTGCCTAGAGTGAGGGGAAATTCTTTTTGTGGTGGTGGTAAATTTTTGTTGGCACGATTTATGTTTTTGATGTAAGGTTCAGCTCTGCGAGGAGGCAAGACCCCCCCATATCCGGCGAGCTAAGCCGTGCCTCGCGAGCGTGCCAGGCCTCCGAGCAGATGCATCCTTTCCCTTCCCATCGTCTCCTTCCTTCATTTTCCTTTCCCTTCCTAAATACCTGCCTTCCTGTTCCCTGTGTTGGTTCTGTTCCCCTACCTTATCCTCATCCTACTTTCCATATCCTTTTCCTACCTTCCGTTTCCTCTCCCTTTATTTATATACCCCTATATCAAGGTACAGGCAATGCTCCATAGAAAAGAAAGTAAATAAAATTTCCTTTAAAATGCTGTATTAGAGAACTTTCTATGTTTGAAATTCACCGAAATATTGTCACTTGAACATAGACATTTATTGTTGTTTTTCATCATTTTTATACTGAGTGCATTTATTTTTATTTTGTTAAAAAAAAAAACGTTTTTTAGGCAATGGAAAGGTATTTGTTATAGAAAAAAGTGATTTATATACTTATTTTTGGATTTTTTTTACTAAGCAATATAAGTGTATAATGCTGGTAGTACATATTTTAATTTTTCAATAACATTTTGAAGGTCTATATCGACATAAACATCTATATCTATAAAAAGGTCTTCTTCTCCAATATCGCCTACATGCATTTTATCGCAATTGACTATCATACATTCCTTGAAAAATATTGGAATTGAACAAGCAATTTGGAGTTTTCTGCACCCACAGCTTCCATGGCAACCAGTAGTGCAACCACAGCCATTTTTTCAAGCAATATCTCTGGTGCAGGAGGTGCAATTGGGCGAATCCACAACCTCAGTTCTGAGGTTCTTTTTTGGTCTGGTTCAAGTGCTACGCCACAATCTTTCAGAGCCATTTAGTTGTTGCACTCGTATATCAAAACACAAAAAATGGTACTGCACGGATACATCATGAACGCCACCAGTTAGTTTTTCATTCGAAGTTGACAGTTTGAAGGGTTGTTTAGACAACTGTTGGAATGCATTTATAAATACGAAATTGGCTAAGGGTTGTCCAACTCTTTAGACACCGTCTAGTTGGACAGTTGTCTAAGGATGTTCTAAGCAAATTTTATAAATACGACTGAAAGACTTTCATCGCTGTCTAAGGAACGTCTAACTTTAGACATCGAAATTGGTTGTCTAAACTATGGCTAAAGTGGCATTTGCTACAGCAAAAAACAATTTTGTTGAACATGTTATAAAACACTGTTGAGAGCTCTAAGATCGAAAAAATAAGTAATTTGAGGTGCAAAAACACTACTTTCAACAATTTAATTTATAAATTGCACAAATTTCATCGTTTTATGAGACTTGGAAAAGCTGTAACTCAAAGTCAAATCAGCTGCTTTTTTGGTCTGGTTCAAGTGCTACGCCACACTCTTTCAGAGCCATTTAGTTGTTGCACTCGTATATCAAAACATAAAAAATGGTACTGCACGGATACATCATGAACGCCACCAGTTAGTTTTTCATTCGAAGTTGACAGTTTGAGGGGTTGCTTAGACAACTGTTGGAATGCATTTATAAATACGAAATTGGCTAAGGGTTGTCCAACTCTTTAGACACCGTCTAGTTGGACAGTTGTCTAAGGATGTTCTAAGCAAATTTTATAAATACGACTGACAGTATTTTGTAAAAACAGTGTTTTGAAATACAGTATTTTGAGATACAGTGTTATGACCCATAGAGTATTTTGACCCTAACCAGGAAAAAATTCACGCATCGCGTGTTGGTGGTATTTGTGCCAGCGAAAAATTTGTACTTTTTGATAATTTGCAAAAATATTGGCAACATATAGAGAAACTGCAGTCAGTATAAAAATGATGAAAAACAACGATAAATGTCTATGTTCAAGTGACAATATTTCAGTGAATTTCAAACATAGAAAGTTCTCTGGTACAGCATTTTAAAGGAAATTTTATTTACTTTCTTTTCTATGGAGCATTGCCTGTACCTATCTGCAACCAGAAAGAAATGCCACTAAAAAATTGGAAAAAATTGACTTTTTTTTGTGAGGAATTTTATTATTTTGGATAAAAAATATTTTTGTATATTTCTTTGAAAGACACATTTCGATGGGAAAATTTGATTTCTACAAAAAACGTCCTTGGAATCGCATCAAAATTTTGCTTTGTTCTCGAGATATATTTAAAAAACGAATGAAGATGGTTTAGAACCCATATCTCCGAATCGCACCCTCTAATTTAATAGCACTTTCGGTTTTTTCTCTAAAATCAACCCATTAATCGATTCATGCAATAAAAGTCTATTCAATTTCGAGTTCCTTAAGAAATGACATAATTAATAGACTACATAGTGATCTCGCCCTCATACTTCTGGCTGAATAACTTTTGTCTTACGGGATGTTTGGTCACTCTGATTTGTCTGACTGATTGAGTATAACTTTTAGACAAATACGTCAATAACATATTCAAAAATCAGTCATGTGAAAATAAGTAAAGTTCAACAATTTTTTGGGCGGCTTTAAAGCGTCTGACAAAAGTTCTGGCCCATCAAAAGTGTCTGACACTTATAATATTACTTTAAAATAATATTCTACATGATATGATTCACATGTGAATTTAAGTAAGATAACTCTAATTTTTAGTTACCTTTCTCACCTGGTAACTGCCCAGGTGTCACTTGTTTAAGTTCCACAAGCGCGTAGGCGTTGGTATTCAAGGTACACGATACGCTACTGAAAACTTAAGGTTTTATTCGTGTGAAAATAAGTTTTGTCATATTGCTCTGGGATCTTACTCTAATATATTGTCGTCAAGATATTGGATATGGAGGAGGAAAGGCTACCGAAGCAAATCCTGAAACACACGCTAGCGTCTAACGGAAGCCTCGATCTAAAATGGGATGAACTGGCAACCAGACATTGTGTTAATATTCGCTTGTCTCCAGATACAAACTCAATAGATCTAAGAAACAGTTTTATTTATTAAAAGCACTAGGTGAATTAATCAAATTAAATTACAAATCTCACTGACTATGGAAGCATTGCCTCCGAAATGTACATCTGAGGAAATATAAAGTGTTTTAACAGTTTAAAATTTTTACTAATTTTTTTCATTTATCAAATTAAATTACATAATCAGCCAGACCTTCCAATTATAGGTCCGTTCGTTGAACTTACCCCAGGGCTGACCCAGGTTTTCTTGACAACCCTATGAGTTGTTAAAAAAAACTGGGTTTTTCATTCCTCAAAAAGCGCTAAACCACAAATCACCACACATTCATGTCATTAAAAAAAATACATGCCATTTGACAGCCCTCAACTCGCCACAGCAAAAACCTATGGCGAGTTGAGGGAAAACTTAGGTCAACCCTAGGGCTCAAAAAACACTCATTTTGACATTGGGGGTGACTTTAGGTTTCTCAAACACTTTGTGGCGACCCTAGGGCTTCAACGAACAAACCTTATCAGCCCTTTTATCGTAACAGATCGGAACGAAATTCATTCCGATTTGTACGAAATGTAAGATAACGGGTGATTTTTTAAGAGGTTTAAAACTTTTTTTTTTTTTAAACACAAAAAATTCGAAAAAATGAATGAAATATTTATTTGAATCGATAGTTTGAACCACAGAGTATAACCAGAGAGTCCACTTCAGCAAGGTAGTGCGTTTTGCCTACAAGCTAAACTAAACCGGATGACCCCAACCGGATGATCTCACTGGCCTTCACTTACCACTGCCGTCAGTCAGTTGAGTTTGAAAAGTAAAAAATTTTTTTTTGGTTGCAAAAAAAATCGATAATTTTTAATTTTCATACAGCCTAGAACTTAGAAAAATGAATTTAAGTTGCAGGAATTAACTTTTTTTTCCATTTTGACCAGTATTTCACTGTAAAAGACAAAAATTAGTAAAAAATTTCTTACCGATGCAGGCGTTTTGTTAAGTTTTTTCAGTTCATACTAGTGAGCACAGAGCCTCAAACTCAGAAATATGAAAAAAAATTTGCGGGTGTTTCGGGCTGAAGGGGTGGAAGTGGATACTCTGTATTATCTACTCTGTGGTTTGAACCTTGCAATTTAATGTTTAAAGATAATTTCATGCAAATGTTGACCGCGGCTGCGTCTCAGGTAGCCCATCCGCTGAGTCCAATTTTGGCATACTCTTTCACACATATCGGCCGGTATCTCACGAATGAATGCATGGATGTTGGCTTCCAGTGCGTCAATCGAAGCGGGCTTGTCCCTATAGACATTAGCCTTGACATACCCCCACAAAAAATAGTCTAATGGTGTCAAATCGCACGATCTAGGCGGCCAATTGACCGGCCCGAAACGTGAAATTAACTGTTCACCAAACTCGCCTCGCAATTGCGCCATTGTTTCGCGTGCTGTGTGGCATGTGGCACCGTCTTGTTGAAACCACATATCATGCAAGTCAAGAACTTCCATTTCGGGCAAAAAAAAGTTTGTTATCATCGCTCGGTAGCGTTCACCATTGACAGTAACGCTGCTATTCGCATCATCTTTGAAGAAATATGGCCCAATAATGCCGCCGGCCCATAAACCGCACCAAACAGTGACTTTTTCGGGATGCATTGGTAGCTGTTGCAATGCTTCTGGCTGATCTTCACTCCAAATGCGGCAATTTTGCTTATTTACGTACCCATTCAACCAAAAATGAGCCTCATCGCTGAACACAATTTTATGGAAGCTGCGCGCGATGAACATTTCGAACCGAGCACGAATTTTGATAGTAAAATTCAATAATTTGCAAGCGTTGTTCATTTGTAAGACGATCCATGGTTAAATTGCAAACCGAACTGAAGCTGTTTGGTAGTGACACAAGGTACTAAACACACGTCAGCTGTCAAAACCAGTGTTGCCAAAACCAAACCAGCTAAAAAATCACCACGTATTTGTATTATGGTAACGTTTCCGATTGCTTAATCGGACATATCTCCGAAAAGAACGAAACAATGCGATGAGAATGTCCAACTCACCGCAACGCATCTAGAATTCATGCGATGCATGGCGATTAAATGTGAAAATGGTGGGAACGCATTCGGAATTCATGCGATGCATGCCGATTTCTTGGTTTCCGACAGCAAAGTAGTCGCGGAAGGGTTGCACGTAAACAAAAAAAAAAACATGAATTCTGAGGAGGGGACAGAACAACTGTAACTTAACATTTTTATTCATTTCTTTTGAAAGATTCTCTTTAGCTGGATAATAAAAAATAAAAATAAACAAAAATAATTCTGCGCCATCCACGATTCACAGACTCACTTGCAATTTATTCCACATATGTTTTATGTAAACTACATGCGTCAGTGTTTCCTTTACGAAATGGATACCATAAACAAAATAAATGTTACGATCGGAACTTCTCTATCTACGATCGTATGTTTCTCCGATCTGTAACGATGATAGGGCTGTATATGTGTCCTTTGTAACCTCAAAAAGAGAGAGGATGTATACCACTTTTCTGCCAGATGCTCTATCCGAAGAGAGTTGCGGGTGAAGTATTTTGGAGTGAATTCGATGGAAATGAATGCTGTCCTGTACATTTTAAAATGAAAACTAGGTTGGAAAGTTTAGTATAAATACTTGATGTCAACTCATTGAGCTACAGAAAACGATTTAAAAAAGGAGACTTCTAAAAGCAAGAATCATTTATTAATAGCTGAATTACAATGTCAATCTGGTAGACGGCCTTTCGGTTAAACCATATAAAACTTATTTAATATGTTATTCGTAGATTTGTAAATAAATTTCTTTTTAATAAAGTTTTCATTTAACTAACTAATTAATTTTAACAATAACAAACATTTTTTTGTTATTATTATTATACAGGGTGTTCCGTACTTCGTGTATTATCCTTTGGGGTGTGATTCTTGGTCATATTCTAAGAAAAAAAATGTTATACAGTAAAGCTCAGTTCTCAACTTTGACATCACTTTTTGACAATTTAAGAAAAGGCTAACTTTGGTGTACTATGACCTATGTTAAATTCGATATCTCTGTCAATACTAATGGTAGAGACCTAATCATAGTAATTTTTTGTAGAAATAACAACCTTAAAGACTGTATTTAAGTTTAGCTTTCACAGGTTAAGGGTTGCCAGATTTTCAATTTTAAGTGCTGTTCAAATTTTCTTCCCGAAACAAAGTTTTGACTTTGAGGTCATTTTTTTGCAGAAAATGCCTGGTAAACATAGAACTTTTTTGATTTTAACTGTTCTTTTCTGATCTTTTCTGATCTTTTTTGTGTTCAATGAGCATTTCTAGAACAGTTTAGCACAGCATTTTCTGCACCTCCTCTTGAGCAAGTGCAATTTTGGTGAAAACTGTCAAAAGCAGCTGTTGACTTTTAGCTCGTAGTTTTTAAGCGCATTGGGCGCGTTCATCACAAGTTAGATTTTCAGATTAACTACCTATTCTCGGGCTCTGATTGGCCAGACGTTAAGTTTTTCAGTTGACAATTCATCAGCTGTTAGTTTTTTCAGTCAGGAAAAGAAGGCTGAAAATCTAGATTCAGTTTATTAAGCAGTCAGATGCGATAAGTGACATCAAAAAATTATACTTCCAAGTGATGGTGATTTTTTTGTGCGTGATTTTTATTGAAAAAATAAAATTAATTAATTCTAACTCCATTACTGATTGTTTTTTACGCTTATGAAATGTTTATAGCAGTAAAGTCAACTAGTAAATGAATTTTTTTTGCATATACAAATCAAAACCGTCGCACCTGACATATCTTATTAGATAACCGTTCAACGCAAAACTGAATAAGTTTTTCAGTTAATCTTAAAATCTGAATTGCAATGAACGTGCCCAATGGGCACATTCATATTCGTTGTGAAAAGTTAAAAAAATTTTTTTAAAAATCAGAAAAATAACACCTAACCTTGTGCTGAAAATAAAATTACGGAAATACGCTAAATTAACTTGATATTGTAACGTGCGCTTAGTTCGCAAAATAAAACTTCACCTTTCAAATTATTTCTATCACTTTTATTCAGTACACAGAGTATAACCAGAGAGTCCACTTCAGCAAGGTAGTGCGTTTTGCCTACAAGCTAAACTAAACCGGATGACCCCACCCGGATGATCTCACTGGCCTTCACTTCCCACAGATCAAAGTCAGTTGAGTTTGAAAAGTAAAAAATTTTTTTTTGGTTGCAAAAAAAATCGATAATTTTTAATTTTCATACAGCCTAGAATTTAGAAAAATGAATTTAAGTTGCAGGAAATAACTTTTTTTTTCATTTTGACCAGTATTTCACTGTAAAAGACAAAAATTAGTAAAAAAAAATTCATACCGATGCAGGCGTTTTGTTAAGTTTTCACAGTTCATACTAGTGAGCACAGAGCCTCAAACTCAGAAATAGGACGCCATATTGAAAAATTTTTTGCGGGTGTTTCGGGCTGAAGGGGTGGAAGTGGATACTCTGTATTATCTACTCTGTGATTCAGTATCTATACTTTATTCGAACTCAACTCGACTATTGGACTATCACTGGTTAACAACATTTCACTCTTAACTTTATCACTCTATAATCAAAACTGACTGACTCGTTGCGTCAGCGGTCCTATTTATATAGAACAACACTCATCTAGAGCGTTCCAGTTTCTTCTCCATGGTTTCCACATTTGCTGTCAAAAATCTCTACACTCACATACACTGGCTTACAAGCAATGCCTGTCATTTTATACCATTCCATTATAGTGTTGCCAGTTGTGTTTTCGGTTAAACGTTTTCGATTAGGAAATTGGTATAAATGTTGGGTGTTCATTACACTGCCCCCTCCTTAAGATTGTTCGTCCCGAATAATTCCATCTGCAGCCTCACCACTATATCGATGCAGCCGGTCACAATGAACTACTTTTAACTTGCCTCTTAATCCTCTTTGGATGCGGTAAACCACGTCGTTAATCCTCGTGACAACAGTATAAGGACCTTCCCAGTTCTGCTGAAGTTTCGGTGACAATCCCTTTTGACGATGAGGATTATAAAGCCACACACGATCTCCTGCTTGGAATCCTGCCGTTGTCGCTTTTGTGTCGTACCGTGTCTTCATCCGGTCGCTGTAGGTTTTCATCCGTTCCCTTGTTCTTTTATGGATGTCAGCGAGTCTCTCCTTGAGGTCATCCACATACTCGTTCGTGTCCTGTGGCTCCTCTGTGGGGCATCCAAAATTAAGTTCGCTGGGCAGCCGCATGGTTTTCCCGAACAGGATGTCAGATGGTGTTTGTCCTGTCGAGCTATGTACTGCACTTCTATAGGCCATCAGGAATAGCGGTACGTGCCTATCCCAGTCTCTTTGGTAGTCGCCTAATTTCCCCTCACTCTAGGCACTACGCAACAGCGGTAGTGCCTAGAGTGAGGGGAAATTCTTTTTGTGGTGGTGGTAAATTTTTGTTGGCACGATTTATGTTTTTGATGTAAGGTTCAGCTCTGCGAGGAGGCAAGACCCCCCCATATCCGGCGAGCTAAGCCGTGCCTCGCGAGCGTGCCAGGCCTCCGAGCAGATGCATCCTTTCCCTTCCCATCGTCTCCTTCCTTCATTTTCCTTTCCCTTCCTAAATACCTGCCTTCCTGTTCCCTGTGTTGGTTCTGTTCCCCTACCTTATCCTCATCCTACTTTCCATATCCTTTTCCTACCTTCCGTTTCCTCTCCCTTTATTTATATACCCCTATATCAAGGTACAGGCAATGCTCCATAGAAAAGAAAGTAAATAAAATTTCCTTTAAAATGCTGTATTAGAGAACTTTCTATGTTTGAAATTCACCGAAATATTGTCACTTGAACATAGACATTTATTGTTGTTTTTCATCATTTTTATACTGAGTGCATTTATTTTTATTTTGTTAAAAAAAAAACGTTTTTTAGGCAATGGAAAGGTATTTGTTATAGAAAAAAGTGATTTATATACTTATTTTTGGATTTTTTTTACTAAGCAATATAAGTGTATAATGCTGGTAGTACATATTTTAATTTTTCAATAACATTTTGAAGGTCTATATCGACATAAACATCTATATCTATAAAAAGGTCTTCTTCTCCAATATCGCCTACATGCATTTTATCGCAATTGACTATCATACATTCCTTGAAAAATATTGGAATTGAACAAGCAATTTGGAGTTTTCTGCACCCACAGCTTCCATGGCAACCAGTAGTGCAACCACAGCCATTTTTTCAAGCAATATCTCTGGTGCAGGAGGTGCAATTGGGCGAGTCCACAACCTCAGTTCTGAGGTTCTTTTTTGGTCTGGTTCAAGTGCTACGCCACAATCTTTCAGAGCCATTTAGTTGTTGCACTCGTATATCAAAACACAAAAAATGGTACTGCACGGATACATCATGAACGCCACCAGTTAGTTTTTCATTCGAAGTTGACAGTTTGAAGGGTTGTTTAGACAACTGTTGGAATGCATTTATAAATACGAAATTGGCTAAGGGTTGTCCAACTCTTTAGACACCGTCTAGTTGGACAGTTGTCTAAGGATGTTCTAAGCAAATTTTATAAATACGACTGAAAGACTTTCATCGCTGTCTAAGGAACGTCTAACTTTAGACATCGAAATTGGTTGTCTAAACTATGGCTAAAGTGGCATTTGCTACAGCAAAAAACAATTTTGTTGAACATGTTATAAAACACTGTTGAGAGCTCTAAGATCGAAAAAATAAGTAATTTGAGGTGCAAAAACACTACTTTCAACAATTTAATTTATAAATTGCACAAATTTCATCGTTTTATGAGACTTGGAAAAGCTGTAACTCAAAGTCAAATCAGCTGCTTTTTTGGTCTGGTTCAAGTGCTACGCCACACTGTTTCAGAGCCATTTAGTTGTTGCACTCGTATATCAAAACATAAAAAATGGTACTGCACGGATACATCATGAACGCCACCAGTTAGTTTTTCATTCGAAGTTGACAGTTTGAGGGGTTGCTTAGACAACTGTTGGAATGCATTTATAAATACGAAATTGGCTAAGGGTTGTCCAACTCTTTAGACACCGTCTAGTTGGACAGTTGTCTAAAGATGTTCTAAGCAAATTTTATAAATACGACTGACAGTATTTTGTAAAAACAGTGTTTTGAAATACAGTATTTTGAGATACAGTGTTATGACCCATAGAGTATTTTGACCCTAACCAGGAAAAAATTCACGCATCGCGTGTTGGTGGTATTTGTGCCAGCGAAAAATTTGTACTTTTTGATAATTTGCAAAAATATTGGCAACATATAGAGAAACTGCAGTCAGTATAAAAATGATGAAAAACAACGATAAATGTCTATGTTCAAGTGACAATATTTCAGTGAATTTCAAACATAGAAAGTTCTCTGGTACAGCATTTTAAAGGAAATTTTATTTACTTTCTTTTCTATGGAGCATTGCCTGTACCTATCTGCAACCAGAAAGAAATGCCACTAAAAAATTGGAAAAAATTGACTTTTTTTTGTGAGGAATTTTATTATTTTGGATAAAAAATATTTTTGTATATTTCTTTGAAAGACACATTTCGATGGGAAAATTTGATTTCTACAAAAAACGTCCTTGGAATCGCATCAAAATTTTGCTTTGTTTGAATGAAGATGGTTTTGAACCCATATCTCCGAATCGCAAAAGTCTATTCAATTTCGAGTTCCTTAAGAAATGACATAATTAATAGACTACATAGTGATCTCGCCCTCATACTTCTGGCTGAATAACTTTTGTCTTACGGGATGTTTGGTCACTCTGATTTGTCTGACTGATTGAGTATAACTTTTAGACAAATACGTCAATAACATATTCAAAAATCAGTCATGTGAAAATAAGTAAAGTTCAACAATTTTTTGGGCGGCTTTAAAGCGTCTGACAAAAGTTCTGGCCCATCAAAAGTGTCTGACACTTATAATATTACTTTAAAATAATATTCTACATGATATGATTCACATGTGAATTTAAGTAAGATAACTCTAATTTTTAGTTACCTTTCTCACCTGGTAACTGCCCAGGTGTCACTTGTTTAAGTTCCACAAGCGCGTAGGCGTTGGTATTCAAGGTACACGATACGCTACTGAAAACTTAAGGTTTTATTCGTGTGAAAATAAGTTTTGTCATATTGCTCTGGGATCTTACTCTAATATATTGTCGTCAAGATATTGGATATGGAGGAGGAAAGGCTACCGAAGCAAATCCTGAAACACACGCTAGCGTCTAACGGAAGCCTCGATCTAAAATGGGATGAACTGGCAACCAGACATTGTGTTAATATTCGCTTGTCTCCAGATACAAACTCAATAGATCTAAGAAACAGTTTTATTTATTAAAAGCACTAGGTGAATTAATCAAATTAAATTACAAATCTCACTGACTATGGAAGCATTGCCTCCGAAATGTACATCTGAAGAAATATAAAGTGTTTTAACAGTTTAAAATTTTTACTAATTTTTTTCATTTATCAAATTAAATTACATAATCAGCCAGACCTTCCAATTATAGGTCCGTTCGTTGAACTTACCCCAGGGCTGACCCAGGTTTTCTTGACAACCCTATGAGTTGTTAAAAAAAACTGGGTTTTTCATTCCTCAAAAAGCGCTAAACCACAAATCACCACACATTCATGTCATTAAAAAAAATACATGCCATTTGACAGCCCTCAACTCGCCACAGCAAAAACCTATGGCGAGTTGAGGGAAAACTTAGGTCAACCCTAGGGCTCAAAAAACACTCATTTTGACATTGGGGGTGACTTTAGGTTTCTCAAACACTTTGTGGCGACCCTAGGGCTTCAACGAACAAACCTTATCAGCCCTTTTATCGTAACAGATCGGAACGAAATTCATTCCGATTTGTACGAAATGTAAGATAACGGGTGATTTTTTAAGAGGTTTAAAACTTTTTTTTTTTTTAAACACAAAAAATTCGAAAAAATGAATGAAATATTTATTTGAATCGATAGTTTGAACCACAGAGTATAACCAGAGAGTCCACTTCAGCAAGGTAGTGCGTTTTGCCTACAAGCTAAACTAAACCGGATGACCCCAACCGGATGATCTCACTGGCCTTCACTTACCACTGCCGTCAGTCAGTTGAGTTTGAAAAGTAAAAATTTTTTTTTTGGTTGCAAAAAAAATCGATAATTTTTAATTTTCATACAGCCTAGAACTTAGAAAAATGAATTTAAGTTGCAGGAATTAACTTTTTTTTCCATTTTGACCAGTATTTCACTGTAAAAGACAAAAATTAGTAAAAAATTTCTTACCGATGCAGGCGTTTTGTTAAGTTTTTTCAGTTCATACTAGTGAGCACAGAGCCTCAAACTCAGAAATATGAAAAAAAATTTGCGGGTGTTTCGGGCTGAAGGGGTGGAAGTGGATACTCTGTATTATCTACTCTGTGGTTTGAACCTTGCAATTTAATGTTTAAAGATAATTTCATGCAAATGTTGACCGCGGCTGCGTCTCAGGTAGCCCATCCGCTGAGTCCAATTTTGGCATACTCTTTCACACATATCGGCCGGTATCTCACGAATGAATGCATGGATGTTGGCTTCCAGTGCGTCAATCGAAGCGGGCTTGTCCCTATAGACATTAGCCTTGACATACCCCCACAAAAAATAGTCTAATGGTGTCAAATCGCACGATCTAGGCGGCCAATTGACCGGCCCGAAACGTGAAATTAACTGTTCACCAAACTCGCCTCGCAATTGCGCCATTGTTTCGCGTGCTGTGTGGCATGTGGCACCGTCTTGTTGAAACCACATATCATGCAAGTCAAGAACTTCCATTTCGGGCAAAAAAAAGTTTGTTATCATCGCTCGGTAGCGTTCACCATTGACAGTAACGCTGCTATTCGCATCATCTTTGAAGAAATATGACCCAATAATGCCGCCGGCCCATAAACCGCACCAAACAGTGACTTTTTCGGGATGCATTGGTAGCTGTTGCAATGCTTCTGGCTGATCTTCACTCCAAATGCGGCAATTTTGCTTATTTACGTACCCATTCAACCAAAAATGAGCCTCATCGCTGAACACAATTTTATGGAAGCTGCGCGCGATGAACATTTCGAACCGAGCACGAATTTTGATAGTAAAATTCAATAATTTGCAAGCGTTGTTCATTTGTAAGACGATCCATGGTTAAATTGCAAACCAAACTGAAGCTGTTTGGCAGTGACACAAGGTACTAAACACACGTCAGCTGTCAAAACCAGTGTTGCCAAAACCAAACCAGCTAAAAAATCACCACGTATTTGTATTATGGTAACGTTTCCGATTGCTTAATCGGACATATCTCCGAAAAGAACGAAACAATGCGATGAGAATGTCAAACTCACCGCAACGCATCTAGAATTCATGCGATGCATGGCGATTAAATGTGAAAATGGTGGGAACGCATTCGGAATTCATGCGATGCATGCCGATTTCTTGGTTTCCGACAGCAAAGTAGTCGCGGAAGGGTTGCACGTAAACAAAAAAAAAAACATGAATTCTGAGGAGGGGACAGAACAACTGTAACTTAACATTTTTATTCATTTCTTTTGAAAGATTCTCTTTAGCTGGATAATAAAAAATAAAAATAAACAAAAATAATTCTGCGCCATCCACGATTCACAGACTCACTTGCAATTTATTCCACATATGTTTTATGTAAACTACATGCGTCAGTGTTTCCTTTACGAAATGGATACCATAAACAAAATAAATGTTACGATCGGAACTTCTCTATCTACGATCGTATGTTTCTCCGATCTGTAACGATGATAGGGCTGTATATGTGTCCTTTGCAACCTCAAAAAGCGAGAGGATGTATACCACTTTTCTGCCAGATGCTCTATCCGAAGAGAGTTGCGGGTGAAGTATTTTGGAGTGAATTCGATGGAAATGAATGCTGTCCTGTACATTTTAAAATGAAAACTAGGTTGGAAAGTTTAGTATAAATACTTGATGTCAACTCATTGAGCTACAGAAAACGATTTAAAAAAGGAGACTTCTAAAAGCAAGAATCATTTATTAATAGCTGAATTACAATGTCAATCTGGTAGACGGCCTTTCGGTTAAACCATATAAAACTTATTTAATATGTTATTCGTAGATTTGTAAATAAATTTCTTTTTAATAAAGTTTTCATTTAACTAACTAATTAATTTTAACAATAACAAACATTTTTTTGTTATTATTATTATACAGGGTGTTCCGTACTTCGTGTATTATCCTTTGGGGTGTGATTCTTGGTCATATTCTAAGAAAAAAAATGTTATACAGTAAAGCTCAGTTCTCAACTTTGACATCACTTTTTGACAATTTAAGAAAAGGCTAACTTTGGTGTACTATGACCTATGTTAAATTCGATATCTCTGTCAATACTAATGGTAGAGACCTAATCATAGTAATTTTTTGTAGAAATAACAACCTTAAAGACTGTATTTAAGTTTAGCTTTCACAGGTTAAGGGTTGCCAGATTTTCAATTTTAAGTGCTGTTCAAATTTTCTTCCCGAAACAAAGTTTTGACTTTGAGGTCATTTTTTTGCAGAAAATGCCTGGTAAACATAGAACTTTTTTGATTTTAACTGTTCTTTTCTGATCTTTTCTGATCTTTTTTGTGTTCAATGAGCATTTCTAGAACAGTTTAGCACAGCATTTTCTGCACCTCCTCTTGAGCAAGTGCAATTTTGGTGAAAACTGTCAAAAGCAGCTGTTGACTTTTAGCTCGTAGTTTTTAAGCGCATTGGGCGCGTTCATCACAAGTTAGATTTTCAGATTAACTACCTATTCTCGGGCTCTGATTGGCCAGACGTTAAGTTTTTCAGTTGACAATTCATCAGCTGTTAGTTTTTTCAGTCAGGAAAAGAAGGCTGAAAATCTAGATTCAGTTTATTAAGCAGTCAGATGCGATAAGTGACATCAAAAAATTATACTTCCAAGTGATGGTGATTTTTTTGTGCGTGATTTTTATTGAAAAAATAAAATTAATTAATTCTAACTCCATTACTGATTGTTTTTTACACTTATGAAATGTTTATAGCAGTAAAGTCAACTAGTAAATGAATTTTTTTTGCATATACAAATCAAAACCGTCGCACCTGACATATCTTATTAGATAACCGTTCAACGCAAAACTGAATAAGTTTTTCAGTTAATCTTAAAATCTGAATTGCAATGAACGTGCCCAATGGGCACATTCATATTCGTTGTGAAAAGTTAAAAAAAATTTTTTAAAAATCAGAAAAATAACACCTAACCTTGTGCTGAAAATAAAATTACGGAAATACGCTAAATTAAGTTGATATTGTAACGTGCGCTTAGTTCGCAAAATAAAACTTCACCTTTCAAATTATTTCTATCACTTTTATTCAGTATCTATACTTTATTCGAGCTCAACTCGACTATTGGACTATCACTGGTTAACAACATTTCACTCTTAACTTTATCACTCTATAATCAAAACTGACTGACTCGTTGCGTCAGCGGTCCTATTTATATAGAACAACACTCATCTAGAGCGTTCCAGTTTCTTCTCCATGGTTTCCACATTTGCTGTCAAAAATCTCTACACTCACATACACTGGCTTACAAGCAATGCCTGTCATTTTATACCATTCCATTATAGTGTTGCCAGTTGTGTTTTCGGTTAAACGTTTTCGATTAGGAAATTGGTATAAATGTTGGGTGTTCATTACACTGCCCCCTCCTTAAGATTGTTCGTCCCGAATAATTCCATCTGCAGCCTCACCACTATATCGATGCAGCCGGTCACAATGAACTACTTTTAACTTGCCTCTTAATCCTCTTTGGATGCGGTAAACCACGTCGTTAATCCTCGTGACAACAGTATAAGGACCTTCCCAGTTCTGCTGAAGTTTCGGTGACAATCCCTTTTGACGATGAGGATTATAAAGCCACACACGATCTCCTGCTTGGAATCCTGCCGTTGTCGCTTTTGTGTCGTACCGTGTCTTCATCCGGTCGCTGTAGGTTTTCATCCGTTCCCTTGTTCTTTTATGGATGTCAGCGAGTCTCTCCTTGAGGTCATCCACATACTCGTTCGTGTCCTGTGGCTCCTCTGTGGGGCATCCAAAATTAAGTTCGCTGGGCAGCCGCATGGTTTTCCCGAACAGGATGTCAGATGGTGTTTGTCCTGTCGAGCTATGTACTGCACTTCTATAGGCCATCAGGAATAGCGGTACGTGCCTATCCCAGTCTCTTTGGTAGTCGCCTACGACCTTGGTGAGGTGTTCTTTCAAGGTCCGGTTGAATCTTTCAACCATCCCATCAGATTGTGGATGAAGCGGTGTGGTTCTGGTCTTCTTGATGCCAAGTAGTCCGCACACTCCTTGGAAGATGTTTGACTCGAAGTTCCTCCCTTGGTCGGAATGGAGTTCCATAGGTACGCCAAACCTACTTACCCAGTTAAACACAATCTGGTCGACCACCGTTTTGGCTTCTTGATTTGGGATGGCATACGCCTCAGGCCATTTGCTAAAATAGTCCATTACAACCAGAATGTACTTGTTTCCAGCGTTGGTCTCTGGAAAAGGCCCAGCCACATCTACTGCAATCCTCTCAAAAGGCGATCCAACGTTGTACTGATGCATCTTACCTTGAATCTTCCTACCAGGTCCTTTGGTTGCAGCACACTTGTCACATGTTCGGCACCACTTCTCCACGTCATCTCTAGCATGTAACCAGTAGAACCGATGTCGCACCTTCTCTAGTGTTTTGTTAACTCCCAGGTGACCTCCAGAAGGTCCGTCGTGCATCTCCCGAAGAACTTCACTGACTTTCGATTGCGGTACGATCAGCTGCATCACATATGATTTACCGTCAACGGACTCCCATCTTCGCCTGAGGACACCTTCTTGCACATATAGTGAGTCCCACTGTGCCCAATAGGCTTTGAGAACTGGACTCCTGTCAGAAATGTCTCCCCATTCAGGTTTCTCTTCATTTTCTTTCCATGCGAGAATGGGTTCGATATCTGGATCCTCTTGTTGAGCGGTCCTCACTTCCTCATTGCTCCATCCGTATATGGGGTCAGCTCTTAGTCGCTGAGCGGTAATATTTTCTTTGTTTTCTTGTCGCCTACAATGCTTGCAATCCTCTTTGCAAGGTCTTCGGGACAATGCGTCGGCGTTTGAGTGCAGCTTTCCTCTGCGGTGTTGAATCTGGTAGTCATAAGTCTGCAGTCTTTCTATCCACCTTGCGACTTGACCTTCTGGATTTTTGAAGTTCAACAGCCAGTTCAGAGCACCATGGTCTGTCCGCAGAAGGAATTTCTGTCCATAGATGTACTTATGGAAGTGCTTTGTTGCCAAGATAAGAGCCAGCAGTTCCCTTCTGGTCACGCAGTAGTTTCTTTCAGGCTTCGAGAGGACCTTACTATAATATGCCACCACTTTCTCTTCGCCATCATGCACTTGGGATAGTACCGCCCCGATTCCAACGTTGCTTGCATCTGCGTCGATGATGAATGTTTTGCCAGGTGTTGGATGTGCCAGCACTGGAGCGTTACAGAGGCGGTATTTGAGTTCCTGAAAAGATTTTTCACACTCACCTGACCATTTGAACTGCTTCCCTTTTTCGGTGAGCTGATGCAAACTTTTTGCAACTCCAGCAAAGTTCTTAACAAAACATCGGTAATATGTGGCAAGACCAAGAAAGCTTCGGAGTTGATGTTTGTCCTGTGGTGTTGGCCAATTTTTGACGGAGTCAACTTTTTCAGGATCAGTCTTCACTCCTTGGGAAGAGATGATGTGTCCCAAATACTTAACTTCGGTTTTCAAAAGTGCACATTTTTCCGGATTCAGTTTAAGGTTAGCCTCTCGAAGTCTCTGAAACACGGCTTTTAGGTTCTTGCAATGTTGGTCAAATGTTTTCCCGTAAACAATGACATCGTCCAAGTAGACAAGGCACGCTTTCCACGTCAGTCCTTGAAGAACGCACTCCATCAAACGCTCGAATGTTGCCGGAGCGTTGCATAGCCCAAACGGCATAACTTTAAACTGCCAGAGCCCATTACCTGTAGAAAACGCCGTCTTTTCCCGATCATCAGGGTGGATGTCAACTTGCCAATATCCACTCTTCAAGTCCAGCGTCGAAAACCACTGGGCTCCCTCCATAGCATCCAGGGTATCACTGATTCTCGGCAGCGGATAGCTGTCCTTTTTAGTCACATCATTCAGCCTTCGGTAATCCACACAAAAACGAGTGCTTCCGTCTTTCTTTTTCACTAGCACCACTGGTGAAGCCCAAGGACTTTTGGAATTTTCAATAAGACCGTCCTTCTTCATTGCTGTTATCATTTCCTCAACCTCACCTTGTTTGGCCAGTGGAAGGCGTCTTGCGGGTTGACGAATCGGTCTTGCATCTCCTGTGTTGATGCGATGCTGCACCAACTGTGTCCTACCATATTGTCCCTTTTGCGATGCGAAGATGTCAGTGTACTCTTGTAGGAGATTTTCAGCCATCCTTGTTTGTTGGTGATCAAGGTTGGATGAATACAGTATTTTAGCTCTGATGGTTTTGAGCTCCTCCGGAGTTATAGTTTTTCTCTGGGCTTCGTCTGTGATCTTCGTAATTGCTGCAACCGATTCGCAACGTCCAACGACTTCTCCTTTCTTCAACCTTATATCGTACGGTCTGGTGTTTAGTAATCGTACGGGGACCATTTTGTTTTTCGGTGCTACTAGTGTTTTCCCAATGATGACGCTTTGGGAGGAACACTCTGGGTCTGGTTCCACCATTAGGTATCGAAGGCTTCCAAACTCACCTTCCAGTTTTGTCCAAAAGAACACTTCAGAAGAAGGAGGCAGAATCAGATCTTCCGTGATGACAGTCCTTAGTGTCGACGTACTCTCGTTCGAATAGGTCATTGGAAGTTCCTTATTTTGGTACTTCAAAACCTGATTACCGATGTCCAAAATAACTCCGTGCTGTTTCATAAAGTCGATTCCAATGATGCACTCGTCACATATATCTGCAACCAGGAATTGATGAGTAAACACTAGATCGGCCAGTCGGATCTTAAGACACACTTCTCCATATACTCTTGCTGCTTCTCCCGTTGCGGTTCTTAGACGGTAGCTATTGGTGTTATGAAGCCACGTCGTCTTTACCAGGTCTCGACGTACTATGGAGGCTGTGGCACCGGTGTCGATGGTAGCCACATGTTTGGTCCCGTTAATAGTAGTTTCCACAGTCAGACTTTTGTTGTCTCGTTTGGTCTAAGAGACCTGGATGGTGGTTCTGGGGCCATCGATACAAGAAACCAGCCTCTGCCCCTCGAAGTTGGTTCTTACTCGTTTCCCTGATGGGAAACGGGCTGATACGTAACGCTGGTGTTGTTGTTACCTTGTTCTGGGTTGGATCTCTTGCTTCCACAATGTTGACAACCGGCTTTATTTGGTGGTAGTCGGCATTGACGCTGTAAGTGCCCGGTCTTGTTGCAGTTCCAACATCTTGCTAGTCCGCTCCGCTGGTTCTTTTGTATTTCAGCTCTTTGGCACGAGCACTCTTCGACTATGGCTTCTCTAAGTCGATGTACTCCATGAGAAGCTTGTTCTGCTGCTTCAATTGTCAATGCGAATGCTAAAGTTTCAGAAAGAGTACGTGTTCTAGCAGTTCGAACAGACCTCTGAAGATTTATATCCGAAATGGCACGGACGAAGGACTCAACAGCAAGCTGGTTGATGATTTCTTCTCCAGCATCCGGGTATGCCAGGTGAACCAGTCTTTCGACGTCTGCTTGGAGCTGCTGTAGACTTTCACCCCTTTTCTGGACTCTGTTATTGAGTTGGACTCGGAAGACTTCTTTCAAGTGGCTATCGCCAAAGCGTTTATCTATAGCTGCCACGAGAGAACTGAAATCGCCGCCCTTACCAGCTGGAACTGTTTGAAGTTTTTTTTTTTTTTTTTTTTTTTTGTCAGGAGTAAATCTTCAAAAGACACTTAGTAGTATTCGATACCAAGTAGTGTGGGATTCTTACCCACTAAAAACTCCTCATAATCAGAACCAATCTATAACGATCGACAACAGATTTTTCTTTCTCAATAATATTATCTCTTTAAGGGAAGCTTAAACTTTTAATGCTTCCCATGACTTTTAGGCCATTAGCTCGTGTGGCTTGGTTCTTCTTAATCTCCGAACATTTGAACTGTTTGAAGTAATTCAGCTGCTGGTCCTCTAAGAGCAAGAGTCAGTGCAATGTACTTGTCTTCGTCATCCCAGTCATTTGTTGTCGCGGCTGCCTCAAATTGTCTCTTGTAGACTGGCCAAGAAGACTGTCCATCAAATGTTGGCGGTTTCATCTCCTTTTTCCTTGCAAACTCTCCAGCAGATTCTCGAACTTTGATTTTCCGGATCTGGTCCAATTCCTTGGTCAGAACATCACATCGGCTTTCTACGCCTTCGAAACGATTCTCTACAACAGAAAGTTGTTTTTCCACACCTTCAACGCGTTCGTCAATGGCACATACATTTTTCTCAATGTTGCCCAATTTACCTTCTAGAATGTTTTTCTGACCTTCCAAAACATTCTGTTGCGCCTCAAGTCTTTCGAGAATATTCTGTTGTTCTTTCTTTTGTTCGTTTCGTTGTGCTTCCAGTTGCTCGAGAACATTCTGCTGTTCCTTCTTTTGCTCGTTTCGTCGTGCTTCAAGTTGTTCGAGAATATTCTGTTGTTCTTTCTCTTGCTCGTTCCGTTGTTCTTCAGTCAGCTTCTTTTGTTCGTTTCTTTGTGTTTCAAGTTGCTCGAGAACATTCTGCTGTTCCTTCTTTTGCTCGTTTCGCTGTTCTAACAAAAGTTTCATCATACTAGAAAAATCTACAATTTCACTTACTTCCTCTTCCTCCACTTCTGTTTCAAAAACAAAAGTGTTTACGTCTTCCTCTTGCTGTTCCAAATAGTTGCGCAAGCGCAGGACGAGCTCATTTTTCGATCCCGCTCTAGAAAGATTTCGCTTACCTAACTCACTTTTAAGCTCAATGCAGTTGAGCTCTTCCAACAACTTACCCATTTTCACTGTATTTAACTTTTTTTTTTTTTACACTTTATTAGTCAAATAAGTTTTATTTACACTTCTGACACCAATGTAACGTGCGCTTAGTTCGCAAAATAAAACTTCACTTTTTTTATTTTATTTCTACCACTTTATTCAGTATCTATACTTTATTCGAACTCAACTCGACTATTGGACTATCACTGGTTAACAACATTTCACTCTTAACTTTATCACTCTATAATCAAAACTGACTGCTCGTTGCGTCAGCGGTCCTATTTATATAGAACAACACTCATCTAGAGCGTTCCAGTTTCTTCTCCATGGTTTCCACATTTGCTGTCAAAAATCTCTACACTCACATCTTAGATGAATAAAGAACAAGATGGAAAACCATTACCTCTCTTGCCCCGCAACTTCCATTTGCTTACATTGTTGTTTTTGTAATCGCAGCATCCATCTGTGAATACGTGTGATCTGAAAAATAATGTCGCAAAAAAGTTGTGGAAGTATATGTGTGGTGAGCTTATTTTCATTTGACGTTTCAGTTCAGATTTCAGTCATTTTATTTATTTTCATTAGAGGAATTTCTTTACAGTCGGGATCGTAATACATTTTTTCCTAATAAAATACCATAAATTGTGTTAAAATTGTATATTAAAGTGACCACTATTCTATCTTCGACAATCGAAGATAAAAATTCCGCGTCATAGTTGCATTTTTGATGTGAATTTTGAGCTTATCATACATTTGTGCGTTTCGTAAATGGAAACAAGATTCTTCGTATCATGAAGTCGGTTGGCCTTAAGCCCGACATCCCAGAGGATCTGTACCATTTGATCAAGAGGGCTGTTGCTATTCGCAAGCATTTGGAACGTAATCGTAAGGACAAGGATGGCAAGTTCCGTTTGATTCTTGTTGAATCAAGAATCCACAGGCTGGCCAGGTACTACAAGACCAAGAGTGTTCTGCCACCAAACTGAAAATACGAATCAAAGACAGCCTCTGCTTTGGTTGCTTAAGTTCAGTGATTTGAAGAATGTGGAAGTGAAACTCTTTTTCAATTTTTAATAAGATACCGGCTGACCTTTATACCAGGGCATACCGAGTTGAGGCTTAAACTAACATTTAATAGGTAGAGAGGCACTCCAATAAAATAAATTTTAAAACAGAAAGTCGAGGAGACCCCTCTAAATTGTTTAAAAACACTTTTTAATTATTCGGATTTAACCTCACTTCAGGTTTTTTTTTCTTTCAAAACAGGAAAAGTTGAATGAAAACATAAACTACGGAATAAGACAACAATAATTATGTATATATTTCACTATTTTATTGATAATAAAACACTTTTTTTACATTTTCAATTATTTATAAAAGTTTACTTTGACATTACCAGCCGTATTTATTAGATTTCGCTAAAACACGCTTAAAACGCATATTAGTTATTCAGTGATTAAGAACTTATTAAGACTTTAATCAGTGAATAAAAAATCCTTATTTATAATCATTTTTTTCGCCCATACTAGTTAATCATCCCTTATGTCAAAATCATAAAGAAACTCTCTTATTTTGGTTTCTCAATGGTTGAACTGGCAACAGAAATTTGTTTTTGTTTATATTTTCTAACCTATGGACGATGAAATGTTGGTTAGGCAATATACATTATTCTATATATATGTATATATTCTATTATTCTTTGGCTTTAATTTTGTTGTTTTGTTCAAAAAGCGAAAATCAAAAACATTTCCGAACTGGAAAACTTGTAAGAAACGAATTTACAAAAAAGGAAAACAATGCATATTTCTGTCAATTGAAAACACATTTACTACATCCAAATTATTTATACAGTTAATGTAATTTGAGTACATTTCCATTTTAGTTATTTTTAAAATTCTCAAAGATGTAAATAAACCACTGAATGACAACTCAATACTCAAAATCAAATGACATTTATACGCTAAAACACGCTTAAAACACACATTTCTGCGTTTAAGCTAATCAGCCCTTATTCACTGCCGAAAAATGATTATAAATACGATTTTTGTTTTAATCAACGATTAAGCGTGTTTTAAAGTTCCGCGGAGTTTAAAATGCGATTATAAATACGGCTGTACTTGTTTAAGTGATACCAGACGGTGTTATTAAGTGGGAAATTTTTAATTATAATGGTGCAAGTGGGATTTTTGTGGTTTGAAAATAAAACTTTTTTATGATTTTCTAACCACAAAAAGTGTCATTTTCTAACCCCAAAACTAATAATAGCTTAAAATTCGCGCGAATTTTAAGCTATTATTAGTTTTGGGGTTAGAAAATGACACTTTTTGTGGTTAGAAAATCATAAAAAAGTTTTATTTTCAAACCACAAAAATCCCACTTGCACCATTATAATTAAAAATTTCCCACTTAATAACACCGTCTGGTATCACTTAAACAAGTAATGTCAAAGTAAACTTTTATAAATAATTGAAAATGTAAAAAAAGTGTTTTATTATCAATAAAATAGTGAAATATATACATAATTATTGTTGTCTTATTCCGTAGTTTATGTTTTCATTCAACTTTTCCTGTTTTGAAAGAAAAAAAAACCTGAAGTGAGGTTAAATCCGAATAATTAAAAAGTGTTTTTAAACAATTTAGAGGGGTCTCCTCGACTTTCTGTTTTAAAATTTATTTTATTGGAGTGCCTCTCTACCTTCTAAAATTTTACTTAAGCCCCAACTCCTTATGCCCTTGAATAAAGCCACCCCAAGATACCCAAAAAGAAGAGACTCAACTATTTATCGTCTCGAGGACTATGCTTCTGGCGTTACTTTGGAAATCAACGATTACTTTTTAGACCTGTACAATTTTTCACAGATTGAAGAGCTTCGAATATTGGACGAATTTAAAGTACTAGCTCGTTCCTCGCAAAAATCAATTCATGAAGCTTGTGTTAAGCTATCAGACGCTCAAACAGTACTTAACGTAAGCAAAAAATATTTTCTTAGTTTCACAAATTAATAAATTGAAGAATCTTAACCCCTCAATTGAATGTGCAACAACCCAAATGGAACCAAAACCCAAATGGAACCAAAACCCAAATGGAATCAAAATCTTACAGTGTAATTGGAATCGATCCAAAAATTTGTATCAGAATAACTCCGATGTACGGAGATCACAGTTCCTCGTTTGAAATTAGTTCAGAGGAAATAGCGCTGACAGAAGACACTATGCCTCAGATAAAGTCAGTGGCAGACATACCTCTAATGTCAGTTTCTTCATCTTCGACAATTGCAATTGGAAAGGGTAAACGTGACGGTCGGATAACTAATATCATAAGTCCTTCACAGGTTTATGTACGAAACGAAGACGCACTTTCAAACGTTCTCAAACACATGTCTAAAATCGACGAAAATAGCTTAAAATAAATGAATACCTTCTTTTTAAGCCAACACAATTTTCCAAAATCAAACAGAGGCTGTCGAGGCAAGTACTGTCTCCGGGGGAAATATTTCGTGTGAATATTACACACATTGAGAATCCTCAACAATTTTTTGTTATCAAGGTAATTTTTAGTTATTTTTGTTTCCCTATTTTTTTTTTTAACATACTTTTGTTGTTTTTATCCTTTCAGTTTGCCCAGCTTGAAGAACTAACTAAGCTGGAGTCAGATATGGAAATCGAATACTCTGGCAAAAAACAATTAAATACCATCTACTATGCCCAACTACACAGGTGCTGTGTAATCTGTGTGGAAGGAAAATGGTATCGTGGTTGTGTTGAAGAAATAAATGGATCGAATAAAAAAACTAATGGCAAAAGTTGAAGACCACGAAAACAGCGAACATGATGAACACTTACAGCCTTATTTATAAACCCGTATTATCGGCGGATTAAGGTTACTACGAACTTAATACTCCACTAATACTCCAAACCTTATTTATAAAAAAAATACACCAGTATTAGCGGCGGATTAAGCTAATACTGGTTCATAGGAGTTTTAAGGGAGTATTAAGGTCGTATTAAGGTCTAAATGTCATTTTGTTCAAATTTTTGGAGGAAAAGTGGAAAATTATTTTGGTTTTGTGAATAATTTTAATTCTTTTTCCGCCTTAACTACGAGATAAATAAATTAATAAATGAAAACTAATATTTCTTGTTTTGTTTTGTTTAATATCCATTTTGGAAAAATTTCAGCCAACCACAAAAACAAAAACAATCATAATGCTCGGGTTCAACGCAATTAAGTTTTTCAGATAATCTAACTTTTTTGGCCTCTGATTGGTCACAAGTCACGCATCAAAAGAAAATCTAAGACTCTGGCCAATCAGAGCCCGAAAGAAGTTAGATTATCTGAAAAAACTTAATGCATTGAACGTGCACAATGGGATTTGTTGACGTTTATAGCAAACAGAGCTATAGATGGGTCATTTTTTTGATGAAAAATTTGACATAAGCAAGTATTAACTAATACGGGTTGGAAAATGTTTTATAAATAAGGATTCGCTCGACCTGGCGTAATAGTGCAGTCAATGAAGCGAAAAATAGGGCCCAACCTCCGAATTTTTTTACTGTGAACCGATTTGCATGAAATTTTGGAATTAGGCTCATCTTACCCTTAAATTCAAAAGTGATAATGATTTGTACACCGCCACCACCCTGGGGGTGGTTGCCACCCCTTCTAGGGGGTGAATTTTTTTTTTTTAAATAACCTCGGATATCGATAGAAGACCTAATTTTAAGCAAAAAAACAAATATAAAGTTTTTTGTTTAGTCCAATACTTTTCGAGTTATTGGCAATTGAAAATTCGCAATTTGTTCACGTTTTTCATCTATTTATTGCAAATATCTCCAAAACTATACGTTTTATCGAAAATTTTATAAAGAACAAAATTGTAGCAGGTAAAACAATGAACAATTTGGTTTTTTATAAAGTATTCTAAGAACAATATTAAGCTAGATATAAAAGATCAAAACCATTTTTTATTTTATCTGAAATTTAATGGTTGTAGTCAATGCCATTTAGCGGCGAGCAGATGCATTTTATGCATTCTAATACAACAGGATGTTTTGTAGTGCTTAAAATAAGCTTTAAAATGAGCGCTATGAAAAGTCTTTGGCACGTAAAATAAGTGAGCTGTAGTGCAAATAAGGGGAGCATCTAATGTTTTTTTATTTTAAATCAATGGCTTTCATAAGTGCCATTTCCACCAAAATTAAATTTAATCGTATTCCGCCTAAAATTAAGTTTGTTATGAAGAGTTTGACAGATAGTATCAGTTTGGCTGCTTTTGGACACAAATTTTTCAAAAAAGTCACGAATAAAAAAAAAAACAACAAATTTTCAAATTTTTAAAAACCCTACTTTTTTCATAATATCTCAAAAATGACGACAGATACGTATAATAGTGTTAGAATAAAAAATGTTGGTATTTTTCTGACAAACAATTTGGTTCTTTAGTTTTTTCTGTCAAACAAAAATTTACGGAGATATGATTGTTTAAAGAGCGCGTGGAAGCGCAATCACAGGCTCTCTTAAGTCCTTTAACCCTTCACCGTGTTATGTATGCCTGTGAACAAATAAAGTTATTAGTGAACGTCCTACATTATTATTGTTAAAAACTTACCTGAATGTCAACCGAAACACCAACCTGGAATGCTTCCACGTCCCTGAAGTAGCTGAAATGAAAAAAAGAAAAGGAAATCAAAATGTATGTGTGTACGCCATGTACGCACATACATTGCGTTAATAAGGAACCCAAATATGTGAAAAAACTCACCTTATATTATGTTCCACTTTGACACCTTCACTTCTGTTTGAAGATATTTGTTGTAAATCACCTTAAAAATAAAACTAATAAGTAAAATAAGGGTATAAACGACTTAAAATAAGAAAAGAAAATTTTCTACTTACCCGCAACGTGTTGCACTTTTTGATGTTTGTCCACAAAAATATTCGATAAGATGAATATCAGACAGATAAAATCTTAGATCAGAAGAAAAACAGAAAGAAAGATAAGAATAAAGCTAAAGCCCCATACTGGGAAGTTGAACAACCCACACACATACACACTCATAGTTGTCGGTTACCTCGCCTCAGGGTGTGGTAAGATCAGTGGGCAAGACATTTATGCAAAGAAATGTTTTAATTTATGTATTATTATTTAGGTTTATAATAAGTTATATTTGGCATATGTTTAAATTTTAAATATTCTTTTAGATTTGTGTAGTATTTATTTATTAATTGTTTATTTATTATTTCGTTATGTTTATTTATCTTTTGTTATGTTATTTTTTTTTACTGTAGTTAGTTTATATTTTTATTTTTGTTAAGTATTTATATTTATTTATTTATTATTTAGTTGTTAAGTAAGTTATTTATGTATTTATTTATTTATTGTTCATTGTTTTTCTATAATTTGCATAAATGTCTGCGCTGGGCGTTGACGCATCATCTTGCACAAGCCTAGCTGCTCACCGGCGTCCCTAGTGACATCCTGGGGTGAGTTACTGCATATGGAAATGGCCGAAATTAAAAATGTAAATTCGCTCAGTGTTCAGTGATCGTAGTGTTTTCCTTTTTCCTCCCTTAACCCTATATGTGGGTGAATAGGTGAACGACCGATACAGGTTAACCTTGAATACCCTAGCAAAGAACAGAAACCAGGTTTCATTTCAAAAGAAAAAAAAAGTTCCTGAAAGTGAGTTAGAGGTCAAGTTGAAAAATCAGAAAATGTAGGTTTAACTAATTTGTAATTTTGTCCTTTTTTTTATTTTTTTTAATTATTCCGTTTTATTATCAGTGCAGTGCAAATTAGTGGTTGTTTTTTGTTAAATATTCCACACAGTGATGAAAACCAATACGATTCCTGCACGGGTGAGTTTTTCTTATTGGACAAATGAAACAGATGTGTGTAAAGTTTCGTATTTAGTCCTAGGAGCGCCTCTTCATATAGGAATAACCCGGGTATATCGAGCCGAATTTAACAGCCGAAAATATTCAAGGAAAAATTTGAACAGCGGAGGGTATAAAAAAAAAGAAAAACTGAATTGGAAAAGGCCTGTGTTAAACCCAGGTCCCAGGTTCCTCATTTTTAAGGTTTTCCATCGCGCATCTTAGGGCCGTGAATATATATATATGTATTGAGAGTTACTTTAGTGCAATTATATAGCCATCGAGGAAATTTTTGTTAAGAGGTGCTCCGCGCGATCAGTGAAAACTTCAAACCTAAAACCCAAAGCAAAGAAAGAGAAAAAAGAAAAATAGAAAATAAAATACAAATATGGACTTACCTGGAAATTGAAATACTACGTTCGAAAAAGAATACTTACCTGAAGCAAACAAAAGATTACTTACCAAAAATAATACAAGAGACAAACATACATAATTCTCAAAAATCAGAACAGCAGCCGCAAGCGCCCCAAGAGCGCCAACATAATTTCGTTTTTTTTTATTAATGTTTAGTGTAGATACATCGGCGTGATTTATTCTATTTTTTTTTGTTTCTAAATTGTTATTATTGTTTTTTTTTCTTTGATTATTTTTTTTTCGATTACTCAATATTATTGTGTATATTTTTGCATTCCACAAAAAGTGTTATGGTGGTTTTTGGTGTTGCTTTTTAGTTAGAAAAAAAAAACAATAGGTCAACAGCGAGAGCGACGCTAAAATCCGCCCAGATGGTTTTTGTTCGTCTTGCGTTGGGTCCTATTGAGACCATACCCCCTACAGGGAGCTCCTTATAGGTAGGATAGATTATAGGGTGAAAACAATCCTTGAAAGCCGCAACAGTGGGCTTTAGCTGTCGCGAACGTGGATTTTGAACCTAGAAAAAAAAAGGAAAGAAATATTAATATCAACAAAAATAAAGATATAGAGATACAACAACTCCGTAAAAACCACCTAAAAGTACAAAATACCTAAAATCAAAAAAAAAAAACTATAAACACCACATAAAAACATATAAAAATATACAAAAATCATAAAAATTTACAAAAAAAAAAATACATAAAAACTATAAAATTACAAAAATAGATTTAAGTTTAAGTAGGATTTGAATATAGTTTTAAGATCTTTTCATATTTTCGTTCATTTTCTTTTATCTTCATTCTTTTTTTTCTTCATATCGTGCGTTATTTTTTTTTTATTCTTTTATTACTATTCTTTATTTACATTTTCATTTTTATTTATTTTTAAACTTATTTTCAATCATTCATTTTATATTTTCCATTTACTTTACTTTTGTTATTACTATTTTTCATTCGTTCGTTACTTCTTCCTATGCATCGATTTCTTTTGGTCAGTTTTTAATTTCTTTTTCATTTTTGGTTTGCATTTTGTTCCTTTTTTTTGGATCATTCATTTTTCATTTAGTTTTATTTTCATTTGGTTATTTTTGTTAGACGTTTAGTTCCGTTTCTTTTTTTTATAAATAAAACCAATGTACATCACGCCGTCAGGTTGAAACCCAGTTTTTTTTCTTTTTGGGATATTGATGGCGTGCTGTTAAGCACGATTTCAGGGGGTTGAGAAGCGAAGATGCATCGAGGGTAGTAGCGGCTTCTGGCAGCAGTGTTTTTCGTCATAGGGGGACCCGGTAACTTGGCCGAGCGAGTCCCATGGATGGGTGGGGTATAGGCCACACTGCGACAACATCATGCAGTGTACGGAGTGTGGTGAGTGTTTTTGGTGGTGGCTTTTGCATGTTTTTCCATTCTGTTATTGGCACGATTTATGTTTTGTAATAGGTTTCTGTCATGGCAAGGTGGCAAGATCCCCCCCTAAAACGGCGAGCTGAGCCGAGCATTGCAAGCGTGCCAGGCCTCCTTGTCGTGACATCCAATTCCTCCCCGCATCCCTCTTTATCCTTCTATTTAACTTTTCTTCAAACTTTTCATTCTCTTTCACTCTACTTTAGCTTCTTTTTCATTTCCTTCTTCACTATAGACATGTCATTTCATTGTAGTTTCAGTCACTTTTCAGTTTTCGTTTCATTTTTGCAATAGGCCGGTTTCAACTTCTCATCTGTCATTTTTTTTTATTTTCTCTTTCTCTTCCACTCTAAGTCCCCGTCCCTACTATAACGCCTATTACAACCGTTTAAGCAAAAAAGTGTTTACTATATATTGCAATCAAGGATGTTTTAGCTCTTTTGATAACCTTTACAATGGTGTCTTACAAATTGTGATAGCATAAAAATTGAAGGAGTAATGGTCCAAAAACTCATTGATTTAAAATAAAAAAACATTAGATGCTCCCCTTATTTGCACTACAGCTCACTTATTTTACGTGCAAAAGACTTTTAATAGTGCTCATTTTAAAGATTATTTTAAGCACTACAAAACATACTGTTGTATTAGACTGCATAAAATGCATCTGCTCGCCGCTAGATGGCATTGAACACATCGATTAAATTTCAGACAAAATAAAAAATGACTTTGATCTTTTATATCTAGCTTAATATTGTACTTAGAATACTTTATAAAAAACCAAATTGTTCATTGTTTTATCTGCTACAATTTTGTTCTTTATAAAATTTTCGATAAAACGTATAGCTTTGGAGATATTTGCAATAAATAGATGAAAAACGTGAACAAATTGCGAATTTTCAATTGCCAATAACTCGAAAAGTATTGGACTAAACAAAAAATTTTATATTCGTTTTTTTGCTTAAAATTAGGTCTTCTATCGATATCCGAGGTTATTTAAAAAAAAAAAAATTCACCCCCTAGAAGGGGTGGCAACCACCCCCAGGGTGGTGGCGGTGTACAAATCATTATCACTTTTGAATTTAAGGGTAAGATGAGCCTAATTCCAAAATTTCAAGCAAATCGGTTCACAGTAAAAAAATTCGGACCTAAAATGCTTCATTGACTGCACTATAAGGGAGTATTAAGTGCTAATACTAGTATTAACTAATACCAGGTTGAACCGAGTATTTGCGAAATCTAATAAATAAGGCTGTTAGATGTTAGTGACGAACAGGAAGAATCATCACATCCAACCAAACATAATCTTCAACAGCCTTATTTATTAGATTTCACTAATACTCGGTTCAACCTGGTATTAGTTAATACTAGTATTAGCACTTAATACTCCCTTACGCCAGGTCGAGCGAATCCTTATTTATAAAACATTTTCCAACCCGTATTAGTTAATACTTGCTTATGTCAAATTTTTCATCAAAAAAATGACCCATCTATAGCTCTGGTTACTATAAACGTCAACAAATCCCATTGTGCACGTTCAATGCATTAAGTTTTTTCAGATAATCTAACTTCTTTCGGGCTCTGATTGGCCAGAGTCTTAGATTTTCTTTTGATGCGTGACTTTTGACCAATCAGAGGCCAAAAAAAGTTAGATTATCTGAAAAACTTAATTGCGTTGAACCCGAGCATTATGATTGTTTTTTTTTTGTAGTTGGCATAAATTTTTCCAAAATGGATATTAAACAAAACAAAACAAGAAATATTAGTTTTCATTTATTAATTTATTTATCTCGTAGTTAAGGCGGAAAAAGAATTAAAACTATTCACAAAACCAAAATAATTTTCCACTTTTCCTCCAAAAATTTGAACAAAATGACATTTAGACCTTAATACGACCTTAATCCTCCGATAATACTCCTATGAACCAGTATTAGCTTAATCCGCCGCTAATACTGGTGTATTTTTTTTATAAATAAGGTTTGGAGTATTAGAGGAGTATTAAGTTCGTAGTAACCTTAATCCGCCGGGTTTATAAATAAGGCTGCAAATTTCCAAAAATAAAAAGAGAAAACCTTTCTTTTGATTTTAGATCATAAAAAATCTTTATTTTTTTTTCGTTTAACACTTTTTTTTCGTTTAATTTGTTTGTAACAACTTACTGTTTAACATTGTTGTGAGAGCAAAACCCTAGTCCGACACTTCGCATTGTATGTGTGACCTTCCGTGCAACCTCATACTGCTGCTCCATGCTGGAAAACATTGCTTGTCTTGACTTGACGTCAGGAGCGTGCTTTTCTACTGCCGTTGCAGTATCACAACAGACATTTTATTTGCATTCGCTTCCACAGCACCACTAGTTTGATTAGGTTCTACATTTTGGTCAGTTTCATCTGCTTCCATTGCCACATCTTTGATATTATCGCTGCTTTCATCTTTTTTGATAATATTCTCCGTCCTGGTTTCTTCCTGGTCACATTTATTGTCGCTTTGTTTTTTTTTCTGTTCATCCTTTCGTCGATCGCAATCCGAAAGAATTATTTTACATCTCCAGAAGTCATAATCTCGTTTACGCAGCTTAATTTGGAGTTCTGAAACAGTGATATACATATATTCAAAAACAATATTTTTATTAAGTTTTTATTTTTTACCCGTTGATATCCCATTGAAAGTAGATGTTTTTGTATTTGGATAATAAAAATCAGCCTTCATGTTTGAAACTATTAGGTGTGTTTCTTTACTGAAAATTCACACGAAATGCACCGAAAGTCGGTGAAAGTCAGTCAAATGTCGTTCCAGCACAGCGATTTTTCGCAGCAGTGCACAAAAGAGAGTGCTCACGAGAGAGTAAAAAATTTCCCCACCCTGCGAATTTCTGCCACCTTAATTTCTGTGGGCAGAAATCGTGCACAGCCAAAACAAATACAACAACTGTCAAACAGACGTTTTTCCAAGCGTTGCTGCGAATGTTTGTTAAACACCGTTTCTTTACTTTTGAGACAATTACGCTCATTCAGAGAGTTTGTGAGAGAGTTTTACCCCCACTCCTTGAAATGTGACAGATTGTGAATTTCTGTCCACAAAGTAAAGAAACAGACCTATTGTTTTTGCTTGTCAATTTAAAACATAACCTGAAATTTAATTTTCACCACACTGAAAAATTCTTAAGGGCAGGGTTTGAACAACACCAAAGTTATAGTTTTTTAAGAACTCAATTTTTTTTTTTTGTAAAGCTGGGCAAAATGTGAAAACTCATAAAAATGCAACTATACTGATTCTATTGGGACTCATTATATTGTGATTCGCTCCCTCAGCTCGGTTATTTGTCTTAACTTTTTATGAATACCAAAACCTAAATATTAAACTATAAAGACATTTTTTGAAAAACTTATCTCAGTCAAAATATTGAAATGCAGCGATCTTGTAGACATTATGGAGAGCTCAGAAAGCCTTCATTGATATCTGTAGCGCAATTATTAACGAAGCACCAACACTTTAAGTTTTAATTTTTTTGAACAAATTGAAAGTGGACATGAAACTATGTACACATTTTTTGAAAAACTTATTTTAGCCAAAATCTTTAAATGCAGCAATCTTGTAGACATTATGGAGAGCTCAGAAAGCTTTCATTCATCTCTGTAGCACAATTATTAACAAAGCAGCAACATTTTTAGTTTTGATTTTTTGTTTTTATTAAAAGCTCGGTAGAAAATTTTTTAAAAACTTGTCTCAATCAAAATCTTTAAATGTGGAATTTTTGTCTACATTCTGTTGAGCTCAAAAAGCCTTCATTCACCTCTGTAGCACAATTATTAACAAAGCGCCAACGCTTTAAGTTTTCAATTTTTCTTAACACAAAAAAAAAATTAAAACTAAAAGTGTTGGTGCTTTGTAAATAATTGTGCTACAGAGATGAATGAAGGCTTTCTCAACTCTCCAAAATATCTACAAGATTTCTGCATTTCAATATTTTGATTGAGATAAGTTTTTCAAAAAATGTCTACATAGTTTGATATCCGCTTTCAATTATTTTACTTTTGTCTTTTTTTTTAATTCAATTAATTAACTTCTTAAATTTTCAACACAGCTTCAAGAAGAGAATCGAAAACTTAAGTTGGAATCTCTTTCATCAAACAAATGAAAAATGAATTCATATTTATTGGTTACTGTATTGCTTTAGTATATATTTTTTTAACAATCATACTTTTCTGTCTATTTCTTTTAAGAAACGTTTTTAAAAAAAGAGGAAATAGAAGGGAGGAGACTACTCAGAGAAATGTTTAACAAAAAAGAAAATATTTTAATATTTTGATACTTAAATTTTTATTTCCAAATACTTAAAAAGTATATAATCACAATTAAATTTTATTTACAAACCCAAAAAAAAAGTTTTAATTCCAAAAATTCTGCCAGACGTAGCCTTAAGGTGACTAAAAGTAAAAAAAAAAAAACAAAAACCGGTTCCCAGACGAGAATACCAATACTACGGTACAATTTTGTGTAAGCCCAGTGTTGAGATCCGAATATAAAGTGGGGCTAGTGAGATTTTGTGTAAGCCCAGTGTTGAGATCCGAATATAAAGTAGTGCTAGTGAAATTTTGTGAATGAGTGCGTGCAGCAGCTTGTGGGGAGGTATCAATGTGTTAGTGTGGTTTTCCATCTTGTTCTTTATTCATCTAATGTCGTTTTCCATTGGTCGTTCGGAAGCCTTCTGAACGCTTCTCAAATCGTTCCATTGGCATCAAATGACAGTTCCTCTCCTCGAAAAAAGAGAAATTTGATTCTTGATTTGAAGAAGGAAGCGAAGCCAGAAGCACTACACACTGAAACACTGTTGACGTCAAAATTGACAAATATCATTTGACACCTCTAAAAATTGAAAAAAAGTGGCCTGAAAACAATTATTAATTAATTAATTTTGTGAGATGAGTTCTAAAAACATTTTAAGACATATTCCTATCGTTTTAAGTGAATTATGAAAAAAGTGAATGAAAAAAAATAGCGCTCGACGTTTCACACCGATACACAATACAAGCAACGAAACTTCAAAGCAAATAAAAGTGTTACTTTGGTATCCCGGATCGGAGAGTTTTTCCGGATTACCAATGGAAAACGACATAACACTCACATAAACTGGCTTACAAGCAATGCCTGTCATTTTATACCATTCCATTATAGTGCTGCCAGTTGTGTTTTCGGTTAAACGTTTTCGATTAGGAAATTGGTATAAATGTTGGGTGTTCATTACATATCATAAAAAGAAAGATTGGTGGTTGTTTTTTTGTTTTTGTTGTTGCTTATTTTGCAAAGTTTGCTTATTCTAACTTGCCTGATGTTTTTCACTGCTTCTGTGCTGTGCTGTTCTGATCTAAAAAAAAGCCATTGAACACATCTAACATAATTTGCCCAGACACGCTAACATTAGGGCTGTTTTTTTGGGAGGAAGTCCGGTACCTTGTATTGTAAATACATGTAAAGCAAAAACAACAAAGATACAGGGGATAAACAAAGATACAGGGGATAAACAAAGATACAGGGGATAAAAGGATGAGTAAATCTTACAAGGGATACCGTTTTTTTGGATTTACAATACAAGGTACCGGACTCCTCCCAAAAAAAAAAACAGCCCTATTGATTTGTCTTTGATATTTAGCCGAGTCGACATAAAAAAAATAATTGCAGGTGGAGGCATGGGTCACCTCTCATAAGAACGAGTGTATTTAATCGAGCTGTCAGTTTGAAGCGGCACCGAACGCGCACAACGCGTTCTATTGGCCGGGGCCTTAAGGCCTAGGCCTGACTCATGACAACAGTACAAACCCAGGACTTCAACGAACAAACCTTTTATTTAACACCATTTTTAGCGACAATCTACTCTCAGACATCTCAATTTTTCACAAGGTATGGCAGATACGGGTGTTCTAAAATAGTTTATGTTCGCTGAGACAATACCTATAGAGAGCGCCAGTAATTGAAACATGCAATGCAATTAATACTGCGTTTGTTATATATTTATATTGTCTTTTCGAATAAAAAAAATTGTTTTTCTTACATTAACACACATATAAAATTTTGTTGTTTTTACTTTTTCATGTTTTTAAAGCAAGCTCCTCGAGCTTTTTTCGTCGTTTAAGCAAAGGATTATCAGAATTGTCAAGAGCTTTGATGTGAGTCTGAAAGATAAAACAAAAAAGTATAAAGCAATGCTAGGAAGTTTAATACAGTTATATCACCTGATCATAGTCAACTCGCATAGTTGCCAACGAACGCGTCATTTCTTCTTGCACTTCGGGCCAAGTGTCTTCGCCTTCTTTAAGCATACGCCCCGTATGCAAAGGGGTTTGTGGCACTTGTGTATATTGTGCTACCCATTTATTTCGCATTACTTCATCGATAGCAAGTCGTTTACTTGGATCTACATTAAGCATACCTTTGATTAGGTCTTTTGCCGATTGGCTTACATTTTTCCATTCTGGATTTGGGAAATCATATTGACCAGTTCGAATGCGTTTTTTCATTCCAGGTGAGATGGCTTCACCATGATTGCTATAAAAAGGTGGAAACCCACATAAAAGAATGTACATAATTACTCCAAGTGACCATATGTCACAGCTCTTGTCATATTTTTCAGGTCCTAGGACTTCAGGTGCTAAGAATTTTTTGAATGCGAAAGTAGGTAAGTTATTTCTTTAAATATTTGCAATACTTACCAACATAATATGGCGTGTAACATGGGGTCTGGAGTGTATCTTTAACCAAAGTTTCTTTGGCGAATCCGAAGTCTGTTAATTTAAGTGTAGCATTTGGATCAGGAGAAGTATAAAGTAGGTTTTCTGGTTTTAAGTCCCTATGTGCAATATCCCTGATATGTAAATAATGAACTGCTACGCATATTTCGTGCATTACATGGGCGGCTTCTACAAAGTCAGTCAAAATAAAAGAACCATTTTTTTAAACACACTTTATTTTCTTGAAATACTCAACCTCTCTCTGTGAATGCTCCATCGCGTTTGTCCTGAATTCGCTGGAAAAGTTCTCCTCCTTCCATGCTGTAAAGAAAAAAGAAACGTTTGTTTTCATCACTGATTTTTCCTTCAAAGATCACAAATATTAATAGGTGTGTTTTTTTAAGCCAGTACAGTATTCGAGTTTAAAAAAAACGTCTATCCACAAGTATTTTCAGTTCTATTTTCAGCAACAACATGGTGCTCAACGTCAAAGCTTGCTGTTACTTTTCAAAGCTCTCTGTGGAATTCAAAATGAAACAAAATCAAATTCATACCAGGTTTGTTTCTTTAATTGTTCTATCAAATGAATAACGATACAAAGCTAGGTATGAATTTGTATTACTTTTTTCTTACTTTCCATACATCAGATTCAGAGACCGCTTTTTCAAAATAGATACAGGCACAAGTATGGGAAACCCACTTTCACCCTTAATTGCCGAAATCTTTATGTTAAAGTTTGAAATTGATTTGAAGTCAAAAAGTTTGCTACCAAGAATTTGGCATCGGTATGTCGACGACGTTTTTGCAGTAATTAAGAAGTGTGATCTTAACACCACGTTGGAAATGTTAAACAAACAATATCCCGAAATCAATTTCACTTGTGAGGTTGAAAATGACCAGAAACTAACCTTTTTGGATCTCATATTACAACGAGACCAAACAAAGATCGAAATTGCAGTTTATCACAAGCCAACAAGCACTCTTCGATATATACCCAGTGATTCGTACGCACCAATCCAACACAAGTTAGCAGCGTTTCACTTCCTCGCACACCGGTTGATAAGCTTACTTTTATCGTTAACTAATTACATAAAAGAACACGAGTATATAAAACAAGCAGCAAAAGTAAATGGTTACAGCGAACAGACTATCAACAACATAATTAAAAAACATGCACGTAAACAAACAAACACAAATCAATCAACATTATTCAAACAAAACAGAAAGATCGACAAAACAGCTGATCCTAAACGTGTGTCTATCACTTTCGCTCCAAACATAACTAATGGTTTAAAAACAACATTCCACAGACACGAGATGCAAATTGTTTACTCAAACCCTTTTAAATTAAAAAACCACCTTATCACGCCAAAAGATAAAACCAATCCCTTGGACAAAGCTGGGATTTATCAGATCTCTTGTGGAGTTTGCAATCGAAAATATTATGGTCAAACCAAACGTTTAATAAGAAAGAGGTACAAAGAACACAAAGAATACGTTATTAAAAATGAACCAAAGAAATCTGCATTTGCATCACACATAATAAGTTTGTTCGTTGAAGCCCTAGGGTCACCCTGGGGTCGCCATAAAGCGTTTTTTGAGAAACCCTGTGGCATATTAAAGGGTTCTACTGTATTCTACTTACTGTATTCTATTACAATTCTACTATTCTACTACACACTGTCACTTCAATGACATTTATGAATTATGTATATAATAAAGACCACTTGTAATCCAGTGGTACCCGTGGTGTGATGGATAGCATGTCCGCCTGTTAATCCAGAGGTTCGAGTTCGAATCCCAACAGAGGCAAAAATGTTTTTTCCACGGGTATCGCCTTTCGCGAGGAATTGGCAACTCCTCCGTTAGTATTCATTGCCATGAAAAGCGCTTTCTCGATTAGCCGTTCGGAACCGGCAGAAAATTGTCCCCTCCATTCCCTCACAAGGGATGGTTGTGAGAAATGCGCTAGGCCCAGGGGCTCCTCGCTCTGTAGCGCCACCCTATTTTTTTTTTTTTTATTTACTTGTAATCCAGACACCAAAGTGAGAGGTTATTTAATTATTGCTTATTGGAATAGCTTCGGACTCCACACCCAAAGTCGCCCTGAATGTCCAATTGAGTGTTTTTTGAGCCCTAGGGTTGACCTAGGATTTCCATATACTCGCCCTAGCTTTTTGCTGTGGCAAGTTGAGAGCTGTCAAATGGCATGTATTTTTTTTTTTTTAATGACAGGGATGTGTGGTGATTTGTGGTTTAGCGTTTTTGAGGACTGGAAAACCCAGGTTTTTTGACAACTCATAGCGTTGTCAAGAAAACCTGGGTCAACCCTGGGGAAAGTTCAACGAACAGACCTAATAGAACAACAACACCTACCACTGTCAACAAGTGGGGTGAGCCTTATCAAAAGCATTATTGACGATCGAAAACTGGACGCATATGAAAGTATGTATATACACAGAGACCACACCGCACTGAACCTAGACAAGGGCAACATACAGTCTGAGTTGTTCCGCTAATGCAATGTCATTCTCCATATGTTCTTTTTGGGGGGCTCGTCTCGCACACCTTATTACATACATATGTACCTTTGAAAATTTACCGCCACACTGATGATGACGATGAAGATGGAGAAAACGAAGCGTTTTAATATTTTTTATGTATTAACATTATACAAAACCACACTTGATGTATGTTTTTAGTCGTGTTGCTGATGATGAGCGGTAGACCGCTTGAAATGCATACGGATTTTATTAAGTAAAAATAAAAACGTAAAAAAGTATTTGTTCTGTTTTTATTTTTACTTTTCAATTTGAAAGCTCAACATAATGTGTGTAAATTTCAACTTTGTTTGTTCAGTTTAAATTATTAAGAGTTTTCGTACAGCTCTTTTTTTTTTTACTATTTTTGGAGGCATCGTCCAGCAGCGAAAAGAGCTCTACGTCAAAGTCAGCTGTTCTGTTGAAAAAAACTTTCAGGCATGTTCGGGGAGTATGTAAAAAGATATTAAAAACTAATCTTTGATGAGATTTTCCATTGGCAAAAAGAAAATAAGTTGATTCTATTTACAAAACCGTGAAATTAAACTATAATATTACCGAGTAAATAAACACAACCCGAATTAAATTACAACAACGGATGACCCTGATTTTCTGGACGAAATTGAGACATCCATCCAACGGACCTTGGGGCCCAACACTGATGCAGCAATATTCAGCAACAACAACCCGTCGAGTGACCCCATCAACTGCATAAACCTTACCACTCCGGAAGAAATTGCAGAAATAATACACAGCTCCAAGCCCAAGAAATCAACACGCCCAGACGATCTCTCAAATTACGTCCTAAAGAGGCTCCCAGAGACAGTGATGATCTTTCTGGCTATCATCTTAAACAACTGCATTAACAACAGCTACTTTCCCAGGAAGTGGAAAACAGCCAAGATAGTGGCGATCCCGAAGAAAGGCGATCTAAACCTCATCGAAAATTACAGGCCCATTTCCCTACTCAACCATCTAAGTAAACTCCTGGAGGAGCTAATACTTTGAAAGTTGAAAAAGTTCTGCAGACATAATAACATCATCCCAAACATGCAGTTCAGCTTCCGGGAAAAACATTCAAACCTGCATCCGCTGATGAAGCTACAAAATGACGTCGGCGAAGGCCTTAACAGCCATCGTATCACCGTCGCATGCTCTTTGGATGTCGAAAAAGCATTTGACAGCGTTTGTATTGAGGCAGTCATCCATAAGCTAAATCTTCTAAACTTTTCAGCTCCATTAATAAAAATTCTTTTCTCTTTTCTCTCCCACAGGAACTTTTTCGTCCAAATTTGAAGCGCAAAGTCCACCACCTTCAGAGCAGGAGTCGCTCAAGGATCAAAACTAGGACCATTCCTCTTTAAAATCATGACGTCGGACCAACCTACCCCAAGGGACTGCGAAAACCTGCTTTAAGCCGATGACTCTCTGACATATAGCACATCTATATCACCAACCATAGCTGCCCAGTGGAAACTCACATCCACAAACTATATTCTTATTATAGTAAGTGGGGTATCCGGATCAACTCAGCTATGTCAGAGCTCGTCTGCTTCAGAAGGCCCGGAGGAAGAGGCCGTTGTTCTGCTGGTAACTGCAGAGCCACATCCATTACTCTACCCGATGGAACCAGACTGGCTGCCCAAAGAAACGCGAAGTATCTAGCCATCAATTTCAACGAGGTGCTTAGATTCAACCCGCACTCACAAGCCGTATTGAAGAAGGCCAACTTCGCTTTCCACTGACTGTACCCTTTGCTGAGGAGAAGGACAGGACTATGCCAGCCAACAAAATTACTGATGAAAAAGGAGCTGCTGAGACCTGTCATCAACTACGGAAGCCTAGTTTGGTTCACCATCTCGAAGACCGCGATGAAGGATCTCCTAATTTTCGAAAGGAAGCTTCTGAGACTCTGCACCGGCCTCACTTTCAACCACCAGCGCCAGAGACATTACAGTAACCAGCATCTGTACGAGACAGTCAAAATGACGCCCTTGGACCAATACGTCTTATTACAGTATTGAAAACGCCTTGAAGTATCAGCAACCACCCTAATCCCCTGGTGAGAAGGATAACCACTGAGGACCGACACCCTGAGCCAAGATACCTAAGCGTGGTGCGCGCTTTGGACGAAGAAGTAATGCCAGCCAACGACGAAGTCACCAGCTTCTATGCTGACTCTGGGTCAGCATATTTCCGTGGCTTTGCAAATACCACATTTTTTTTGAAAACGTCCTTTCGAAAAGCTTTGATGAACTGAAATGAATGGTGGCGCCATCTTATTTTCAAAGCTGGAAACTATTAATCCACAGCAATGCCGTCCCTGTTTTTACTGTGGAAAATTCCGAGAGTAAAATGCTTTGTTGTTGTTCCCCAAGGGAAATTTTTACTGTACTATATACTAGCATAAAAAAACACGCCTTTTATTTATTTTATTTAAATTTGAAGTACTTGATCCAATTTCTTAAAATTGCCTGAAATTATTCTGTAAAATACTTAGCTCTGTATGTTTTTTTTATTATAAAGTGTGCTGCTATGCATAATATATTTTAAAAATGTTTTACCTGATAAGGCTGCACTGCAGATGTAATAGTGGGTTTAGCTCTGGCTTCTATACATACAAATACAAATATAGCCTTTATCTGGGATATATACCATCTTTTTATCGTTTCAAGGCCGCGAATGAAAGTAGGCGTGTTTTTTTTATGCTAGTATATAGTACAGTAAAAATTTCCCTTGGTGAACAACAACAAATTATTTTAGTGTCGTATTTTTCCACAGTAAAAACAGGGATGACATTGCTGTGGATTAATAGTTTCCAGCTTTGAAAATAAGATGGCACCACCATTGATTTAAGTTCATCAAAGCTTTTCGAAAGGACGTATTCAAAAAAAATGTAAAAATATTTGCAAAGAAATTTTTTCTCTCGATTGAAAATAAAAGAAATAAAAACTATATTCATATTGAATTTTCGCCCTGTTTTTCATCGGGTGGTGTATATAACACAGTATTTTGCACTAGTTCTTTTTTCCTGAAGCTAATAGCTTTTCTCATGGAATTATTTGACTACAAAATATAGCCCAATGCAAGCAAAATACAAATCAAACAAACAAACAAACAAACAAAACAGTAGAAAATGATCAAAAGGGAAAGATTATGTACGAAAATCAAACATTCTCCAATAGAAATTCATGTTTAGGACTACAGTACGTGTTTCAACTTAATTTAATTTAGATTGTGCTTATTTACGCGGTATTATTATAGTTCAATTCTACGGTTTTGTAAATAGAATCAACTTTTTTTCTTTCTTAAACTATCGAAAAGACTGGTCAATAGTGTAAAATTGCTTTACCACAGATTTGGATAAAAATTAAAGTGATTCTTTTTGCCAATGGAAAATCTCATCAAAGATTAGCTTTTAATATATTTTTACTTACTCCCCGAACATATCCGAAAGTTTTTTTTTCAAAAAAACAGCTGACTTTGATATAGAGCTTTCTTCACTGCTGGACGATGCCTCCAAAAATAGTAAAAAAAGAGCTGTAAGAGAGAATCTGATGTATGGAAAATAAGAAAAAAAAATACAAATTCATACCTGGCTTTGTATCGTTATTCATTTGATAGAACAATTAACGAAACAAACCTGGTATGAATTTGATTTTGTTTCATCTTGAATTTCACTTTGAAAAGTAACAGCAAGCTTTGGCGTTGAGCACCATCTTGTTGCTGAAAATAGAACTGAAAATACTGTGGATAGATCGTTTTTTTTTTTTAACTAGAATGCTGTACTATATACTAGCATAAAAAAAAACACGCCTAGGATTTACAGAGATGAGCTCTGTACAGCCACGTTTAGTTTTGGCATTCCTGCGAAACTCCTACTTTTATGCAAGATGAATTGGGAGAATTTACGAAGCCTTCGATGTCGAAAAAGGCTTTAGGCAAGGCGATAAGCTTTCATTCGATCAATCGATTCTACGATTGAACTACCACCTATCAATTTAACGCTCTATTTTGTACCCTATCAAGTAGGCGCAAAGATGTTTGAAGAGCAACTGACCAGATATGGGAGTTATAATCCAGTTTTGAGCAGATGGAGCCCTTATAAATTGTAGCCAGATCAGAGATACCTTGGTCTGCCGACAGCCCCGCGGAATGAAGAGATCAACTCAGCATGTTGGGTGGTAAACCTTTATCCGCCGTTCAAGAGAAAACTTTGGCAACTCTGCTAGACGAAGAGCTCCCAAAATTCGAAACGTTGCCAAAAGTAACAAATGCCGCCATACACCACATAAAGTTAAAAACCGAACAGCCATTTGAACAAAGGTACTACCCGTTATACCCCGCCATGCAAAAAATTATCGACGCCGAGGTCAACGAGCTGCTCCGAGATGACAAAAACGGACCGTCTAAGAGTCGACATAGTTCACCTATAGTGCTGTGAAAAAGGAGATAGGATCGTGGGGAGTATGCGTCGACTACCGGCAGCTCAACAGTATATCAATCATGGAAGCGTATCCTCTCCCTCTGATCGTGGGTATTCTAGGGAAGCTAAAACGAGCCAACTTCATTTCGACCATCGACCTTAAGCAAGGGTGTAGGCAGATTCCTTTACACGTTCCAATGGAAAGTTATGCTATATGGGCTAAGTTCCGCAGCCGCCACATTCCAGCGTACGTTAGACAGTATTATCGTCCAGAAATGAACGAGTATGCTTTCGCCTATCATGATGACATCATCGTTGTCAGTAGCACATTTGATGAACATATCCGGCACCTAAGAGAAGTGTTTATGAGGTTACAGGGGGCGAACTTGCGCTTCAATAGTGAGAAATGCGAGTTCTGTAAAAGCCAACTGAAGTACCTAGGGCATATGATGAGCGGGAGCGGCATTATCACTGATCCAGACAAAATAGCCGCAGTGCAAGCCTTGAAAGCACCACGCAATGTCAAAGAATTAAGACGAGCCATGGGAATTACGTCATGGTTTCATTAAGAACTTCTCGCAAGTAGCCACCCCATTGACAAAATTGCATAACCGAGAAAAGAAAGAGTGTCTGGCAATACTCTTCGGTTTACGAAAGAGGACGCCGTACCTCGAGGGCTACCATTTCACAGTGGTTACCGATCACCACTCCCTGAAGTAATTACACTCTTTAGACAACCCGTCTGGCCGACCCGCGGGGTGTTGGAACATTCGACGACAATTTGCTTCGTGGTAGTTCTCCGATCGGACGATCCGACGTTCTCCGATAAATTTTTGTTGCGGAGATTTTAGTTTTGGGAATGCAATGCATTGCCGCATTTGTGAAAAATTTCTACTACTTCGAAGCAAAATTGTATCTCCGAAAAAAGATGCGTTGCGGAGAAAACTCCGCTCCGACGGTTACCACGATAGGGCCGATTAGCAATACGTCTTTGAAATAAAGTACCGCAAAAGGGGCTGTGAACGTCGTCCTTGACATTCGTACCGAGCGACTTATCAATTCTCGGCAACCCAGTAGAATACTGGATAGAGCGTTGCATTCGACAATAGCCGAGTTCACACAGTACAATTAGTTGGACAGACTTTGACTTGAACGATCAATGCTTGATAGTGTGAACTCTCAGACGACCGCTTGACAAACAAGTTGGATAGTTTTCAAATATTTTTGAAAAATTTAGAAGTGGGACGGAGTGGAAGGGTATGTGACATAAAGTTGGACGCCTAGCTTGATAAGTGTGATCGCAAACTACATTCGACCATCCAACTTTTTACAAACGAAGTCTGTCCAACTAATTGTACAGTGTGAACTCGGTTAATATCAACTTAAACCCAACCAGTACCTCGACTACCGTGTAACCGAAAATAATTATAATATAATCTTTCCTTCACCCCAGCAAACTGACTAAACCCGGCACATCAAAACCCACCCACCACCAAGGCACGTCGCGTCGCAATTCCGCAGAGCCCCAAGACCGGCATCTACGAACGCGAGAAGTTTCCGTACGTCTCCCCAAGCCGGGAAACAGGGCGCAAATAAAGGAAGCTTTTATTCCAGAGCTCCAATCCGTAGGAATTGACATGGAGGATGTCCAAATCAACCTCCACCACGCCAAGGCTGCCTCGGCGGTCTTAAGGGCACTGTCACACCTAGAGGGTTGAAAAAAAATAAATTTTTTGAAAAAATATATATTTAAGAACAACATCTGGAGAATATCTCCTGGAATTTTCAAGTCGATCTAAGGAATAGTTTCCGAGTTACCGCCGTTTGAAGTTAGCGCCTTTCGTTCTAGTCAGTGGCACTTGGTGAGTGAACACGGTACTACAATGCTTACCTACGAACTTACCGACAACTTTTAGCAACCAGATGTAGGCAGCATATTGTATAGAGTGGCAACGATTAACGGTAGTACGATAGTTACGAAAAAAGCTTTTAATGCGATTATCTCAAAACCACTTTCTTGAAGTCGGTGACCGTGATAGCTTAAAAATGGTTCAACTGATCATTCTCAAACTTTGCACACTTGTTGTCAATACAAAAAGGAAGTGAGTAAACGCGGTGTTTTTATTTTTCTGAATAAAACCGATTTTATAGCCGATTTAAAGTCCAATTTTGGGGTGAAAACCGAACTTTTTGTTTTAAATGGTCACCTAAATTCAAAAATTAAAATTTTTGAAAACACAACAACTATGGATCAGCTCGAGTGGTAAAATCCTTGGTCTAACTACACCTACAGGTAAAATAATATATTCAACCTCAGCCAGTAGATCTTGTATTATTTTTAATAATAACCTTCCCTTCTTTCCTTTAACAGAATTTGTAACCGCTGATCTGAAGGCAGCAATAGTGAGGAGCGGTCCTTCCAAGGAAATTATTGTTGCCTCAGCATATTTCCCTGGAGACTTTACACCTTGCCCGTCTCTACAGGCAATAAAACTTTTTGAGTACGGGCAGAAAAACAAACTGGATATCATTCTAGGATCCTACACAAATACTGATCACACCCTGTGGGGAAGTAAGGACATAAACAAAAGAGATGAGTCTCTTATTGATTATATTATTGAAGAAAATTTAAACATATGCAATATTGGCAATGAACCCACCTTTGTCACCAAAACCAGAAAAGAGGTCCTAGAAATTGCATTGTCTTCATCTCTCTCTCTAAGAACTTTGTCTATGACTGGAGGAACCTGAACCATCCTGCTCAGATCACAAACACATACGCTTCAAACTAGACACAAAAATAATATTATGTCTAACATATCGTCAAAAGAGAAAAACATACTGGGTCTCGTACAAAACAGATCTGGAAAATTCTCTAAAAGACAAAATCCAAAACATCAATAGCAAAGCTAAATTAGATTTCTTTGCGGACTACGCAAAAAACTCCATCATAACTGCCTTTGAGGACAACTGCCCTCTGAAAACAAGATCATCAAAAAGGCAAACTCCTTGGTGGAAAAGCAACCTTAAGAAATTAAGATCAAAAGTAAGGAAACTTTACAACAAAGCAAAACGGAATGATGACTGGCAAACCTACTCTCCTGCTCTCACCAAATACAATAACGAAATTAAAAAAGCCACAAAAGCCTCTTTCAAACAGTTTGTAGAAAGTATCTCTAATGTTCTCTCTAAATGTAGACTCCACAAGCTTCTCGCGTCCGACAAGCCGGCAAACCTAGGTACCCTTACCAAGGAAAACGGCTCTCAGATTAAAAACAAAATAGAAACTCTGCAGCTCGTAGTAGACACCCACTTTCCACAATCTATCATTATAGACCCAGCAATAAACCTATCATCCCAAAGCGAACAGCATATTTTTCCATCTAGGGAAGACTGGACAACGGCCAGACAAATCTGCAACACCAATGTCATCAAATGGGCAATCTCCTCACTAAAACCATTCAAAGCCCCTGGGATGACGGAATCTTCCCTACCATTTTATCTAAGCTGTTCACTTGCAGCCTAGCTTTTGGTCACATACCAGAGAGCTGGAGAATAATAACAGTTACCTACTTGCCAAAAGCGAGAAGGAATCTGGATCCAAGCCCTAAATCCATTCATCATCAAATGTATGGAGAAGGTCATTGATAGACACATCCGGGATAAGCAATTATCTACCCATCCACTATCCACATCACAACACGCATATCAAAAAGGGAAAACAAGGGAAGCCGCGTTGAATGACCCAGTTACGAGGATCGAACATTCTATCGATAAAGAGGACATTTTTTTCAACAACACTGTTGTGTCTACAGACCGTGCTCTAAGGCGCCACAACGTTCCACAAGTAATTCGCAATTGGATAAACAGCAGAATTATCCACAGCAATCTCGAAGAAGTGGAAATCTCAGCACTAAAAACAAGAGGCTGCACACAAGTTGGAGTCCTCTCACCACTCATCTGGTCAATAGTTGTAGACAGGCTACTAATATTGCTTGCAACCCAAGGCATTTATGCAGTGGGCTTTGCAGATGATCTAGCAATTGTCATACAAGGCTCAGAAACACTAATATCAAAGAAGACTTCAGACAGCTCTGAACAGAGTACAAAGCTGGTGCTCAGATGAAGGTCTCTCTGTCAACCCCCATAAGACAGTTATTGTCCCATTTACAAAAAGAAGAAACCTAAATCTTCTAATATCCCCCAATCTCTAAGGGGAAACAATACGATTTTCAAAGAAATCAAAATACCTTGGGATCATCCTAGACAGTAAAATGTCATGGAACCCTCAACTAGAACGCATTTCCAGCAGAGCAACCAATTCCTTATGGACTTGTCGAAACATATGCGGGAAAAACTGGGGTCTAAAACCTAAAATTATGTAGGACCTATATACGCTGGTAGTCAGACCAACAATAACGTACGCAGCCGTTTTATGATGGACAGAAAGAAATAATGACAATACAAAAACTAGAAAAGATTCAAAGATTGCATCAACATGCATTACTGGATGCATGCGTACAACACCAACATACGCTCTAAACGTCATTGTAGAAGAAAATGGAAGCAAGACTGGCGACACATCCCAACCCGAAAGGACATCTGTCGATAATGGAAAGTCTAGAAAAACTTTATACCTTTAGTATGTGCTTGGATGCTATTATTAGCCCTGTTCACACTGCACAATTAGCCCTGTTCACACTGCACAGTTGGACAGACTTCGTTTAATGGAAGTTGGATGGTCTGATGAAGTTTGCGTTCACACTTATCAAGCTCGTCGTCCAACTTTATGTCACATACCCTTCCACTACATCCAACTTCTAGATTTTAGAAATTTTTTGAAAACCATCCAACAAGCTGGACAAGCGGTCGTCTGAAGGGTTCACACTATCAAGCATTGGTCGTTCAAGCCCAAGTCTGTCCAACTAATTGTACAGTGTGAACAGGGCTATTCCCATTTACAACTTCAAACTCAACTTCTCCATTGTCATCCCCCAAGGTAAAAACTGAGAGAACACAAAGCCTCATCCTTCAAGGCAAGATATGGTCTGGTATACGGACGGCTCAAAAATGAAAACTGGCACAGGTTCCGGCATTTTCAGCGACTGTCCCAGAACGAATTTCTCAGTAAGTCTGGGGTGTCACTCGTCCATTTTCCAAGCTGAAGTCTTTGCCATTAACGATTGTTCGAGAATAATATGTTCATCGAACACGAAAAACAAAACAACATTCGTTTTCTCAGACAGCCAAGCTGCACTAAAGGCGTTAAGCTCACCTATCATAAGATCCAAACTAGTTCAAGAGACCTTCCCCAAATGAGGGTGGTAGCGGACTCTATCTGTAGACTATGCTATTGGATTGGAGTCCCACGCACATTACTTTCTGACAACGGTAGCTAATTCATCAGCGCCACACTTACTACATTTTTGCACAAGATGGGTATCCGACAAGGATTTACCGCTCCTTACTCTCCGCAGGAAAATTCGACCGAACGTGTAAGCAGAGTGCTCAAAACGATGATAGCACAATACGTTAAAGAAAATCACCGAACATGGGACGAAAATCTGCCTGATCTGTCGTTCGCTTTTAAAACTAGCAAAAACGAGTCTACAGAGCTTTCCCCTGCTAATTTCGGCAGAGAACTAAGGGCCCCACAACAACAAACGTTACTGATTGAGAGCTACAACGAAACCATTTCCGTCAGACAAGAACGCCTGGAAATGCTGCACCAGCTGGCCCCAACTAGTTCCCAGGCAGCTGCAGAGAGGCAAGCGGGATATTACAATCTGCGCCAAAGAGCATGGCGTCAAAGTATAGGTGAACACGTCTACCAGAGAGTGCGAGTACTTACGATCTATTAAAACTTCACTTGTAACAACTTTAAAATGGACTTAGTTAGTCCAGAATTCACCCGAATTTCAGGCTATTATTAGTCTTGTAATTAAAAAATGAGACTTCTTTATGGCTTTTAATAACAAAACGAGATCAATAGTAATAAAAATAAAATAGAAGAATTTTAGCTGATTAGAAAAAACTATCAGTATTTTATACATTTTTAATTATTTTTATAAAATTATATTAATTGAATTATAAATAGAATTATAAGTAAGGCTATTATTAGTTTCTATCTAAAAATAAAAATCAGAAGGGGATGTTTTTCGAAAAAAAACCCTCGAAAACGAAAAATTTTATTTTCCATTTTCGTTTTATTTTCGCCTACTTAAACTAAATACATTGTCAGATTGATGCTTACTTACATAAAGCAAAAAAAAAAAATTCGACTCTGTCTCAATATTTCGAAATTGAAGCGAGATATCGAAGTCTTTATATTACATTTTCGACTTATTTTGGGTCGTTTCATGACATGAAAACTTGGTCAGGATTAACAAAACTGCTGGTGTCTCCGACTAGGTTTTTTATACCAAAAAACTAGGAAAAAAAAACTTTAAAATGTCCGATTGAAAGACACAACCAAATTGCTTGTTTAAAAATTCTGTATTTTATCAATCATATGAATTGCTGCACTTGGAAGCTGTAATTCCATGTTTTTGTTTACGTTTTACATGTCATAGATTTGCTGAATTTATCTTAAGATAGATCTATTTCAATCAGTCTATTGTTTCACTATTTGTATAATGTCCTTCAACAGCTGTAATAGTAGCAGAATGTTTACTGATATTTATTAAGCGCGTTAAACGAATTAAGTTTTTCAGAAAATCTAACTTTTTTCGGACTGATTGACCACAATTTTAGTTTTTCTTTTGATACGTGACTTCTGACCATCAGAGGTCGAAAAAGGATAGATTATCTGAACAACTTAATTGCGTTGAACCCGAGCATTATCCTGTAGAAGCGAATCAATACATGTTTATTTCTAAACACAAATAATCGTCAACTTGGTTTGGTTTGGTTCTGGATGGTGTTGTTACCTTGATAGAGCGACACCATTTTTATTCTGGGTCTCTTCGACTAGCTAGCTACAATTTAATTCATGTTACAATGGGATTGAATGCTGATTGGTTGCAGGTTTCTTAAGACGATGAAGGAATTTTTTCACACTTTCTGATCTGGCTACTATTTATAATGCCTACATCGCACAAAAAAAAATTAATAGAGTGTTGCAACAGAGCGAGGAGCCTCTGGGCCTTACACATTTCTCACAACCATGCCTTGTGAGGAAATGGAGAGGACCTACTATTTTCCACCTGTTCCGAACGGCTAATCAAGAAAGAGCTTTTCATGGCAATGAATCTACTAACGGAGGACTTGCCAATTCCTCACGAAAGGCGATACCCGTGTAAAAAAGTATTTGCCTCTGCTGGGATTCGAACCACGAACCTCTGGGTTAATAGACGGAGATGCTAACCATCACACCACTTGTACACCGCCCAAAACTGGAGTATAATTTTCACATTTGGTCAGGTCATTCTCAAACATCTGCGACCACTTGATACGGAACAAAACAGAGCCTTGAGATTGATAGATAATAGTTTAATTGGAAAATCGATCTCTCTTTTATCACTTTTACACTGCTCTAGTGAAATAGCCAGTCACATTTCTCTCTTTAAACAATTTAGCCGCAACACCCGCCTCGCTGGGAATGCCCATCAGTTTTACCCTGAGCCCAACTTCAGAGGCAGTAAAGTATAGAAATTATATAGAAGTATAGAAAGTATAGAGTAATTCTGAAATGTAACAGACATACACCGACGCAAAATATGTTAAAAACAGACTTAAATGGTTGAATATAAATCAAAGACTTTTTATGCTGTGCATTACATTTGTGATCAAAATTAAAAATAATGTGTTACCTGGTTATTTATGTGAAAATGTTACGCTCGTAACTGATATTGTGAATTATAACCTCAGAAATAGTTATGACCAAAGAATAGCTCGTTCAAGAACAATTAGAGGGCTACGAACAATATTTTGTATGGGTTTTCAAGATTTTAATAACCTACCGAATGAGATCAAAAACCTAAGCAATTTTAACCTTTTCAAACAAAAATTAATCTACTATATAAAAAAGCATGAATAATTAAAAATGAAAAAAAAGTTTTCAAGAATTTAAAAAGGAAAATAAAAATATATGTATATTTTATAATATACAGTGGTGGCCATACAATTAGAAACGGTACCCATATAGTAATATAAGTGTGCATAACTTTCTTAAAAGACATTTCTTCAGGTTGAAAAGAGGTTTAATTTGTAGCCCATGAATAAGAGTACACATTAGAAAATTAGTACAAGAAAAAAGCTAGACAATATCAAATACAAAAAAATAAACATGTATTTAACTCAAATTTTGTGTGGCCATACAATTAGAAATAGAACATAAAAAATGGTATTTCATTAAAAATCTTCAGTTTAACATAGAGTAAATATTAGTATTTTGTAGGGAGACCATTTCTACCCAACATTACGATTCACCAAAAAATCAAATGCAATATGCATCGGTGCCTCATATTGAATCCCTCTCCTATATTCTTAAATGCTCGCTCATAACCCCTTGATGTGTGCGCAAGTTAAAAAAAAAAAAATCATCGCCTACAAGACGATTTGTTTATGCATACTCGTACTTTAAAAGTTTGAACTTATCCGGTATATAATTTTTACTACCACTGCGATGCTGCCTCCACTCTAAGTCTAACTCTGGCGAAAAATAATTTCATTCAAATTTTATAACTACTCTTCTGCTTATTTGGTTAAATTAGACTAAGTTTCCCACCGCGCACCGCAAAAAAGTTTCGGATTTAATAAAAACTTCCTTCAATTTTAGTATAGGTAGTTGAGATTAGAATGATACTTACCACTCCATTACAACTAGTAAACACTTATTACCGCTATATGTATTCTCGTAAACATCTACTACATTGACTATGTTGCGACAACCACTCGCCCTCCAATGCAAATCAACTTCGCGTCTTGCTTTAGGGTTATCTAGAAGTACCTTAAATATAAGAATTAGAACACAATTGAGCAATTGAAAGACTAAAAAGCCAATCACTTACTTTTAATGCATATTTTTGTTGAGTCTTACGGTGGCTGCACTGAACTACTTTGCCATTAATGCCTAATCCCAATACCGTATTCGAAATCTCATAATCATCAACAAGGAGTGTAGTTTTGGGAGTCCTACTCGAACTAACTGCGTTAGTAGTTGTTTTTAACATTTTTTCTCGTAATTTATACGCCTGTTAAAAGACAAAATATTATAAACTATGTTTAAACTAGAAGATTGATGAGCATTTGCATTAACAGCTCTTTACGATATCTCATGTTAAGATTTACAATCTTATAGGTATGTATAGATTTTACTAAATTCTCTGGATTGCGATTATATGATAATGAATGAGCTTCACCATTAGTCTGTTTTAAAAAGAAATATCGTAAATTACGTCATTTAGTTTTTGGAATGTTTTTAATGGAAACATTATTTAACTAAGCTCGTTTGACCAAACCTGAAGCCTTCAACTCTAGTAACGACTTTCAGGTTTTTCTATTTCGCTGTGACATGACAAAGTATTTATTCACAACACAGTCATTTGAACAAAAACTAAATTAAAGAAAGTGAATGGAATGTTGACAGATATGAAATTAATAGTACAGAAGTACAGTAAGTCATACAGCCTTACATAAGATTATTCAAATGATTTAAGAGCGATCATATTTATTGACAGGATAAGAACACAAAACACTCACTCACTAAAGCTTACCAAGGAGACTTGAATTTAAAGGAAAATCTTTTTCTAGAATGTATACAGCTGCAGCAGCAAGCAGTAAAACCTAGAACGTCCCTTAAGGAAAAAAAAGCTCAACAAAACCAACTCGAATTCAAAATTGATTCGATCCTAGAGAAAAGAGATTTATTAGAGGACAAACCTTTACTTCTCTTGCCCCGCAACAACCATTTCTTAACATTGTTGTTTTTGTAATCACATCCTCAGTCTGTGAATACGTGCGAGCTGAAAAAAAAATGGCGTAAATAATTTATGAAAGTGTGTGTGAGGTGAGTTTATTTTCATTCGACGTTTAAGGCTGTGTGTGAATTGGGTTAAAATTGGGTTAAATGGGTTAAGATATGACACTAGAATGGTGAATAAGATGGGATAAAATTTTAACCCATTTAGCCTGCTCGCGGAGGAGGCTAAAATGGGTTAAAATTTGACGTTTGTCAAGAAAGAGAGGTGTGTCTAGTTCTTGTTGCATTGGCCGCGTTCCTGGGACCTATGTTCGAAAATCTTAACTTAAGATTCTGTCACTTTTCCCTTCTAAAAAGTTCCAGATTTTCAGTAGACAATTCAGATTTTTGAACACAGATTTTCAGATGGAAAAACTTGGCTGAAAATGCTCGCGTTCTTCGCACCGGGACTTCGAAAACTACTGTCAGTTTTCGTCGCTCTGATTGGTCAAAAGTGTCAGAAGTTTCAGCTGACATTTAGCTGACAGTTAGATTTTTCTGATTTTCGAACATAGATTTTCAGATGGAAAAAACTGGCTGAAAATTCTTAAAAAAAGTTCTAGTTGTCAAAACAAGGAAAACAACATATATGACAATCGAAATTTACTCGGTATTCTTGGGTTAGTTTTTTGTTTTACTAGTTTTCGTTTACTTGTTGAATTGAAATTGACTATTATTGATGTTCGGATATTCTCTTTTGTAAATTGATATTGAAAATGAATTTATCAGCAACGTAAATATATTTTTATGGGAACATGATTTAAATTTTTTTTATCAAAATTGATTGAAGTGAATTTATTTTGCATACTACCTTACACAAATACTTGGAAATCGAATTCCTTAATTTCAAACTGGGAAAATCTGTATGTTTTCCAATTACTTTTACCACTAACTATGTAGAACCGAGAGGTGAATCGGAGTACCGCTTTATATCTGACACAGAGCTTAAATTGCGTTCTTGAACTGACAGATTGAATATCGAAGATTCGAAACTGCTATGAACGCGAGCAGTCTTAACTTAAGATTTTACTTGTCAAAACAAGGAAAACAACATGATATAAGGGGTGTAAAAGGGGAGAGGAAAGGAGAGGATGGGAATTTTATAGCAAAGCGAACGAATAAAAAACGCGTGTTACCTGTTGAGAGGTTAAGTAAAGAGTAGTTTTATTAGTCAATGAGATTACCATGTCGATTATGGAATCCGCAATAATCTATTCCCGCGGATTTCATCCGATCCGCAAGGCATCCGCATCCGCATTGAATTCAATTATTGAATCCGGCGGATGAACTGCAATATCGATCCGCAACACCACTTTACCATTACCATAAACTATTTTCCAGCTGGTTTGTTTTGACATTTGTCATTCACCATCTTTAAAAAAAAAGAATGAGAAATTAAAATTTATATCAAATTACACTAGAATACAATTCAGATGGATTGCATAGCCATCACCAGTGTTTGCGATGAATGACAACTTGGATTGGACATTGGAGTGTAAGTATAATAATCAAATTTAAAATATCAAGTTTTGTCAATCGTAGAGGAGAACACGGAAAAAACCCTCGTCAAATTGAAGAGCTATAAGAACTCATCTTTGGTTTTTCCTTCTCTCTTTTAACAGCTCCCTGTCATCATAGAAAAAATATGCTTCACTGATGTGATGGATGAAGAAATCGACGATGAACGTAAGAGTCGTATTGGTTCGTACAGTGTTAACTAATCTTATTCAATTCGTCGTTTACGAACCGAAATCGGCACAAGACTTGATCAATACGCTGAAGCCGATACCCTCATTGAAAGCCAAAGAGAAGGCTATCCGCCATTTTTCAGGGAAAAGCTACAAACTCTTGCGGTTACAGATGGCAAGTCGGCTTACTTGCATTGTTTTGCTGTAGGTGATCCAAAACCATCCGTCGACATGGTCCTCATAGAGAACAAGCGCATTAAGATCGTCATAGACGGTGACGGAATGTCCATTTTGAAATTTGATCCTGCTTCTCATTACGATGTTGGAATTTATAAGGCTGTTGCTTGGAATAAAAGACCATCGGACGCTGTCGTGTAGTAGTTGCCAACTTACCCAACCCTCCAGATTCACCCGAAGCCGCTTCAGTCAGTGGAACTGAAGTGCTTCTGCGATGGAAACAACCTCGTTGCTATGGAAACTCCACAGTGCTTTGCTACAGTCTACAGTACAAGGCTGGCGCAACTGATCAATGGACAATAGCTGACAACATTGACCACGAATTTTACTTGGTTCATGGTCTACAACCCCATGAAGTTTATCACTTCAAACTTGCGTCTAGAAATCAAATAAGCTGGAGTGAAATGGGAATACCAAAAACAGTCAAAACATCTGAGCCAGACGCTCCTAAGGTCATCATCACCAAAGCAATGAAACATTTGTAGCAACTCACCGAAAGTGGTCACGAAATCGTTTGTGAAGAGAAGAAAGTTTATGTTGACTATCAGCTGGAACGTGAATCTCTTAGTTGGATTACCGACTCCGACATAAGTGACAACAATAGCTTTATTTCAGAAATTCATCGCGGCAAGTTCAGCAGCGTTGTAAAGGGAGTCCAAAGGTCTACAAACGCAATAATCATTGCTAAGATTTTCGAGGTCGACAAGAACAACGAAAATGCTATTCAAAACGAATTTGAACACCTTAGAACCCTGCGACATGAACGCATTGTTTCTCTGTTCACCGCATACAGTCCTTCGAATCTTCCAAGGCACGAATACACCGAACAAATGGTTGGTAGCGTTATAACTCAGCTACTAGATGCATTGCAATACCTCATCTGGAGAGGATTCTGTTATCTCGATATTCATCGCGACAATATTGTCATGTCAACAGTGCGTTCAGTGCAGATAAAGCTTGTAGACTTCGGATTGTCCAGGAAAATATCGAAGCTAGGCAGTGCAGTACCGGTTTGTGGGGCACTTGACTACCAGTCACCGGAAATGATAAACGAAGAATTGGTTATGCCTCAGAGTGATGTTTGGTCCGTTCATCACTTACATACTCTTGTCCAGCTCTAGTCCGTTCAGGGGCAACGATGATGTTGAAACCAGACAAAACATATCATTTGTCCGTTACGGTTTCGAGAATTTGTACAGCGAAGTCACTGCCGAAGCAACGCGATTCATTATGTTCGTGTTCAAGTGCAACCCAAGGTAAATTTTAACACAAACCTTTATATGTATATTGTGAGGAATGCTTCGAGCACAGGTGGTTGGCAGCATCAGGGTACATGAACAAGAAGCGGGAGCGATCTGTCTTCCTTGGAAACAGACTCAAGGTGAGTTTATTAATTAATTTTCTCATTTGTTGTCATCGTTAATACTCATTCTTAATTTCCCGTCATTTCAGGAATTCTATGATGCCCATCACGCCGAAATAGACGCAGAGGTATCTTCGTCAGAGAATCTAACCAGCAACCTGGGTAGTGGACCAACACCAAGGCAACTCCTTAGATCAAACAGTATCGCGGATGAGTTGATGACAACATTTTAAAACAGAGACTTTTGATTTTCGTGCGTTTAATGCTATTGCTGTTTTGGTGTGTCAAATTCATAAAAAACTAAATAGTAAAAATAATAAGAACAAATATTTATTTCATATATCAAAACAATTTTCTGATTCAAAAATAAAGCGATAAAGTTATTTATATAAAACGATGAAAATGTTATATTTCGGAACCATCATGATCTTAAATAAAATTCAAAGGCGGTAGGCCCGGTAGGCTTTACAAGCACCGGCAAAAAAAAGGAGCCGATCCTTTGCTGCGGTTGAGAACTGCGACATGAAAAAGGTCAAATGAGAATTCTATTTTACATATCCGCAACAATTTTGGTGCGGATGAGAAACGTCAAAAATTGTATGGACTGCGGATGAACAACGGATTCGGTAATACGACTTTTTAAACCTGTATTATCAACAATCTTTCACTTTCGCAACGTCGGATTCCATGCGGGCTCGATAATAGCAAAAATATCCAAACTCGTGCGGATCGCTTCCGCAGTCCATTTTTCGGATTCTATAATCGGGGTGTACATGAAATGGAATAGTTCTGTTCGTATAATTGTAGCAGATTACGTATAGAACACATAGGGTGTGTCCAACACTCGTCCTTAAGCTGGAAATTGTTAATGAACTCCCATTTCATATCGGAATGTTTCAAACTTCGTCTTGTCCAAGGGTTTTGTGAGTACATCCGCTATTTGATGATTTGTGCTTACATAATGTATCTTGATTTCACCCTCGTTTAGAGTGTCCTGTATGAAGTGGTGACGGATGTCTATGTGCTTCGTTCTTGGATGGAATCCATTGCTGGATGCAATTGCAATGGCACTTTGGTTATCACAGTTAATAACCAATGGCTCAGACTTTGCATTAAGTTGAGATCGGATTCCATTCCACCATAGTGCTTCTTGTATAGTTGCTGACAGCGCGATATATTCGGCTTCACAGGAAGAGAGTGCAACTGTTTGTTGCCGTTTTGAGCACCATGATATGGCTCCTGCTTGAGATATGAAGACGTAGCCAGTTGTTGACTTCCTGTCATCAGTACTTGCTGCCCAATCTGCATCAGTATAGCCAGTAATGCTATTGTTGTCATTCTTCTTGAAGTGTAGCTTCAGTTCTGAGGTACCACGTAAGTATCGTAGGAGGTGTTTCACAGCTGACCAATGACGTAGACCAGGGTTCGTATTGAAACGACTGAGTTTGTTTACGGCGAAGCAAATATCGGGACGGGTGCATTGCGACAGGTACATCAGGCATCCTATAGCTTCCTGGTACGGAGTATTTCGCATTTGTTGAATATCTTCTTCTGTCTTTGCACAGTCTTGTTTGCTTAGTTTTTCACCTGAATTCATTGGTGTTTTAACCACTTTGGAATTCTTCATGCCAAATTTTTCAAGGATGCTTTCAATGTAAAATTCTTGATCGAGTGCAATTGAATTGTCTTCACGAGTTATCCTCATTCCAAGGATTTGCTGGGCAGGACCAAGTTCTTTCATTTGAAACTGTTGACTTAAATGCTGTTTTATATTTTTAAGATTGTTATCGTCATTGCTGAACAAAATTAAGTCATCTACGTATACCGCAACCATCAGAATATTTTCATCTTCGAGTTTGTAGTAGAGGCAAGAATCATATTTTGACTTCATAAGTCCAAATGTTTCAAGAGATTTATTCAACTCCTGGTTCCAAACTCTACTAGATTGCTTTAGACCGTATAATGCCTTATTAAGACGGCATGCTTTGGATGGATTACTTTTATCAACGTATAACGGCGGCTGTTCCATATAAATATCCTCTTTTAATCGGCCTTGAAGAAATGCGCTAATAGCATCCATTTGCTCGATTTTAAGATTGAGTTGGGCGGCGATCGCAAAAAGATATCTCAGAGAACTGTGACGTACTACGGGCGAGTATGTCTCCTCATAGTCTACCCCTTTTCGCTGAGAAAATCCTTTTATTACTAGTCGGGCTTTGTACCGATCTATACAGCCAGTTACATCTCGTTTTGTACGAAAAATCCATTTACATTTTATTGCCTTGCGATTTTTTGGCAATTCTGACAGCGACCAGGTTTCATTGTCTTGAAGCGACTGAAATTCCTCTTCCATGGCCAGTTTCCATTGATTCGCATCCGATCGGGACAGTGCTTCTTCTGGTGTTACTGGATCGTCCATGTTTGTCTGAAAAAATTCTGCTGCAGTATTTTCTTGACTTTTATTTAAATGAAAGTTTAAAGGATACTTGCCTTGAATAATGCGCCCCTCATCACTAGGCTTGAACACTTGTTGATTTTTGGTCAAAACTGGTTTCATGTGATGCGATGGAGGCGCTGCAAGTCCTGAAAATCCATAGAAATCGTTTTCTCTTTCCGACATCGAGTTTTCTGCTTCCAGTGGTTGGTCCTGTTCATCAGATTCACAAGACTCAAATGAAGAAGTGCTTTCCGCATTGATGATGAAATCATTGAATTTGGCCGGTATGTTGCGGTTTCTTTTGCTGCGTCGTAGTTCTTGTGACTGTGTCGTATCTTGGTGTTTCGTTTCGTCAGGGTTGATTGTAATATCAATGTTGCTTGTCATATCCGGTTCATCTGGTTTTTCACTATCTATGTAAATTTTGCTATGTTTTATACAAAACTCGTTCACTGCTGGTTTCGGCTGGAAATGAGCAACACGATTTTCGTTTATAAATGTCACATTTCGACTTTTAAAAACATTATTTCTGACAGGATCGAAGAGACGATAGCCTTTAGTGTGTTCATCGAATCCTACCATAATGCATTCGTGTGCTTTCGGATCCCATTTAAGACGATTACCTTTTGGTATATGCACCATAGATGTTGTTCCAAATACCTTTATGTGTGACAAGTCCGGTTTTCTTCCACTCCAAGCTTCTTCAGGTGTGGTTCCAGTACCTTTTGAAAAAGAACGATTAAGCAGATATATTGAATATGCCACGGCTTCAGCCCAGAACACCTTTGGTAAGTTGGCATCGGCAAGCATGCATCGCGCCTTCTCAACTATACTACGGTTATTCCTTTCGGCGACACCATTCTGTTCTGGTGTGTAGACATTTGTGGTTTGGTGATTTATTCCTTTCTTTTTGATGATGCTTCTGAAAGTTTTGTTAAGATATTCTTTGCCATTGTCTGTGCGTAGGGTCTTCAGTTTTTGACCGCTTTGGTTTTCTGCAAAACGGTAAAATTCCTTGAACGCTTCAGAAACTTCGAATTCGCTTTTGGTTCTCAAAAAATGGACAAAGATTTTTCTTGTTCTGTCGTCAATGAACGTCAGGAAGTATCGGCTTCCACCAAGCGATTCCTTTTCCATCGGACCACATATGTCAGAATGCACTAGCTCCAAAATTCTAGTTGCCCTATTGCCATGTTTATTAAAAGGAAATCTAATCTGCTTACCCATCGGACAAATTTTGCAGTCCTTATTCTCTTCATTAGTTGTTGTAAAGTTGATACCACTTACTAAACCATTTTTTAATTTTTCCAAGCTGTTTAGGTTTAGATGACCCATCCTTCGGTGCCATAAGGATTGACTTGCCGTTGGACCACAGGCAAAAACTTTCTCGGATTGAGTCAGATTGGGATGTTCATCTAGTATAAAAAGACCATTTTTGTGAGATCCGGTTGAGATAACCTTTTGGTCGCAGTTTACCACTTTTACACCAGAGTTTTTGAAAATAACAGAGTGACCTTTTTTTACAATTTGGCTTATCGAAAGCAAATTTGTTGACAGCTCGGGAATGTATTGGACGTTTTTAATTGCTACATTTAAGTTGTTGCATTTTGGTCGAATAAAAGTTTCTCCTGCAGCTTTTACTTTCATAACTCCCTTATTTGCTGCTGTTACAAGTCCGCTGTTTGGTTGGCAATTGAACAAAAGGTCTGAGTTCATCGCCATATGTGACGTGGCACCAGAGTCAAAATACCAATCGTTTTTACACTTTATTCCAGTTGTGGATAAAGCAGCGTAAAATGAGTCAAACTTTCTGTCACTACTGATGGTTTGTGTCTTTGCTCTGCAATTTTTAGCAATGTGCCCAAAGCAATTGCATTTTCTACACCTAGGGCCTTTTCGGTGTGGTTTAAATGGCGGCTTGCGTGTGTGTGCGTGAAAAGCTGAGCTTTCACTTCCATGTGGTACATCTTGCAGTAGCTTGGTTTTGATGACATCACCATTGATTTTGGTTCCAGAATTTTCCAATGCCATTATCATAGGACGATAGTCTTCCGGCAACCCAGCAAGCAACAACGAACCAACCCACTCCTCGCTAATTGGAAAACCTATACCACTCAGTGATTGAGCTGTCGTGATGATCTCTTTCACATACACGTCCATGGAGCCGCAGTTTGAAAGAGATGTTGTGATGAGTTTTCGCAGAAGTGCTACCCGACGTGTTAACCCACTGTCTTCAAATGCACTCGCTAGCTGCTGCCACAACTCTTTCGCTGTACTCGCTCCTTGTATGTGGACATAACACATAGGATCTATAATTAAAGTCAACTTACTTTTTGCGCGTCTGTCTTTTGCAGAATCCACCGGAGTTTTCGGGTTCCCTGCATCATCAACTTCATATTCGATTGTTGTTACCCACAGATCATCCAACTCTAAATATGCCTGCGCAGAAACCTTCCAGGTGGGGTAGTTTTCCCTGCCAGACAACCGATCAATGGAAATGTTTGAATTCATGGTTTTTACCCAATGTAAATATACTCGCGAGTTTTTTTTTTTTTTTTTTTAATTAATATTAATGCAGTTTGATTTATGGAGAAATTAACTTTTGCCAAAAAGAAACTTTACTTTTTATTTTTTCTGGGCCCATAACCTATAGCAAAGCGAACGAATAAAAAACGCGTGTTACCTGTTGAGAGGTTAAGTAAAGAGTAGTTTTATTAGTCAATGAGATTACATGAAATGGAATAGTTCTGTTCGTATAATTGTAGCAGATTACGTATAGAACACATAGGGTGTGTCCAACAAATTTGGATGGGAAAGGAAACGGAAGGTAGGAAAAGGATATGGAAGGTAGGATGAGGGTATGGAAAGTAGGGAAACAGAACCAACACAGGGAACAGGAAGGTAGGTATTTAGGAAGGGAAAGGAAAATGAAGGAAGGAATGGGAAGGGAAAGGATGCTACTACTTGGAGGCCTGGCACGCTCGCGAGGCACGGCTTAGCTCGCCGGATATGGGGGGGTCTTGCCTCCTCGTAGAGCGGAACCTTATACCAAAAACATAAATCGTGCCAAAATAAAAATTCACACCACCACCACAAAAAGTACCTCACCTCACCCTAGGCACTACCGCTGTTATGTAGTGCGGCCTTTTCCCACCCCTCCTGGAATCCCGTCGGCCATCGTTGGTGGGATTCCCCTTATGCGAATGGGCTGTCAGGCACCACTCACCATAGCCACATCGTCACCGTCACAACCCCCTGAAATTTCAAAATTACGCCTCCATAAGGCTTAGCTCAGGCCCATTAAAAATCGGTCATTTTCATTGTAGGCGTGATGCACAAAATATCGTTTATTTGAAACTTTACTCTACATCAAAACATAAGAAAAATAACGATAACAACAAAAAGGTAAAAATAGAACAAATTTATCAGAAAAAAAAACGACTTTACTAAAATCTTAAATCTCAACGAAAATTGTAGTTTTTGGTTTATGGAAATCTTTTTCAGTAACTTTGAATGGGGATTCGATGGTTCACGACCAGGTTATTTGTCCTTGACCTGGGTGCTCAAGGGCATACTCTTTTGCTAGCCCGCTCTACTCTACTCCTACCCAATTAGAGCTCTAAGAAGAGGGTCCAATCGGACTACACAAAACTCTACCACAGGTTGAGGAACTACCAAACCTGTCCTCGCTCCCCTTTTCGACCCACCAAAAGAAATTTGGAAATTTTTTTTTTCCAACCAAAAAAAAATGAACAAAAGAACTCAATATTAACCAAAAAAAAAGAACTTAAAACTAAAAAAATGATACTACAAAAAGAATACAAAAATAAATAATCAAAAATAAAAAAAGTCACGCCTAATTATAACATAAAAAAACAAAATATCGATCGCTGTGTCGATCGCTGCGGCTTACAGGCGGTCCGCCAGCCAATTTGAGCTCTGGGGCTCCGCCCCTGGTATTTCTTTTGCAGCAACTTTTCGTGCACTGTGACACCTTTCTATTGTAATCAGCCTTAATTTAGCCCACGGTTGCAGAGTTCGCTTTTTAATAGCGCTTTGTTAGCACTGCGCTTCAAATACACGCGTACATATATATATATACATATTCATATTACTATTTTTAAACTTTTTACGACGCTTAGGGAAAATTGCTAAAGGTTACTTGTGGGGTTCCGGAGTTTCCCACGGACCCAGGTGTTACCAGATGATGGACCTGAATTATGCACAATTCAGCCACTTCTATGTCGTTCCGATATGTATCTTTATCTCCTCTGCCGCGTTTTGCCAGGTGCTTCTCCTCTGCCGCCAACGAATTTCCCTACAACTGGACAAGATGATACACAAATTAACATAACATACTATACACTGAATTAAACACACATCTACGGCACAGATTGAACGCAATTTCAGACACTTACCCGTGGATACTATATTACACAATTTTGGTGTCTATGCTAATGCAACTATGTGTGTTGTCCACTGAGTTTTTTTTTTTTGTTTGATTTTTATTTTGCTGCTACAAAAAAAACACATTATTAAATCTACTCAACGCGACAAAAAAAACTACAGACTCTACGCACTTTACTTCAAATCGGTTAACAAAACGCGACACCACTCTTAATGTTCAACTTTGAATAGTTTTGTGGTCTTCACAAATTTTCGTCGGACCCAACAAACGGACTCATTGCAGTTTGCCCAATGCAACTATTGGCCGTTGTAACAGTTCACCCAGTTACTTGGTCATCGACCCTGCCCTTGACATTGAAAACAACTTTAAATTTAAACATTCAACGACACTTAACACATACACAAACCATTCCATATCTCACAACCGATGTCTTTCCAACGCTCCACCTTATCCGGTTTCCCTATGACAGCTGTGGAATACAATCCACAGACTGACATTTGCAAAATTTTGATTTTTAAGACAACTAAAATTGCCGGATAGCGTGGTCGGATGCATGTGCATGGAAAGCAACAACTTAAAAACCAACAAAAACCCAAAATTCATGAGCATGAGACAATCATTGTACCAAACCACGCTCAGACTTACGCAAAAAAACCAAAACATTCGCCCAGAGTTCTCAGAAAACAAAACAGGTAACCAAACAAACATTCACACACTCAACGCTACAAACATTCCCAGGTAAGTACCATTCCTTTTTGATTTCTTTTATTCGAGGGTGGCTGGTGCAAACCGCCTTCTACTCTATCACCTTAAGTGACGGAGCGAAGGAGAACTTGCAGCAACCAACCCCCGTGGCCAGTGGTATTGCTGCACCTCCCTTGATTCTCAGCTCACAGCTGATCAAGTAGAGGTCAACAACCCTGGTCGCGTAGTTCAGCCATAATTACAGGCTCTTATTATTTAGGCACTTCTACCTGCCTACTAAAAACACAACACACCTCAGAACAAAAACACACCTCATCCATACAACATTTATTCTGAAGAAAACATTCATCCACAAACATCCTAAGACGACATCAATACAACATCAAGACAACATCTATCAGTGGACAATATAACCAGGACAACAAACTAACGAGAAATTAAAACAAAATAAGAAACAACAAACATGATAAGTATTTAGGTTGGTGTTTTCGTTTTCTATTTATTTTCAACGGAAAATTTTTTCTTTCAGGTGCCTGCAACAAAACACCTGACTTGGGAGTAGCTAGGCTCCCCAAGGTAGGTGACGAGGAGGACCATAAACAAAAGAAAACGAATATGGACAACACTATCGTGGGGAAGAACCCGCGTTCAACTTAGCCGGGCAATAAGGATCAACGTGTATGTTAACACTTCCCTTTTGCAACCGCTGTCTTAAATTTTTCTTATTTAGGTTCATTGATTCCTGGTGTTGGTGATTATGGGGATCTGCGCAATGTCGACGACCTGCAGTTGTGGTGTATCACCTATCGCCTATCGGTCCGGGGTAGTTGGGCGTTTCGGGGATTTACCTTGGATTTAAATCGTAAGTTGGAATTCGTAGCTTCTAAGATAATATAACTTTTGATTCTGGCTATATACAATATACATATAACATTGAATTATGGTGATATTTATTTTTGAATACTTACATATATATAAACATCAAAGCATGCATTAATATAACAAAAAAAATCTTACAAACAAATAAGGATATAGAATGGAAACACGAATATCACAGATTTTAACATATAATATACATAAATAAATAAATAACATAAATCAGTTTTAAATTCAGTTTTAAATTCATTTTTTATTGTTTCTCACTTATAACTACTTACTTGCTAACAAAAATGTTTAAACTAGCTTACATAATAACTTAATTAACTTACTGACCTTAGTCGGGTATACTCTAAATTACTCAATAACTTACTTTCTAATGCCTTTCGGCCTAAAGATACAACGTAAATATTTCAACCTAGAACTAATATTAAGAACTAAGAAAGTTGAAAAAACTTAGTTTTGATGATCAAAATTTTTTGGTTTTTCCTAAAATTACTTACAACTAATTAAAACTACTTAAAACTAATTAAAACTACTTAAAACTAGAGCAGCCACAGTAGCTTTTTTATAAATTTTTTATTTTTTTTTGTTTTTTGTGTTTTATACTTTTTTTGGATTTTCGTTTGTGTTTTTTTCTATTTTTTTTTGATATTCGATGCCGCTTTTAGTTTTTAAAATTTTTTTTTGGGGTATATTAATTTTTTACAATTTTTTTTTTGATTTTCGACGCCGCTTTATTTTTCTAATTTTTTTTGTATTTTTGTATTTTTTACTTTTTTTTTTTTTTTGTTTTGTTTTAAATTTTTTTTTTGGTTGCCACTGTGCCCACCTAGGGGGTACCTTTAGTCTTACACTCTAAACCTTTGTAAGCCAGCCATTGGCGACTCGCTATCAGTAACATTTACATTTTGTTGCTCACACAACCACCAGAACATTTTCGACATTTTAATAACGTCCCGTCGATCGCGATCTGATACCGCCCTACTGAACCGGAGGAGCTCTTCAACTTCTCCGCCTACTGCGGCGACGTCCCGGCCATAAAAAAGCCGTTGTTCTACGGACTTACGGCAGACGTGGTAGACTAACGGAACCGCCAATCTGTCCTGTATCAAACCTATCATGTCAAAATAGAGGAAAGCCTCCGGTGGGACAAATCCACTGAAACGTGTTCTCTCCATATATTCTAAGTTGGGGTAGTAAGCCCCAAATATCAGGCCATTGTTCGAAGACATCGCCCTTGCAGTGTGACCCCGAGTCAGTTTTATCATGAAGTTGTCGATTCTGTTTATTTGAGCCCCGTTGTAAAGGACCCCATTAGGATAATATTTTCTGTACTCCGACTCTGGTGTTCTGTGCAATCCAAGACAGGTACGCAGACACTGTCTCTCAAACACCCGAATCTTTTCCATTTGAGACGCTGTAACATTGAACCACACGGGGCACCCATAGACAATCATTGGCCTTATGAAGGCCATGTAGCAAATCACCTTCACTCTGCTATCAAGTTGACTGCTGTGAAACAGTCGCCTTGTCAGAGCAAAAGCTCCTCTAGCCCTGGCCAGAGCCGCATCCATATGTTTGTTAAAATATAGATACTGATCTAACCAGATGCCGAGGTACTTGACTACTACTTTGTTTGGCAGTGGGTGGCCATGCAGATCAACGATCAAAAGCTTTCGCCAGTTCTTTCTCGTATCACATGAGGCCCGAGCCAACGAGGTTCTAAACACAATTGTTTCCGATTTCTGGACGTTGATTTTCAACTTCCAGTCATCGCAATATTGTTGGATCTTATCGAAGTCACGCTGCAAAAGTATTCTGATGACTTCAATCTTTGGACCTGTTCTGTACGCAATAAGGTCGTCGGCGTACGCTATAGCATGGTGAAGAGAACCAATTAGATCGCCGGTGAAAATGCTAAATAAAAAAGGCGAATTCACCGCCCCTTGTTGTAGACCGTTCTGTATTTTAAAAGTTCTGGTAGAAGTTATATTGCAACTTTTCACAACAAACGTTCTACCATGAAGCATGTCATTCAGAATATAAAGCAGTGGTTTACTTATGCCATATCTGATCAACTTATAGAAAAGACCGTCTAACCAAACGGTATCGAAAGCATTCTCCAAGTCAACCAGACATGCACCCGAACACTGATTTTTAGCTTTGTTCCATTGAATATCTGATACTAGTTTAGACGCGGCATGTGTGGTATCATGGCCCGCCTTAAAACCGAACTGATTTTCAGGAATAATATGTTTGTCCTCAGCCCATGTGGACAGAGCTCTATTGAGAACTTTTTCGAATACTTTGCTGATACTCGGAAGAAGACTAATTGACCGGAGATTTGCTGGATTGGAACCATCCTTACCTTTTTTAAGGAGAGGATGGACCACTGCCGTCTTCCAACGCACTGGATAATATGCATTATTCAGCGCATTGTTGAACAACGTGGTGTATATGTCCACCGCTTCCGAAGGGAGGTTTCGCAGCACAACATTGGGTATGCCGTCGACTCCTGCTGACTTCTTTTTCTTTATTTTGTGAAAGATGTCCAAGAGGTCCATCTTAGAAACGAACAGGGTGTTATCCCCATTTTGCTGGGCGATGACTGCATTTGCAAGTCGGTCGTCATTGAACCTAGTGAAACCAGGATTCTCGGATCGCCAATGCGAGATCTCGTCTCTAAGATAGAAGTGTCCAACAAAGACTCTATTCTCAAGGTCGTAATTCGGGCGAATGCACTCATTCACCTTATATACTCGCTCGAAAACAGCACCCACCGTCTCTACTTTCTCCTGAGCATCTTCCACTATAAAGTGGTCATCATCCAAGATGGCCTCATCCGGATCTATCCCTATTGTCAAAAGTAAGTTTTTGTTCTCTGTCGTCCTTTGGAGTTTAATACCCTGAAGGTCATTTTGATCTTTTCTCCTGAAAATTTTATTTATTTCCGGAAACATACTCGGGTTGTTGGACTGTACAGATCGAATTTTGTTGTTCCAGAAAAGAGATATAGATATTCTGTAGTTTTCTTTTATTAACTGTTGGAGATTTTTGATCTGTGACTTCAGAGTTCTAATCTCCAAATCGTGTCGGTCAGTAAACCTCCTGTGCAAGAATTTGAGTCTTGACAGGAGTCTACTTTTTTGTTTGTAAAGTGCGTCTATTGTCGCGTTTCTGTACATGTTCGTAGTGTCATGTTGCCTATATTAAGGAGTTGTCCTGTCCATTGTACTACGGATTGCATCCTCCATACGTTGCAGGTACCCATCGATCTCAACGTTCGACAGATTCCTGTTGCATGGCGGCGCAATACCGTTCGAACGAAGTTCCCTTGAGACGGCACCGGAAAAGCGCGGCCAACGTGTCTTACCGTAGTTGTAAGAGTGCGTCGGCACGTACTCCTCCAGTTCCACAAGTTCGCTCGGAAGCAGTATGACGGCGGCAAGTCCACAGTGGTCACTGTCGTACTCAACCGTCGTCAAACAATTTTTCGTCCGTCGAAGAATGTCGTCGGTCAGTTTAAGTCTTGAGTCTATGAGTAATAGATCCAAATATGAACCACTTCGAGGATATGAAGGCCTGTCAGTAGCCAGCAGATCGACTTTACACTCAATACTGTGAAGCCCCAGCCAATTGAATAGCTGGGTCCCCCTTGGATTGGCTAATTGATTTCCCCAATCTTGGTGCTTAGCATTGTAATCACCGGCCAAAAGGAAATAGTTTTCATCCGAGTTCAGTTTCAGACATCGAAAAAGTGTTTCGAGCTCTGTTATAAAACATGAGGGTTGAGAAGCCTCCGGCGCATAGATCGCGACCACATACAACCGCCTCCCCTGTTGGAGAGGGATGCATACGATACACGCTTCCAGCAACCGGAATCGGCGTACTTCACCACTATATATTACCTTATGAGCAATGCCCTTACGTATGAAGATCGCAACACCACCCGCGAAAGTCGAGTTGGGTCGGTCTCTCCTTACGATAATGTAATTGTTATTCGTCATTTTGTGATGCTGGTTTAGCCTAGTTTCGCTAACCATACATACATCTGGACGTTGGTCTTTTAACAACTCAAAGAGGTTGGTTCGTCGTTCTATCCTAACTAGCGAATTCACATTCACGGCTAGGATCTTAAAAGGCCTCTCCGGCAGCGCGCCCGTTAACCTAAAAATTGCGCAAGCGTAGGCATTGCACGGTAGATCACATCTACCCTACGCGCCTGCTCACTTATTTGCCGTGATAGATCGCTCATTTGTGCCTGAATGACACGCAGAGCGACCATCACCTCTGACTCCCCAGAAGCTTCCTTTGACACAGATGGCTGTGCGGCCGCTTTCTGGGGCAGCCCCCCACGCCATTTGGGCGTAAGAGATTTCGGGAACGACGGCCCTTGGAATTGGTCTGGCTGTTTGCCTTCCCTTATCCTTAGTTGCTGTTGGAGCAGCTTTTTTTGATTTTTTAATAACCTGGTATTGAGGACATCCCCGATAGTTAGCAGGGTGTCCATCCCCACCACAGAGAACACATTTCAGTAGGGTCTTATCTTCGACCCTTGCCTCACCGAGCTTACACTCTTTTTCTTTGTGGTTCTCTCCACACTTTACGCACCTCGACTGCATTTGGCAGTTGAATGCGGCGTGCCCGAACCGTTGGCAACGAAGACATTGCAAAATGTCCCCGTGCCTGTTTATTTTTTCCCATCTTACCATCTGGTAGTCTATGACGGAGATTTTCCTTAGACTCTCCAGACGGCTACTGGGTGACAAGGTGACGAGGAACATCGGCAATAGCCGCCTCTCCCGTCTTGCCTTGGCCGTGGTGAACGATTTGACCCCGATAAACTCGAGATCGTCGCTCGCCAACCTGCGGAGTTCCGCTAAGAGCTCCTCTGGGTCAGAGGTAGGCTCTACCCCTTTCAAAAGCATGCTTTTCGGCTTCTCCTCTTTGGGAGTAAAAGTAAAATGTTCGGTGGCTGTTGTTTGCAACAACGCCCGAACGATCTTATGGTCACCAATGTTTTCACATTGGATCGCATGACGACCTTGTCCTAAACGTTTTATTACAAATTTATCGCCTATGGCGGACTTACATAGGTTTAATGTCTTTTTCAATTCCATTTTGTGGGTGTTGATAGGGGGCACCCTGCTCTTCGCTGCTGTCTTCCTTGGCTGCTGCTGTTGTTGTGCTGGCTGTTGTTGTTGTTGTTGTTTCTGCTGCTGTTGCTTTAACAACGTTTCTCTTGGCTGCTTCGATGGCGCGGCTTTTTTAGCCGCGGTCCCCCGTTGCTGCTCTTGGGTAGCAGTTTTCCTTCTTTTGGTTTGTTCTTGTACAGCAGCTATTTTATTAGCTGTTGTGCCTTGCTGCTGCACGGGTGCAGTTTTTACATTTGCTACTATTGTTGTTGTTGGCTGTTGTTGTTTGGCAATTGTATTCTCGCCCTTTGACAACAGTTGTTGTTTTTTTGCCTCACTTTCGGCTTGTCTGCGGGCCACTTGTCTGGATTTAATCTCCTCTATTTCTTTGTGTAGCTTCTCGAAGATAATTGTCAATGCTTCGAGTTTCTTATCTTCATTGACTTCCTCGTCAACACCGTCTCCTTCGTCTGCCAATGCAGCGAAGGAATTACCACTGCCGGTGTAACGTCCCTCACCATCGTTGGATTCATATTCATAAGTAGAATTCATACTTATGATACTTTCGGTGCTTGTCGACATCCCATCATCATCGACCTCCTTCTCGGTTCCCTTTGGCTTTTTGCTACGGGACACCAAATTTGGCTTAACTCTTAAGCGCCGCCTTTTTTTCGCAGTTGTTGTAGCTGCTGTTGCTGCAGTTGTTGGCACCGCAATTTGCATTGCGGTTGTTGCCGCTGCTTTGCTTGTTGTTGTTGTTGTTTTCGGTGTTGGATTTTCATCCAACACTTTTTTTTGATGACGATGGACCGGTATGGTCCATCACACACGACTGTGTCGCTTTCTTTTTACTCTCTAATTATATTTTTTCCTTTATCTGAGCAATTTGCTTAAGAAAAAAATAAAAATTGGCACGCGACGGGGTGGGAGTTGAAGCCACGCTCCTCCACGCTGGGTATCTGCTGCTCGACTCGTTCGGCTACTGCCTTAGTTGAGTACCACTGTATTTATTGAACTTTTGTAAATCACACCACTTGAAAATATACTCACAGCTAAAATCGTCAACACGTCTACACTCGATAGCTGTTGCTGAACGACTGAAAAATATTTAATATAAATAACATAAATCTTTGATATTGAGTGCTAACATAAACCTAATATACTTACTAGCTAATATCACCATAAAATAAATACTTAGTCTAAGGTCGTAAATATCACATAAGCTAACAATACTTAAATACTAGATAAATAAACTATATACTTAAGACTAGGTTTAATAAATACTTACTAACTATTCTATAGGTGTAAATAAAGATATTGTAATGAACACCCAACATTTATACCAATTTCCTAATCGAAAACGTTTAACCGAAAACACAACTGGCAACACTATAATGGAATGGTATAAAATGACAGGCATTGCTTGTAAGCCAGTGTGTGTGAGTGTAGAGATTTTTGACAGCAAATGTGGAAACCATGGAGAAGAAACTGGAACGCTCTAGATGAGTGTTGTTCTATATAAATAGGACCGCTGACGCAACGAGCAGTCAGTTTTGATTATAGAGTGATAAAGTTAAGAGTGAAATGTTGTTAACCAGTGATAGTCCAATAGTCGAGTTGAGTTCGAATAAAGTATAGATACTGAATAAAGTGGTAAAAATAAAATAAAAAAAGTGAAGTTTTATTTTGCGAACTAAGCGCACGTTACATTGGTGTCAGAAGTGTAAATAAAACTCATTTGACTAATAAAGTGTAAAAAAAAAAGTAAAAAGAAAAATAATAATTATATACAGTGAAAATGGGTAAGTTGTTAGAAGAGCTCAACTGCATTGAGCTTAAAAGTGAGTTAGGTAAGCGAAATCTTTCTAGAGCGGGATCGAAAAATGAGCTCGTCCTGCGCTTGCGTAACTATTTGGAACAGCAAGGGGAAGACGTAAACACTTTTGTTTTTGAAATAGAAGTGGAAGAAGAGGAAGTAAATGAAAGTGTAGATTTTTCTAGTATAATGAAGATTTTATTAGAACAAAACAAGCAACAGCAGAATATTCTCGGACGTCTGGAAGAGCAACGAAACGAACAAAAGAAGGAACAACAGAATATTCTCGAAAGACTTGAGGCGCAACAGAATGTTTTGGAAGGTCAGAAAAACATTCTAGAAGGTAAATTGGGTAACATTGAGAAAAATGTATGTGCCCTAGACGAACGCGTTGAAGGTGTGGAGAAACAGCTTTCTGTTGTAGAGAATCGTTTCGAAATCGTAGAAACCCGATGTGATAAACAGTTCTCTGTTCTGACCAAGGAATTGGACCAGATTCGGAAAATAAAAATTCGAGAGTCTGCTGGGGAGTTTGCAAAGAAAAAGGAGATGAAAACCCCAACATTTGATGGACAGTCTTCTTGGCCAGTCTACAAGAGACAATTTGAGGCAGCCGCGACAACAAATGGCTGGGATGACGAAGACAAGTACATTGCACTGACTCTTGCTCTTAGAGGACCAGCAGCTGAATTACTTCAAACAGTTCCAGCTGGTAAGAGCGGCGATTTCAGTTCTCTCGTGGCAGCTATAGATAAACGCTTTGGAGATAGCCACTTGAAAAGTGAAAGTCTACAGCAGCTCCAAGCAGACGTCGAAAGACTGGTTCACCTGGCATACCCGGATGCTGGAGAAGAAATCATCAACCAGCTTGCTGTTGAGTCCTTCGTTCGTGCCATTTCCGATATAAATCTTCAGATGTCTGTGCGAACTGCTAGAACACGTACTCTTTCTGAAACTTTAGCATTTGCATTGACAATTGAAGCAGCAGAACAGGCTTCTCATGGAGTACATCGACTTAGAGAAGCCATAGTCGAAGAGTGCTCGTGCCAAAGAGCTGAAATACAAAAGAACCAGCGGAGCGGACTAGCAAGATGTTGGAACTGCAACAAGACCGGGCACTTACAGCGTCAATGCCGACTACCACCAAATAAAGCCGGTTGTCAACATTGTGGAAGCAAGAGATCCAGCCCAGAACAAGGTAACAACAACACCAGCGTTACGTATCAGCCCGTTTACCATCAGGTAAGAACCAACTTCGAGGGGCAGAGGCGGGTTTCTTGTATCGATGGCCCCAGAACCACCATCCAGGTCTCTCAGACCAAACGAGACAACAAAAGTCTGACTGTGGAAACTACTATTAACGGGAACAAACATGTGGCTACCATCGACACCGGTGCCACAGCCTCCATAGTACGTCGAGACCTGGTAAAGACGACGTGGCTTCATAACACCAATAGCTACCGTCTAAGAACCGCAACGGGAGAAGCAGCAAGAGTATATGGAGAAGTGTGTCTTAAGATCCGACTGGCCGATCTAGTGTTTACTCATCAATTCCTGGTGGCAGATATATGTGACGAGCGCATCATTGGAATCGACTTTATGAAACAGCACGGAGTTATTTTGGACATCGGTAATCAGGTTTTGAAGTACCAAAATAAGGAACTTCCAATGACCTATTCGAACGAAAGTACGTCGACACTGAGGACTGTCATCACGGAAGATCTGATTCTGCCTCCTTCTTCTGAAGTGTTCGTTTGGACAAAACTGGAAGGTGAGATTGGAAGCCTTCGATACCTAATGGTGGAACCAGACCCAGAGTGTTCCTCCCAAAGCGTCATCATTGGGAAAACACTAGTAGCACCGAAAAACAAAATGGTCCCCGTACGATTACTAAACACCAGACCGTACGATGTAAGGTTGAAGAAAGGAGAAGTCGTTGGACGTTGCGAATCGGTTGCAGCAATTACGAAGATCACAGATGAAGCCCCGAGAAAAACTATAACTCCGGAGGAGCTCAAAACCATCAGAGCTAAAATACTGAATTCATCCAACCTTGATCACCAACAAACAAGGATGGCTGAAAATCTCCTACAAGAGTACACTGACATCTTCGCATCGCAAAAGGGACAATATGGTAGGACACAGTTGGTGCAGCATCGCATCAACACAGGAGATGCAAGACCGATTCGTCAACCCGCAAGACGCCTTCCACTGGCCAAACAAGGTGAGGTTGAGGAAATGATAACAGCAATGAAGAAGGACGGTCTTATTGAAAATTCCAAAAGTCCTTGGGCGTCACCAGTGGTGCTAGTGAAAAAGAAAGACGGAAGCACTCGTTTTTGTGTGGACTACCGAAGGCTGAATGATGTGACTAAGAAGGACAGCTATCCCCTGCCCAGAATCAGTGATACCCTGGATGCCATGGAGAGAGCCCAGTGGTTTTCGACGCTGGACTTGAAAAGTGGATACGGACAAGTTGACATCCACCCAGATGATCGGGAAAAGACGGCGTTTTCTACAGGTAATGGGCTCTGGCAGTTCAAAGTTATGCCGTTTGGGCTATGCAACGCTCCGGCAACATTCGAGCGTTTGATGGAGTGCGTTCTTCAAGGACTGACGTGGAAAGCGTGCCTTGTCTACTTGGACGATGTCATTGTTTACGGGAAAACATTTGACCAACATTGCAAGAACCTAAAAGCCGTGTTTCAGAGACTTCGAGAGGCTAACCTTAAACTGAATCCGAAAAAGTGTGCACTTTTCAAAACCGAAGTTAAGTATTTGGGACACATCATCTCTTCCCAAGGAGTGAAGACTGATCCTGAAAAAGTTGACTCCGTCAAAAATTGGCCAACACCACAGGACAAACATCAACTCCGAAGCTTTCTTGGTCTTGCCACATATTACCGACGTTTTGTTAAGAACTTTGCTGGAGTTGCGAAGAGTTAGCATCAGCTTACCGAGAAAGGGAAGCAGTTTAAATGGTCAGGTGAGTGTGAGAAATCTTTTCAGGAACTCAAATACCGCCTCTGTAACGCTCCAGTGCTGGCACATCCAACACCTGGAAAAACATTCATCATCGATGCTGATGCAAGCAACGTTGGAATCGGGGCGGTACTATCCCAAGTGCATGATGGCGAAGAGAAAGTGGTGGCATATTACAGCAAGGTCCTCTCGAAGCCCGAAAGAAACTAGTGCGTGACCAGAAGGGAACTTCTGGCTCTTATCTTGGCAACAAAGCACTTCCATAAGTACATCTATGGACAGAAATTCCTTCTGCGGACAGACCATGGTGCTCTGAACTGGCTGTTGAACTTCAAAAATCCAGAAGGTCAAGTCGCAAGGTGGATAGAAAGACTGCAGACTTATGACTACCAGATTCAACACCGCAGAGGAAAGCTGCACTCAAACGCCGATGCATTGTCCCGAAGACCTTGCAAAGAGGATTGCAAGCATTGTAGGCGACAAGAAAACAAAGAAAATATTACCGCTCAGCGACTAAGAGCTGACCTCATATGCGGATGGAGCAATGAGGAAGTGAGGACCGCTCAACAGGAGGATCCAGATATCGAACCCATTCTCGCATGGAAAGAAAATGAAGAGAAACCTGAATGGGGAGACATTTCTGACCGGAGTCCAGTTCTCAAAGCCTATTGGGCACAGTGGGACTCACTTTATGTGCAAGAATGTGTCCTCAGGCGAAGATGGGAGTCCGTTGACGGTAAATCATATGTGATGCAGCTGATCGTACCGCAATTGAAAGTCAGTGAAGTTCTTCGGGAGATGCACGACGGACCTTTTGGAGGTCACCTGGGAGTTAACAAAACACTGGAGAAGGTGCGACATCGGTTCTACTGGTTACATGCTAGAGACGACGTGGAGAAGTGGTGCCGAACATGTGACAAGTGTGCTGCAACCAAAGGACCTGGTAGGAAGATTCAAGGTAAGATGCATCAGTACAACGTTGGATTGCCTTTTGAGAGGATTGCAGTAGATGTGGCTGGGCCTTTTCCAGAGACCAACGCTGGAAACAAGTACATTCTGGTTGTAATGGACTATTTTAGCAAATGGCCTGAGGCGTATGCCATCCCAAATCAAGAAGCCAAAACGGTGGTCGACCAGATTGTGTTTAACTGGGTAAGTAGGTTTGGCGTACCTATGGAACTCCATTCCGACCAAGGGAGGAACTTCGAGTCAAACATCTTCCAAGGAGTGTGCGGACTACTTGGCATCAAGAAGACCAGAACCACAATGCTTCATCCACAATCTGATGGGATGGTTGAAAGATTCAACCGGACCTTGAAAGAACACCTCACCAAGGTCGTAGGCGACTACCAAAGAGACTGGGATAGGCACGTACCGCTATTCCTGATAGCCTATAGAAGTGCAGTACATAGCTCGACAGGACAAACACCATCTGACATCCTGTTCGGGAAAACCATGCGGCTGCCCAGCGAACTTAAATTTGGATGCCCCACAGAGGAGCCACAGGACACGAACGAGTATGTGGATGACCTCAAGGAGAGACTCGCTGACATCCATAAAAGAACAAGGGAACGGATGAAAACCTACAGCGACCGGATGAAGACACGGTACGACACAAAAGCGACAACGGCAGGATTCCAAGCAGGAGATCGTTTGTGGCTTTATAATCCTCATCGTCAAAAGGGATTGTCACCGAAACTTCAGCAGAACTGGGAAGGTCCTTATACTGTTGTCACGAGGATTAACGACGTGGTTTACCGCATCCAAAGAGGATTAAGAGGCAAGTTAAAAGCAGTTCATTGTGACCGGCTGCATCGATATAGTGGCGAGGCTGCAGATGGAATTATTCGGGACGAACAATCTTAAGGAGGGGGCAGTGTAATGAACACCCAACATTTATACCAATTTCCTAATCGAAAACGTTTAACCGAAAACACAACTGGCAACACTATAATGGAATGGTATAAAATGACAGGCATTGCTTGTAAGCCAGTGTGTGTGAGTGTAGAGATTTTTGACAGCAAATGTGGAAACCATGGAGAAGAAACTGGAACGCTCTAGATGAGTGTTGTTCTATATAAATAGGACCGCTGACGCAACGAGCAGTCAGTTTTGATTATAGAGTGATAAAGTTAAGAGTGAAATGTTGTTAACCAGTGATAGTCCAATAGTCGAGTTGAGTTCGAATAAAGTATAGAAACTGAATAAAGTGGTAGAAATAAAATAAAAAAAGTGAAGTTTTATTTTGCGAACTAAGCGCACGTTACAATATATATAAATACTCTATACGGACTCAATAATTTAACATAGATATAAATATAGATTATTTGGACGGACGTAATAAATTAACATAATATAAGTGTAAATAGTATAAATCTCTGGACGGACTGAAATAAATTAACATAGATGTATAAGTAAATAGTATAAATATAAGTTTCTCTAAACAGACTCAAATAAATTAACATAGATATACATATACATACATGAATACTTATTATATACATATATAGCCATTGTTCACCTGCCTGAGAATCAAGGTCCATTGCACCTAAGAGATTAGAGACGGTTTTTTTTTTTTTTTTTTATTTGCACAACCCTTCTTTCGCATGTTTAGTTTTTTGTCGTGATGTATGTTATCACAGATGGTATTGTTTTTCTTGACCAGGTCAATATCACAGATGTTATATAGTGTATAGTGACTTAGTCAATATCACAGACGGTATTTTGATTTCATGCTTATAGTATAATATCACAGAAGGGTGTCGTTATCGTGACGTCGTATGACAGATGGTATTTAACGCTATTTCATCGAAAATTCAATCGTGATGTCGTATCACAGATAGTATTTAAAGCTATTTCATTGAAAATTCAATCGTGATGTCGTATCACAGATAGAAAACCTTTTAAAGTTTGTTACCGAAAGGTGTCGGGAAGGGATTCAAATTTTAGTCAGCTCTTTCTATAGATGATAGGTTTGATCGCTATTTTTTTTGGATAAGGGTGGAAACAAAATCTTTGGAATTGGGACGGGAATAGGGATCGGTTAGGAGGAACGAATAATAGCTAGGATCAATCCTGGATCTGACACAAAATATTAAAAGGAAGGGAAGGAGGGATAGATTACTAATGGAAACTGGCATGCTTGCATTATGCTCGGCTTGAGCTCGCCGGATGGGGAGGTTCTTGTCTCCACTAGCAGTCTTTTATCTTTCGGACAAAACATAAAACATGCCGGAGAACCAAACAACAAAAAGAAATTACGGCCTACAGAAAATTAGTTAAGAGTTTATTTAGCTAAAATTTTGCTATTTACATTTTACAAATTTAAATATATTAAGTTAGTTCTTATGAATATGTTTTAACATTGGCATTGGCATTGGCTTTTATTAATTATTTACGTTTAAATATTTTGCTTTATAAATTCTTTAATTGCTCTTTTAAAATCATAAATATTGATCATTTGCTTAACGTTACTTGGCAAGTTATTAAACAGTTTAAATCCTTTGTAAATCAAGCTATTTTGTGATCTTGCATTTCTGAATGTTAGCAGTCTTAAATCATCTCCATTTCTTAACAAATAAGGTTGAACATCTCTAACATATTGAACATATCTTGACAAATAACAGGGTAGCAAATTATTTTTAACTTTGAAAACGAATAACAAAACATTAAAATAAATACGTTGTTTGACACTCATCCACATTAAAGTATTTAACATCATTACTATTGGGGTATATATATTACATCTTATTATTGCACGCATCGCTTTATTTTGCAGTTTTTGAAGACATTGCATAGATCTTTCACTAATCAAATACAAAACTGTTGAGCAATATTCAAAATGAGGCTTAATTGTGACATTATAAATATTTACAGCCGTTATGGTATCAATTTTACTTCGTATTCTTCTAAGGAAGCCAACTTTTTTAGAAACTTTCTTGGAAATATATTGCACATGTGATTCAAAGCTTAATTTACAATCAATAATCATTCCTAAATATTTGATTTCTTGAACTTGTTCTACAACTTCTTGGTCAATCATTACATTCAAGTTACAATTATCATTCAAAAGAATACATTTTGTTTTTGAAACATTTAGTTTAAGTTTATTGGCTTTTAGCCAAATAGTTAACACATTCAAATCTTCTTTCATAAGCCTTTCGCATTCCTGAGTGGTTTCAGCTTCAACATACAAAAATGAATCATCCGCAAATAGAGCAAGCTTGCTGTTTCTTATTGATTTATTCATATCATTGATGTAACAGTTGAAAAGAAGGGGTCCAAGTATTGAACCTTGAGGTACTCCAAGATCAATCGGTTCAGGATCAGACAAAACATCATTAATTTTGGTTTGTTGCGTACGACCAGACAAATAACTTTTAAACCAATCAAGAGCTCTGCCACTAACACCATACATTAACAACTTTCGTAGCAATATATTTGGATCAATTGTCTCAAAAGCTCGTTTCAGATCAAGAAACACACAAACAACTTTTTTTCCTTTTGATAAGGCTTCTTTCCACCCGATTAGCACCAAGTTTACTGCTGTTTCACAGGAGTGTGATTGACGAAATCCCGATTGATTTTCAACAATTATACTATTATCGTTCAAGTATTTTAAGAGTTGATTGTGAACAATTTTTTCAAGCACTTTTTCGTAGACTGGCAACGAATTAATAGGTCTATATTCTTCACACTTTAACGTTTTTTTTACTTTCTCAATAGGTGAGACAACCGAGTTTTTCCATGTACTTGGAAACTGTCCTTCAAGTAATGATGAATTAATAACTTTTAATAAAGGGGGACCAACTTTTTCAAATGCATCAATAAGTACTTTTCTACTTAATAAATCAGTATCACGTTTATTGTTAAGACTTTTGATTGTTATGCTTAGATCGCTTAGGGTTATTAATTCAAATCGGAAGGGGGTCTCCGTAACAAAGTCAATTTGGTTGAAATAAGGAACACGGTCGATTGAATCATTTATTAGTTTAACACTTTGAATAAAAAATACATTAAACCGATTTGCTAGTTGCTTGTCTTCAGTAACAAATACCCCATCAAACATAACCTTCTTTATTTCACTCTTTTTCTCACGCAGCACTAACGACTTAATTGTTTTCCACATCGACTTTTGATCTGTACAATCAGATATAGCATTTTTCGTAAAATTATTTTTTGCTCGGGTAAGTTCACTACTATATAGGTTACGGGCTAGTCTAAAGTCATACCAATCATCTACATTATTTGTAAAAACAGCTCTAAGTTTACTTATCTGCTTTTGTTTTTTCAGTTCTAATAAATGTTCGCTGAACCATGAGTTTTCCCTTTCTCGTATAATTTTCACTTTTTTAAATTGATTTAGAACACAGTTTATTTTATTTTGAAAAATGTTTGCACAATTATGAACGTTATGTGAGGGAAATCTATCAATATCAATTTGCTGGAATGCTGATAACAGACCAAATTTCGAATATTTAAAAATCACTTTCCTAATCGTTCGTTTTGGAGGTAATTTTGATTTGATTTCAATTTCTGCACATATTGCCTCATGATCTGCTATGCTGAAATTACAATCAACAAAAGCCTTCAATTGATTGCAGTTTGTTACAACATAATCAATTAAAGATCTTGATGTACTTGTTATCCTAGTTGGTTTAGTAATCAACTGCTTACATCCATTTTGGTTTATTATGTTGTTACACTCACGTCTATAAATATTAGCTATATCAAACCAGTTAATGTTGAAGTCTCCGATAATAACCAGGTTACTATTATCTTCAACCAAATACTCCATCAAATCACTAAAATTTTCACAAAATTGTCTATATGACGATGAGGGAGATCTATATAGTCCAGCAAGCACAAAACACAAAGAGTCACAACGTACCTTGACAGTGAGACACCACATATCCAAATTAACATCAAACGTACTAAGTTTCTCACATTGTAGAATTTCTTTCACATAAATCGCAACACCACCTGTATGCCTTGATGAGCTATCACAACGTAGAATCTTATAATTTGCTATATTTATTTCATTATCATCAATATTCTCTGTTAAGCAAGTTTCACTCAATACAACAATATCAAATTTTTCTTTCAACACTATTTCCTCTAGCACATCGAAATTCTTTGTTAAACTTTGGACATTGAAGTACACTAAAGAAATATTATTTGGTTGCTAATATTTTATTTTATTCTTTTCAATTAGAATTTTCTTTTTAAAAACCGGACATTCGTTACTTCTACTATCATGATCAATATCAAAACTTAGCTTTAGGTTTTTGTTATATTGGACACAATTAATACACTTCAGAGATTTTTCACAATGCCGGTCATCATGATAATCACCACAACGTGGACAGACTTTTTCATTTTTGCATGTTTTCGCTTCATGATGATAGCCCCAACATTGATAACATCTTTTGAGGTTTATATACTCATACACGGCACATTGGTCCCAACCGACGTTAACCATTTGCATTTCAATCATTTTTTTATATACATCACAATCAACTTCAAAAATCGCATTAAAATTATTTTTCCGATGGTTTTTAAATAACCTTAAACATTTACAGCCGTATTTATTAGATTTCCCTAAATAGCTCTGAACGGATGAATAGTTATGTAGTGAATAGCACGTTGAAAAAATTCTTATTTATAAACCATTATAGTTAAGATGTGTATATCTTACCTATCCATAATCTATAATATAATTTATAGCATTGAGCGGTAATACACAGGTGTTCTGCACTATCGAAAACAAACCGGTCTCTGAAAGCCATCTATGTATCCGCCGGCGTACTAACAGTCCCCTGTCATTTCAAAATAGCGAAGACACAAATTTATTCAGTCACTATACTACCTAAATCGGCGTTCAGCCTATGTTACGTTCAAAAAGTTTTATAAATACGTTTTTCTGTTCAGAGATATTATAAGAGGAACATAGCGCTATTCACTCCCTATTATGGGTTTATAAATAAGACTGTTAATGTTATTAGAAATATCGTTTTGAGATTTTAATGCTTTACTCAATGTTTCTTTTTCCCACTCTTCATTTAAACCACAAATTATCACATTTGGTTTTTTTAATTTTGTAGTGATTACATTGTAATCGTTTCCCATTTTAGCCGAAACCTCACGCTCAATAGTTTCCCTCGAATTGGTATCTGCACACTTAATTGCTATTGCACCATCTTTACGGTTGGATACACTCTTCACTTTTAAAGATAACGATTGAGGATCAATATTTTCTTTAATCGCTTTTTTTGTTTTTTCACTGTTTTGTGTACCTTTGGGTGCAATAATAACTTGGGGCTCATTTACCAAGACATTTGACACAGATGGCTTATGATTCTGGGAATCAGACATTGAGGTGCACGGGACAAAATTATCAATTTTTTTTTCAATATTTTTAACCATTTCACTATTATTACACATTAGATTTTTTATTTCATTTAAACTTTTCAACAGATCTTTAGAAAATGTTTGACATTCAACACATTGAAAAAGCATACACTCATTTTGCACTGTTGCGCGTTTCTCATACTCGCTAATGTTAAAGCAAGACAAGTGGAATACTCCATTACACACACCGCTGCATGAAATGCCATCCTTTTCTTTTTTTATATGCTTATTGCACATTTTGCACTCAATAGAACTCATTATGTATGTAAATAAGTAAATAAGGTTTTTTTGTTTCTTTGTTTAATTTTCCACTCAAGATCAGTAATTTTTAACGTTTTATTTTTAGTTTTAACACTTGAAAACAATGATTTGCTTTTAAAACAATCAATTAATTAGTGTAATTGTCCACTTATAGTTACTTTGCACTATTTTTTATTGTTGCCAATGCCTTAAAACAACTTTAAAAATAATAAATACGTAGAGCACTTAATTCGCACAGCTGTCGCGACGTAGTTCTCTCTCTCTCTTTTTTAATACCACTTTCATACTTAATTACCGCCACTACACTGTTAAGCGCTAGCGATGGTTATAGCGCTGTCTTTCCCACCCCACCTGGAATTTCCCTGGCACATCCTTCGAAAATTCCCCTTTATTTATTACATCTCGGATACCAACTTACCTCATTGCACCCAAAGAATTGACTTTCCTCCTTTCTCGCCTCCTATTTATTCATTAGCTTAGCACATCATTAGGGTTTCTCGAATCACTATGGCAATCTTTGAAAAAATGAGATCTTTTCTCATAATACCTTTGGAATTATCATTTACAAGCGTCTTGCAGCGACGGAGTAAAGTACAGGCTCATGAATTTAGCCGTACAAAAATATTTCTCATTGCAAGAAAAACTTTCAATACAGGTTTGAGCCTTGCTTCCTTCACATTCTCGGGTATCTCTTCTATTCGGATTGGTACCCCTATATTTTTCGTTAAAACAATTTACAAAACCCTCCTAGATCGAGCTCGGTATAGGGGACAATAATTTCGCTGGCTTTTGCCGCGTCTTTACTAAGTTTATACTACGCTCAGGAAACTAAACTTCAACCCTAGAACTATGCAAGAAAAAAAAACAATGGGCTATGTGAGCAACACACAAAAAAAAACACTTTTTATAGCATTCCTCAGTTTGTCACTGCAAGTTATTATTATATCGAACTACCTTTTTTTTTATTTTAAGCCCACCATATTGGTGTCACGGTTAGTATATATATATATGTTGGTAGTGTATCAAGGGGATACAAAAATCTACCAAGTTAGCACCGAAAAAAATACAAATCTAATGACGCAAAAAAATGGATGTGAATTTATATATATATAATACAAATATGTAACAAAAAAAAAACAAAATTAGGCTTCACAAAAATTGCCTGGATCCTATCCTTAGATGGCTTGGCTGGTCAAGGAGCTCTGGCAGGGATGACGGAACTTCTGCTCGTTGACTTCTCTAAACGCCTCGGTTCAAAGCGATGTAACACACTTCCTTTTTCTTTTTGGGTTTTGTCACTTTATTTATTTTAATTCATTTTATTTCAATTATTAAAAGGTCTTTGAACGCGACGCTCATGGGTTTATTTTTGCAACCGTATGTTAGGACAAACCACACAGATTCAAAGACGGCACTCTTATAATTATTTTTGCGACCGTATATTCGCATATTATAACCATCAATCGATTAAATCGATTCTAATTTAATTTTAATACGTTAATTCTTCTCGGCTTAAATATTTAATTACGGCCGAATGATATTCAGACAACTCAGCACGATCGACCGTTTTCTTCCATCAAAAAAAGTTCGGAATTTGATCTCCGATCTTTGCCTCAAGAATGCTCGTCCCCAACTAACTAATCTTTTCTCTTATTTTCTTCTTCACCCACAATTCCTCTTATCTCAACCAGGCTAATCCACCTGATCACCTCACAATCATCCCATCCTCCTGTTATATTGCAATAGTTGTTAAAAAAAAAACGATCGAATGATGATCATAAGACTTTCTCTTCAGTCAATTTCTTTTAACTTCTCATCCTGGAATCACTCTCTCAGTTTCTCTCAACTTCCACTCAAACGATGATTTGGCGACCCTATAGCCTTTTTTTAGTACCCATTATTCGTTTACTCTGCTACAATAATTTTGAGCAACTTGGGCTAAACTGCTGGATGACACTTTCTTTTCCTGACAATTGACAGATCGGGATTTTGTAAACAAATAAACAAAAAAACTTAATTTTTTTGCTGTGCTTACTAAAAAACTAACTTTTTCTTTTCTTTTCTAGGTGTACTATTATGCAGAAAGTATGAGAAAGCGGAGGAAGATTCCCGATACGTATCGCATCATTGAAGCCGGGGTATTGTGGCAAACCAGAATGCATGCACAGCCACGAGTAGCGTAGGTATGTTTATTCATTAACAAAAACACAAGTAGATAATGTAAGTATTATATTTCATAGGTGTCCATAACAAACCACTGGACTGGAAGGAGGATCAATCAACGACTAGGACAGTGGAAGGACAACGACACAGATATTTATATACGCATATATCATTAGATGTAAGTAATGATGTTTTATATAAAAAAAAATCATATCTTGCAATAAATGCTGCACGCTTCGCAGTCAAAAAGAATAAGGATCAGACACTTTTTTTCTGCCATGGCATTTGCTGTGGTGTCCAAATTATTTTATGGAACAGGTACATTGGGGTTAGGCTTGTTGGTCCTAATCGTTGTGGGGAAGAACCCTCGAAAGCCGGGCTACTGACTTGCGCTCACAAGGAACGTCAAGGTATCGCCTACAGGTTCAGGTAAGTAGTAATATCTCGTTTAAACTGAGGTTTTCGTATTAGACCTAATTATGTCGCTTCGAAAGTGTAGGCGTATAACTTGAGGACTTCTTATGTGATTGTCTCATGGGCGGTGTGCCCAATGGACAGAGAACCGAGATCACACGAAAGGGTTGTTTACTTGAGAAAACGTACATGAAGAGTTAAACGACATTAATATCTAAGTATGCACAAGGGTAGTGCGCCTAGATATGGCAATGAAGTTTGCATCTAGACTGCCTAAATACCTAATATACTAATGGTGGTATGCCTAAGTATACAACGAATCAATAAGTTTCATAAGTATAGGTAATTTATAAGTAGAGTATAAACACTGTACGTAGAAGGTAACTCAATCACACTATAATAATCAATAAATAGTAATATAAATATATAATATAATAATAAATTAACAAAAATAATATCACAGGGTCTTATGGACATCACTGTTTTAATAAATAAGTAATAAATTAACATAAATAATATCACAGGGTCTTATGGACATCACTGTTTTAATAAATAAGTAATAAATTAACATAAACTTAATAAGGCAGGTACATAGGTAAATAAATAAATATGTTAAACGAACAATAGGTCTACGATTGAGATAACTAAAATAGGAAAAAATAAAGGTAATAAACCATCAAACAAGTATGGAAATACATAGAACAGGTAAATACATATAATACTTAAGGAAGCTTTATGATACCTAAGTACGAGTGTGGGATACGTATTTTTACTGCTTAATATCTTTTGCATGGAAAACGCCGATAGTTTTTCCAGCTAAATTTTCCAACTCATACAAATTCCTACCGATTGCCTTTACGATTCTACACTTAACGAATTTTGGACAGAGTTTGGAACTTAGATATTTTGAACTGTCGCTCAAAACAAAGTTTCGCTTATACACTTTCTGTCCAGGTACAAAACGTATATTTCGGGTACGAGTATTGTATTTCTGGGCGCTCTTTTCGGCAGCCTTCGCTATATTGTTTTTGATTTTATCACGTATACACTGTAGTCGCGTGTGTCTCGAGAGAATCAATAATTCACTATCCTCTACAGCATTGAGCTTTTCTGCCAGCTCATAACAAGTTCCATGCGTCATCATGTTTAAACCGAAGAGGGTGTAATATGGTGACACGCCGGTTGAAGCATGAACTGCCGTCCTAAGGGCGCAAGTAATGTCACTAAGATGAAGATCCCAGTCCCTCTGATCATCTTTGAGATAGGATCGAATCGCGGCTAAAAGAGTACGATTTACTCTCTCAGATGCATTGGACTGAGGGGAGTAATTTGCTGTTTTGAAATGGCGTATTCCATGTTTTAGCAGGAAGGTCTGGAAATCTTTAGACAGAAACTGTTTTCCATTATCTGAATGGATTATTTGGGGTACGCCAAACGTATTGAAAATGCTTTCTTGCAGGAAGTTAATAATGCTCGATGAGGTAGCGTTTCGTAGGGGCTTCAAAAAGACAAATTTAGACAAGTGATCAAGAACAACAAAAACAAAAAAACTGTTACCGGACCTAGAACGTGGGTATGGACCTAAAAAGTCAACATATAACTTTTGAAACGGACGATCGACGTTATACACGCTTGACATTGGTGGACGTAAGACTTGGTTAGTTGGCTTACATTAAATACAAATGGAACATTTGGAGACATACTCGCGTATCTGGACGGTCATGTTTGGCCAGTAGAAATATTGACGGACTATGTCCAGCGTCTTTGCGATCCCGCCGTGAGCTGCTTGTGGAGGGTTATGAGCACGAACGATGATGTCATTAGTGATACCTGATGGCACCCATAATCTCCAGGTATGCTCGACGGATGTAATATCATCACTTGAAGGGAAAGTTCGCTTGTAGATGAAATTATCCACTATCTTCAAGTCAGGTAGCCGATCTTGATTTTCTTCTATGGTTTTGATTAAACCGAGATACTCGTCTGTTTTGAATTCCGTTGATTGCAAGTCTATTAGGGGGGTTATTTTGTCAAGGTCGATACTATCTACTTCCATATACACTCTCGACAACACATCAGGGACAACATTTAAATTACCTTTTCGATGCTCGATGTTAAAGGAAAATGCTTGGAGTTGCAAACTCCACCGCGCTTGTCTTCCACTAAGGTCTTTAAGACTCATGAGCCATTTTAGGCTGGAATGGTCAGTTATGACTGTGAATGACATTCCTTCCACATACGGCCTAAACCTTTGGATGGCTAATACAGCGGCCAAACATTCCTTTTCAGTTACGCTGTAATTTTTTTGGCATTTATTCAATTTCTGTGAAAAGAATGACAGAGGTGTTTCTTCCTCGGCGTCGTTTTTTTGGAAGAGCACCGCACCCACGCCTGTATCTGAAGCATCACATTGTATGAAGAATGGTTTGTCGAAGTTTGGATGCGTTAATACGGGTGCTTCAATCAATGCTTTCTTTAACTTTTCAAAAGCCTCTAGAGCTTCCTCGGTCATTTTGAATTTAGAATTAGTTTTTTTCAGGGTATCTGTGATTGGCGCGGTCAGGGACGAGAATTCCCGTATGAACTTACGGTACCACCCTGCTAAACCTAGCAGCCTCCGAACCTGTTTAGCAGTTTTTGGAACTGGGAAGTTTTCGATGGCTTCAACTTTTGCGGGATCGGTTTTAACGTTCCCACCACCAACTATGAAGCCCAAATACTTTAATTCTCTAAAGCAAAACCTTGACTTCGTGACGTTGATAGTGAGACCGGCTTTGTTGAGGCAGACGGCTACTTCGTCCAGCAGAGCAATGTGTGTGTTGAAGTCTGGAGCTATGACGAGCAGATCATCGAGGTACACGAAGACGCGATCCCTTAACCTTGATGGAATGACCTTGTCCATTAACTGACATAACCTTTGGGCCGCGTTACACAGACCAAAAGGCATGACAGTAAAATGGTACAAGGGCCGTCCAGGTACCGTGAAAGCAGTCTTTTCCCTGCTCCGTTCTTCCAGCGGTATTTGCCAGAATGCGTCTTTGAGATCGATACTACTTATGAAAATAGTATCACGAAGACGACTGAAGATGCCTTCGAGGTTCGGGAGAGGATACGCATTTTTCTTTGTTAGGGCATTTAGTTTACGCGAATCCAGACACAGTCTATTTTTGCCCGGTTTCTGTATCAGGACCACCGGTGAGCTCCAAGGGCTCTCGCTCTCCTCGATCACTCCAAGACTCAACATTCTGTCTATCTCGGCATACATCAAGACTTGTATCGCTGGAGAAACAGGATAATGACGCTGTTTCACTGGGGCCGCTTCTCCGGTTTCGATGACGTGCTCGACTAGTGTCGTCTTTCCAAGACCATGCTCAGTATAACACTGAAACTTTCGCCTGACCACGTCTAATTTTGTTTGTTGCTCAGGAGACAGTTGGTGGGTATCTGAAGAAATCTCTATGGGGGGTATCTTAAGTTCACTGATGATTTGAGGTGCAAGATTGAATGACTTCCAAAAATCAACGCCTAGGTATACTTCCTGGTCGAGATTTGGGACCAAATAAAACAAAATATTACTTTTAATGTTCTTATAACTAACATCTAAATAAATTTTTCCAATTATAGATTGGCAATTGCCATCAGCGGTTTTAACGCTAGATGCAAAGGGAGAGAATTGAACATTCAGATTTTTAACGAGGTTTCTACACCCTTTGCCGAGAATGCTGACGCTTGCGCCACTATCCAACAAGCCCAGTACTTCCATGCCAGCTATGTTTATCTTGGCATATGGTCTCGGGTCACCAGATACGTCTATAATGGTCGACAAAAGATTGGATCTTAACTGTTTTCTCTTTTTATACCTATCTCTAATTTTAAGAACTTTGGTGCTAACAGGGTTACTAAAAATCCTTTCCTTAGCCTTGTTATATTCTAGAATTCTTACATGTAATGGTTTTGTAACACTAATTTTCACCTCTCTGTCAATACTTTCTGTTTCTTTATGTCTTTTTAATAAAGTCATTTCCGTTTCTTTCTTTACATTATCAACTTCTTTTTCAGTGCGCATTACGGATTCGGGTTTTCGGGGTATTGCGTCGAACGCGACTAACCCGTGAAATTCGCGCTCTCCCGGCGGTTTTCCGATTTGCATTTCGGAAAGTTTGAACATATTACGTTCTCTTCTCCACACCGAAAGCAAAATGTATTTTGTTTGGGAGATGGACATTCCCAATATAAATGTCCTTCGACTTTGCAGTTCCAACATGCAAGAACTTTGTTTCCAGGTTTAGGCCTGTTGTTATTAGCATAGTTTACCGCTGCAACTTGGTCTGTGTGACTATAACCTTCATAATCCCAGTATTGAAGTTCGTTAGCGGACAATTTATGAGGTGGTCTAAATTGTCTTGTGGCATTATTTTGAGGTTCTCTGGAGGGAAAAGCCTTTTCCGCTTCTTTACAAGCATGCCTCAATTCGTCTAACGAAACTATCGCCATGGGATAAACTAATCTATTTATTTTGTCGTTTAGATTTCGCTTTAACATTCTGACCAGCTCAAACTCAGGTATATGGATCTTTAGCTGCGATCTGAGTTTCGAGATGGCATTAAAGAAACTCTCACACGACTCAAAGCAACCTTGTTTACGATCTGTGATCTCTCGCAGTATCTCGTAATCTGATTTTAGATTCCTAAACTGTCTAGTAAGGGCATCACGCAGCATTGGCCAGTCTGGCTGATAGTTCGACCTCTGAAACTGCCAATACCAGTCTTGGGCTGTTCCTTTAAGCAATATGTGAATTTGCAATCATATTGTCGTTGGATGGTTTCCAAGCGAAAAATGAAATCTTCGACGGTCAAATTTTCAGGTTTGCCGTCGAACGATAGACCCCATCGGTCGATTTTAAAAGGAGCGTGATGTCCTCGGAAGAAATTTGGGTCATAAAAATTTGGGTTCTGCGAACTTTGAGGGTAGCCATCATAATTCCTATGGTCTGGTGGATGCTGAGAAAAATAGTTTGGTTTATTGATACCTGCATTTTGATTTAAGTGTTCAATGGGTTTGAAGCTATTTAGGGGTTGGTTTGGTTGAACGGGTATGTTCGGAAGCAAATTAGAAACAGGAGGTTGATGTGGTTGTGATTGTTGTTGAGGGTGAAAATAATTACGTTGCGGTTGTGGTTGCTGTTGGGATTGAAGGTGGCTAGGTTGTTTTGGTTGCCTATGAGGCACTGGCTTTCTGAAAGAGGATGTATTTGAATGTGGTTTAATTGCATTTTCTAATGGACGTGGCTGTTTTACCAATGGACGCGTAGTTGAGTTGATTTCTCCTAAGAAGTCAACGAAATTATCTTTAATAACTTTTTTAATGCTTTCTGAAATATCAGATTTCATAGAATCGGCGTAAGAGGAAAAAGCGTTCACAATAGCTAAGTTGACGTACGCTTTTAGTTCGTTTGGTATATTTTCAGCTTGGTTTATGGCGTTGTTACGAACATTATCGTTGGTCGGTATCTCTTGATTACGAATAGTTAGAATACTATTATCAAGTTTGTCCGTCGCTCTGTTTACATGACTGAGACTACTGTATGAAGGAGTGGTAATGGAATCTATTGACCCATACGATCCATCTCCAGTACCTGAAATATTAAGCAGAGGAGATTGATGTTGCGCGCTGCCTGTAGGAGGCGAGTGTTGAACTCGTGGGGCTAAATTAATGTTTAAAAGATTCAATCCACTATTTTCAAGAGAACCTTGAATGTTTTGAGCCATTAAACTAGCTGCTCCTTGGGCTGTCGCTTGACCTTCTGAAGGAGGGACTACCCCTGATTGGGTTTTGTGCAGCGCGTCTGACTTGGGATGTGGTGTTTTTGTTGTCGATGGAGGACTGTGCTGTACCAATGCATTACGACTATTAAGCGGTCGTTGCTGCTCGTTAGGGTTCAAACGACTTGACGCCCTGGTAATTTTTTTCTTTGCACCCGTTTGGGTATTCTGACCGTTATTTTTTTTCTCCATTTTAAAGAAAAATATTAAACCACGTTGAAAAAAAATCAAAAAAAAAACAAAACTAATGTAGGTGGAAAACTGAACAAAGGAAAAGAATGTATAGTAAACAAAATTATTATTAAAAAAAATTTTTTTTTTTTTTTTTAAATGTTAGAAAATTTTATGATTGATCATTAGAATCAACAAAAAAAAACAAAGAATATAAACTTGAAAAGCTTAGGAACAAAATAAGGAACAAAAACAAACGCTTGCGCTTTAACAAATTAACTTCACCCACGATTTAAGGGCTTTGAAGCTTGGAAGGGCAAAAGGTTTGGAAACAAAAAAAAATGTAATTTTTTGAAACTTCGCCTATGGGCTTCAAAAGGGACTAACATTTTTTTTTTTTTTTTTTTTTATAATTAACGCGCACATCAAGGGGTTATGACTACCCTTATAATGTTATTAAACACAGTGCGAGCATTTAGGAAAATAGGAGAGGATTTGAAAGGAGACACCGATGCACGTTGCTTTTGAATCTTTGTAAATCGTAATGCAGGGGAAACACAGAGCCAGGTAAAGCATTCCACATTCGGGTGGTGCGACTAAAATAAGAATCTCTATACTTGACTGTACGCCCGAAGTTGGGCTCAAGGCAGAACTGATGAGCATTCCTAGCGAGGCGGGTGTTGCGGCTAAATTGTTTCAAGGGAGGAATGCAGCTGGCTATTTCACTAGAGCACTGTTTGTGGAAAAAGCGATAAAAGAGAGAGAGACATGTGACGTTTCGACGATGTCCAAGAGAATCAATCGATTCTACGATTGAACTATCACCTATCAATCTTAACGCTCTATTTTGTACCCTATCAAGTAGGCGCAAAGATGTTTGAGAAGCACCTGACCAGATATGAGAGTTATACTCCAGTTTTGGGCGGATGAAGGCCTTATAAATTGTAGCCAGATCAGAAGGGGTGAAGAACTTCCTGCATCGTCTCAAGAAACCTAAGCATTTAGCAGCGTTTTTGGCGACTTCAAATATGTGGTCATTCCAACGAAGATCATCGTTTACACACATACCAAGTACTGACAGCTTTTCGGTTTCTTCGATGCAGGTACCATTCATGGATAATGGCAATGGGGGAATGTTAAGCTTCATCGACAAGAGGCAGCATTGAGTTTTCGAAGCATTGAATTCTACTCGGTTCATAATACCCCATGCAACAATGCTGTCAAGGTCAGAATTCAATGAGCTTATCATACGCAACCGTTCCAGTTCCACATCCGAAGAGCAGGGACGTGAATTTGGAAACGAATATGAAAAGCTGAGGGTCGAGTCGTCAGCAAAACAGTTAAGCGGATTAGAAGTTTCAGACAAGAGATCATTAATGAAAATGAGGAAGAGAGTCGGAGACAAAACAGAGCCCTGGGGCACACCAGCATTTATTAAGTGGGTATCAGACTTGAAGCCATCCAACACAACTTGTATTGAACGGTCGGAAAGGTAATTTCTAATCCAACGAAGAAGAGACTCATCGATACCAAAAGCACGCATTTTCGATAAAAGAGCCTGATGCCAAACTCTATCAAATGCTTTAGAAATATCAAGCGCAATAATCTTACTTTCTCCAAAACAATGTAAAGATTGGTTCCACTTTTCGGTGAGATAAGCCATCAAATCACCAGTGGACCGTTTGCTACGAAAGCCGTACTGACGGTCATTAAGAAGCTTTCGTTCTTCAAGATATTTCATAAGTTGACGGTTTATCAACGTTTCCATGACCTTGGAAAGAAGGGACGTTAGTGCAATTGGACGGTAATTGGAAGGGGAGGAAGATTCGCCTTTTTTAGGGACGGGCTGGACAAATGCAGTTTTCCATCTGCTCGGAAAAATCCCAGCAGAATAGGAAAGATGGAAAAGTTTACGCAGTGGTTTTGCCAGCGTAGAAGAACACCTCTTCAGAATAACGGCGGGGATACCATCTGGACCAGCGGATTTATGTATGTTGAGATCTTTAAGGACTCTCGCAACCGAGCGAGTTCGAAAAAATATCTGCTGCATCAAAGAATTTGCAGACTCGAGCTCAGGTGGAGCCACTATGCTATAAGGAAGTGTCGAATTGGCAGCAAATTGAGCTGCCAGCAAATTGGCTTTGTCGATGGAGCTGACATACGGAGAGTCATTGAAGACGAGCGTTGGGACCGATGACGTGGTCGAGTTCTTAATGTTCTTCACAAAAGACCAAAAGTTTTTACTTCCTTTTGGACACAATAGTATTTTTTGCCTTACTTTTTGGTCATGTAAAAACTTAGCCTTTTGTATTTGAGCATTACAGATATTTCTGGCCCGTTTGAACAAATTTCGATTTTCTACTGTAGGGTTGCCTTTAAATTTTCGAAAACTACTTTCTCGATCCCTAATCGCCTCTTTACAGCTTGAATCAAACCACGAATTCTCTTTGGGGATGATACTTTTTATTCTGTGAGGAACAAAATTTCTCATGCCGTTAAGAATTACGTTAGATATCATATCAGCTGATGCGTCAACGTTTCCGTCGAGAAAGCACAAAGACCAATTAAAATTTCGAAAGAAATTATTCAGGCCGTCCCAATTGGCTTTCTCATATTGCCACACAGTTCTTTTGGGGACTTTATCTTTTTTTACCGTGACGGAAAGCGAAAAATCTACCGATATGACACAATGGTCCGATTTGCCTAAAGGAGATGATACTACAACCCTGTATTTTTCGGGATGAGAAGTGAGAAATAAGTCAAGAGTGTTGGCCGCATGGCCTTCAATATCTGGAACCCGAGTGGGCTCATCAACAAGTTGAGTTAATTCGTTAAACTCAGCGAAGATCTCAACATATTTTCCTTCGGGTGTTGTCTGGCCAGAATGTCGAAGCCAACCAGAATTGTGTACATTGAAATCGCCCGCAATTGCGATTTCAGTGTGAGGATAAAGGGAGATAATTCTTATTATGGACTCAGATAGCGCATCAAACTCGTTAGAGGTTGAATTGCTATCTAAATTGGGGCTTCTATAAATAAAACAATAATGAATGATATGCTTACGGACGGTGAACTAAATAGATAGTTACGTTCAATAGCTAACTATGAACAAACAAAAAAAAACCTAAAGTCTTACTAAAAAAAATCAGACAAATGGTATTTGTTATTATTTTAATAAGATTAATTTTTCTTTGAAAAATTAAGGGATACTTACTTAATTTTACTTATAAGTAAAAGAAAAAAAAGTAATGTGAACTCAAACAAAACAAAAAAAATAAGGAACGAAAAATTGTTAAGCAAAAGAGAATACTTCTTGTTGCTTACAAAAAAAATAGTTGGTGTTAAACAAAACGGAAGTTAAGAAAACGAAAAAAAATTAAGAATTTAGCACAAAACGTATGAAACGTATAAATCGACAAAAAATTTTATAGATTGAATTTAAGGCTTTCAACCTATACCAAAAAAAAACAACTCTGGACCTTTTCCAAAAGGACAAGATTTCGAATTGAAATTAAAAAAAAAACGATGATTCAAGTTGTCATGAAGCAAAAAAAAAAACAACGAAAGCAAAAATTAACAAAAAATGTTATATGTAAACAACGATAGTGAGCTGAATTTGTTTGGGTTTGGTGTATATGATATTGTGGAGGCGATCAAGAGGATTTTCTTGGGCGCTTTTATGTTGGCGACGATGAGGCGGTTGTGGATATCCGAGATTTAAGAATTATCAGTGTAGTGGTGGCCAGTGTAATACTTTCTCTGTAGTAATGGATATTTTGGACGGGACTGGTGAATGGCAGTAAATATTCATTCCCACAATTCAAGTCTATCCTGTGGACTTAGCTTGAAGACATGGAACAATAATACTGACAGTTGAGAAAAAAAAACTTAGGGGTAAAAAAAACAATAGGAAAAAATTTACGAAAAATCACGGTATTCTCGTCGCAATTGAGCACTGGTTAAGAAACTCTTGGTTCAAGTCATACGTGAAACCGTGATGGCTAATAATTTATAGAAAACACCATAGAAAACGCTGCGTCGCAAATGTGTCAGTATGTTAATGAACTTTCTGACCCATGACTTACGCTGTATTGCTTGGTGGGTAATGAGGGATGATACGAATACACAAAAAAAATTAGGGCAACACGTGCGGGCGCCATTTGTTACCGAAAGGTGTCGGGAAGGGATTCAAATTTTAGTCAGCTCTTTCTATAGATGATAGGTTTGATCGCTATTTTTTTTGGATAGGAGTGGAAACAAAATCTTTGGAATTGGGACGGGAATAGGGATCGGTTAGGAGGAACGAATAGTAGCTAGGATCAATCCTGGATCTGACACAAAATATTAAAAGGAAGGGAAGGAGGGATAGATTACTAATGGAAACTGGCATGCTTGCATTATGCTCGGCTTGAGCTCGCCGGATGGGGAGGTTCTTGTCTCCACTAGTAGTCTTTTATCTTTCGGACAAAACATAAAACATGCCGGAGAACCAAACAACAAAAAGAAATTACGGCCTACAGAAAATACCACTTTCATACTTAATTACCGCCACTACACTGTTAAGCGCTAGCGATGGTTATAGCGCTGTCTTTCCCACCCCACCTGGAATTTCCCTGGCACATCCTTCGAAAATTCCCCTTTATTTATTACATCTCGGATACCAACTTACCTCATTGCACCCAAAGAATTGACTTTCCTCCTTTCTAGCCTCCTATTTATTCATTAGCTTAGCACATCATTAGGGTTTCTCGAATAACTATGGCAATCTTTGAAAAACTGAGATCTTTTCTCATAATACCTTTGGAATTATCATTTACAAGCGTCTTGCAGCGACGGAGTAAAGTACAGGCTCAATTTAGTCGTACAAAAATATTTCTCATTGCAAGAAAAACTTTCAATACAGGTTTGAGCCTTGCTTCCTTCACATTCTCGGGTATCTCTTCTATTCGGATTGGTACCCCTATATTTTTCGTTAAAACAATTTACAAAACCCTCCTAGATCGAGCTCGGTATAGGGGACAATAATTTCGCTGGCTTTTGCCGCGTCTTTACTAAGTTTATACTACGCTCAGGAAACTAAACTTCAACCCTAGAACTATGCAAGAAAAAAAAACAATGGGCTATGTGAGCAACACACAAAAAAAAACCACTTTTTATAGCATTCCTCAGTCTGACACTGCAAGTTATTATAATATCGAACTACCTTTTTTTTTATTTTAAGCCCACCATATTGGTTTCACGGTTAGTATATATATATATGTTGGTAGTGTATCAAGGGGATACAAAAATCTACCAAGTTAGCACCGAAAAAAATACAAATCTAATGACGCAAAAAAATGGATGTGAATTTATATATATATAATACAAATATGTAACAAAAAAAAAACAAAATTAGGCTTCACAAAAATTGCCTGGATCCTATCCTTAGATGGCTTGGCTGGTCAAGGAGCTCTGGCAGGGATGACGGAACTTCTGCTCGTTGACTTCTCTAAACGCCTCGGTTCAAAGCGATGTAACACACTTCCTTTTTCTTTTTGGGTTTTGTCACTTTATTTATTTTAATTCATTTTATTTGAATTATTAAAAGGTCTTTGAACGCGACGCTCATGGGTTTATTTTTGCAACCGTATGTTAGGACAAACCGCACAGATTCAAAGACGGCACTCTTATAATTATTTTTGCGACCGTATATTCGCATATATAACCATCAATCGATTAAATCGATTCTAATTTAATTTTAATACGTTAATTCTTCTCGGCTTAAATATTTAATTACGGCCGAATGATATTCAGACAACTCAGCACGATCGACCGTTTTCTTCCATCAAAAAAAGTTCGGAATTTGATCTCCGATCTTTGCCTCAAAAATGCTCGTCCCCAACTAACTAATCTTTTCTCTTATTTTCTTCTTCACCCACAATTCCTCTTATCTCAACCAGGCTAATCCACCTGATCACCTCACAATCATCCCATCCTCCTGTTATATTGCAATAGTTGTTAAAAAAAAAACGATCGAATGATGATCATAAGACTTTCTCTTCAGTCAATTTCTTTTAACTTCTCATCCTGGAATCACTCTCTCAGTTTCTCTCAACTTCCACTCAAACGATGATTTGGCGACCCTATAGCCTTTTTTTAGTACCCATTATTCGTTTACTCTGCTACAATAATTTTGAGCAACTTGGGCTAAACTGCTGGATGACACTTTCTTTTCCTGACAATTGACAGATCGGGATTTTGTAAACAAATAAACAAAAAAACTTAATTTTTTTGCTGTGCTTACTAAAAAACTAACTTTTTCTTTTCTTTTCTAGGTGTACTATTATGCAGAAAGTATGAGAAAGCGGAGGAAGATTCCCGATACGCATCGCATCGTTGAAGCCGGGGTATTGTGGCAAACCAGAATGCATGCACAGCCACGAGTAGCTAGAAGGTATGTATTAACAAAAACACAAGTAGATAATGTAAGTATTATATTTCATAGGTGTCCATAACAAGTTTATGGTCAAATTATATTGCACAGAAGTATTTTGAAGTTCCGAATGTGATAGAATGATCTTATCACAGATGGAAAAACTTTTACCGCCGTATTAATAAACGCGGAATAACTGGGAAATACTTAGTCCATGGATTAAGTTACCATTATACCATTTTCCATTTAATTAAAGCCACCATTATACCATTTTCCACTTAATCCATGGAATAAGGCTTAGCCCAGCTATTCCGCGTTTATTAATACGGCGGTTAGAGTATATGGTCAGATTATATTGCACATTATTGTTGAGGTCTTTCGCATGAAAAACCCATAATGGTTTACCATTTAGGTTTTCGAGCTCATACATACATTTACCTACGGGCTTAACGATACGACATTTAGTGAACTTAGGACACAATTTTGCGTTGAGGTACTTTGATGAGTCGCTCAAAATAAAATTTCTGCGATAAACCTTCTGACCCGGCTGGTGCCTAACATCTCGTGCTCTGACATTGTATGCTTTGGCGCTTTTTTCATTAGATTCCAATATTGCATCTCGAACCTTTTCGTGAATACCTCGCAACTTACTGTGCCTCGGTAGAGCTACCAACTCGCCGTCTTCTAGCGCAGTCAGTTTTCGATCCAGTTCATAGCTACTGCCGTGAGTCATCATGTTAGTTCCGAAGAGAGCAAAATACGGTGACAAACCAGTAGATGAATGAACTGAGCTCCTGAGCAAAGTTCGGTTGACTCTTTCCGAGGCATTCGATTGCGGAGCATAATAAGCGGTTTTAAAATGGTGAATTCCATACTTCTTTAAGAAAGTTTGGAATTCTTTCCCAACAAATTGTTTTCCGTTATCGGAGTGAACGATTTCGGGCACTCCAAACGTATTGAATACTTCTTTCTGCAAATAGTTAATAATGCTTGTGGCATTTGCAACCTTAAGTGCTTTCAAAAACACAAACTTGGAAAAATGATCTAAGACAACAAAAATGTGGACATTTCCTGTTTTGGATCTTGGATAAGGTCCAAGGAAATCAACATAAAGTTTTTGAAAAGGACGATCGGTGGTATAACTATTAGTTATGGATGGACTTGGTTCGAAGACTTACACTGTTTACAGATACTACAATTAGACACATATTGACGTATTTGTACAGTCTTATTCGGCCAATAAAAGTATTGTCGAGTCCGGTCTAATGTTTTTACTATTCCGCCATGAGCCACTTGAGGTGGTTCATGAGCTTTAACTATTAATTCGTGTGTGAGACCAGATGGTATCCACAACAACCAAGAATGTTCTCTAGTGTACTCTTCGTTGGTACCAATCGGTAACGCTCTCTTGTACACAAACCTATCTTCCACCTTCAAATCTGGTAACTGGTCTTTGTTTTCTTCTATGGTTTTTATGAAGTTAGTGTACTCTTCTTCCAAGAATTGCTCTGAATCAAGGTCCACAAGGGGTACAACTTCTTCCAGCTCTAGACTCTCCAAGTGTGCCCGAGAAAGTGTGTCTGGCACGACGTTAAGGGTTCCTTTTCGGTGCTCTATGTCGAAAGCATAGGATTGTAACTCCAGGCTCCACCTGGCCAAACGACCGTTGAGGTCCTTCATTGTCATCAGCCATTTAAGGCTGGAATGGTCGGTGATGATGAAGAAATCCATGCCCTCGACATAGGGCCTGAACTTCTTAACAGTCTTTCTCGGTCACACTATAGTTTCGCTGGCAAGAGTTGAGCTTTTGTGAGAAATAGGATATCGGACATTCCTCATCTTCACTCTTCTTCTGAAACAACACTGCACCTATACCGGACTCGGACGCATCACATTGAACATAGAAACGTTTTGTGAAGTCTGGGTGGGTCAAGACCGGAGCAGTTGTAAACGCTTTCTTCAAGCCTTCAAACGCAGCTAAAGCTGCCTCTGTCATTTCGAACTTAGCGTTTTTCTTGAGGGTGTCTGTCAATGGGGCTGTTAGGGTAGAAAAATCTTTAATGAAACGTCGATACCAACCTGCTAGTCCAAGTAGCCGACGTACCTGTCTCGGATTTTTCGGTAGAGGGAAGTCAACAACTGCCTCGACCTTAGCCGGGTCAGTTTTTAACTTGCCTCCACCTACTATGAACCCTAGATATTTAAGTTCCTTGAAGCAGAACTTCGATTTCTTCAAGTTTATCGTTAGGTTGGCTTTCCTGAGGCATTCAGCTACTTGTCCCAGCAAGTCGATATGGGTCTCGAAATCCGGTGCAATGATGAGCAAATCGTCAAGGTACACGAAGACACGGTCCCTGAGTCGTGCAGGAATAACCTTGTCCATTAGACGACATAACCTCTGAGCTGCATTACACAACCCAAAAGGCATGACCGTAAACTGGTACAAGGGTCTCCCCGGAACCGCAAACGCAGTCTTTTCTCTACTGTTTTTCTCCAGCGGTATTTGCCAGAAAGCCTCCTTCAAGTCAACACTACTTATGAAGTACGTATCAGGTAGTCGACTGAGGAGTCCCTCTATATGAGGCAGTGGATTGGCGTCCCTTTTCGTCACCGCGTTGACTCTTCGAGCATCTACGCAAAACCGGAATTTTACGGCGTTGTTTTCACCTAGCTTCTTGACGAGTGCAACGGGTGAGCACCAAGGACTCTCACTCTCCTCAATCACACCGAGATTCAGCATTCGGTCGATTTCCTGATACAGCACGGCTTGTACCGCTGGTGAAACAGGGTAGTGACGCTGCTTAACAGGATCTGCCTCTCCGGTATCTATAGAATGCTCCATCAAAGACGTTTTCCTAAGACCGTGACGTTCATAATCAAGAAACTTCGCCCTAACAGCTTCCAATTTCGATTTTTGCTCGAAAGACAGTGGATGTGCGTTGGACAGATCTGCCGGGTCTTGAATGAGTGAGACTTCACTCACCACACTTGGAGCGATTTGGAACGCCTTCCAAAAATCTATCCCGAGGTAAAGTTCTTGGTCTAGATTCGGTACCAAATAAAACTTTATGAATTGTTTTCGGCCTTTAAATCCAACTTCAGCGTCTACCCTTCCTATTATCTCTTGGGCCTTTCCATCAGCTGTTTTGACCGCTGACGCATGACGCTGTATAGGGAGCTTATTTTCTTCGATAAATTGTTTGCAGTTTTTTCCAAGAATGCTGATGCTCGCACCAATATCTAACAATCCTAAAATCTGTTTCTTGGCTATCGTTACTTTAGCATATGGCCTAGGATCATTATCACTGATTACCACGGTTGCTAAAATGTTTTTCCTAACTTGTTTTCTTACTCTATATCTTTCCCTAGTTTTAAGTATCCTTTTTGAAAGTTCTCCTGATTTCGTCCCGAAAATCCTTTCTCTAGCTTTATAGTACTCTCTTATTCTTTGGTGCAATGGCTTAATCTCTACTCTTTTTATGTTGTTATTCAATTTGGCGTTCTCAGGTCTCTTTAAAATTCTAGCTGCTTGATTTTGTGGCGTATGACATCGGGGTTCTACTACTGCGTTTGGGTCGAACGTGACTCCCCCGCAAATGTCACGTTCTTCGCACGGTTTTCCGGGTTACAAACTTGACACTTGGGAGTTATCACGTTCGGCTTCCCACACCTATAACAGAAAATGTTACGCGCCTCTGCACAGTCCTGGTATAAGTGACCTGCCAATCGGCAGTTCCAGCAAGTCACGTTTTTAGGGTCATTTCCTACCCGACCTACCCTAGGGCACGCACCCGTGTGTTGGAACGCCGCTACTTCTTCCTCGCAGTACTCTGGTTCATCGTACTCGACTTCATGAACCGCAAACTTCTTTTGGGGCCTATTTTGCCTGAAACCTTCATTTTCCCTGACAGGAAAAGCGTATTCAGCTTCCTTGCACGCCACTCTCAACTGATCCAAGGAGTATATGTTTTGTGGGTATACCAGCTGCGTGACCCGCTCGTTCAAATTTTTCTTCAAAATCCGTACCAGCTCGTCCTCTGGGATCTGCATCTTGAGCTGAGATCTCAGCTTGTTGACGGAGGCGAAGAACTCGTCGCTCGACTCCCAGGTGCCTTGCCTGCGATCCATGATCTCACGCACAATATCGAAATCCGATTTCGAATTCCGAAATTGGCGTGCGATGGCGTTCTTCAACATAGGCCAATCCGGCCGGCCGTTGGATCGCTGGTATTGCCAAAACCAATCGTAGGCAGCACCCGAGAGGAGGAGATGAAAATCTCGCAAGACCTCAGCCCAAGAGCAATCATGCTGGCACTGCAGAGATTCCACCCTAAAGATGAAATCCTCCACCGTTAGTTCCTCAGGCTTGCCGGTAAATTTAATTCCCCACTTATCGATTCTGAGGGGTTTGAATCGCCCGCTTCCGTGCGCACCGTACGCTGCCTGTGGACGGAATCCCGATGGAGGATTTCTCTGGAACTCGAACCGTTGTTGCACGAAGTTCGCCTGGTACGTCTCATAATCTGACATCGGAGCGGGGTTTGCTGCTGGTTGGGTCACTGGAACGAACGTCCTAGACGACGGGTTCAGTTGAGAGTTACCGCTATTATATGCGTTGGTATTGATGTTGTTATTATTGTTGCTGGTGGGACGAATTTCCTGCCTGACCTCGGGAGGAGTCTGCCCTTGCAACATGGTTGTGGTGAATCTGTTTAGCAACTCAGCAAACCTATCATCCAGTGATTTGGCCAACTGCTCCTTCAACTCGCGAGCGAGTGACTCGTGTTTCGATTCTACCGCGGAGCTAATGGCCGAACTCATTTCAGCTGAAATCGTTCCCCTGCTTCCGCACTCGTTATTTTCCTCTAATCTACTTTCCTCAGTCCTAAATTCACTTCTAATACCTTTATTTTTTCTTACAGCACCCTTAGAAGCTGCCCCTGCACCGCTCACAGGACTATATGTCGGTGCCTCTAAAGAGGTGTCGCTGAATTCACGACCCAAATCGACTGGAGGAAGAGGCACCGATACATCTACCAGCTCCTGAATTCCCTCCGGACCGGCATTGGATGAAGGATGCTTGGAAGCTGGAGAACGTCCGCCGAAAGACATCTTTTTAGCTTTTGCAGCTGCACGGGTAACTATTCCACTTGTTTTTTCTAATCTATATGGGCTAAACCTTTTATCTTCCTTTCTAGTGTTCATACCAGGAATCTAACGCTCAACGATTAACACCTAAGGACCGATAGCGACAAGTAAAAACGGATTTAAGAGAAAAAAACAAAACTATATGACACTTTCGAAACCTAAAATACTAATTTGAAACTAGGAACTAACAATATTCTAATACTACACTAAAAACTACTAACTAAACCCTATGATCAAAAGAAAAAAAACTAATCTAAACTATTCAAAAAAAACAAAGACTATCCTAAAACCTATGCAAGAAAACCTAAAAAAAACAATAAGAAAACAAATGTATCAAAAATCAAAAAAAAAAAAAACGTAAATACGAAACTTAACAATAGAAAAAAAAGCAAAATGATCAAACAAAACAACCTGTAACCAAAAAAAAACGATACAATTAAAACATTCAATCAAATTACAAGCTAACCAAAACTTTATTTTTTTTTTTCAATTTTATATGTTTGTATTGTATAGATGTTATGTATTTAATGTGCTATTGTATGTATATATGATGTACTATTTGTATAATTATCTATTTGTGACTGTATATTGTATGATTTGTATATTTTATGCATGTAATTTGGGTATTGTTGTGCGACGTTTTTCAGTGGCTTATGGTGATACTTTTTGGCGTTGAGGTAACACCTGACAGCTTTAATTTTTCTTGTTTTTTTTTCTCTTTTATCTAGAGTGAGGTGAAATGAAACGTTTTAGACAACAAAGATACATTTTACTTCGGAAGGATATTGTTGTCATCTTCAGTCTCAACATCTTCGTCGCGAGTGATTTGGCTTGCTAAAGAGCTATCCAAATCACGACTTACGAAGTGTTGACACCTAGGATGACAACGTTTTAAGGGTAGGTTGGGAAGGAAATTGTTTATGCTGATGAGATCCGAATTCGAATCGCTATTTGAATGGTTCGTCAAAGACCTTCCATTCGAAGACTTATTCGAATTCAGACTTCCAGACATAAACAATTGTACATACAAACATATGGAATAGCAACAACGTAACACCCGTCGCAAATGTTCTGGCATGCTAAAAAGCTCTCCAGAACATGACTTACGGTTCGTTACGTCACTGCTTGGGAAATGGGAATCACAGAACAAAAACAAAAACTAGGACAACACGTCTGGGCGCCATTTGAAATAAGGGGGTATAAAAGGGGAGAGGAAAGGAGAGGATGGGAATTTGGATGGGAAAGGAAACGGAAGGTAGGAAAATGATATGGAAGGTAGGATGAGTGTATGGAAAGTAGGGAAACAGAACCAACACAGGGAACAGGAAGGTAGGTATTTAGGAAGGGAAAGGAAAATGAAGGAAGGGATGGGAAGGGAAAGGATGCTACTACTTGGAGGCCTGGCACGCTCGCGAGGCACGGCTTAGCTCGCCGGATATGGGGGGGTCTTGCCTCCTCGTAGAGCGGAACCTTATACCAAAAACATAAATCGTGCCAAAATAAAAATTCACACCACCACCACAAAAAGTACCTCACCTCACCCTAGGCACTACCGCTGTTATGTAGTGCGGCCTTTTCCCACCCCTCCTGGAATCCCGTCGGCCATCGTTGGTGGGATTCCCCTTATGCGAATGGGCTGTCAGGCACCACTCACCATAGCCACATCGTCACCGTCACAACCCCCTGAAATTTCAAATTTACGCCTCCATAAGGCTTAGCTCAGGCCCATTAAAAATCGGTCATTTTCATTGTAGGCGTGATGCACAAAATATCGTTTATTTGAAACTTTACTCTACATCAAAACATAAGAAAAATAACGATAACAACAAAAAGGTAAAAATAAAACAAATTTATCAGAAAAAAAACGACTTTACTAAAATCTTAAATCTCAACGAAAATTGTAGTTTTTGGTTTATGGAAATCTTTTTCAGTAACTTTGAATGGGGATTCGATGGTTCACGACCAGGTTATTTGTCCTTGACCTGGGTGCTCAAGGGCATACTCTTTTGCTAGCCCGCTCTACTCTACTCCTACATAATTAGAGCTCTAAGAAGGGGGTCCAATCGGACTACACAAAACTCAACCACAGGTTGAGGAACTACCAAACCTGTCCTCGCTCCCCTTTTCGACCCACCAAAAGAAATTTGGAAATTTTTTTTTTCCAACCAAAAAAAAATGAACAAAAGAACTCAATATTAACCAAAAAAAAGAACTTAAAACTAAAAAAATGATACTACAAAAAGAATACAAGAATAAATAATCAAAAATAAAAAAAGTCACGCCTAATTATAACATAAAAAAACAAAATATCGATCGCTGTGTCGATCGCTGCGGCTTACAGGCGGTCCGCCAGCCAATTTGAGTTCTGGGGCTCCGCCCCTGGTATTTCTTTTGCCGCAACTTTTCGTGCACTGTGACACCTTTCTATTGTAATCAGCCTTAATTTAGCCCACGGTTGCAGAGTTCGCTTTTTAATAGCGCTTTGTTAGCACTGCGCTTCAAATACACGCGTACATATATATATATACAATATACATATTCATATTACTATTTTTAAACTTTTTACGACGCTTAGGGAAAATTGCTAAAGGTTACTTGTGGGGTTCCGGAGATTCCCACGGACCCAGGTGTTACCAGATGATGGACCTGAATTATGCACAATTCAGCCACTTCTATGTCGTTCCGATATGTATCTCTATCTCCTCTGCCGCGTTTTGCCAGGTGCTTCTCCTCTGCCGCCAACGAATTTCCCTACAACTGGACAAGATGATACACAAATTAACATAACATACTATACACTGAATTAAACACACATCTACGGCACAGATTGAACGCAATTTCAGACACTTACCCGTGGATACTATATTACACAATTTTGGTGTCTATGCTAATGCAACTATGTGTGTTGTCCACTGAGTTTTTTTTTTTTGTTTGATTTTTATTTTGCTGCTACAAAAAAAACACATTATTAAATCTACTCAACACGACAAAAAAAACTACAGACTCTACGCACTTTACTTCAAATCGGTTAACAAAACGCGACACCACTCTTAACCGATTTTCGGCTGGCGTTGCGAAAACGCAACGTCATGTTTGAGAGCGTCTCCAGCTTAAAGGATCCTTTATTTTAATGAACTAGCAAATGATTTTGAAAGTTTATTAAAATATCTAATCGACCTGTTTTTGGATTTTTTTCAAAAACTTAATTTTGTAGTCTTTTGAACACCTTCAAAAACTGTAATTTCGGAAATTTTGAGGTAGCCTTTTTTGAGGAACTAAAAAAGTGTACCAACATCTTAATATTTTAAATTTTTTTTTCACAAACTGTTAGGGAAAGATTCATATTATATTTCAATATACATTTGATGCAAATTGTACGGGTTACCTGATTGGTAGGTGAGGTAGAAATCCTACGTTGCGTTTTCGCAACACCCGCCAAAAGTAGTAGCATTTACCAAAAGAAAAAAAAAAAATTCGTTGGGTTTTCACTGCATATAAAATTTGGTTTCTTCTAAATAATGTGCACTTTATAAATATATAAAAAAATTCTTAGGAAAAAAGAACCAAAAATTCATTCCACAGCTATTTTGGAAAAACCACTGTAAAAGGTTAGAAATTCTGAGAAATAATTGGACTGTACAGTGTACACAATAGTTATAAAAAACCTAATAGCCCAGGTAATTTATTTTTTCAACAGAAAATGCATAGCTAATTATTTTACCTGGAAAAAAATGAAACCAATAATTCGTGAATGAGTGGTGTATTGTAAAACCACAAACGAATATAAATATTTGCCAATTGATTTATTTTTTACAGTCATCAGCATCTACGCATCTATGCACGGCAACAGCATCAGACATCAGAGACGATCTCCATACCTTGAAAAGGATATTATGCAGAAGCACCTATGGACTTATTGGAGGAGACTGTAACGCTAGACACCGAAGATGGATGGATACACAAGACAACAGTGACGGGAATTCAATTGTCAATTGGCTGGACGAAAATATAGAACATCACTCTCTGGTAGTAGTGTCGCAACCCAAACCCACCTTCCCAAGGACACCATCGACGCTCGACTTTTTCTTCGCAACATCCAATCTGATATTTATCCTTCGAAAAATCTGATATTTATCCGAAACTTCGTCTGCACGACAATAACCAGCGATTGAGATCACGAGGCCGTCCTTCTTTCAATCAACCTCCGGCACCAGATAATCTCTGTGAACCAACCAGAGGTGGGCTTCGTCAACTACAAAAAGCTAGACACTGCTAAACTCCGAAGAGACGTCGACGAATGTATCACACTACCGCCAACCAACAAAACCTCCGGAATGAGGAAATTGATACAGCAATTGACAATCTGGAAACCGTAATTGAATCTTCGCTTGAGAAGCAAAGGCAGCCAAGAACTTCCCGGGACAGATACGAGCACCTGCCCGACTACATACAAAAGCTCTACCACCACAGGCAACACTAGAGGAAGCTGCTACAACATATTCAGCAACGGGAACTAAACACCATCAACAGCAACTACCAGGCGGTTTCCAGCGAGCTCAGATGCGTAAACATCATGTTCAAGAACGCAGTGAACTACCACAACGACATTCTTCTCCAAAACAGGCTCCAATCCTTAAAGCCAAGACCCGGACAGGATTATAGGGAAAAACCCCCCAATGCCGGAAACCATAACTACAGCCCATGGCGAAGCTTCAACCGACGCGGATAAAGCCAAAGGATTTGCGGACTTCTTTGAAGAAGACTTCAAACCAAATCCACCTTTGGACCCTGCATTTTTGGAAGAAGTCAACTCCTCAGTTCAACTCAGGCACAAGCCTCCTAACAGACCATCCAATTCAGCGATGAAAATCCGTCCAGCGATCCAACAGACAACCTTGAGCTCACCACTATTGAAGAAATTCAACAGTTCCTACTCAGAAGCCGCCCAAAAAAGTCAACAGGACCGGACAAGATATCCACATTCATCCTCAAAAGACTACCTCAATCAGAGCATTTGTTGTCGATTCCTTGTTAAGATCAGAGACAAGATGCAGTTAGCCTATTCAACGAGATGGAAACCCTAATGAAGCGGTTCGTTTCGATGACATGAAACACAATATCATCAAAACAGAAAAACGTCTTCGCTATCGGAAATGTTCTAGTCAAACCATTTTTTTCTGCAAAAAGTGTAACGTAGCACTTCATCCAAAATGCTTTGATGGATACCACACCAAAACCAATATTTAATGAATATTTTGTCAATAAAACTGATTTAAACTCCGTATCAAAAATTTTTTTTCTTTAATGATTTTGCTACTACATTTGGCGGGTGTTGCGAAAACGCAACGTCAATTTTCCGGGAAACTAAAAGCTTTTGCAAAAATTTTTTTTTAGATTTTCTCTAACTAACCTAAAAATAGACAAAGTGTGAAATTTCAAGTTCCTAGCACACCTGGAACTGATAGCCGCCGGAAATGGGTTAATGTTCAACTTTGAATAGTTTTGTGGTCTTCACAAATTTTCGTCGGACCCAACAAACGGACTCATTGCAGTTTGCCCAATGCAACTATTGGCCGTTGTAACAGTTCACCCAGTTACTTGGTCATCGACCCTGCCCTTGACATTGAAAACAACTTTAAATTTAAACATTCAACGACACTTAACACATACACAAACCATTCCATATCTCACAACCGATGTCTTTCCAACGCTCCACCTTATCCGGTTTCCCTATGACAGCTGTGGAATACAATCCACAGACTGACATTTGCAAAATTTTGATTTTTAAGACAACTAAAATTGCCGGATAGCGTGGTCGGATGCATGTGCATGGAAAGCAACAACTTAAAAACCAACAAAAACCCAAAATTCATGAGCATGAGACAATCATTGTACCAAACCACGCTCAGACTTACGCAAAAAAACCAAAACATTCGCCCAGAGTTCTCAGAAACCAAAACAGGTAACCAAACAAACATTCACACACTCAACGCTACAAACATTCCCAGGTAAGTACCATTCCTTTTTAATTTCTTTTATTCGAGGGTGGCTGGTGCAAACCGCCTTCTACTCTATCACCTTAAGTGACGGAGCGAAGGAGAACTTGCAGCAACCAACCCCCGTGGCCAGTGGTATTGCTGCACCTCCCTTGATTCTCAGCTCACAGCTGATCAAGTAGAGGTTAACAACCCTGGTCGCGTAGTTCAGTCATAATTACAGGCTCTTATTATTTAGGCACTTCTACCTGCCTACTAAAAACACAACACACCTCAGAACCAAAACACACCTCATCCATACAACATTCATTCTGAAGAAAACATTCATCCACAAACATCCTAAGACGACATCAATACAACATCAAGACAACATCTATCAGTGGACAATATAACCAGGACAACAAACTAACGAGAAATTAAAACAAAATAAGAAACAACAAACATGGTAAGTATTTAGGTTGGTGTTTTCGTTTTCTATTTATTTTCAACGGAAAATTTTTTCTTTCAGGTGCCTGCAACAAACATATATGTCAATTGTACTTTACTCGGTGTTCTTGGGTTAGTTTTTCGTTCTACAAGTTTTTGCTTATTTGTTGAATTGAAATTGATGATTATTGGTGTTTGGATATTCTGTTTTGTAAGTTAATTTCAATAGTGAGTTTATCAACAAAGAAAATACATTTTTGAAGGCACAAGATTTTTTTTTTCATTAAAATATAGTAAAATGAAAGTAATTTCAATACTGCTCAACTCAAATACTTAGAAGCCAAATTGTTGAACTTTAAACTGAAAAATGTGTGTTTTTTACAATTAATCTTACTACTAACTATGTAGAATCGAGAGGTGAATCACAGTACCATTTCAAGACAAAAAAAAGTTCAGATAGTCGTTCATGGACTGACAGATCTCTTCGAACTTTCGAAATTTGTCTTGAGCCCGGCCGTTCATAACTTTTTTTTTGTCGAACAAACAGTAAACAAAACAGAAAGTACTTTTTAGCAGAATGGACGGCACACGAAAAATTGGACAACAAGAAAGAATAACGTGAAAACCTTACAATTAATGCAAGTCTGATTTTTTTATCGAAAAACATATGTACATAATTATAAAAATAAAATTGTTGTTTTTTAGGGTCTCCCGAAGAAAAACTAAAACTCACTCTAATACGAATTGAGCTGGACATGTTTACATCAACAAATGCAAACATGAATGTAACTATGCAAAATTATATTTTCAAACATACTTCAAGAGTTTTTCATTGCGGTTCAGTAGAATTAATTGATATGACATTTAAATAAATAAAATTAGTTATTAAAACATTTGTTCAAATTGTTATTCATTTTGTAAACATGAAGATAGTAGTACAAGAAAAAGAGAAATAGGCAAAATGGAGATCTTAGCACATTTTGGAAGGTTATATTAAATTTACAATTTTAGAGTTGCTTTATTTTAAATAAGAAATTTATTAAACTAAACGATAAAAAGGATTTTTTTCAGGGAAATTTCTTAAACTATGAAGGAATTTTAGAGAAAATAGTGTTTCAAAAAATCCCTTTTAACCCAATTCACACAGCAAAAACTTAACATCTGAATCCACCGCAAACCAAATGTAAAAATTTAACCGAGGTTATAAATTTTAACCCAATTCACACACAGCCTAAGAAGTAGACGTGTTTCATTTTAAGCTCCGGAATTTTATTTTTTATTCACAGTTTTTCATCAGGTTATGGGCCCAGAGTTGGCTTTTATATAGCTAGCAAGCTATAATAATTTGATAGTAAAATATTGAAATTCAGAGGAGTGATTACTTCGATTTTTCAGGACTAAATTTTTTTTTGTTCATGATGAGTGGCATGCTTTCTACAATTGAAAAGCTGAAAGGCAGAGAGAGTTTCGATGACTGAAAATTCGCAGTCCAGAATTATTATGGGATTCTGTTCCTGGAGTTGAAGAGAATGCGGTAAAAATTGCGAAAGCATAATCTTCATTCGTTTTTCTCCTAGAACCAGTTAACTATGTTCACATCAAAAATGCCAGCAATACGAAAGAGGTTTGGGATAGATTATCGGCCGCATTTGCCGACAACGGGTTGACAAGATGAGTTGGTTTGCTCCGATGTCTCATAACAACCAATTTGCAAAACAGCGGTGTCATAGATAATTATGTGAATAAGATTATCTCCACTGCCCATAAACTTAATTCTATTGGGATGCCAGTATCCGAAGAATGGGTTGGAACACTGCTTCTTGCTGGACTACCAGAGGAATATAAACCTATGATAATGGGCATCGAAAGCTCTGGAGTGAAAATCACATCAGATGAAATTAAAACAAAACTTTTGCAAGACGTAAAAGATGATTTTGATTTGAAAGAGCAAACTAATTCAGCTTTTAACGGTGAAAATAAGCAATTCAAGAAGCGTTTTAGTAAGTCCAAGAAGAATGGTCTTCGATGTTTTGTCTGCAGCCATTATGGTCATATAGCAAAAACTGTTCATAGAAACCAAAGGGTGGAGCTGACGCTAGGGTGGCCAAAGTTCCTTACACTAGTTTTGCTGCACAGAAAATAGAACAAGAAGACTGGGTTGTTGACTCTGGTGCTTCTTCGCATATGACGTTCAAAGAGGAATGGCTTTAAGACTCGAGAGCTGTTAGTGATGATGTTATTGTTGCTGACAATAGTAAATTAAAGGCTAAGGCTAAAGGTGATGCTGCCTTGAAGATTCCATGTTGCAATGTGATTGCAAAAGATGTTTATTCGTTCCCAACTAATGTGCAAATTTGTTGTCTGTGGTGCAGATGGTAAAATTTGGTTATTGTGTTGTCTTCGACTCCTATGGTTGCAAAATTTTGGACAAAAACAACAACCTGATTGCGACTGCCAGTTTACAGAACAATACATTCAAGTTGGATAGATCCATTGAATATATTGAATTAAATTCAGATATATGGTACAGACGACTTGGTCACATCAATTTTGAAAAGCTTCGAAAGATGGCTGGTGGTTCAGTGGATGGCATAGAGTGCGACCCCAAGGATAAGTCCCGCAATGGGTGTGAAATCTGCCTAAAAAGCAAACAGTTCCGGCAACCATTTAAATCATCTCAATCTACAACAAGCAAGCCACTGGAGTTATTGCGCTCAGATTTGTGTGGCCCAATGGAGCAGACGTCAATGGGAGGTTCCAGACATTTTTTGCTGTTTCTGGATGATTTCTCGAGAAAGATTTTTGTCTCCATTGTTGTATCTCCTCCTATACCTTCCAGAGGAAGTCGTCGTGCGTTGAACTCAGCACACTTCAATTGTGTTGTACTCTTTGATTGCCAATTCGATATCATATTACGGATGTTGTTTTGGGTCAATCAAAGTGCAATCATACAATAGTTGAATTGTGCTGACTCTTTTAACGTGCCGACGATTATCCACTGCGAATGTTTGGGCTTGCGGTCACCTAAATGACACGACGAGAGATTCTTTGGAAAACATTCAATGAAGTCGGTCGTTTCGCATTCTTTACACGGAAAACACTTTAACATTGGCGCAGCCGGTCCGCGAATCTCGTTTCTTTTATGTAAACTCGCGAATCTAAATTCAGAATAGTTAAAAAAAAAAAAAAAAAAAAATTAATTAATCAAAGTGTGAAATCTAAAAGTTTTAAAAAGAATCGCGTCGAATGTTGGGTTGTGTAGTGCTGTTGTGACATTAAAGTGAACGAAAAATAAAAAAATAATAACAAAGAGCAAAAAGTATATCTGAAAAAAAGAAAGAAAAAAAATCCATCGCTGTGACAATTAAAAGTAGATACAAAGGGAGAAATACAGGTGAGTATACTTTAATGTATGTACCTATATTTTATTTTTTAGATCGTAAGTGACAAAGTTGTGTATCTATAAATTTTATTTATTTTTTTTTTTCGGTTTAGTTTTTCAAGTCAAGTTCTTAGTCAAGTTTCGTTTCTTTCATTTGTTTTTCGTAGTAACTTTAGTTGAGGTGGTCGTTTGATTTTATTTGATTTAAAAAAGAAAAAAAATTAGATCTGTTGGTTGGCGTTAGTTAATGGCCCGCACCCAAATTGAAGCCCAACTTAACGATCTAATAGAGGAGTTAGAGTATTTTAAAAAAGAAAAGAAAGAAAATCAACGACAATTAAAGTCGGTGAATGAATTTCTTTTCACAGAATTAAGGGAAGTTTTGAATCCTGAGGTTTACAAACTGGTAAGTTTTCAGCTAACGTCTCAGTGGGGTTAATTAACTAGAGTAGAATCGACTGACGAAATCGTTAACGAATACGTCAAAGCCGTTCACGCTCTAGTAGAAAACCACGCTAAAGAGGCAGAAGACCTTAGAAAACAGCTTAAAAAGAGCGAGTTTAAGCGTAAGGAAGCTGAAAAACAACTTCTGAAAACAACAGAAGAAGCTGACCAGGAAATAGACCAGCTCACTATTGAGTTAAACAAAAGTTTAACAACTCAAAGGGAGCTAAGGGAAAAAGGTAAATCATCACCTTATCCTGACAGTTCAAAACACCTTATTCCGTTGCTCACTCCTCAACATACTTCTACACCAAAATCGTCTCTGGAAAGAAACCTGGTCAACGCAGGAGTTCAAACCACAGTTGTAGAAGTATTTAAATCAAATAAAATCACTCAGGTAGAAATAGAAGAAAATTGCGAAATGCCACTTGAGAGTATAAGCAAGGTAGTTTCAAGGTTAGTCCCCATATTCAACGGGGAGAGAAATCATGAACTTTCACGAAGAGTTCATGAATTCTTAAACGCATGCGATCTGGCTTTGAAAATGGTAAAGCCAGAAGAAGAGGGGATCTTAGTGTCTCTAATCTCAACCCGATTGCAAGGCGATGCGTTTGAGTTAATTCGTTCAAACAATGTGAACACAATAGGGGGTTTGGCAAAACTGTTTAAAGACAGTTATTTAGTGCCAAAAACTCTGGACAATGTGATGAACGAATTAAAACAATGCCATCAATTGTTAGGCGAAGATGTAAAAGCGTTCGCTAGACGTCTAGCGAAACTGAAAGCTACATCTGTTGAGATTATTGACTCAAGATATTCCGCAACTGAGTCAGTAGGCCTCAAAAAAGAAGTTGAAAAAACGGTGTTGACAACTTTTAAAAAAGGGCTAGTCGATCCAGCTCTTCGACAGTTTATGCTGGGGAGCAAAAGCAAAGATCTCAACGAAATCTCTGAGGAAGCCTTGAAAACTTCCTTGCTACTACAGCCAAACTCGATGGGCTATATGGGAGTTGGAACAACACCAAACTTACCTTTTGATCGTATTAGCTCAATGTACCAAATTCCCGGTACTTTCCAACAAAATTACAATAGCCTGACTCAAGCATATCCATCTATGCCTTCCATGCCTCACCTTTTTAACAATTATACTACACTACCTCACAATTTACCTCAAGTGACACAAGACTACACATCTAAACCCGCACAACATCCTTCACACATCACACATAATGAAACACCTCAATACATCCAGAATTTTCAAGACCCTCCCCACTCCAGCAAAAGACAGTCAACAAGGTCTGCAAATCCCATTAAAACCTGTGGATTCTGTGGTAAGCAAAATCACAGCTATGTTGATTGTAATATTCGTAAAAGAACGCCATACTGCGACACTTGCGAGGACTATGGGCATGCTCAAAACAGTTGTCCCCGCTCACAAATACGAGCTACTCAGACAATAAGTCAAAGGCCTAGAGTCAAATGCAAGTGGTGTTCTAGGGTGGGTCATGTGGAGGACGATTGTTTCTCTAAGAGAAATTACCTCAAAAACCAATCGGGAAACGGCCTGGGGGCCAATTTGAATCACTAAATTGTGCCCCAGAGAATTCGCTCTCCACAAAATCAACAACGAAAAATAAAAAAAGCAATGTAGACGAAGTAAAGCCATTAGCGCCTGTATTAAACGATCGACAAAAAGAAAAAAGAACACAAAACATTGACTCGGAGGAGTTAAATTTCTTTACTTTTGAGTCGATTCGTAAAACGAAGCAGAAATCAAGGCCACTAGTTTCTGGGACAAAAATAAACCTAGGTCAGTTTGGTTTCTTATTTCTGATTTTCAATCTTCGTTTCGTTTGGAGTAAGTGCTATTCAAAGGTGAAATTCGTCTATAACTTTTTGAATGATTATTTTAAGTGTTTTGTTTTGAAGTGTTTCAACCAGCATGCTTTGCCGAAAAGTAAGAAAAAAATATTATATGCATTTAGGAATCTTCGTAAGCATGACGTGTTCGTCGAGCTGCCTATGTCAATGGCCAAGTCCGAAAAGGTACTTCTTCTGGTCGACACAGGAGCAGACTCGAGCTTACTAAAAAGAAGCTCATTAAAAAATGCTACCAATATAAATATAAACGAAACAAAGCAACTGGGTGGTGTTTTCGGTGGAGTAGGTATGACATTGGGTACAATTAAAACCAATTTACTTTTTCCAAGAAAATTTTTTACTAAGTGGAATGTTGTAGATGGACTAGAAGATATACCTGCTGATGGTATACTGGGTCGTGATATCCTTTGGAATCACTCAATCATCGACGCAGCTTCCAAAAGAATAAAATTTTTGGATGAAAAAAAAGAATTTTTAATTGATCTACCTCTAAAATGCCTGCCAACAAATCCTCCTCCTATTTCTTTACTAAACGTTGTCAAGTGTAGGATTGGAGCTCGTACGCAAACTATTGTTAAAATAAGAATTCCGAATTCCAAGTCAAACGAATTCCTGATACATTCACAGGAAATTGATGATGGAATTTATCTAGGAAACACAATAGTTAAGGCACACGACAACTACGTCCATGTCCCTGTTTTGAACAGTACAAGAGAGGACTATTTCATGGATACAAGCTTCATACCTACACACTCAAATCTTAAAAATTATACAATAGTAAAAAATAATCCGGGATCGAAAATATATGCGAATTTTAAACAAATCCACATTAAGGAACGGGAAAAGAACCTTCTATCTTTAATTAAACTAGATCATAACTTAACAAAGCAAGAAAAAAAATCTATACAAAATTTATGCATTAAGTTTAATGATGTATTTTTACTAAAAGGTGATCGTTTAAGTTAAACACCCGTGTTAGCCCACAACATACCCATCAAATCTGACCAAGCACCAATCAATACAAAGCAATATAGAACTCCGCAGATTCAAAAACAGGAAATTGAAAGGCAAGTGCAAGAAATGCTTGACCAAGACATAATTTCTGAAAGTAAATCACCTTGGAATTCACCATTGCTCATTGTGCCAAAGAAAAGGGTTGAAGGTCAAAAACGGTGGAGGGTGGTTGTTGACTTCAGAAAACTAAATGAAGTCACAATCAAAGGTGCATTTCCCCTTCCTAGAATAGAAGAAATTCTCGATCAGTTGGGCAATAGTCAGTTTTTCACCACATTGGATTTGGCAAGCGGTTACCATCAGGTGTTGATCGATCCAGCCGATAGAGCAAAAACCGCGTTTAGCACCAGTACAGGGCATTACGAGTTCAATAGAATGCCTTTTGGTCTAACCGGTGCTCCGGCAACATTTCAAAGGATCATGAATCACATTCTGACAGGTTTACATGGCATTGATTGTTTCGTTTATTTAGATGGTATTGTTGTCTATGGTAAAAATCTAGAAGAACATAATCAAAAACTTTCTAAGGTTTTGGGAAAACTTAGGCAGCACAATCTCAAATTAAATACCGAGAAATGTAACTTTCTACGGCGTGAAGTAACATATTTGGGACACGTATGTTCTGAAGCTGGTGCTTCACCCGACCCAGCTAAAACACAATGTGTTACAGATTTTCCTAGACCCAAAACAATAAAACAGGTGCAATCATTTCTGGGACTTACGAACTGCTATAGAAAATTTATTCCGCAATACGCTAAAATAGCAGCCCCAATAACAAAGCTGCTGCGTAGTGAAAGTAGTTTCGAATGGTCTCCAGATTGTGAGAAATCATTTCAGTTCCTCAAGGAAGCGATTACCTCACCACCTGTTCTCATCTACCCAGATTTCACAAAGCCATTTATCCTGACTACAGATGCCAGCAACGAAGCTCTAGGAGCCGTTTTGTCTCAGGGCGAAGTGGGTGAGGATAAGCCTATTGCTTATGCTAGCCACTAGAAAAATCTGAAAGAAATTATTCTACGATAGAAAAGGAATTGCTTGCCGTAGTTTGGGGGTGTAAGCATTTCCGAACATATCTTCTAGGTCGACATTTTACAATTTTCACAGACCATCGTCCCCTTGTAGGAGTATTTAATGTAAAGGATCCAACCACGAGACTTTTGCGTTTTCACCACAAATTGTCTGAATATCGAGGTAAAATCACGTATAAGCCTGGCAAAACCAACTGCAATGCAGATGCGTTAAGCAGGATACAAAAAGATAATAATTGTATCAAAATGGTTCAGACAAGGAGTAAGGCCAAACAGAATAGGGAAGTTCCTAGCATTAGAAACAACATAAGTATTGAAAACGACATCGTAACACAAAATGGTAAGAAAGGTAAGAACAATCGAGGAAATAGAGGTGACTTCCAAATTCTTGAAAATCCGGAAGACATACAAACAGTTCTTCGTGATTTCCACAACTCCGCACTAGGAGGGCATCAGGGGATGACAAAAACTTTTGCACGGATTCGTCGTCAGTTTAGATGGAAAGGGATGAAAAATGACATTGCAAATTACATCAGGAATTGTGAAAAATGCCAAAAAAATAAGTCAGGGAAAATGACTAGAATGCCAATGGTATTGACAGATACCCCATGTTTTCCTTTCGAAAAGGTTTACATGGACATGGTCGGTGTTCTTCCACTGACGTATTCCGGTAATAGATACATTTTAACATTCCAGGACGACTTGACGAAGTATATGACCTGTGTGGCCATCCCTGATGCTGAAGCATACACTGTAGCAAGAGCTTTTTACGAAGAGATTGTAACAAGGTTCTGTATACCCAAAGTTCTAGTCACAGATAACGGAACAAATTTTAATTCGAAGCTTTTTTCCGAAACTTGTAAGCTTCTGGGAGTTAAAAAGATCCACACTACCGCCTATCATCCACAGGCCAACGGTTCACTTGAACGCAGTCACAGACCCTTAGCGGAATATCTAAGGAGTTTTGTTGACAATGATGATCAGTGTTGGGACCAGTGGCTGAGACAGGCAATGCATGTCCACAATAACACGGTGCATACCGCCACTAAACTGACACCAACTAAGAGCTTGTATGGTTTCGAGTTCGAGATGCCGACAAATTTAAAGAGTAAACCTAAACCTCTGTATAATGATGAAGACTATCCGAAACTTCTTCAGCATCAACTGCAGAAAACTCATGAACTTGCAAGAAAGAATCTCGAACTGGCCAAGCAAAAATCGAAACAGCAATACGACCGTCAAACCAACCCTGTTTCGATTGCAGTTGGAGCAAAAGTCATGCTTAAAAATCCAACTAGGAAAAATAAGTTCTCCCCTATTTGGTTGGGTCCAGCGCTGCCACTTAATAGACGGTTGAGCGCAGTATATATGTGACAAAAGCGCAGTAGATTCAACAAGAGCGCAGTAGATTTTACAAAATATAACAAATTATATAAAAATTAAGTACAATCCACTTTAAATGTATTTAATTTGAAAAAACAAACTTTAAAAGGAACTCAACAAAAACAAAAAGCAAAATAGAAGTTCAATCAACATAATTAACAAAAAATCACATGTTAAAATGACCAATTTTAATTTCTCATACATATTCGACTCAAAAATGACTCAGTAAACGAATTCAAGAGTAACAAAAAAAAAAAATTCTATAAATCAAATTAAAAAAAATCACAATTCGAAAATATATCGGTATTGACACCATCAAAAACAGAGGCTGAAAGATTACAAAAACTGGATTTTTTCGATCTTGAACGCTTAATATTTCAAAAACGCTAGCTGTAAGGTAGATTTTAAGCTCATATTTATATTCAGCGAAGCAAAAACCTTCAAAGTAATATAGTTTGCTTCTTCTGTAAAGAGGAGCAGATTCGTTTTGCTGCGCAGTAGATTTTCATTTTGGCCTAAACGCAGTAGATCTACTGCTAAAGGAGTAAAGTGGCAGCGTTGGTTGGGTCCCTACGAGGTGGTGTCTGTAAATGATATTGTAAATACCAATATTCAAGTAGGTAGGAAAATCAAAAGGGTACACAACAACCAACTTAAGGCTTATTGTAATGATTAAATTTGATTTCTTTTTTCTCTTTCTAGATTGTGGACTGACTGGTAAAAATAATTATTTTTATTTTTTTTATTCAAATATAAATTATCTTTTTACATTAAATTTATAAATTTCAATTTGTTCACTAAATTCGAAAAAAAAAAAACAAATAGAAAAAAAAGTTAGACTATTCCTGTTATACAAAAAAAAAAGTGATAGAAGAAAAATGTATTCAATACTTAATATTAAACAAACACTTTTAAATGTTGCCTTAATGTACAAACTAATCTTTCTCGTGGCAAACATACCGAACGTCTCAACATCCCACACAACAACGACATCAGCTCCTTATCAAATAGAAAGCATTACTTTAACTCCGGCACTATTTGAAGGCATTGGGAATGCTGTCTTTTTTAATAACAAATGGACCATATTCACGAAAATAAAACCCATGGATTTTTCTGAAGTTCTCGATTTTGTAAACAAGTGTGACGCTAAGATCAAACAGCTGTGCGTTCCTCTACAATCAAAATTCCAAATAAATTGCAACATGAGAACGAACGAGTTGGAAGCTATCATTTACAACCTTCGGCAAAACAACATGCGACTAAAGCATATGGTCTCTCACCGAAGAAATAAGAGAGCTATAGAAACAATTGGACATTTCTTCCATTGGGCTTTTGGAACTATGGACAAAGAGGATTCGGATAAGATTTATGACCATCTTGACAACTTGGATACGAACGAAAAGGAAAAGCTCAACTTAATTACGAAGCAGATAACGGTGGCAAATTCCAATTTTGATAGGCTCAGTAAACCTATTAAAACATTAGCAGAATAGGTGGAAAAAATTGGAAATAGTTTCGAAAACTTCACCACGGATATGGAGAATTTCGCGACGGCTGCAATCAAAGATTTAGCTGCGACGAAATTGAAAGTGGAGATTAACGAAATGATCTCATTAGTTACTTCTAAACTACTTGAAGTCCAAAGTCGCCAAACAACTGAGCTATCAATTTTTAACGATTTGTACCAAAATAAGCTTCATCCCTTTATTTTGGACGCAAACAATATATCATCAGTGCTGAAGAATTCAAAGTATGAAAGAATGGTTCTTAATCCAGCCGCGTTGTTCCAAGTTGTTCGGGTGTTGACCTATCCACAAAGAGACTCAATCGTTTTAAAGATTACTGTTCCGCTACCTGAAGCCACCATGTTTTCCTTGTTCAAGGTATACCCAGTGCGAACAAAACTGGATAACCATTGGGACTTGGTTTTGGACGTTAAGACTCAATACATCGCAGAAGCAGACGATCATACCGTATTTGTCACCATGTCGCGTACAGAGTTGATGCAATGTTCCGAGGTCCCGTTCAATTCGTCAATAACGATAAAGGTATGTCAACACCAAAAATCTATACATACCAGTGGAAGCTCCGAGTGCCTAGTAGAGCTGTTGCAACATTCTGCTACCTCAAAAACGAACTGCAACTACGTCGCTGCACCAACTACAAAGGGGGTAATCACGAAGATGTCAACGAAGAACCAATGGTTTTTCAATGTAAGAGAATCGATTGCTCTCAATTTTAATTGCGATGGGGAACTGTACGCTCCAGAGCTCAAAGGATTCGGAATTCTGCACATTCCACATCCTTGCGAAATAAATACGAAGGAATTGCGTATACCATACGAGCAGGTTTGGAGTTCAAAGCTTAAGATCCATCAACCGAGAGTGAACCATTCGGATCTTATTGGACTACTAAGGGAAAGATATGCCAATCTCACAGTGAGGACCTTTTCGAAACCACCACCACTATCCCTAGGTAGTCATAGCGATATGATTGCGAGTTTGAAGGAGGGGAAGAAGTCGTTAGGAGATCTACAAGAGGAAGCAAATCAGGTCGAAAACAGAAAGCGTGTAAACAGTCAGCGATTGGAAGTCGACGTCCATCGATATTTTCTTGTGTCCATCAGTGTTCTCATAATAGCACTCGTATTGTTTAAATGGTACCTTTCAAGAAGTTCGTCTGAAAACACCGCCAACATACCGAGTCACATAACAACAAATGTAACAAACGTTGTCCCAGAAATATCCCATGCCGTCAAGATAGATGCCGTCGAGATGGATGCCCTGCCCGATCGTACAGCCGCAACAAGGAAATCGATACGAGATGTAACGTTTGCCCGGGTTTAAAAAACTTATTTGTAATGTTTAATGTAGTAAGAAAAAGAGAAAACAAAATAAATAATAATTAAATAAAGAATTGTAAAAATGAGATCAAAATAAAGATAAAAATCTTAAAACTGTTAATTACACGTTTATACAAATATAACGTTTTGTTCTATATATTCAAAAATATAAATAAAAACAAACTGTCCATTACCTCAGAAAAATGCATTGCTTACATAAAAAAAAGGGTTATTTTTGTATATAAAAGAAAAATTATAATACAATATATTAGAATGAATTAAAAACAAAAACAAAATTAAACCTATTTTTAAATATAATGCTGTTAATAATAATGTTCTTAAATAAAAAAGATAATAACGTTCCTAAATAAAAATAAAAAAGAAAATGAAACAATTGTAATGTAATAAAAAACAAAGTAATTCCTAGAATATAAAACTATATTTGTTAAGTATTTGTAAGAAATTGTTCAATAAAAATAATTTAATCTCGTCGATTGTCATCCGGTTGATCGTGAGTTCGTCCTCCGGGTGGGGAGGGATGTTGTATCTCCTCCTATACCTTCCAGAGGAAGTCGTCGTGCGTTGAACTCAGCACACTTCAATTGTGTTGTACTCTTTGATTGCCAATTCGATATCATATTACGGATGTTGTTTTGGGTCAATCAAAGTGCAATCATACAATAGTTGAATTGTGCTGACTCTTTTAACGTGCCGACGATTATCCACTGCGAATGTTTGGGCTTGCGGTCACCTAAATGACACGACGAGAGAGTCTTTGGAAAACATTCAATGAAGTCGGTCGTTTCGCATTCTTTACACGGAAAACACTTTAACACCATCATCGAATCTAAGAATAAGGTAAGAGACAAATTTCTTCAGTTTAAGCATTTCGTTGAAATTCAAGCAGGGCAAAAACTTCAAAAATTTCGTTCTGATAATGGTACAGAGTTTTGCAATCATCAATTATCAAAAATATTGCAAGACAGCACAGTGGTTTCCGTGGGGCGATGGTTAGCATGTCCACCTGCTAACCCAGAGGTTCAAGGTTTGAATCCCAGCAGAGACAAAAATGTTTTTTCACGGATATCGCCTTTTGCGAGGAATTGGCAAGTCCTCCGTTAGTAAATTCATTGCCATAAAAAGCGCTTTCTCAATTAGCCGTTCGGAACCGGCAGAAAATTGTAGGTCCCCTCCATTCCCTCACAAGGGATGGTTGTGAGAAATGCGCTAGGCCCAGGGGCTCCATGCTCTGTTGCGCCATCCTATTTATTTTTTATTTTTATTGCAAGACAGCGGAATGAAGCATGAGATAACTAGTTCATATACTCCGCAACAGAACGGGAATTCGGAACGCATGAACCGCACCATAGTTGAAAAATCTCGTTGTTTACTACTATGTAGATGCAGGTAGGAATAAGCGCTTTTGGGCAGAAGCAGTTTCTACAGCGGTTTATCTTATCAATCGTTCAGTCAGCCGAACATCTGAGCAATTGATCTCACCAGAAGAGCTATGTTCGGGTAAAAAAGTAAATATTGAACATCTTCGCATTTTTGGGTCAACAGCAATGGCTTACATTTCAAAACAGAAGCGAAAGAAATGGGACCCTAAATCTACTAAGTGTGTTATATTGGGTTATAGTGAGGAAACAAAATCATACCGATTGTATCATCCTGAAACGAAGAATATAATAATTAATCTGGATGTCAGTTTCTTTGAAGACCAGATGTACTTTAGGGATTCAGTGGGAGTTTCCGTTACGAATTCTGTTGATGTAGAGCTAAGCTCCAAGTCAGATGTTATGAATATATCCACCGATACATTCAAAAAGGAATTTAATGATTGTGCAGATGCAGAGGACCGAGGAGACGATTATATTGAAGAGATTTTACCAGCTGCAAATGACGTAGATTTTGAACTCGATCGTATTTCTTGCGACTGTATTGATGTAGCTTCGAGCGTAGATGAAAATATATCCGATACGATTGCTATTCTGCCACAGAGAGCTTCTAATAGGGTGCCAAGCTATTCTCCTGGCATATTTCTACACTCACATGCACTGACTTACAAGCATCATTATAGTGTCGCCGCTTGCGTTTTCGGTTGAACGTTTTCGATTTGGAAATTGGTATTGAATGTTGGGTGTGCATTACAATATGATGAAGCAGTGTCCAGATTTGATAAGGCTCATTGGAAAAAAGCAATCGAAGAAGAGTACGCTGCGTTGGTTGATAATGAAACTTGGGAGTCAGTATATTTGCCACCTGGCAAAAGAGTTATTAATACCAAGTGGGTTTTTAAAACCAAAACTGATTTCCAAAGAAAGATCTGCAAGTACAAGGCCTAGTTTAGCAGCCAAAGGTTGCAATTAACGGAAAGGGATACACTATAGTGAAACATTTTCTCCATTTATTCGTTACGAATCTATCAAGTTTCTGTTAGCTTTGGCAGCAAAGCTAAACCTGAATATACATTAGTTAGACGCTATAACGACATTTCTTCAAGGAGACCTGAACGAAGAAATTTATATTGCTGAGCCTGAAGGTTCTGATCGGAACAACAAGGTTTTCAAACTGACAAAATCATTCTTCAACTAGTCCATCGATTCATGACGACACAATGAGGTCCCTTTAGGACTTTCCAATTTTGACTGTTTAATTTTGATTATTTCACTTTGATGAAACTTAAACTATTTTTACTTTTAATCATTAAAAAAATGCACGAAACTACATTTACAACTTATATTTTCAATTATTGCTTTGCAATGAAAACTTGAAAACAATGGCGGGCAAATCATTCTGTCAGTAGTTGGCCTACCACACTAGGGGGTCAATTCCCGATCTGTGAAGCTGTGAAGTGAAAAAAAAATATCCATGCCGATTCTGGAATCCGCAATAGTCTATTCCCGCGGATCTCATCCGATCCACAAGGCATCCGCATCCGCATTGAATTCAATTATTGAATCCGGCGGATGAACTGCAATATCGATCCTCAACACCACTTTATCACTACCCTAAACCATTTGTCAGCTGGTTTGTTTTGACATTTGTCATTCTCCATCTAGCAAAAGAATTAGAAATTCAATAAACATAATAGAATTAAGATACCGTCCGATTGAATGAACGAAAATTAGAAAAGTTAAATTTAAGATCTAACAGTCGTATTTATAATCCCATTCCAAAGTATGTCTAACTTTGGACAGCTCTTAGAACAGTGTCCAACTCCAAATCGTATTTATAAACACTTTCATCGCTGTCTAAGGAACGTCTAACATTAGACACCGAAATTGGTTGTCTAAACTATGGCTAAAGTGGCATTTGCTACAGCAAAAAACAATTTTGTTGAACATGTTATAAAACACTGTTGAGAGCTCTAAGATCGAAAAAAATAAGTAGTTTGAGGTGCAAAAATACTACTTTCAACAATTTAATTTATGAATTGCACAAATTTCATCGTTTTATGAGACTTGGAAAAGCTGTAACTCAAAGTCAAATCAGCTGCTTTTTTGGTCTGGTTCAAGTGCTACGCCACAATCTTTCAGAGCCATTTAGTTGTTGCACTCGTATATCAAAACACAAAAAATGGTACTGCACGGATACATCATGAACGCCACCAGTTAGTTTTTCATTCGAAGTTGACAGTTTGAAGGGTTGTTTAGACAACTGTTGGAATGCATTTATAAATACGAAATTGGCTAAGGGTTGTCCAACTCTTTAGACACCGTCTAGTTGGACAGTTGTCTAAGGATGTTCTAAGCAAATTTTATAAATACGACTGTAAGTCTATAAACCAGAAAGTTTAGTGTGAAAAAACATATATATAAATACTCCATCTGTGTACTGAACGGAACTGACTCAAGAAAAAAAAAGCAAAAAAGTGTAAAAAAAAGAAAAATCTCAATAAAAATACATATATACTGTAATGAACACCCAACATTTATACCAATTTCCTAATCGAAAACGTTTAACCGTAAACACAACTGGCAGCACTATAATGGAATGGTATAAAATGACAGGCATTGCTTGTAAGCCAGTGTGTGTGATGTCGTTTTCCATTGGTAATCCGGAAAAACTCTCCGATCCGGGATGCCAAAGTAACACTTTTATTTGTTTTGATGTTTCGTTGTTTGTATTGTGTATCGGTGTGAAACGTCGAGCGCAATTTTTTTTTCATTCACTATTTTCATTTTTTTCATAATTCACTTAAAATCACAGGAAAATGTCTTAAAATGTTTTTAGAACTCATCTCACAAAATTAATTAATTAATAATTGTTTTCAGGTCACTTTTTTTCAATTTTTAGAGGTGTCAAATGATATTTGTCAATTTTGACGTCAACAGTGTTTCAGTGTGTGAGTGCTTCTGGCTTCGCTTCCTTCTTCAAATCAAGAATCAAATTTCTCTTTTTTCGAGGAGAGGAACTGTCATTTGATGCCAATGGAACGGTTTGAGAAGCGTTCAGAAGGCTTCCGAACGACCAAAGGAAAACGACATGAGTGTAGAGATTTTTGACAGCAAATGTGGAAACCATGGAGAAGAAACTGGAACGCTCTAGATGAGTGTTGTTCTATATAAATAGGACCGCTGACGCAACGAGCAGTCAGTTTTGATTATAGAGTGATAAAGTTAAGAGTGAAATGTTGTTAACCAGTGATAGTCCAATAGTCGAGTTGAGTTCGAATAAAGTATAGATACTGAATAAAAGTGATAGAAATAATTTGAAAGGTGAAGTTTTATTTTGCGAACTAAGCGCACGTTACATTGGTGTCAGAAGTGTAAATAAAACTTATTTGACTAGTAAAGTGTAAAAAAAAAAAAAAGTTAAATACAGTGAAAATGGGTAGGTTGTTGGAAGAGCTCAACTGCATTGAGCTTAAAAGTGAGTTAGGTAAGCGAAATCTTTCTAGAGCGGGATCGAAAAATGAGCTCGTCCTGCGCTTGCGCAACTATTTGGAACAGCAAGGGGAAGACGTAAACACTTTTGTTTTTGAAACAGAAGTGGAGGAAGAGGAAGTAAGTGAAATTGTAGATTTTTCTAGTATGATGAAACTTTTGTTAGAACAGCGAAACGAGCAAAAGAAGGAACAGCAGAATGTTCTCGAGCAACTTGAAACACAAAAAACGAACAAAAGAAGCTGATTGAAGAACAACGAAACGAGCAAAAGAAAGAACAACAGAATATTCTCGAACAACTTGAAGCACGACGAAACGAGCAAAAGAAGGAACAGCAGAATGTTCTCGAGCAACTGGAAGCACAACGAAACGAACAAAAGAAAGAACAACAGAATATTCTCGAAAGACTTGAGGCGCAACAGAATGTTTTGGAAGGTCAGAAAAACATTCTAGAAGGTAAATTGGGCAACATTGAGAAAAATGTATGTGCCATTGACGAACGCGTTGAAGGTGTGGAAAAACAACTTTCTGTTGTAGAGAATCGTTTCGAAGGCGTAGAAAGCCGATGTGATGTTCTGACCAAGGAATTGGACCAGATCCGGAAAATCAAAGTTCGAGAATCTGCTGGAGAGTTTGCAAGGAAAAAGGAGATGAAACCGCCAACATTTGATGGACAGTCTTCTTGGCCAGTCTACAAGAAACAATTTGAGGCAGCCGCGACAACAAATGGCTGGGATGACGAAGACAAGTACATTGCACTGACTCCTGCTCTTAGAGGACCAGCAGCTGAATTACTTCAAACAGTTCCAGCTGGTAAGAGCGGCGATTTCAGTTCTCTCGTGGCAGCTATAGATAAACGCTTTGGAGATAGCCACTTGAAAGAAGTCTTCCGAGTCCAACTCAATAACAGAGTCCAGAAAAGGGGTGAAAGTCTACAGCAGCTCCAAGCAGACGTCGAAAGACTGGTTCACCTGGCATACCCGGATGCTGGAGAAGAAATCATCAACCAGCTTGCTGTTGAGTCCTTCGTTCGTGCCATTTCCGATATACATCTTCAGAGGTCTGTGCGAACTGCTAGAACACGTACTCTTTCCGAAACTTTAGCATTCGCATTGACAATTGAAGCAGCAGAACAGGCTTCTCATGGAGTACATCGACTTAGAGAAGCCATAGTCGAAGAGTGCTCGTGCTAAAGAGCTGAAATACAAAAGAACCAGCGGAGCGGACTAGCAAGATGTTGGAACTGCAACAAGACCGGGCACTTACAGCGTCAATGCCGACTACCACCAAATAAAGCCGCTTGTCAAAATTGTGGAAGCAAGAGATCCAACCTAGAGCAAGGTAACAACAACACCAGCGTTGCCTATCAATTCAACTTCGAGGGGCAGAGGTGGGTTTCTTGTATCGATGGCCCCAGAACCACCATCCAGGTCTCTCAGACCAAACGAGACAACAAAAGTCTGACTGTGGAGACTACTATTAACGGGACCAAACATGTGGCTACCATCGACACCGGTGCCACAGCCTCCATAGTACGTCGAGACCTGGTAAAGACGACGTGGCTTCATAACACCAATAGCTACCGTCTAAGAACCGCAACGGGAGAAGCAGCAAGAGTATATGGAGAAGTGTGTCTTAAAATCCGACTGGCTGATCTAGTGTTTACTCATCAATTCCTGGTGGCAGATATATGTGACGAGTGCATCATTGGAATCGACTTTATGAAACAGCACGGAGTTATTTTGGATATCGGTAATCAAGTTTTGAAATACCAAAATAAAGAAATTCCAATGACCTATTCGAATGAAAATACGTCAACACTGAGGACTGCCATCACGGAACATCTGATCCTGCCTCCTTCTTCTGAAGTGTTCGTTTGGACAAAACTTGAAGGTGAGTTTGGAAGCCTTCGATACCTCATGGTGGAACCAGACCCAGAGTGTTCCTCCCAAAGCGTCATCATTGGGAAAACTCTGGTAGCACCGAAAAACAGAATGGTCCCCGTACGATTACTAAGCACCAGACCGTACGATGTAAGGTTGAAGAAAGGAGAAGTCGCTGGACGTTGCGAATCGGTTGCAGCAATTACGAAGATCACAGACGAAGCCCCGAGAAAAACTATAACTCCGGAGGAGCTCAAAACCATCAAAGCTAGAATCCTGTATTCATCCAACCTTGATCACCAACAAACGAGGATGGCTGAAAATCTCCTACAAGAATACACTGACATCTTCGCATCGCAAAAGGGACAATATGGTAGGACACAGTTGTTGCAGCATCGCATCAACACAGGAGATGCAAGACCGATTCGTCAACCAGCAAGACGCCTTCCACTGGCCAAACAAGGTGAGGTTGAGGAAATGATAACAGCAATGAAGAAGGACGGGCTTATTGAAAATTCCAAAAGTCCTTGGGCTTCACCAGTGGTGCTAGTGAAAAAGAAAGACAGAAGCACTCGTTTTTGTGTGGACTACCGAAGGCTGAATGATGTGACTAAAAAGGACAGCTATCCCCTGCTCAGAATCAGTGATACCCTGGATGCTATGGAGGGAGCCCAGTGGTTCTCGACGCTGGACTTGAAGAGTGGATATTGGCAAGTTGACATCCTCCCTGATGATCGGGAAAAGACGGCGTTTTCTACAGGTAATGGGCTCTGGCAGTTCAAAGTTATGCCGTTTGGGCTATGCAACGCTCCGGCAACATTCGAGCGTTTGATGGAGTGCGTTCTTCAAGGACTGACGTGGAAAGCGTGCCTTGTCTACTTGGACGATGTCATTGTTTACGGGAAAACATTTGTCCAACATTGCAAGAACCTAAAAGCCGTGTTTCAGAGACTTCGAGAGGCTAACCTTAAACTGAATCCGGAAAAATGTGCACTTTTCAAAACCGAAGTTAAGTATTTGGGACACATCATCTCTTCCCAAGGAGTGAAGACTGATCCTGAAAAAGTTGACTCCGTCAAAAATTGGCCAACACCACAGGACAAACATCAACTCCGAAGCTTTCTTGGTCTTGCCACATATTACCGACGTTTTGTTAAGAACTTTGCTGGAGTTGCAAAAAGTTTGCATCAGCTCACCGAAAAAGGGAAGCAGTTCAAATGGTCAGGTGAGTGTGAAAAATCTTTTCAGGAACTCAAATACCGCCTCTGTAACGCTCCAGTGCTGGCACATCCAACACCTGGCAAAACATTCATCATCGACGCAGATGCTAGCAACGTTGGAATCGGGGCGGTACTATCCCAAGTGCATGATGGCGAAGAGAAAGTGGTGGCATATTATAGTAAGGTCCTCTCGAAGCCTGAAAGAAACTACTGCGTGACCAGAAGGGAACTGCTGGCTCTTATCTTGGCAACAAAGCACTTCCATAAGTACATCTATGGACAGAAATTCCTTCTGCGGACAGACCATGGTGCTCTGAACTGGCTGTTGAACTTCAAAAATCCAGAAGGTCAAGTCGCAAGGTGGATAGAAAGACTGCAGACTTATGACTACCAGATTCAACACCGCAGAGGAAAGCTGCACTCAAACGCCGACGCATTGTCCCGAAGACCTTGCAAAGAGGATTGCAAGCATTGTAGGCGACAAGAAAACAAAGAAAATATTACCGCTCAGCGACTAAGAGCTGACCCCATATGCGGATGGAGCAATGAGGAAGTGAGGACCGCTCAACAGGAGGATCCAGATATCGAACCCATTCTCGCATGGAAAGAAAATGAAGAGAAACCTGAATGGGGAGACATTTCTGACCGGAGTCCAGTTCTCAAAGCCTATTGGGCACAGTGGGACTCACTATATGTGCAAGAAGGTGTCCTCAGGCGAAGATGGGAGTCCGCTGACGGTAAATCATATGTGATGCAGCTGATCGTACCGCAATCGAAAGTCAGTGAAGTTCTTCGGGAGATGCACGACGGACCTTCTGGAGGTCACCTGGGAGTTAACAAAACACTGGAGAAGGTGCGACATCGGTTCTACTGGTTACATGCTAGAGATGACGTGGAGAAGTGTTGCCGAACATGTGACAAGTGTGCTGCAACCAAAGGACCTGGTAGGAAGATGCAAGGTAAGATGCATCAGTACAACGTTGGATCGCCTTTTGAGAGGATTGCAGTAGATGTGGCTGGGCCTTTTCCAGAGACCAACGCTGGAAACAAGTACATTCTGGTTGTAATGGACTATTTTAGCAAATGGCCTGAGGCGTATGCCATCCCAAATCAAGAAGCCAAAACGGTGGTCGACCAGATTGTGTTTAACTGGGTAAGTAGGTTTGGCGTACCTATGGAACTCCATTCCGACCAAGGGAGGAACTTCGAGTCAAACATCTTCCAAGGAGTGTGCGGACTACTTGGCATCAAGAAGACCAGAACCACACCGCTTCATCCACAATCTGATGGGATGGTTGAAAGATTCAACCGGACCTTGAAAGAACACCTCACCAAGGTCGTAGGCGACTACCAAAGAGACTGGGATAGGCACGTACCGCTATTCCTGATGGCCTATAGAAGTGCAGTACATAGCTCGACAGGACAAACACCATCTGACATCCTGTTCGGGAAAACCATGCGGCTGCCCAGCGAACTTAAATTTGGATGCCCCACAGAGGAGCCACAGGACACGAACGAGTATGTGGATGACCTCAAGGAGAGACTCGCTGACATCCATAAAAGAACAAGGGAACGGATGAAAACCTACAGCGACCGGATGAAGACACGGTACGACACAAAAGCGACAACGGCAGGATTCCAAGCAGGAGATCGTGTGTGGCTTTATAATCCTCATCGTCAAAAGGGATTGTCACCGAAACTTCAGCAGAACTGGGAAGGTCCTTATACTGTTGTCACGAGGATTAACGACGTGGTTTACCGCATCCAAAGAGGATTAAGAGGCAAGTTAAAAGTAGTTCATTGTGACCGGCTGCATCGATATAGTGGCGAGGCTGCAGATGGAATTATTCGGGACGAACAATCTTAAGGAGGGGGCAGTGTAATGAACACCCAACATTTATACCAATTTCCTAATCGGAAACGTTTAACCGAAAACACAACTGGCAGCACTATAATAGAATGGTATAAAATGACAGGCATTGCTTGTAAGCCAGTGTGTGTGAGTGTAGAGATTTTTGACAGCAAATGTGGAAACCATGGAGAAGAAACTGGAACGCTCTAGATGAGTGTTGTTCTATATAAATAGGACCGCTGACGCAACGAGCAGTCAGTTTTGATTATAGAGTGATAAAGTTAAGAGTGAAATGTTGTTAACCAGTGATAGTCCAATAGTCGAGTTGAGTTCGAATAAAGTATAGATACTGAATAAAAGTGATAGAAATAATTTGAAAGGTGAAGTTTTATTTTGCGAACTAAGCGCACGTTACAATACATACAAGAACTAGAAATTAAAATTTATTCTATTTCAGATGGATTCCATAGCCATTTTTTTAAATAGAAATGAAACTGGAAGGAGATCCAGTGTGTGGTACCGGAGGATGAAGCTAAGATAAAAGACACCGAAACTGTTTGAGCTGCCTAATACAATGTAGGTACATACATTGTTTCGCATGTTTTTTAATTGGAATGCTCTTGGCATTATTCTTCTCTCCAGGAGATTATAAACAAGGAGAAATCGTACGAATTATGTATCTTCATGTGCCTTCTGCATGGCTTGCTTTTGGAATATACGGACTCATTGCATCACTCAGTTTCATTTCATTGGTACGAAACAATAGCGTTGCTAGTGTCTTAGCATGTGCCGCTGCTCCTGCAGGGACAGTCTTTTCGGCAATATGCTTAATCACAGGTAGCGTCTGGGGAAATGGAACATGGGGTACTTGGTGGGTATGGGATGCAAGGCTTACTTCAATGCTGATTTTGTTTTTTCTGTACGTTGGTTATCTTTCATTGTGGAGCGCTTTTGATAATTAAGCAAGAGCAGAGAAATCATCAGCAGTATTTGCCATTTTTAGTGCTATTAATATTCCCATAGTAAAATTTTCTGTGAATTTATGGTCTACTCTTCAACAGCCAGCAAGTATTTTTAGAAAAGGTGGAGTAGCAATAGAATAGGTTCTTTACTGCTGCCTTTCATTGCAATGTTTATATTTTGTGCAACATTCTTTTTAGTAGTGTGGATACTTAATGCCCTTCATTTAATTAATTTGCAGAAGATAAAGAGAGAAATCAGTATGCGGTATTAGGTATGCAGTTCCAGAGTGTAATGTTGTAAACAGCGACAGAGAATAAAATGTAGAGCAATCACCCATTAGCAAGTTCCAGAACTAATTACTTACAAACCACACTTGAAGATTATAGTGATTTATCACTCCTAAGCTCCTAAGTTACCATGAAGTTTCTTGAAATGTGGTTTCTTTCACTCACATAAAATTCGTAGTTTTTTTTATTTCAATTTTGACTGTAGAGGAGGTTCCGATGTCAAAAAACACCTATAGTCACCAAATTAATAATAGTTATTTATATAACAACAAATTTTATGGTGAAGAGGATATAGATGAGATCACTGAGGGTGAAACTACGACTGAGAAGGAATTTACAAGTAGTTCCGTAGTAAAAGAGGATTTTGAACTAGTAGAAAAGAAGCTTACAAAATGCGAAGAGGAGGTTATGGGAGCAGAAGCAGAGACTGAGTGGTATAAAAAAATAGCTGAAGAATGTAAAAAAGGAAGTGGTACGGGCGAACCTGATATAATATTATAATAAATAATCATTTACTTTTTTGAGCTTTCCATTTCTTATTCAAAACAATGAACATTCACTTTTAAATATCCGCAACAATTTTGGTGCGGATGAGAAACGTCAAAAATTGTATGGACTGCGGATGAACAACGGATTCGGTATTACGACTTTTTTAACCTGTATTATCAACAATCTTTCACTTTCACACCATCGGATTCAATGCGGATTCGATAATAGCAAAAATATTCAAACTCGTGCGGATCGCTTCCGCTGTCCATTTTTCGGATTCCATAATCGGGGTGATCATTTCAGTTTTCATACAGTTTTTTCATTTTATCAATCCACGATCCCACTCTATGCGATTCCGGATCTAAAAAGTACTAAAACGTTTTAAATGATAAATTCTGACAGTTTTCTCTCATTTTCTCTCTCATTTCAATTGGATTCCAATTGGATTTTTCATCGTTTGAGTTTTGCTGCAATTTTTTATAATTGAATTTTTCACCGACTCATACGGCAATGAAAAGAAATTTATCATACGAAGAAAATTGACATTTGAGGTTGTCACTAATCGAGAATCGAATTTTCGGTGAAGCAGTGATAAATGTTTTCACTTCACAGCTTCACAGATCGTGAATTGACCCCCAGGTGCTATCGAGTGGTAAGTTTAATGCTCTGTGTATACCAGTTTGCAATGTGAAATTTAAGAAGTGTCTGCATAAATATGCAATTTTTGTTATTTTTTTGATTTTTTGAGTGAAATATTGGAAAAAATTTAAAACTAATTTATGTCTAGTATTTAAATGAACTTTTCTACATTCTAGACTGTAAGGAAGTTAAAAGATACCGACTTTTTTTAACAAAATAAAAAACGTTAGTTTTTCGGAATTGATCTCACCTCAACCTTCTTTTTCCACTGACCTCACTTTCCGGCCCGGGGGCTTCCGCTCGTTTTAGATTGAAGGCAAAATGAACTTTTTGTATGAAGTCGACCTTCTGTATATTCCCTTTTCTGTAGATACAACTAGAGGGCAATCCACACACACACAAAACAATATCTGTCCTCAAACTGACTTTACAGACAACACTTTATTTTCAAATTTCAAAACCAGTTTGAAATCTCAAAATAAAGTAGACTTAGTAATTTCACTGACACAACTTTATATTCAGCTGAATATGTGTATCATAGAGCCGTATTACATTCAGACTGTCTGCCTGCTGCGTGTTTCGTATATTTTCTTTTGAACCCTCATCCCGTCAGTCTCTCATTATTACACTCAGACGTTTTGCGGCTGCGTGTTTTTTGACACTTCTCTTTCATTTTTTGTTCTCACCCACAGAAGTGTGAAAATAATAAAATCCATAAAAAAAATTTCATAAAGAGCAAAACGTCATTTGAAGTGGTAAATAATTTAATTAGATTTTGCAGCAATGATTATTGACATCATGGATATGGAAAATGCACGAAAATACATGGAAAATCAAAGAAATTGTCCGACGACATACTACTTCTTTACTCATGAACATTAGAAGATACACTAAAGCAACGACAAGAAACAAAGAAAGACAAGAAAAAGAAACGTCAAAAACCATCCCAGACAACTGGACAATCCTCAACCCAAAACTTTGCGGGTTGAGACTTTTTAAAGTATTTCTATTTCATCTGCTTTCTCTTTCGCACTTATTTGCGTCTTTTCAAAACCGTCTGGGTGTAATACGACACATAGATAGATCTCGTGCACAGAGGAGACAACAAGAGTGCAAACCACACTTGCACCATGGCATCGGTTCTCAAAATGTCTTTACGCACACCACTGGCTTTGAAATCCGAAAATAAAGTGGGGTTAGTAATTTCACTGACCCAACTTTATATTCAGGTGAATGCGTGTATCACAGATGGAACTCGTGTTACAAAAGCAACAATATCCGTTTTTTTTTCACAAGACTGTTATATACATAATATCATTTTACATGCAAAGCAAAAACAACATCCCCGACAACCAATGTTATGGATAAAAGGATGGTTAAGATTTGGTCGAGGATAGATTTTTGACGTTTAGTCGAGTATCGAATGAGTTTTTCGACTTTTAATTTTTTAATGTTGGTGCGTCTAGAGACTTTCATGTATCTCGAACAAAAGCAAAATGGGTGGCAAAGGGTCTGTTCACAAATGTGTAACTGAACAAAATCTTATGCCCACACCTACACTCCGCAATTTAATTGCAGAAAATTTTTGATTTTTAGAATTTCATTGATTTCAAGAGTTAGATTTGTAAATGTATATTAAGATACATAAAACAACGTAATAGCAATTAAAAAGGGTCTGTTTAGTGACTGAAAGCACTTTTTGCATATATCTTTTCACATTTTTGTGTGAATTTTGACATTTTTTTCAAAGCTAATTGTTAAGTATGCCATAAAAATGGTTGTACTTTCTTATTATTAATAGTTCTATTCGTTTGAAACAAGTAACAAAATATTGTTTCACACTCACATCTAAATCACAATCTCATATAAACTCAACCCCAGAATGTAAACAGAGTCAAGAGAAATTCTTTGTTACCTTTGTGAACGGACCTATTTTGACGTTTCTAAACTAACAAAAAACAGACAAAAAAATTGTTTACATGCATTAATTTCACTACTGAAGATTTTTATTTTCACTCTATACAATTGCTTTAGGTTTTTAACAAACAGTTATTGCGTTTTTGTGCGAATTTGGAAAAAAAATCATTTGTTGCCTTTTATTGTTTTGACAACTGATCGAGAACACCAACCCACAAATAAAAAAAACCAAGCGTTTTTTTTTTGATATCATGTTATGTACATGAGGTGAACATGTTCGAATTGCTTTTACACTTTTCGAGCACATTAGATCATTATTTACTTTTCAACTGATTTCATGAGTGGTACCCGTGGTGCGATGGTTAGCATGTCCACCTGCTAACCCAGAGGTTCGAGGTTCGAATCCCAGCAGAGGCAAAAAAATGTTTTTTCCCGGGTATCGCCTTTCGCGAGGAATTGGCAAGTCCTTCGTTAGTAAATTCATGCCATGAAAAGCGCTTTCTCAATTAGCCGTTCGGATCCGGCATAAAATTGTAGGTCCCCTCCATTCCCTCACAAGGGATGGTTGTGAGAAATGCGCTAGGCCCAGGGGCTCTTCGCTCTGTAGCGCCACCCTATTTATTTTTTTATTTGTTATGTACATAACATCCTTGTGAAAAAAAACCCCTTAATGGGCGCGTTCGAGAACCTATCGGATAGGCTATCTCAGATACGCGTATCTTAGATACCTTTTTGAACGATTTAGATATCTTTTTCCGGATAGCTGCAGACAACAGCTGTGAAATATTAAAATTCGACTTTTGAAAACAGAAAAACATTCAAAATATCATTGCTAGACGATTATAACATATTTTTTTCGATTTCCCATGCGTTTTAAAAGACTCTTATGCTGAAATAAATGCACACCAAAACAAAAAATCAACATGAAAAGAAATAAGAATAAATTTTCTATATTTTTGTATCAGCTGTTCGCTAAGGTATCTGAGGTATACCGAAAATTCACAGATAGCTTTGGTTTCTCTATTTGACAGAAATGGTTTGCATCTTTGCTAAATGCTTAACACGTAAACAACAACAACAAGTTATCCGGATACCATTCTCGAACGCAGCCAATGGGGGCGTTCGAGAACCTATCGGATAACCTATCTCGGATAGCCGTATCTTGGATACCTTTTTGAACGATCCAGATATCTTTTCCAGATAGCTGCAGACAACATCTGTGAAATATTAAAATTCGACTTTTGAAAACAGAAAAACATTCAAAATATCATTGCTAGACGATTATAACTTAGTTTTTTCGATTTCCCATACGTTTTTAAAAATAAATGCGCACCAAAACAAAAAATCAACATGAAAAGAAATAAAAATAAATTTTCTATATGTTTGTATCAGCTGTTCGCTATGAAAAGAAATAAAAATAAATTTTCTATATGTTTGTATCAGCTGTTCGCTAAGGTATCTGAGGTATACCGAAAATTCACAGATAGCTTTGGTTTCTCAATTTGACAGAAATGGTGTGCATCTTTGCTAAATGTTTAACATGTAAACAACAACAACAAGCTATCCGGATACCATTCTCGAACGCAGCCAATGGGCGCGTTCGAGAACCTATCGGATAGCCTATCTCGGATAGCCGTATCTTGGATATCTTTTCGAACGATATAGATATCTTTTCCAGATTGCTGCAGACAACAGCTGTGAAATATTAAAATTCGACTTTTGAAAACAGAAAAACATTCAAAATATCATTGCTAGAGGATTATAACTTAGTTTTTTCGATTTTCCATACGTTTTAAAAGACTCTTATGCTAAAATAAATGCACACCAAAACAAAAAATCAACATGAAAATAAATAAAAATAAATTTTCTATATGTTAGTATCAGCTGTTCGCTAAGGTATCTGAGGTATACCGAAAATTCACAGATAGCTTTGGTTTCTCTATTTGACAGAAATGGTTTGCATCTTTGCTAAATGTTTAACACGTAAACAACAACAACAAGCTATCCTGATACCATTCTCGAACGCAGCCAATGTAAACAAATGGAAGACACGGGGTAAGACCACAGAGTATAACTAGAGAGTCAACTTCAGCAAGGAAGTGCGTTTTGGGTACAAGCTAAACTAGACCGGATGACCCCACCCGGATGACCTCACCGGCCTTCACTTACCACAGCCGCCATTATGTGCGGTCGCAGAACAAAGTCAGTTGAGTTTGAAAACTAAAAAATTTTTTTTTGTTGCAAAAAAATCGATAATTTTTCATTTTCATGCAGCCTAGAATTTAGAAAAAAGAATTTAAATTGCTGGAATAAACTTTTTTTTTCATTTAGACCAGTATTTCACTGAAAAAGACAAAAATTAGTAAAAAAATTTCACACCGATGCGTTTTGTTAAGTTTCACAGAATATACCAGTTTGCACGTAGCCGTAAACTCCCCGCACGATAGCACCTGGTGTGGTAAGTAAAATGTCAAATGACAGATAGCAAAATAAAAACAAATCAACTTCGTGCGTGCAAAATTTTGAAGAAAATTTTTCTATTTGCATTTAGGCACAGAACGGCAACAATTTGACAATATTTAACAAACGAATTGTTATTGAAATTTTTCTTTATTTCTTACGACTTACAATCAGTTCCGATCTGCTATCGAACGTGTGAAGACGTAACGTGTAAAGTGTCCGCATTTTGCCCAACCAGTGCCATTTGCTTTTCATTCCACCATATCTCTAAAATCTAACCGCCGTATTAATAAACGCAGAATAACTGAGTTTTCCTTATTCCATGGATTAAGTTAAAATTATACCATTTTCCATTTAATTAAAGCCATCATTATACCATTTTGCACTTAATCCATGGAATAAGGCTTAAAGTATTATTCACATGAGAACGACCAACTAACGACGAATGAACGAAAATTCGTTAATTTTGACATTTCATTCACATGAGTGTTTTACATTCGTCACGAATAACGAACACAATTTACATGCAAAACAAAAATGGGGAATGATTTTGAGGTTAAGCGCGCGCGAAAAATTTATTCGTTGGAGTGTGGAGTATGTGGAACGAGAATCAAGTCTGACAGCTCGTACCTACTAGATGTTTATTCGTAACGAAAAAACTTTTTTTCTCAATTTTTTTAATTTTAGACACAAAAATAAAAGTTTAACCACCTAAAAATAAGTATGAACTATGTTTCCATCGTTTCCAAAAAAATTCGTGAGGAATTTATGCTTGTAAGGTACTTAAAATCACATTTCTTTATTTATTCGTCGTTCGTTGGTCGTGCTCATGTGAATAGTCCTTAACCCAGCTGTTTCGCGTTTATTAATACGGCGGTAAATCATTAAATTAATCCTCTGAAAAAACAATAAAAAAACCAATTTTTCCCGTGCGCCGCGAGTAAAAAAATATTCATTGTTTTTAAAACAAAAACAAAAAAAAAAAGAGTGCAAATCAACACCAGTGCCAGTGCTTGTGCAGTGCAATCCATTTAAATGCCACCTACCACCCATTTAAATTAATATAAAGAAAAAAAAACATCAATAACGCAAACACAAAGTGCGGTTCCTTTCTGTGTCATCTCCTGCCCTGCACCACTCTTGCAGTCATGACATTTATACACATTTCATATGATTTGAATTTTTTCTTATCAATGCAGTGTGTGCAAATGCTGTGGCTGTGAGCTTGCTAGGCGAATAGTCGATCAACGGTATTGGTTCCGTTGGTGAAACATAGGCAAGTTGCTGGCTGGGCATAACACCGCTAGTAATTTGCTTGTGTTCTCCAATCGAGATCTTTACTTTTTGGTTCGACTTAGGTAGCGTCTGCGTTTGATATTTTGTTTTATGTGTTTTTGTGAATTGTAATGTCGGGTAAATTTTGGGTCGATTTTAGCAACATTAGGGGGTTGCGATCGAATTTCTTTGCTGTGTACGCTCACACTGCAAAATTCAGACCAGCTGTTTTGGCACTGAGTGAAACACAGGTGGGTGTTGATTCTGATCCCTCAGAGTTCAACCTGCCTGGATAAAGCTTAGTGCCATTATTCTTTTCCTCCCATGGCCTCGCCGTATATGTTCGGAATCATTGACATATTATATATGGACTGCTAGTTGGCTCCTTTAAAGTGAAGCCAGCGATAAGCGACAGTGCTGCATCAGGGTTCAACTGGTTGTCGAATCTAGAACTAAACTAACACATGTATGTCTCTTTCTTTAATTAGTTAAAAAGAGAAAAATATAAGTTGGTCTTGTAGATGACACCTAATTCTTGGGAACAAATTGTAATGTTGCCGTAAATGGCCGTAAATGGTGCACCAAGAGGGCTAGTGTCACTTGGCTTCAAAATCTTTGCCAGTCTTATATGGAGATTAGACTCAACTAGCAGTCCATATATAATATGTCAATGTTCGGAATGATATTGCTTACCAACTTCTACCACAATACGGCCTCTGTTCTAAAACGAACTTTAATTTCATGTGGTTAAAATTCATTGTCCGTAAGCATATCATTCATTATTGTTTTATTTATAGAAGCCCCAATTTAGATAGCAATTCAACCTCTAACGAGTTTGATGCGCTATCTGACTCCATATTAAGAATTGTTTTCCTTTATCCTCACACTGAAATCGCAATTGCGGGTGATTTCAATGTACACAATTCTCGTTGGCTTCGGTATTCTGGCCAGACAACACCCGAAAGAGAATATGTTGAGATCTTCGCTGAGTTAAACCAATTAATTCAACTTGTTGATGAGCCCACTCGGGTTCCAGATATTGAGGGCCATGCGGCCAACACTCTTGACCTATTTCTCACTTCTCATCCCGAAAAATATAGGGTTGTAGTATCATTTCCTTTAGGCAAATCGAACCATTGTGTCATATCGGTAGACTTTTCGTTTTCCGTCAATGTAAAAAAAGAGAAAGTCCCAAAAAGAACTGTGTGGCAATATGAGAAAGCCAATTGGGACGGCCTGAAAAATTTCTTTGGAAATTTTATTTGGTCATTGTGCTTTCTCGACGGAAACGTTGATGCATCAGCTGATATGATATCTTACGTAATTCTCAACGGCATGAGAAATTTTGTTCCTCACAGAACAAAAAGTATCATCCCCAAAGAGAATTCGTGGTTTGATTCAAGCTGTAAAGAGGCGATTAGGGATCGAGAAAGTAGTTTTCGGAAATTTAAAGATAACCCTTTTGTAGAAAACCGAAATCTGTTCAAACGGGCCAGAAATATCTGTAATGCTCAAATACAAAGAAATAAAAAAGGCTAAGTTTTTACATGACCAAAAAGTAAGGCAAAAAATACTATTGTGTCCAAAAGGAGGTAAAAACTTTTGGTCTTTTGTGAAGAACATTAAGAACTAGACCACGTCATCGGTCCCAACGCTCGTCTTCAATGACTCTAAGTATGTCAGCTCCATCGACAAAGCCAATTTACTGGCAGCTCAATTTGCTGCCAACTCCACACTTCCTTACAGCTTATTGGCTCCACCTGAGCTCGAGTCTGCAAATTCTTTGATAAAGCAGATATTTTTTCGAACTCGCTCGGTTGCGAGAGTCCTCAAAGATCTCAACATACATAAATCCGCTGGTCCAGATGGTATCCCCGCCGTTATTCTGAAGAGGTGTTCTTCTTCACTGGCAAAACCACTGCGTAAACTTTCCCATCTTTCCTATTCTGCTGGGATTTTTCCGAGCAGATGGAAAACAGCATTTGTCCAACCGGTCCCTAAAAAAGGCGAATCTTCCTCCCCTTCCAATTACCGTCCAATTGCACTAACGTCCCTTCTTTCCAAGGTCATGGAAACGTTGATAAACCGTCAACTTATGAAATATCTTGAAGAACGAGAGCTTCTTAATGACCGTCAGTACGGCTTTCGTAGCAAACGGTCCACTGGTGATTAGATGGCTTATCTCACCGAAAAGTGGAACCAATCTTTACATTGTTTTGGAGAAAGTAAGATTATTGCGCTTGATATTTCTAAAGCATTTGATAGAGTTTGGCATCAGGCTCTTTTATCGAAAATGCGTGCTTTTGGTATCGCTGAGTCTCTTCTTCGTTGGATTAGAAACTACCTTTCCGACCGTTCAATACAAGTTGTGTTGGATGGCTTCAAGTCTGATACCCACTTCATAAATGCTGGTGTGCCCCAGGGCTCCGTTTTGTCTCCGACTCTCTTCCTCATTTTCATTAATGATCTCTTGTCTGAAACTTCTAATCCACTTAACTGTTTTGCTGACGACTCGACCCTCAGCTTTTCATATTCGTTTCCAAATTCACGTCCCTGCTCTTCGGATGTGGAACTGGAACGGTTGCGTATGATAAGCTCATTGAATTCTGACCTTGACAGCATTGTTGCATGGGGTCTTATGAACCGAGTAGAATTCAATGCTTCGAAAACTCAATGCTGTCTCTTGTCGTTGAAGCTTAACATTCCCCCATTGTCATTATCCATGAATGGTACCTGCATCGAAGAAACCGAAAAGCTGTCAGTACTTGGTATGTGTGTAAACGATGATCTTCGTTGGAATGACCACATATTTGAAGTCGCCAAAAATGTTGCAAAATGCTTAGGTTTCCTAAAGCGATGCAGGAAATTCTTCACCCCCTCTGATCTGGCTACAATTTATAAGGCCTTCATCCGCCCAAAACTGGAGTATAACTCCCATATCTGGTCAGGTGCTTCTCAAACATCTTTGCGCCTACTTGATAGGGTACAAAATAGAGCGTTAAGATTGATAGGTGATAGTTCAATCGTAGAATCGATTGATTCTCTTGAACATCGTCAAAACGTTACCTGTCTCTCTCTCTTTTATAGCTTTTTCCACAAACAGTGCTCTAGTGAAATAGCCAGTTGCATTCCTCCCTTGAAACAATTTAGCCGCAACACCCGCCTCACTAGGAATGCTCATCAGTTCTGCCTTGAGCCCAACTTCGGGCGTACAGTCAAGTATAGAGATTCGTATTTCAGTCGCACCACCCGAATGTGGAATGCTTTACCTGGCTCTGTGTTTCCCCTGCATTACGATTTACAAAGATTCAAAAGCAACGTGCATCGGTGTCTAATTTCAAATCCTCTCCTATTTTCCTAAATGCTCGCACTGTGTTTTATAACATTATAAGGGTATTCATAACCCCTTGATGTGCGCGTTAATTATATAAAAAAAAAAAAATCTAACCAATATTGGGAAATACTGTGTTTCTATCCTTCTAATGATTCTCTGACCTCCTTTTGGGAATTGAGATCTTCACTTCCAAATGCAAATTCTTTGACGGTTTTCTATATTTCCAGACTGAAGCTGTTTCTCGAGCAGTTCAGCATCAAGTCGTGCGTTCTAAACTCAGAACTGCCAACTAAAATCCGCATTCACACGATCAACCAGTTCAACCAAGGTAACTACGATTTCATCATTGCCTCCGACGAACACATGTTGGAGAACCCAGGGCGAATGAAAAGCGATACAGAATCGGGAGCATCGAGAGGAATTGATTTCCATTGCGTGTCGAACGTAATCAACTTTGACTTTCCCTTGGATGTAAACTCGTGCATCCACCGAGCAGGCAGAACAGCAAGGGGAACGAATAAGGTCAGTAAAAGTGAAAATTTCTCAAGAAATCATTTGACTTTGTGAATTTCCTTGTAGGGTTGCGTATTGTCCTCTGTAAGCATGACGGACCAGAAAATCAACGATGCTGTGGAGGACCGTCTCAAAAATGGCTACATGAGTGAAGACGCCATCATCAAGAACTGCCAATTTGGAGGGTGATAACACGCATTGCAGTTCATGAAGCTCGGCTACGAGAGATCAAAACGGAAATATTCAATAACGAGAAGCTGAAAAGCTTCTTCGCCGACAATCGAGAGTTACAAGTTCTGCGTCACGACAAACCATTGAAAATAGTCAAGATACAGCCTCATTTGTCGCATGTCCCTGAATACATTGTGCCCAAGGCTCTGAAGCGCTTGGCGAGTGGAACGACACATTAGAGTGTCAAACAATTCAAGAGTTTCTCATCAGCGAAGTCAACATACCAAAGCCAGCAGGACAGCCCACTGCTTTGTTCCGACATCGATTACGCAAAAAAAACGGGGCTCTAGGAGAAAATAAACACAGAGTTCTTAACCAATAAAAGCGTTTCAATTTTAAAACTTTATTTTGTACTCAACAATGACAGTTGTTGTTAGACCTGGACCGCTGCAGTTGTTGAAGATGATTTATTTAAATTATTGTCTTCCTCGTCGTCCGATAAAAGTGATATGCTGAGATCCACAGACGTGTTGTTGTTCTCCAGTCTTTTGCTGAACCGTTCTCCTCTGCTTTTCTTTTTCTTCTTCTTTGTTATCGTCTCCAGGTTCTCTTTGAGCTGGGTAAGTGAAAGCTCGTATACGGCATTGCCTACTGCTGTCTGAACTGTCGTTTCGCTTGTTAGCATTGGGAAAATTCTAACCTGAGTTGCGATATCATCTTCATCACCCGATGAGAGCACTATGCTGGTTTCTACATCTTGCTGAATTGATGGCTGATCTTCTACTTTCTCGTCGTCGGTTGAAATAATTTCAATTGTTTCCGAGAGTAATGGTGGTACATATTCTTGAGTTGGACGGCCATTGGTAACAACAGTTTTAGGTTTGTTTTTCGTGAGCTTTTTTGATGTCTTCTTTGATCTTTACCGGCGAGACGTCGTTTAAGGCGTTTGTTTTTGAAAAGGCTTTGGGAAATGTAGAACAACAGGACAGTTTAGGGTTTTTTCTCTGTTGAATTAAAATTATGTTAAATTTTAACTGAGATGCGATTAAATGAAATTAAACTAACCTTTAGTTCCTGACATTTTAGATTCCATACAAAGGCCAACTGATACTGATAAATATGGTGAAGCTAGGGTCTCAGTTCGCTGCATAAATTGCGCCGAAAATAAAATAAAATCTACTCTTTGAGGAAGAGTTTTTCACTATTGGAAGAAGACTCGATGGTTTTAGTTGCCTTGAGCTAGTCTTTTTTAGATTATAGTTGCTCTAGGAGGCTCTTAATATCTTAATATTACTTCATTCGAGTTTCGACTTCCAAGTTTTGTTCTAAAATGAAAAATGTTAAAGATATGTCATGTTTTTTTTACTTCTCTATTGACGTTTAGAATCTTACCACTTTATTTTTATTTATGAAACAAATGCACTTTGCTCGCGCTTAGCCTCAAAATCAATTTTTTTTTTTTTGGATGCAAATTGTGTTCGTTATTCGCGACAAATGTAAATCACAAATGTGATTGAAATGTCAAAATTAACGAATATTCGTTCATTCGTCGTTCGTTGGTCGTTCTCACGTGAATAATACTTAAGTGGAAATGAGGTATTTGAATGATTCAAGAAAATATAATCCGTGTAGCATGTACCAGTGAAAACCTCACTCACCTCTATTATATTGTAACGTGCGCTTAGTTCGCAATAATAAAACTTTACCTTCCAATTTAGTTCTATTACTTTTATTTGATATCTTCTTTATTCGATCTCAACTCGACTTTTGGACTATCACTTGTAACTCACTCTTAACATTATGACTCTTTAATCAAAACTGACTTCTGGTTGCGTCAGCGGCCTATTTATATAGATCAACACTAATCTAGAGCGTTCCAGTTTGTTCTCCATGGTCTCCACATTCACTGTCAAGCATTTCTCCAAATGGTATATTTCTACACTCACACACGCTGGCTTACAAGCAACGCCTATCATTAGTGTCGTATTACACCCAGACGGTTTTGCAAAGACGCAAATAAGTGCGAAAGAGAAAGCAGATGAAATAGAAATACTTTAAAAAGTCTCAACCCGCAAAGTTTTGGGTTGAGGATTGTCAAGTTGTCTTGGATGGTTTTTGACGTTTCTTTTTCTTGTCTTTTTTTGTTTCTTGTCGTTGCTTTATTGTATCTTCTAATGTTCATGAGTAAAGAAGAAGTATGTCGTCGGACAATTTCTTTAATTTTCCATGTATTTTCGTGTATTTTCCATATCCATGATGTCAATAATCATTGCTGCAAAATCTAATTAAATTATTTACCGCTTCAAATGACATTTTGCTCTTTATAAAATTTTTTTTATGGATTTATAAATAATGCAGCTGAGCTTCTTTGATTATTTTCACAATTTGACTATGTGGGTGAGAACAAAAAATGAAAGAGAAGTGTCAAAAAACACGCAGCCACAGAATGTCTGAGTGTAATAATGAGAGACTGACGGGATGAGGGTTCAAAAGAAAATATACGAAACACGCAGCAGGCAGACAGTCTGAATGTAATACGGCTCTTAGATGTACCTTATAGAGTTGCCGCTTGTGTTTTCGGTTGAACGTTTTCGATTAGGAAATTGGTATTAAATGTTGGGTGTGCATTACAATATTATTATAGTGCCTCATCGACTCATCCCTAGTTGGTTTGACGTTAAGGTTGCCTATTGAAAAATAATTATATCAAATAATCAATTGTTAAAAAAGCACCGCATTTATTAGGTCACCTATCAGTTGCGTGCGGCAAACCCCACCGCATCAGTTGCCGCGACACTCCCACCGCACTTTATGCGTTCACTATATTATAGTGCCTCATCGACTCATCCCTAGTTGGTTTGACGTTAAGGTTGCCTATTGAAAAATAATTATATCAAATAATCAATTGTTAAAAACAGCACCGCATTTATTAGGTCACCTATCAGTTGCGTGCGGCAAACCCCACCGCATCAGTTGCCGCGACACTCCCACCGCACTTAATGCGTTCGATGGGCCGGGGCCTTTGCTTCTCTTGCCCCGCTTCTTAGAGAAATAAAGAACAAGATGGAAAACCACACACACACCACGGCATCTGCCCTCGAACTGACTTCACAAACACCACTTTATTTTCGGATTACGAAACTGTGCCCCTGTTCTGTAACTAACGCCTCAATAAAAGCAGGCGATAAACGGTATAAAATGGAACGAAATGCTTTGAATTTAGAAGGATTTCGTTCCGGTTCTCATTGCTTTTCGATCGATGTTATCGATGCGATAGTTACAGAACAGGGGCACTGGTTTTGGAATCCCAAAATAAAGTGGTGTTAGTAAATTCACTTAATACGTGTTTCACAGATGGATCTAGTGTTACAAAAACAACAATGTTAATTTGTCATCTGTGCCCCGTAACTTAGATTAATAAAGAACAATAGGGAAAACCACACACACACCACGGCATCTGCCCTCAAACTGACTTCACAATCACCAATTTATTTTGGGATTTCGAAACTGTTTTCGAAATTCCAAAATAAAAAGGTGTTAGTAAATTCACTGACACAGCTTTATATTCAGCTTCCCAGTAGGATATTTGCTCACCAGTGAAAAAAAAGATGAATTCTTCGAGGAGTTCGTCTGGTGCTTTCAAAGGGGAAAAGGTCATCAATGAATTCACGAATGAAAAGTCATGCAATTGTTAGATAGTCTGCAGTTCAAGTTGAATCTTGTGCTTTGTTTTCAAAAGAAAGAAAAGAAAGCACCTTGCATAACCATATCCTTTTTGACATCATGAACGCTTATCAGGTAGCGACAAAATAAAGTATGAGAAAACAACCCTGTTTTTCTCTTTCCTCCACTTATTGGCTGTTAAATATCTTTTTTGTGTCTCACATGTTGCTTCGAAGGGTGTTGGATTTAGTTTCAATTTTGTAATTAAGTAAGACAGATGTGCAATTTATATGTATAAATCACAATAGATGTATCAAATAAACAACAAAGAATAAGGAGAATAACTCAGTAATGGTAAGTTCACTAGATTCTATTTCATGGTTTTGAAATAATTCATACATATATACTTTATTTTAGATCTCAAATAAACAGGAGAAGAAACCTAAGAATGAAATCATAAGCTGCTCTCATCATTATCTATTCTTTTTAATAATATTGTAACGTGCGCTTAGTTCGCAAAATAAAACTTCACTTTTCAGTTTATTTCCACCACTTTATTCAGTATCTATACTTTATTCGAACTCAACTCGACTATTGGACTATCACTGGTTAACAACATTTCACTCTTAACTTTATCACTCTATAATCAAAACTGACTGCTCGTTGCGTCAGCGGTCCTATTTATATAGAACAACACTCATCTAGAGCGTTCCAGTTTCTTCTCCATGGTTTCCACATTTGCTGTCAAGCATCTCTACACTCACACACACTGGCTTACAAGCAATGCCTGTCATTTTATACCATTCCATTATAGTGTTGCCAGTTGTGTTTTCGGTTAAACGTTTCCGATTAGGAAATTGGTATAAATGTTGGGTGTTCATTACACTGCCCCCTCCTTAAGATTGTTCGTCCCGAATAATTCCATCTGCAGCCTCGCCACTATATCGATGCAGCCGGTCACAATGAACTACTTTTTACTTGCCTCTTAATCCTCTTTGGATGCGGTAAACCACGTCGTTAATCCTCGTGACAACAGTATAAGGACCTTCCCAGTTCTGCTGAAGTTTCGGTGACAATCCCTTTTGACGATGAGGATTATAAAGCCACACACGATCTCCTGCTTGGAATCCTGCCGTTGTCGCTTTTGTGTCGTACCGTGTCTTCATCCGGTCGCTGTAGGTTTTCATCCGTTCCCTTGTTCTTTTATGGATGTCAGCGAGTCTCTCCTTGAGGTCATCCACATACTCGTTCGTGTCCTGTGGCTCCTCTGTGGGGCATCCAAATTTAAGTTCGCTGGGCAGCCGCATGGTTTTCCCGAACAGGATGTCAGATGGTGTTTGTCCTGTCGAGCTATGTACTGCACTTCTATAGGCCATCAGGAATAGCGGTACGTGCCTATCCCAGTCTCTTTGGTAGTCGCCTACGACCTTGGTGAGGTGTTCTTTCAAGGTCCGGTTGAATCTTTCAACCATCCCATCAGATTGTGGATGAAGCGGTGTGGTTCTGGTCTTCTTGATGCCAAGTAGTCCGCACACTCCTTGGAAGATGTTTGACTCGAAGTTCCTCCCTTGGTCGGAATGGAGTTCCATAGGTACGCCAAACCTACTCACCCAGTTAAACACAATCTGGTCGACCACCGTTTTGGCTTCTTGATTTGGGATGGCATACGCCTCAGGCCATTTGCTAAAATAGTCCATTACAACCAGAATGTACTTGTTTCCAGCGTTGGTCTCTGGAAAAGGCCCAGCCACATCTACTGCAATCCTCTCAAAAGGCGATCCAACGTTGTACTGATGCATCTTACCTTGCATCTTCCTACCAGGTCCTTTGGTTGCAGCACACTTGTCACATGTTCGGCACCACTTCTCTACGTCATCTCTAGCATGTAATCAGTAGCACCGATGTCGCACCTTCTCCAGTGTTTTGTTAACTCCCAGGTGGCCTCCAGAAGGTCCGTCGTGCATCTCCCGAAGAACTTCACTGACTTTCGATTGCGGTACGATCAGCTGCATCACATATGATTTACCGTCAGCGGACTCCCATCTTCGCCTGAGGACACCTTCTTGCACATATAGTGAGTCCCACTGTGCCCAATAGGCTTTGAGAACTGGACTCCTGTCAGAAATATCTCCCCATTCAGGTTTCTCTTCATTTTCTTTCCATGCGAGAATGGGTTCGATATCTGGATCCTCCTGTTGAGCGGTCCTCACTTCCTCATTGCTCCATCCGCATATGGGGTCAGCTCTTAGTCGCTGAGCGGTAATATTTTCTTTGTTTTCTTGTCGCCTACAATGCTTGCAATCCACTTTGCAAGGTCTTCGGGATAATGCGTCGGCGTTTGAGTGCAACTTTCCTCTGCGGTGTTGAATCTGGTAGTCATAAGTCTGCAGTCTTTCTATCCACCTTGCGACTTGACCTTCTGGATTTTTGAAGTTCAACAGCCAGTTCAGAGCACCATGGTCTGTCCGCAGAAGGAATTTCTGTCCATAGATGTACTTATGGAAGTGCTTTGTTGCCAAGATAAGAGCCAGCAGTTCCCTTCTGGTCACGCAGTAGTTTCTTTCAGGCTTCGAGAGGACCTTACTGTAATATGCCACCACTTTCTCTTCGCCATCATGCACTTGGGATAGTACCGCCCCGATTCCAACGTTGCTTGCATCTGCGTCGATGATGAATGTTTTGCCAGGTGTTGGATGTGCCAGCACTGGAGCGTTACAGAGGCGGTATTTGAGTTCCTGAAAAGATTTTTCACACTCACCTGACCATTTGAAATGCTTCCTTTTTTCGGTGAGCTGATGCAAACTTTTTGCAACTCCAGCAAAGTTCTTAACAAAACGTCGGTAATATGTGGCAAGACCAAGAAAGCTTCGGAGTTGATGTTTGTCCTGTGGTGTTGGCCAATTTTTGACGGAGTCAACTTTTTCAGGATCAGTCTTCACTCCTTGGGAAGAGATGATGTGTCCCAAATGCCAAATACTTAACTTCGGTTTTGAAAAGTACACATTTTTCTGGATTCAGTTTAAGGTTAGCCTCTCGAAGTCTCTGAAACACGGCTTTTAGGTTCTTGCAATGTTGGTCAAATGTTTTCCCGTAAACAATGACATCGTCCAAGTAGACAAGGCACGCTTTCCACGTCAGTCCTTGAAGAACGCACTCCATCAAACGCTCGAATGTTGCCGGAGCGTTGCATAGCCCAAACGGCATAACTTTAAACTGCCAGAGCCCATTACCTGTAGAAAACGCCGTCTTTTCCCGATCATCAGGGTGGATGTCAACTTGCCAATATCCACTCTTCAAGTCCAGCGTCGAGAACCACTGGGCTCCCTCCATGGCATAAAAGGTATTACTGATTCTCGGCAGAGGATAGCTGTCCTTCTTTGTCACATCGTTCAGCCTTCGGTAGTCCACACAAAAACGAGTGCTTCCGTCTTTCTTTTTCACTAGAACCACTGGTGACGCCCAAGGACTTTTGGAATTTTCGATAAGACCGTCCTTCTTCATTGTTGTTATCATTTCCTCAACCTCACCTTGTTTGGCCAGTGGAAGGCGTCTTGCGGGTTGACGAATCGGTCTTGCATCTCCTGTGTTGATGCGATGCTGCACCAACTGTGTCCTACCATATTGTCCCTTTTGCGATGCGAAGATGTCAGTGTATTCTTGTAGGAGATTTTCAGCCATCCTCGTTTGTTGGTGATCAAGGTTGGATGAATACAGGATTCTAGCTTTGATGGTTTTGAGCTCCTCCGGAGTTATAGTTTTTCTCGGGGCTTCGTCTGTGATCTTCGTAATTGCTGCAACCGATTCGCAACGTCCAACGACTTCTCCTTTCTTCAACTTTACATCGTACGGTCTGGTGCTTAGTAATCGTACGGGGACCATTCTGTTTTTCGGTGCTACCAGAGTTTTCCCAATGATGACGCTTTGGGAGGAACACTCTGGGTCTGGTTCCACCATGAGGTATCGAAGGCTTCCAAACTCACCTTCAAGTTTTGTCCAAACGAACACTTCAGAAGAAGGAGGCAGGATCAGATGTTCCGTGATGGCAGTCCTCAGTGTTGACGTATTTTCATTCGAATAGGTCATTGGAATTTCTTTATTTTGGTATTTCAAAACTTGATTACCGATATCCAAAATAACTCCGTGCTGTTTCATAAAGTCGATTCCAATGATGCACTCGTCACATATATCTGCCACCAGGAATTGATGAGTAAACACTAGATCAGCCAGTCGGATTTTAAGACACACTTCTCCATATACTCTTGCTGCTTCTCCCGTTGCGGTTCTTAGACGGTAGCTATTGGTGTTATGAAGCCACGTCGTCTTTACCAGGTCTCGACGTACTATGGAGGCTGTGGCACCGGCGTCGATGGTAGCCACATGTTTGGTCCCGTTAATAGTAGTCTCCACAGTCAGACTTTTGTTGTCTCGTTTGGTCTGAGAGACCTGGATGGTGGTTCTGGGGCCATCGATACAAGAAACCCACCTCTGCCCCTCGAAGTTGAATTGATAGGCAACGCTGGTGTTGTTGTTACCTTGCTCTAGGTTGGATCTCTTGCTTCCACAATTTTGACAAGCGGCTTTATTTGGTGGTAGTCGGCATTGACGCTGTAAGTGCCCGGTCTTGTTGCAGTTCCAACATCTTGCTAGTCCGCTCCGCTGGTTCTTTTGTATTTCAGCTCTTTAGCACGAGCACTCTTCGACTATGGCTTCTCTAAGTCGATGTACTCCATGAGAAGCCTGTTCTGCTGCTTCAATTGTCAATGCGAATGCTAAAGTTTCGGAAAGAGTACGTGTTCTAGCAGTTCGCACAGACCTCTGAAGATGTATATCGGAAATGGCACGAACGAAGGACTCAACAGCAAGCTGGTTGATGATTTCTTCTCCAGCATCCGGGTATGCCAGGTGAACCAGTCTTTCGACGTCTGCTTGGAGCTGCTGTAGACTTTCACCCCTTTTCTGGACTCTGTTATTGAGTTGGATTCGGAAGACTTCTTTCAAGTGGCTATCTCCAAAGCGTTTATCTATAGCTGCCACGAGAGAACTGAAATCGCCGCTCTTACCAGCTGGAACTGTTTGAAGTAATTCAGCTGCTGGTCCTCTAAGAGCAAGAGTCAGTGCAATGTACTTGTCTTCGTCATCCCAGCCATTTGTTGTCGCGGCTGCCTCAAATTGTCTCTTGTAGACTGGCCAAGAAGACTGTCCATCAAATGTTGGGGGTTTCATCTCCTTTTTCTTTGCAAACTCCCCAGCAGACTCTCGAATTTTTATTTTCCGAATCTGGTCCAATTCCTTGGTCAGAACAGAGAACTGTTTATCACATCGGGTTTCTACGATTTCGAAACGATTCTCTACTACAGAAAGCTGTTTCTCCACACCTTCAACGCGTTCGTCTAGGGCACATACATTTTTCTCAATGTTACCCAATTTACCTTCTAGAATGTTTTTCTGACCTTCCAAAACATTCTGTTGCGCCTCAAGTCTTTCGAGAATATTCTGTTGTTCCTTCTTTTGCTCGTTTCGTTGCTCTTCAATCAGCTTCTTTTGTTCGTTTCGTTGTGCTTCCAGTTGTTCGAGAACATTCTGCTGTTCCTTCTTTTGATCGTTTCGTTGCTCTTCCAGACGTCCGAGAATATTCTGCTGTTGCTTGTTTTGTTCTAATAAAATCTTCATTATACTAGAAAAATCTACACTTTCATTTACTTCCTCTTCTTCCACTTCTATTTCAAAAACAAAAGTGTTTACGTCTTCCCCTTGCTGTTCCAAATAGTTGCGCAAGCGCAGGACGAGCTCATTTTTCGATCCCGCTCTAGAAAGATTTCGCTTACCTAACTCACTTTTAAGCTCAATGCAGTTGAGCTCTTCTAACAGCTTGCCCATTTTCACTGTATATAATTATTATTTTTCTTTTTACTTTTTTTTTTTTTACACTTTATTAGTCAAATGAGTTTTATTTACACTTCTGACACCAATGTAACGTGCGCTTAGTTCGCAAAATAAAACATCACTTTTTAATTTATTTCTACCACTTTATTCAGTATCTATCTTAGATTAATAAAGAACAAGATGGAAAACCACACTAACACATTGCTGGTGCACGCACTCATTCACAAAATTTCACTAGCACTACTTTATATTCGGATCTCAACACTGGGCTTACACAAAATCTCACTAGCCCCACTTTATATTCGGATCTCAACACTGGGCTTACACAAAATTGTACCGTAGTATTGGTATTCTCGTCTGGGAACCGGTTTTTGTTTTTTTTTTTTTACTTTTAGTCACCTTAAGGCTACGTCTGGCAGAATTTTTGGAATTAAAACTTTTTTTTTGGGTTTGTAAATAAAATTTAATTGTGATTATATACTTTTTAAGTATTTGGAAATAAAAATTTAAGTATCAAAATATTAAAATATTTTCTTTTTTGTTAAACATTTCTCTGAGTAGTCTCCTCCCTTCTATTTCCTCTTTTTTTAAAAACGTTTCTTAAAAGAAATAGACAGAAAAGTATGATTGTTAAAAAAATATATATTAAAGCAATACAGTAACCAATAAATATGAATTCATTTTTCATTTGTTTGATGAAAGAGATTCCAACTTACGTTTTCGATTCTCTTCTTGAAGCTGTGTTGAAAATTTAAAAAGTTAATTAATTGAATTAAAAAAAAAGACAAAAGTAAAATAATTGAAAGCGGATATCAAACTATGTAGACATTTTTTGAAAAACTTATCTCAATCAAAATATTGAAATGCAGAAATCTTGTAGATATTATGGAGAGCTCAGAAAGCCTTCATTCATTTCTTTAGCACAATTATTTACAAAGCACCAACACTTTTAGTTTTAATTTTTTTGAACAAATTGAAAGTGGACATTAAACTATGTACACATTTTTTGAAAAACTTATCTCAGTCAAAATATTGAAATGCAGCAATCTTGTAGACATTATGGAGAGCTCAGAAAGCCTTCATTCATCTCTGTAACGCAATTATTAACAATCAAAACTAAACTAAAAGTGTTGGTGCTTTGTTAATAATTGTGCTACAGAGATGAATGAAAGCTTTCTGAGCTCTCCATAATGTCTATAAGATTGCTGCATTTAAAGATTTTGGCTAAAATAATTTTTTCAAAAAATGTGTGCATAGTTTCATGTCCACTTTCAATTTGTTCAAAAAAATTAAAACTTAAAGTGTTGGTGCTTCGTTAATAATTGCGCTACAGATATGAATGAAGGCTTTCTGAGCTCTCCATAATGTTTACAAGATTGCTGCATTTAAAGATTTTGGCTAAAATAAGTTTTTCAAAAAAATTTCTACATAGTTTTATATTTAAGTTTTGGTATTAATAAAAAGTTAAGACAAATAACCGAGCTGAGGGAGTGAATCACAATATAATGAGTCCCAATAGAATCAGTATAGTTGCATTTTTATGAGTTTTCACATTTTGGCCAGCTTTACAAAAAAAAATTGAGTTTTTAAAAAACTATAACTTTGGTGTTGTTCAAACCCTGCCCTTAAGAATTTTTCAGTGTGGTGAAAATTAAATTTCAGGTTATGTTTTAAATTGACAAGCAAAAACAAGTAAACAATAATCAGAGTTACAAAGTTTCAAACAAAAAAGTTTGTGCTCTAAATTGTGTTTGTCATCAAGCGTTGACGATTTTTTCTTTTTCAGAATTAACATGACTTTCATTTCAGTAAAAGGAGTATATTTAGTTCCGATGAAGTTGTTTGCTGCAACTGCTTTAAAATCTCTAAAGAAAACATCAAAAAAAAGCTAAGGAGTACCAAGGACATTTACAATTTAAGCAGGAACTTCATTTCAATAAAAAGATTTAGTTTTTTTTGGTGCAATTTAATAAGTGAAAGCATAATGTTCATTTGTAGTAAAAATATATCTTTCATACTTATAATACATTCTTTCTTGTTGTATCTAAACATGCAATTTCATTTTATGACGACAATTAAATTCATTTTGCATTGTACACATTTGTTCTTCTTTCTTTTTGTTAAATATATGATTGGTTATTATTGGTCGTTACACACAGCACAGGTCAATCTTTTCGAATGAAGTGTTACACCCATTTACCAGTTCTCAGTGTGCTTTCAATAATTTTGCCTTCTAGATCTTCAAGATACGTTGTGTATCTCATTTTGAAATAGTTGACTCCTTCCATTTCATCTTTGTCAGAATTCTGCAATACCAATCAAACAAATGAGTGTTTGGTTCTTTCTCAGAATGTAATTGATTTGACTTACCCTCGTCCACTTTCAAAAATAATTTTTAGAAAGATTGGTAGCAATACTAGCAATCACAGAGGAGAAAAAAAATTAGCAATAAAGTTTAGATCTTCTACACTTCTTCTACACGTCTTCTCTTTTCTCGTTTCGATGGAAGCGATGGACTGTGTTCAACTTAGTTTGTTTAGTTTGGTTTGTCTTCTTCTTTGACCTCATTCAGTGGTTGAACTATGAGTTTGGGGTGGGCATTGACTTCCATTGCATGTTCTACGGTTTCATCCGGGTTCTCTTCAGATTTGATTTCAGGTGGTGCGTGAGCTGTATTTTGAAAGTAGTCGACGGGAAACAAATTTATCCTGACAATTATCCTTTGTGCACAGATAGCAGGAATCTGAGTGTATTCGTTGAAGTACTTTGAGAAAAACAAACGTGAACAGCAAATTGAAGGAACGCAAAAATAATATACATGACACCAGCGTTTAAATGATAGTCTGCAAACAAAACTTTCGGTTCCATGCCTCGAAAATTGCACTGTAACCTATAAAAAACAAAAAAACAAATAATAAATCAATGAAAAACTTTATTCTCGTACCTTTCGTTCGTAAATTTTTCAACGTTTAAGTTCTTTTTTCGATTTTTGTTTTGCTTCAACTTATGAACTGAAAATTACAGAGGAGATAACTTCTTTATTCCTCAAAGGCTGAAAATAAATAAAATGACTGAAATCTGAAACGTCAAATGAAAATAAACTCACCACACATATACTTCCACAACTTTTTTGCGCCATTTTTTTTCAGCTCACACGTATTCACAGATAGATGCTGCGATTACAAAAACAACAATGTAAACAAATTGAAGTTGCGGGGCAAGAGAGGTAATGGTTTTCCATCTTGTTCTTTATTAATCTAAGGTATCTATACTTTATTCGAACTCAACTCGACTATTGGACTATCACTGTTTAACAACATTTCACTCTTAACTTTATCACTCTATAATCAAAACTCACTGCTCGTTGCGTCAGCGGTCCTATTTATATAGAACAACACTCATCTAGAGCGTTCCAGTTTCTTCTCCATGGTTTCCACATTTGCTGTCAAGCATCTCTACACTCACACACACTGGCTTACAAGCAATGCCTCTCATTTATACCATTCCATTATAGTGTTGCCAGTTGTGTTTTCGGTTAAACGTTTTCGATTAGGAAATTGGTATAAATGTTGGGTGTTCATTACAATATTCTTTTTGTATTTATTAAATAATAATGAAAACTGCATTACAATTTCTAAATAATATATTTACTGAAACATATTTAAAAATGTAATAAAGTACAAACGCTTATTTCTCAATGCATTCATTATTTTCATTTTCTATGTATTCTCCCAAATGCATTCTTTTCTTTATGCTGGGTTTCCACATGTCACTAAAATGACATAGTTTGACAGATGAAAATCTTGTCAGTAGTTGATACACTGCCAGTTAATTTCCACTTTTGTCATTTACTGTCAAAAAATTGGTTGTCATTTCATTGATAAGAAATTTTGACAAAATGTTTTGTCAACTCAATGAGCGCTATTTCCACTGGTGTTGTCATTTCAGAACTGCTTGTGGATTGTCACTGAAAATTATTTGCCTCCTAGCTTCATCGAATTTTTGTTTTGTGTTGCAAGGTTTTTACCTATCTTTTTTAATTAATAAACTAAATTGTGTGATATGAAAATAAAATGAAAACTAATTTGTTATGTCTGCTGTGGTTATAAAGGCAAAGAAAACTTTTCAGGAGGAGGGACGGGGTGTTTATATACTTTGTGAGGATAATGCCGGGGTGAACAGTCAACAACAAATGTGAAATGAAAGGTTCAGCTATCACTGGTCCTGTTGCAAAAGAGCGTGCTGATTTATGGCGCCGTATCGCATCAAACGCAAGCTCGATTAGAGAGTTCCATCTCAAGATGGCTTCAGCCTTTGGAACTCCAACAGCCAGAGAAATGCTATCCCATGAATTATTATTCATGTCCCGGTTCTTATAGGACTTGCTGTTGGAGTTCCAAAAGTTTTCAAACACAACACCTCCACGTTGCTTACAATTTTTATGGAGGATTCAACACTCCACTCCGTCGTTGATTTCCACTGCCTTCGATTTTTTTCCTTTTGAATTTTTTTTCCATACCATAGTAATATTTATTTACATATGTTTTCTCGTGTTATTAATCGTCATTTCATTGACAAAAGATTCAACACGATGCCAAAAAAATATCGATGTCAGTGAATGATGAAGCGACATTTCGTTTGTCAATCAGCCAATTTCCACTTGTCATTCAAATTTACTGCCAAAAAATGACCGACGCTGTTCGTCAGTTCAATGACTGTCAATTTTCGCAATTTCCACTTGTCATTTTTCTCGATGACAGAAAACTAGGTCATTCATCACTTAAAAAATGGCAAGTGGAAACCTAGCATTAGTATCTACTGAAAAACATACTCCTCAGAACACATTTCTGTAATAAATTCCCAAATTTAAAAATACACACCTAGAATCAGTTTTTCACGCACGAAAAAGAGGCTTTGAAATTCACTAGTGCAGCACTTTTCCCTGAAGAAAAGGCAGCATTTTCAGTAGTGAATTTTTGGAAATTTCCTACTGGGTTAATACGTGTATCACAGATGGTTGGCAAGAGAGGTAGTGGTTCTCCCTCTTATTCTTTATTCCTCTAAGATTGAGCCATCCGCAGGCTTATTTTTCAAACACCTTTTAATTTTTGGATGTCAAATAATCAATTTGATATCCGATTATAAAGTGGTATGTGTAATTTCACTAATACTAATTTGTTTTCTGCTTCACAGATAAATCTTGTGTAACAAAAGCAACAGTATAAGCAAATTTAAGTTGTGTTTCAAGAGAAGTAAGCGGTTTCCCTTTAGTTCTATACCACTCTATGCATCAAACCAAGTCTGTCCAACTAGTTGAACAGTGTGAACTGCGCTAGTAAAATGATATTTGAACGTCAAATGAAAATATACTCATCTCGCACACACTTTCATAAATTATTTACGCCATTTTTTTCAGCTCTCACGTATTCACAGATAGAAGATGGATTACAAAAACAACAATGTAGACAAATGGTTGTTGCGGGGCAAGAGAAGTAACAAGCCGCCTCCACCTGCAAGAATTTTCGTTATGTCGACTCGACTTAACATCAAATGTTACGTGGAGGCGGGTTATTTTACGTTATGTCGCAATCTCTAATATCTCAGTTTTCGATTTTGTTTTGAGAGAGTCAGGTTGACATCAATTTTGACAGATGCCTGCTTTTGTGTGTGTTTGTGGAAAATGTCATTTTTTCTCATAATTTTTCATTTTTCATCATTGTCGGTGCGTATCGGTAGCTCATATTACAACCTAAAAAAAGTTATTTCTCCAATTTTTTTTTTTTGTTGAGTTTACAATACAGTAATACAATTATGACTGATTGGAAAATTTCAAAATAAAAAATTTCAATGTAAAAATTCTTGTCTTTGCTTTCATTCCGTTGTCAAAATTCTGCATCCACCATCCGTGCTGTTCGAGTTCAAAATGAAATGTTATAACAAAATTTGCCCAGTCACGCTAACATTGATTTGTGTCTTTGATGTTAAGTCGAGTCGACATAACGAAAATTATTGCAGGTGGTGGCGGCCTGTAAAGGTTTGCCATCTAATTAATTTCTTATCTCTGGTGTAAGCCCAGTGCAGAGATTAGAAATTAATTTGATGGCAAACTTCACACACACATTGAAACTGCCTACAAGCTGATTTACCGAAAATCGCCTCTACTACTTTGAGTACAGCTTCCACTCCACCTTTACTTTATACAAAATCTCACTACTACCACTTTGAGTACAGCAAATATCACAACTCCCACTTTGAGTACAGCTTCCACGTTTTCACAGACAGAGGATGTGATTACAAAAACAACAATGTAAACAAATGGTTGTTGTGGGGCAAGAGAAGTTGATATAAGGGGGTATAAAGGAAGGGGGAAAGGAGAGGATGGGAATTTGGATGGGATATGGGAAAGGAAACGGAAGGTAGGAAAAGGATATGGAAAGTAGGATGAGAATAAGGTAGGGAAACAGAACCAACACAGGGAACAGGAAGGTAGGTATTTAGGAAGGGAAAGGAAAATGAAGGAAGGAGACGATGGGAAGGGAAAGGATGCATCTGCTCGGAGGCCTGGCACGCTCGCCGGATATGGGGGGGTCTTGCCTCCTCGCAGAGCTGAACCTTACATCAAAAACATAAATCGTGCCAACAAAAAAGTTTACCACCACCACAAAAATTACCTCACCTCACCCTAGGCACTACCGCTGTTCTGTAGTGCGGCCTTTTCCCACCCCTCCTTGGGATCCCGTCGGCCATCGATGGTAGGATCCCCCTTGCGCGAATGGGCTGTCAGGCACCACTCACCATAGCCACGTCGTCACACTCTCACCCCCTGAAATGTTTGAATCACACCTCCATTATGCTCATTTAGACCACAATAAAAATCTGTCATTCTCATTGTAGGCGTGATGCACAAAATCTCATGTATATTTGGGATTAAAAATTTACATTACAACATAGGAAATATAACAATCATAACCACAAAAAGGTAAAAATGGAACGAATATCATAAAAAAAAACTTACTAACAAACTTAGATCTAATAGAGAATCGTAATTTTGGTTTTTATTTTATTTGGAGAAATCCTTTTCGTTAAATTGGAATGGGGGACGTACTGGTTTACGACCAGGTTATTCGTCCTTGACCTGGGTGCTCAAGGGCGTACTCTGTTGCCAGCCCGCTCTACTTTACGCCTGCCTAATTAGAGCTCTAAGAAGGGGGTCCAATCGGACTATACCAAAACTCAACCACAGGTTGAGGAACTAATAACCCTGACCTCGCTCCCCTTTTCGACCCACCAAAAAAATTAGAGGTTTCTTCGCCACAGAAAAACAAAAAATTCAATTTCAACCAAAAACTTAAAATAACACAATGAAACTACAAAAAGAATACAAAAATAAATAATCAAAAATAAAAAAAAATCACGCCTAGTTATTATAAAAAAAAATTCGCTGCTCTGCTGAAACTCGCTGGCGGTCCGCCAGTCACTTTAACTTATGGGGCTCCGCCCCCGGTATGCCTTCTACCGCGACGTTTCGTGCCCTTCGACACCTTTTATTATTATCTCTCTATATTATAGTCCACGGTTGCAGAGTGGGTTTTTAAAAACGCGTTGTTGGCACTGTGCTTCACATGTGTATGTGCACATATATATACATACTTTGAACAATATTTTCGATTTTCACGACGGCTTAATACGAAATTTCTAAAAGTTACTTGAGGGGCTCCGGAGATTCCCACAGACCCAGATTTTAACTCCTTTTTTTGTTTAGCTCCTTTTTCAGCCACTGTTCTGTCTTTCCAATGTGTATGTGTATATATTATATATCTGTTTTTATATGTTTTGCCCGGTGCTTCTCATCTGTCGCCAGCTTATTACCCTGCAACTGAACACCAAAATATAACATTTAACACATATTACTCTTAACTACACTACAGCACAGTTTGCACAAAATTCTTCCGACACTTACCCGTGGATAAGGAAATATGCCACTTGGGTGTCTCTGCTAAAGAAGTAGTTCACCGATTGCTTCAATCGAATTTAATTTTTATCTACGCACAACCATAAGAAAAAACACAGTCAATTAAATTTATACTACTTATAAAAAAAACTACTGACCGAGTACTCAATGATAATATTCAAATTTAAAATTGTACCGACACGCACTCTCTGACGCACAACATGGAATATTTCAGTCGTCTTCACAAATTTTCTTTGAACCCGCAACCTTGATCTAATACACAGTCAAATCAACCGATTCATTGCGGTCACTCAAATTCAATGCATTTTTTTTATTTGGCCGTTGTAACTGCAACTTCAGTTACTTGGTCATCGACCCTGCTGACCGCTTGACTTTGAAAATTAGATTTTTATTCAAACATTCAACGACACTCAACAAATACACAAACCATTCCAAACCTTACAACAACCGTCTTTCCAACGCTCCACCTTATCCGTTTTTTTCTTTGACAGCTGTGGAATACCATCCACAGACTGACATCTCGCAAAATTTGACTTTTAAGCCAAACTAGAATTGCCGGATAGCGTGGTCGGAGTCGAAGAATATAACATTAAAACAAAATAAACCAACCAAAATCATCAAATAAGCCAAACCAATCATGCTTTTTCAGGAAAACACCATTCACTCCTCATAAATAACATAAAAAAAAACCAGGCAACCAAACATTCGCACACTCAACGCTGGACAAACATTCCCAGGTAAGTACCTAATCTTCTTTTGTTTTGTTCGAGGGTGGCTGGTGCAAACCGCCTTCTACTCTGTCACCTTAAGTGACGGAGCGAAGGAAAACTGTGGGTTTCGTCGCTCAGACGAATACCACTTTGTAGTGCTTCGTATGCACCGAGAATTTATTAAAACGCGAGCAATGTATGCAAAGCAAACTTTTCTTTATTATTACAACTTAATATATACTACTAAAACAACAATTTAATTAGTTTTTACTTTTTGATTGAGAAAATGGAGAGCGATATGTGAACACATTGAATTTGGCGTCAGTAATGATTCTAGAACATTTTGACATTTCGCTTTATACACCGTGGGTGACAACTGACAAATACAAATTCTAAACATTCGGAACAATATTACTGCGTTCCTGGTTGATACGAATTTGATCTCTTTTAGTATCGAGGTGATAGATGGCGTTTCTTTGAGTGACTGATATTTTGAGTGTTAATTATTTTGTTGACCACTACAGCACTCCCCTCCCAGTGAAACGATAATAGTTGCTGAATTAATGAATGAAAAATGTTTTATTTCCTGAAATATGGTTTGATTCTATCGATCGCAATTGAATGATTTTTCCCGAACTTGTCAACTATGAATTGCTTGCGAAGTCTTCTCACAACTTTGAAAGGACCTTCGTAAGGAGATTCAAGACTTCTTTTGACTTTGTCGCATCTGATCAAAACCTGGTCGCAAGTGTTTAAATTTTTCGGAAAGAATACTGACTTTGTCGCTTTTCTCGTTTCGAGGTTTGACGCTGGTATATTTTTAAAAAAATGTTTGAGTTGCTCAGTGAAAGTATGTTCGCTAGTGCCTTCAGAAGAGCCGAGTGATAAATCGAGAGGTAGCTTAATGTTTTCTCCGTAAAGGAGTTGAGAGGGTGTGAAGTTAAGATCATCTTTAAGCGATGTGCGAATTCCTAGTAAAATTAGTGGAAGTTGGTGTGTCCAATGAACTTTGTCACCTGAAGCGCGAATTGAAGTTTTTAATTGACGATGAAATCTTTCCACCATTCCGTTTGCCTGTGGATGGTATGCCGATGTTCGGATCCGATTGGTTCCTAGGAACTTTGTAAGTTCGCTGAACAATTTGGATTGAAATTGTGAACCTTGGTCCGTCGTGATTATATTAGGTACTCCGAATCTTGATACGTGTTCGCGGACATAAGTTGCGGCGATTGTTTCCGCGTTTATGTCACGTATGGGGTAGGCCTCTGGCCACCTGGAGAATCGGTCTACTATCGTTAAGATGTACCTGTAATCATCTGACGGAGGAAGTGGTCCAACTATATCCATGTGGATATGTTGAAATCGACAAGGCGGAATGGGGATTTGTTCGCAATGAGATTTCGTATGTCGTTGCACTTTTTCTTTTTGGCATGATGAGCATGCCTTTGTCCATGAATTTATTTGGTGGTTCATGTTCGGCCAAAAATACATTTTTGTAATTTTCTTTCGTGTTCCCCGAACTCCTGGATGGGATAAAGAGTGAATTTTTTCGAAAATGTTTTTTCTGAAGGTTTCTGGAACGAATGGGCGGCTGTGCTTTAATGATGTTTCACACCAAAGCGAAAGGTTTAAGAACGGCATTTTGACAAACTCCAATTTTACTTTTGAGTTTGGAGTTGGATTTTTCCGTAATGAGTCTAACTCTTGATCGTTGAGTTGTGATTCAGCCAGATCTTTTATGTTCACCGTGCTTGTGCGTTCAATTTCATCTGCATTTGGGCGAGACAATGTGTCTGTGACCACATTTAACGAACCTTTGACGTATCGAATGTCGTGAGTGAACTGGGATATTAGATCCAAATGTCGTTCTTGCCTCGGACTTCGTTTTGCTTTTGTGAAAAGCGCTGTCGTGAGGGGTTTATGGTCCGTGATGACACAGAAATCTTGCCCTTCGACGAAATTTTGAAAGTGCAGTATGGACAAGTATATCGCGAGCAGTTCCCTGTCGAATGCAGAGTACCTCGTCTGTGGAGGTGATAGTTTTTTGCTGAAAAATGCTATTGGTTCCCAGTTCTGACCGTCCTGCTGTTGTAGGACTGCGCCTACATCCGAGCTGGATGCATCCGTGGTGATGCTTAGCTTTGCGCTTTCGCGAGGATGACAAAGCAAGGTGACCTTCGCCAGTTCTGACTTTGCTTTGGAAAAAGCTTCTTGGCATTTTTCAGTCCAAGTAAAATTTTTCTTTTTGCTTTTGTCAGAACTCGAAATGTGGTCGTATATCGGCGCTAGTATTCTGGCTAGATGTGGTATGAACCGGTGGTAGTAGTTTACCATGCCTACGAAACGTTGTGCACTACGGATTGAACTTGGTTGTGGGAAGTTTTCAATAGCTTCGACTCTGGTTTTTGAGGGTTGAATACCCGACTTGGAAATATCGAATCCTAGAAATTGAAGGTCTGGTACTCCAAAAATACATTTTGAGGCTTTGATCCTCAGACCATATTCTTCCAATCGTTGGAAAAGAATTCTCAGATGTTTTTCATGCTCCTCCGCGGATTTACTTGAAACTAAGATATCGTCGACGAACACCCATACGAAATCGAGATTTTTTGTTACTTGCGACATGAATCGCTGGAATGTCTGGGCAGCATTCCTTAGGCCGAAAGGCATTCGCACAAATTCGAAAAGCCCAAAAGGCGTTGTGATTGCCGTCTTATGAATGTCGTCTTCTGCCACAGGAATGTTGTGGTAGGCGCGAATAAGATCGACCTTTGAAAAAATTGTACAGCCCTGTAAGTTTGCGTTGCAATCATGAATGTGCGGAAGAGGATTTCGATCAGGAGTTGTTATGGCGTTAAGCCGACGATAATCACCGCAAGGCCTCCAGTCTTTTGCTTCATGTTTGGCAGCCATATGTAGAGGTGAAGCGCAAGGAGAGGAAGATGGTCTGCAAATTCCGATTTGTACCATGTATTCAAATTCCTCTTTGGCTATTTTGAACTTTACATTGTTCAACCGTCTAGGCTGTGAGTTTGGAAGCGGACCTTTGGTGAGAATGTGGTGTACCGTTGTATGTTTGACTGGGAGAGTGAAATCTGGTGGCTGCACTAGCGTAGGGAAATCTTGCAAAATAGAATTATATTGCTTTTCGACTGCAAAGAATCTAGTGCTAGAGAAGTCTTGTGTGCACGGTGTGCCTTTTACACTCGAATTGGTCTGAGGATCGATAAGTCTGGAGTTTTTGATGTCTATTATGAGACCTGAGTTTCTAAGGAAATCTGCCCCTATAATGGGTTTAGTGACAGAAGCGATAATAAAAGTGTGGTTGAAAACTTTCCGAAAACCCAGCGTGGTCTTGAGGTATTTTGTACCATAAACTTCGATTTTTGAACCGTTTGCTGCTGAAATTGTCTGATCGGGTTTGGACTTGTTCAAGTTTTGAACCTTGTTTGGAGGTATCGCGGAAACGTCTGAACCCGAGTCGATTAAAAATGTAAGGTTCGAACTAGGATCCTTAATGAAAATACGGCTTTGATTGCTTGGTTTATGACTGTCATTCGCCGTGGCAATGACAGTGGAAACTAGTTTGGGGAATTGCCTTTTTTGAAATTGCAAGGGCTAGTGCACTTTAATGCTCTGTCCCCGTATTTGTTGTGAAACCAGCAAAAATGTTTGTTTTTCCTCGAGTTCGACCTATCTCTTTGATTACCTTGCGAAAAATTGTTCCTATTGCTAGTTCGTGAAGAACGCTGGTTGAAATTTAAATTTGAAAGCATCGACTTAATTTCACTGATTTCCTTCTGAAGGTGATTGTTAATACTTGTTAATTCACTTATTGTGCTACTTGTTTGCGACGAAAAATTTAAGCTACTCTGTTGTTATTGGTATACCTCATAAATCTCATCAGCCATGTTGAGTAAAATTTCGATTTTTGTTTCTGAAGTCGTTTTTATAGAAGCTTGGACGAGGGTGGGAAGACGTCGTCTCCAAAGTTCCAAAATGAGACTGTCTGTGACAATCATTGATTGTCCCGCTAAAGTTTGGAGCCTTCTATAGAACTCAGAAGGTTTACTGTCCCCCATCTCCTCGCCTGACAACAGCGCTTCTAGGCGTTTGCCCTCACTCATAGAGTGTCGGTCAATCAAGGCTTTTTTGAGATTGGTATATGGCGTTACCGATTCTTGTACCAGAATGTCATAAACACTTGCGGCCACGTCTTGTGGAAGCGCTTGAACAACGTAATGAAACTTTGTTTGTTCCGCGAGAATATTTCGAGTTGAAAATTGCGACTCAATTTGAATAAACCATATTGCAGGCATTTTTTTCCAGAATTCTGGTAATTTTACCGCGATGGCGTTAATAATTCTGGGAGAGGAGGCTGGTGGTGGTGGAATTCCACCAGTTGCGTCCTGTTCATCAACCATTTTGAAAAAAAAAACTTTTAAACCTTAACGAAAATCACGCGTTGTCGACTCGTGGTCGATTTCCTACCCCGATACTGAAGGAGAACTTCGTTTACAAAATTTACCAGAAGCAAAAAAATTTTTCGAGAGCTTGAAAATTTACTTTTAAATTCACCCGCGGTTAAAAAAAATTTTAAAACTTTATGCAATTGAGCCAGAAGATAAGTAAATATGTTTGAATAAATATATGTGATTATATATATGATATAATGTATTTTAGAAAATATAATATATGTATATGTATATAAATGTTTGATATAAAAAAATTTTACAACATGATTTTTACCAGCTTCAAATTTTTCTTCACGGCTTCGTGGTGGCTTCGTGATGGCTTGGGTGTGGCTTCGGTGTGGCTTCGTGTTGGTTTGGGTGTGGCTTCGGTGTGGCTTCGTGTTGGTTTTTTCCAAACGTGGTTCCGGGGTGGCTTCGGTGTTGTGTGTGTGGATGTGGTGGAGCGGTTTGTTGTGGTGTAGCGTGTTGCTGTTGCATCAGATGTGATGTTGGTTGTAGTGGATGTGCATTTCTTTCCGAATGTGAGTTTTTTCCAAAGAAAATTTTTTACGACACTGTACCAGGCTAGCGTTGTTTGCCTAGCGGTGCCTGGGCTAGCGGTACCAGTGTGGCGTGCCTTGGTTGGCGTCGCTTGGGTAGCGGTACTTGGTTAGCGGTCCTTGGCTGGCGGTACTTTGCTAGCCGTGCCTTGCTGGCGTGTTTGTCCGTCGTTCTGGGACTTTGCCCTGACTGATAGAGCGGAAATTGCTAGGCTTAAAGTTGCATGTGATTGAAACAGCACTGGGGCTCTTGCGGCGTTGTTGTTTGCGGTTCAGCACAGAGTCGGGTTCGACGGCTTCGTCGGGGTCACCAATGTGGGTTTCGTCGCTCAGACGAATACCACTTTGTAGTGCTTCGTATGCACCGAGAATTTATTAAAACGCGAGCAATGTATGCAAAGCAAACTTTTCTTTATTATTACAACTTAATATATACTACTAAAACAACAATTTAATTAGTTTTTACTTTTTGATTGAGAAAATGGAGAGCGAGATGTGAACACATTGAATTTGGCGTCAGTAATGATTCTAGAACATTTTGACATTTCGCTTTATACACCGTGGGTGACAACTGACAAATACAAATTCTAAACATTCGGAACAATATTACTGCGTTCCTGGTTGATACGAATTTGATCTCTTTTAGTATCGAGGTGATAGATGGCGTTTCTTTGAGTGACTGATATTTTGAGTGTTAATTATTTTGTTGACCACTACAAAACTTGCAGCAACCAACCCCCGTGGCCAGTGGTACTGCTGCACCTCCCTTGAGTCTCAGCTCACAGCTGATCAAGAAGAGGTCAACAACCCTGGTCGCGTAATGCAGCCATCTATTAAAGGCACTTACTTTTTTAGGCACTTGTACCTGCCTACTAAAAACACAACACACCTCAGAACCAAAACACACCTCATCCATACAACATTCATTCTGAAGAAAACATTCATCCACAAACATCCTTACAGCAACATTCCTCCGCAGACATTCTCCATGAAGACATAGTACAAGGGCATCAAACTAACGAGACATAAGACCAAATCAGAAACAAAACAAACTCGGTAAGCATTCGGTTTATACTTTCGTTTCCTGTTTATTTTCAACGAAAACTTTTAATTTCTTTGCAGGTGCCCGCAACAAAACACATGACTTGGGAGTAGCTATACTCGTCAAGGTATGTGACAAGGAGGGACATAAACAAACAAAACCAATAAATATGGACTACATGGACATTGGACAACACTAACGTGGAGAAGAACCCGCGTTCAAAATAGCCGGGCAATAAGGTTTAAACTGTGTATCAATTTCCCTTTAGCAATTAACCTAAATCTTAAAATTTTTGTTTAGGTTTATTGAACCTTGGTGTTCGTGGTTAGTTACGTCTATCGGTCCTGGTTAGTTGCGCTTTTCGAGGATATCTTCAAGTTATTACGTGAGTTTGGTTTCGTAGATTTTAAGTTGATAGAACTTTTGATTAATACTGGCTATATATACATTAAGTTATGGTGATATTGCTTTTGAATCCCTACATATATAAACATCAAAACATGCATTAATATAAAAAAAATCTTACAAATAAACAAGAATACAGAATAGACACACGAATATCACAGATTTGAACAAATAATATACGTAAATAAATAAATAACATAAATCTTTGATATTGCGTGCTATCATTATTAACTAACCTAATATACTTACTTGCTAATATCACCATAAAATAAATACTTAATCTAGGGTTGTAGATATCACATAAAAATACTTAACTACTAGATAAATAAACTATATACTTAAGACTAGGTTTAATAAATACTTACTAACTACTCTATAGATATAAAATAAAAATATATATATATATAAATACTCTATACGGACTCAATAATTTAACATAGATATAAATATAGATTATTTGGACGGACGGAATAAATTAACACATAAGTATAAATAGTATAAATCTCTGGACGGACTGAAATAAATTAACATATATATATAGGTACATAATATAAATCTCTGGACGGACTAAATAAATTAACATAGATGTATAAGTAAATAGAATAAATATATCTCTAACCGGACTAAAATAAATTAACATAGATATACATATACATACATACTGAATTCTTATTATATATAGCCATCGTACACCTGCCTGAGCATTAAGGTCCATTGCACCTAAGAGATTCGAGACGGTTTCTATTGCACTACCCTTCTTTCGCATGTCTCATTCGTGATGTATATTATCACAGGTGTTGATTTTTTTTCCATGACTGGGTCAATATCACAGATGTTGGTGTATAGTGACTAGGTCATATCACAGGTGATAGTTTTATTGCATGCTTATAATAAAATATCACAGAAGGGTGTCATAAAGCTTTTTCACGGAAACTTTAATCGTGATGTGGTATCACAGATAGGGGTTTGTTTAATCGTGATCGGTGTCGTATCACAGATTGTATTTAAAGCTTTTTCTCGGAGAATTGAATCGTGATGTTATATCACAGATAGGAAAATTTGTTTAATCGTGATCAGGTTTTGTATCACAGATTAAGTTTAAAGCTATTTCATTGAAAATTCAATCGTGATGTCGTATCACAGATAAGAAATTTTTTTTAATCGTGATCAGGTGTTGTATCACAGATAGGAAATTTTTGTTAAACGTGATTAGATCTTGTATCACAGATTGTTTTTAAAGTTTATGGTCAAATTATATTGCACCGAAGTATTTTGAAGTCCTGAATGTGATAGAATGATCTTATCACAGATATGTTCCGGTCTTATGGTTTAACATGGCCGCTAATATTGCACATTACTGTTTGAGGTCTTTCGCATGAAAAACCCCTAACGGTTTACCATTTAGGTTTTCGAGCTCATACATACATTTACCTACGGGCTTAACAATACGACATTTAGTGAACTTAGGACACAATTTTGCGTTGAGGTACTTTGATGAGTCGCTCAAAATAAAATTTCTGCGATAAACCTCCTGACCCGGCTGGTACCTAACATCTCGTGCTCTTACATTGTATGCTTTTGCGCTTTTTTCATTAGATTCTAATATGGAATCTCGAACCTTTTCATGAATACATCGCAACTTGCTGTGCCTCGGTAGAGTCACCAACTCGCCGTCTTCTAGCGCAGTCAGTCTTCGAGCCAGTTCATAACTACTGCCGTGAGTCATCATATTAGTTCCAAAGAGGGCAAAATACGGTGACACACCAGTAGCTGAATGAACTGAGCTCCTGAGCGCTACCGCTATTTCATGGAGATGAACATCCCAATCTCGCTGGTCGTCTTTAATGTAAGACCGTATCGCTGCGAGCAAGGTTCGGTTGACTCTTTCCGAGGCATTCGATTGCGGAGCATAATTAGCGGTCTTAAAATGGCGAATTCCATACTTCTTTAGAAAGTTTTGGAATTCTTTCCCAACAAATTGTTTTCCGTTATCGGAGTGAACGATTTCAGGCACTCCAAACGTATTGAACACTTCTTTCTGCAAATAGTTAATAATGCTTGTGGCATTTGCAACCTTAAGTGCTTTCAAAAACACAAACTTAGAAAAATGATCTAGGACAACAAAAATGTGGACATTTCCTGTTTTGGATCTGGGGTAAGGTCCAAGGAAATCGACATAAAGTTTTTGAAAAGGACGATCAGTGGTATAACTATTAGTTATGGGTGGACGTTGTACCTGGTTCGAAGACTTACACTGTTTACAGATACTACAATTAGACACATATTGTCGTATTTGCACCGTCATATTCGGCCAATAAAAGTATTGCCGGATACGTTCTAAGGTCTTGGCGATTCCTCCATGAGCCGCTTGAGGTGGTTCATGCGCTTTGACTATTAATTCTTGTGTGAGACCTGATGGTATCCACAACAACCAAGAATGTTCTCTAGTGTGCTCTTTGTTGGTACCAAACGGTAACGCTCTTTTATACACAAACCTATCTTCAACTTTCAAATCGGGTAGTTGGTCTTTGTTTTCTTCAATTGTTTTTATCAGGTTAGTGTACTCTTCTTCTAAGAATTGTTCGGAGTCGAGGTCCACTAATGGTACAACTTCTTCCAGCTCTAAACACTCTAAGTGTGCCCGAGAAAGTGTGTCTGGCACGACGTTAAGGGTTCCTTTTCGGTGCTCTATGTCGAAAGCATAGGATTGCAACTCTAGACTCCACCTGGCCAAACGACCGTTGAGGTCCTTCATAGTCATCAGCCATTTAAGGCTGGAATGGTCGGTGATGATAGTGAAATCCATGCCTTCGACATAGGGCCTGAACTTCTTGACAGCCATGACCGCAGCCATACACTCTTTCTCGGTCACACTATAGTTTCGCTGGCAAGAGTTGAGCTTTTGCGAGAAATACGATATCGGACATTCCTCATCTTCACTCTTCTTCTGAAACAACACTGCACCTATACCGGACTCGGACGCATCACATTGAACATAGAAACGTTTTGTGAAGTCTGGGTGGGTCAAGACCGGAGCAGTTGTCAACGCTTTCTTTAAGGCTTCAAACGCACCTAAAGCTTCCTCTGTCATTTCGAACTTCGCGTTTTTCTTTAGGGTGTCTGTTAGTGGGGCTGTTAGGGTTGAAAAATCTTTAATGAAACGTCGATACCAACCTGCTAGTCCAAGTAGCCGACGTACCTGTCTCGGATTTTTCGGTAGTGGAAAGTCAACAACTGCCTCGACCTTAGCCGGGTCAGTTTTTAACTTTCCGCCACCTACTATGAACCCTAGATATTTAAGTTCCTTGAAGCAGAACTTTGATTTCTTCAAGTTAATCGTAAGGTTGGCTTTCCTGAGGCATTCAGCTACTTGTCCCAGCAAGTCGATATGGGTCTCGAAATCCGGTGCAATGATGAGCAAATCGTCAAGGTACACGAAAACACGGTCCCTGAGTCGTGCAGGAATAACCTTGTCCATTAGACGACATAACCTCTGAGCTGCATTACACAACCCAAAAGGCATGACCGTAAACTGGTACAAGGGTCTCCCCGGAACCGCAAACGCAGTCTTTTCTCTACTGTTTTTCTCCAGCGGTATTTGCCAGAAAGCCTCCTTCAAGTCCACACTACTTATGAAGTATGTATCAGGAAGTCGACTGAGGAGTCCCTCTATATGAGGCAGTGGATTGGCGTCCTTTTTCGTCACCGCGTTGACTCTTCGAGCATCTAGGCAAAACCGGTATTTTACGGCGTTATTTTCACCTAGCTTCTTGACGAGTGCAACGGGTGAACACCAAGGACTCTCACTCTCCTCAATCACACCGAGATTCAGCATTCGGTCGATCTCCTGATACAGCACGGCTTGTACCGCTGGTGAAACAGGGTAGTGACGCTGCTTAACAGGATCTGCCTCTCCGGTATCTATAGAATGCTCCATCAAAGACGTTTTCCCAAGACCGTGACGTTCATAATCAAGAAACTTCGCCCTAACAGCTTCCAATTTCGATTTTTGTTCGAAAGACAGTGGGTGCGCGTTGGACAAATCTGCCGGGTCTTGAATAAGTGAGACTTCACTCACCACACTTGGAGCAATTTGGAACGCCTTCCAGAAATCTATGCCAAGATATAGTTCTTGCTCGAGGTTAGGTACAACATAAAATTTAATAACTTGTTTTAAACCTCTATACGCAACTTCCGCCTCAACTGTCCCTACTATTTGTTGCGCCTTACCATCGGCCGTTTTGACAGCTGACCTATGAGGCTGTAGTGTAAGCTTTACTTCGTCGATAAAACTTTGGCTATTTTTCCCTAGGATGCTAATACTAGCGCCACTATCTAACAATCCCATTAGCTCTTTCTTGGCGACAGTAACCTTAGCGTATGGTCTAGGATCATTATCACTTACTACTACAGTTGCTAAAATGTTTTTCCTAACTTGTTTTCTCACTCTGTATCTTTCCCTAGTTTTAAGTATCCTTTTTGAAATTTCAGTCGATTTTGTTCCAAAAATCCTCTCTCTCGCTTTATAGTAATCTCTTATTCTTTGGTGCAATGGCTTAATCTCTACTATTTTTATGTTGTTATTCAGTTTGGCGTTCTCAGGTCTCTTTAAAATTCTAAATGCTTGCTTTTGTGGCGTATGACATCGGGGTTCTGTTACATGGTTTCGGTCGAACGCGACTCCCCCGCAAATGTCACGTTCTTCGACCGGTTTTCCGAGCTGCAAACTGGACACTTGGGGGTTATCACATTCGGCTTCCCACAGCTATAACAGAAAATGTTACGCGCCTCTGCACAGTCCTGGTATAAGTGACCTGGCAATCTGCAGTTCCAGCAAGTCACGTTTTTAGGGTCATTCCCTACACGACCTACCCTAGGGCGCGCACCCGTGTGTTGGAACGCCGCTAGTTCTTCCTCGCAGTACTCTGGTTCATCGTACTCGACTTCATGAACCGCAAACTTCTTTTGGGGCTTATTTTGCCTGAAACCTTCAGTTTCCCTGACAGGAAAAGCGTATTCAGCTTCCTTGCACGCCACTCTCAACTGATCCAAGGAGTATATGTTCTGTGGGAAGACCAGCTGCGTGACCCGCTCGTTCAAATTCTTCTTTAAAATCCGTACCAGCTCGTCCTCTGGGATCTGCATCCTGAGCTGAGATCTCAGTTTGTTTACGGAGGCGAAGAACTCGTCGCTCGACTCCCAGGTGCCTTGCCTGCGGTCCATGATCTCACGCACAATATCGAAATCCGACTTCGAATTCCGAAATTGCCGTGAGATGGCGTTTTTCAACATCGGCCAATCCGGCCGACCGTTGGACCGCTGGTATTGCCAAAACCAATCGTAGGCAGCAGATGAAAATCTCGCAAGACCTCAGCCCAAGAGCAGTCATGCTGACACTGCAGAGATTCCACCCTAAAGATGAAATCCTCCACCGTTAGTTCCTCAGGCTTGCCGGTAAATTTTATTCCCCACTTATCAATTCTAAGGGGTTTGAATCGCCCGCTTCCGTGCGCACCGTACGCTGCCTGTGGACGGAATCCCGATGGAGGATTTCTCTGGAACTCGAACCTTTGTTGCACGAAGTTCGCCTGGTACGTTTCATATTCTGACATCGGAGCGGGGTTTGCTGCTGGTTGTGTCACCGGGACAAACGTCCTAGACGACGGGTTCAGTTGAGAGTGACCGCTGTTCTGTGCATTGGTATTGATGTTGTTATGATTGTTGCTGGTGTGACGAATTTCCTGCCTGACCTCGGGAGGAGTCTGCCCTTGCCACATTGTTGCGGTGAATCGGTTTAGCAACTCTGCAAACCTATCATCCAGTGATTTGGCCAACTGCTCTTTCAACTCGCGAGCGAGTGACTCGTGTGCCGACTCTACCGCGGAGCTAATAGCCGAACTCATTTCTGCCGAAATTGTTCCCCTGCTTCCGCACTCGTTACCTTCACTAAATCTTCCCTCTTCCGGCCTAACTTCTGTACTAACTCCTTTATTTTTCCTTACAGCTCCCTTAGAGGCTGCCCCTGCACCGCTCACAGGACTATATGTCGGTGCCTCTAAGGAAGTGTCGCTGAATTCACGACCCAAATCGACTGAAGGAGGAGGCACCGAGAAATCTACTAGCTCCTGGATTCCCTCTGGACCAGCATTAGATGGAGGTAGCTTGGAAGCCGGGGAACGTCCGCCGAAAGACATTGTTTTGGCCTTGGCAGCTGCACGGGTAACTATTGTACTTTTCTTTTCTTTGCTATATGGGTTAAATCTTTTCTCTTCCTGTCTAGAATTCATACCAACTCAAACTCTAAACCCGAAACTATCAACAAAGGACCGATAAGGTTTCGCAGCTGTTGTGACGGAGTATATTAAAAAAAAACAACAAAAACTAATCCTTATGACAATAAAAAAATACAAAATATGGATTTGAAACTAAACACTAACAGCTTTCTAATACAACACTAAAAAAACTACTAACTAAGCCCTCTGATTAAAAGAAAAAAACTAATCTAACCTATTCAAAAAAAAGAAACAACAAAAACTATTCTAACAAAATTCTTATACTAAATTGGAAACTAATCCTAACTTACAAAAAAAAAAAAAACTAAACTATTCTCAAAACAACAAAACTATTCTAAAACCTATGAACGAAACCCTAAAAAAAACAATAAGAAAAAGAATGTATCAAAACAAAAAACAACGTAAATACGAACTTAACACTAGAAAAATACCAAATATTCAACCAAGACACTCTGTAAAAAAAACAATACCAATAAAACATTCAATTAAGTTATTAACTAACCCAACGATTTATTTTTTTAATATTATGTTTGTAAGATGTATGTAATGTGATGTATTTTATGTTTTTATTTTATTTATTGAAGATGTTGTATACTATATATTTGTGATTGTATTTGTACGGATGTATGTTTTATGCATGTAATATGGGGGTTGTTGTGTGACGATTTTCAGTGGCTTACGGTGATACTTTTTCGACGTGGAGGTAACACCTGACAGCTTTAATTTTTCAAGTATTGATCTCTTTTAACTAGAGTGAGGTGAAATGAAACGTTTTAGACAACAAAGATACATTTTACTTCGGAAGGATATTGCTGTCATCTTCAGTCTCAACATCTTCGTCGCTAGTGATTTGGCTTGCTAAAGAGCTATCCAAATCACGACTTACGAAGTGTTGACACCTAGGATGACAACGTTTTAAGGATTGATTTGGAAGGGGATTGCTTATACTGATGAAACCCGAATTCAGATCGCTGTTCATATGGTTCGTCATGGACCTTCCATTTGAAGACATATCTGAATTCCGATCTCACAGTACAAACAACAACATAAAAACATATGGAATAGCAACAACGTAACACCCGTCGCAAATGTTCTGGCATGCTAAAAAGCTCTCCAGAACATGACTTACGGTTCGTTACGTCATTGCTAGGGGAATGGGAATTTAACGAACAAAAACAAAAACTAGGACAACACGTCTGGGCGCCATTTGATATAAGGGGGTATAAAGGAAGGGGGAAAGGAGAGGATGGGAATTTGGATGGGATATGGGAAAGGAAACGGAAGGTAGGAAAAGGATATGGAAAGTAGGATGAGGATAAGGTAGGGAAACAGAACCAACACAGGGAACAGGAAGGTAGATATTTAGGAAGGGAAAGGAAAATGAAGGAAGGAGACGATGGGAAGGGAAAGGATGCATCTGCTCGGAGGCCTGGCACGCTCGCCGGATATGGGGGGGTCTTGCCTCCTCGCAGAGCTGAACCTTACATCAAAAACATAAATCGTGCCAACAAAAAAGTTTACCACCACCACAAAAATTACCTCACCTCACCCTAGGCACTACCGCTGTTCTGTAGTGCGGCCTTTTCCCACCCCTCCTTGGGATCCCGTCGGCCATCGATGGTAGGATCCCCCTTGCGCGAATGGGCTGTCAGGCACCACTCACCATAGCCACGTCGTCACACTCTCACCCCCTGAAATGTTTGAATCACACCTCCATTATGCTCATTTAGACCACATTAAAAATCTGTCATTCTCATTGTAGGCGTGATGCACAAAATCTCATGTATATTTGGGATTAAAAATTTACATTACAACATAGGAAATATAACAATCATAACCACAAAAAGGTAAAAATGGAACGAATATCATAAAAAAAAACTTACTAACAAACTTAGATCTAATAGAGAATCGTAATTTTGGTTTTTATTTTATTTGGAGAAATCCTTTTCGTTAAATTGGAATGGGGGACGTACTGGTTTACGACCAGGTTATTCGTCCTTGACCTGGGTGCTCAAGGGCGTACTCTGTTGCCAGCCCGCTCTACTTTACGCCTGCCTAATTAGAGCTCTAAGAAGGGGGTCCAATCGGACTATACCAAAACTCAACCACAGGTTGAGGAACTAATAACCCTGACCTCGCTCCCCTTTTCGACCCACCAAAAAAATTAGAGGTTTCTTCGCCACAGAAAAACAAAAAATTCAATTTCAACCAAAAACTTAAAATAACACAATGAAACTACAAAAAGAATACAAAAATAAATAATCAAAAATAAAAAAAAATCACGCCTAGTTATTATAAAAAAAAATTCGCTGCTCTGCTGAAACTCGCTGGCGGTCCGCCAGTCACTTTAACTTATGGGGCTCCGCCCCCGGTATGCCTTCTACCGCGACGTTTCGTGCCCTTCGACACCTTTTATTATTATCTCTCTATATTATAGTCCACGGTTGCAGAGTGGGTTTTTAAAAACGCGTTGTTGGCACTGTGCTTCACATGTGTATGTGCACATATATATACATACTTTGAACAATATTTTCGATTTTCACGACGGCTTAATACGAAATTTCTAAAAGTTACTTGAGGGGCTCCGGAGATTCCCACGGACCCAGATTTTAACTCCTTTTTTTGTTTAGCTCCTTTTTCAGCCACTGTTCTGTCTTTCCAATGTGTATGTGTATATATTATATATCTGTTTTTATATGTTTTGCCCGGTGCTTCTCATCTGTCGCCAGCTTATTACCCTGCAACTGAACACCAAAATATAACATTTAACACATATTACTCTTAACTACACTACAGCACAGTTTGCACAAAATTCTTCCGACACTTACCCGTGGATAAGGAAATATGCCACTTGCGTGTCTCTGCTAAAGAAGTAGTTCACCGATTGCTTCAATCGAATTTAATTTTTATCTACGCACAACCATAAGAAAAAACACAGTCAATTAAATTTATACTACTTATAAAAAAAACTACTGACCGAGTACTCAATGATAATATTCAAATTTAAAATTGTACCGACACGCACTCTCTGACGCACAACATGGAATATTTCAGTCGTCTTCACAAATTTTCTTTGAACCCGCAACCTTGATCTAATACACAGTCAAATCAACCGATTCATTGCGGTCACTCAAATTCAATGCATTTTTTTTATTTGGCCGTTGTAACTGCAACTTCAGTTACTTGGTCATCGACCCTGCTGACCGCTTGACTTTGAAAATTAGATTTTTATTCAAACATTCAACGACACTCAACAAATACACAAACCATTCCAAACCTTACAACAACCGTCTTTCCAACGCTCCACCTTATCCGTTTTTTTCTTTGACAGCTGTGGAATACCATCCACAGACTGACATCTCGCAAAATTTGACTTTTAAGCCAAACTAGAATTGCCGGATAGCGTGGTCGGAGTCGAAGAATATAACATTAAAACAAAATAAACCAACCAAAATCATCAAATAAGCCAAACCAATCATGCTTTTTCAGGAAAACACCATTCACTCCTCATAAATAACATAAAAAAAAACCAGGCAACCAAACATTCGCACACTCAACGCTGGACAAACATTCCCAGGTAAGTACCTAATCTTCTTTTGTTTTGTTCGAGGGTGGCTGGTGCAAACCGCCTTCTACTCTGTCACCTTAAGTGACGGAGCGAAGGAAAACTTGCAGCAACCAACCCCCGTGGCCAGTGGTACTGCTGCACCTCCCTTGAGTCTCAGCTCACAGCTGATCAAGAAGAGGTCAACAACCCTGGTCGCGTAATGCAGCCATCTATTAAAGGCACTTACTTTTTTAGGCACTTCTACCTGCCTACTAAAAACACAACGCACCTCAGAACCAAAACACACCTCATCCATACAACATTCATTCTGAAGAAAACATTCATCCACAAACATCCTTACAGCAACATTCCTCCGCAGACATTCTCCATGAAGACATAGTACAAGGGCATCAAACTAACGAGACATAAGACCAAATCAGAAACAAAACAAACTCGGTAAGCATTCGGTTTATACTTTCGTTTCCTGTTTATTTTCAACGAAAACTTTTAATTTCTTTGCAGGTGCCCGCAACAAAGTAAAGGTTTGCCATCTAATTAATTTCTTATCTCTGGCCCAGTGTTGAGATCCGAATATAAAGTGGCGCTAGTGAAATTTTGTGTAAGCCCAGTGTTGAGATCCGAATAAAGTGAGGCTAGTGAAATTTTGTGAATGAGAGCGTGCACCAGCTTGTGGAGAGGTATCAATGTGTAAGTGTGGTTTTGCCTCTTGTCATTTTTTCCTCTAAAGTATTATTCACATGAGAACGACCAACGAACGATGAATGAACGAAAATTCGTTAATTTTGACATTTCATTCACATGAGTGTTTTACATTCGTCACGAATAACGAACACAATTTGCATCAAAAAAAAAAAAAACAAAAACGATTTTGAGGCGATAAATTTAGTCGTTCGGGTGTGGATGATATGTGGAACGAGAATATAGTCTGACAGTTCGTACCCACTAGATATTTATTCGTAATGAATAAATTTTTTTTCTCTATTTTTTTTAAATTTTTTTTATTTCTTACAAAAATAAGAGTTTATCCACCTAAAAATAAGTATGAACTGTATTTCCATCGTTTCCTAAAAAAATTGTGAGGGATTTATTCTTGTAAGGTACTTGAAATCACTTTTGTTACACTTGTATCATTGTGGCAACGCTGCTAGTAAGGTACTTAAAATCTAATTTCTTGATTTATTCGTCGTTCGTTGGTCGTGCTCATGTGAATAGTCCTTAATTATTGAACATGCTCATAAATTAGCGGCGGCGTAAGGTTTTCCGTCTTATTAGAGTTCCTCGATGCATCGAACGCCATGATCCGAATGCTGACAGTCGCGTAGTGCCATTGTATTAAGAATTCAATATAATTCTATGAAACGCAAATGACTGCCAGAGCTCAATTGGTGTGCCTACTCTCTAACTCTTATACGTACGTAATATGCATAAAATATAGCAGCGCCTCTGTAGAAAGTGGAGCTGATAACCTATTTCTTCCTACCGAAAGTATTAGAGATTTCATATGGATGGAGGGTAGTAACATCTCCCCTATTACAAATTTTTATTTTGAAAAAAATTTGCTTTCTGCGTGAAACACAAACGAATTGAGATTGTTTTGGTTTGGATTTTGAATGAACTTTAACCTGAAAAAGTGCATAATTATAGGTGTAGTGATCATGAAAATGTAAAGTGCAATTAAAGTGTGTTAAAGAAAAGTGTAACAAAACTGTATTTTCAAATTGCCGCCGAGAAAAGGGATTACTTATAGGGTGAGAGTTATATTTTTTCTTTTTCTATTTAGAGAACCATTAACTTGCGTGTTATTAAAACCAAACTGTGATTAATTGTTTTCAATACAAGTCGAAATTTGATTTGCTTGTGTCCATAATATCTACCTAAGTGCATTAAATGAGAAGTGGGCTTGGTGAGGCTATTTGCTATAAATTTGCTGCGATTGTTTCAATTTTATATTATTTATGGGACAGTACAACAAAAGGAAAGAAAGTATAACGACAGACAGCTTTCCCTTGGTAAAAGACGTCTCATCAAAAGAACTTGGAGTTGTCACGTACACACCAGTTCCAATTGACAACGAAGGGATACAATTATCATTGACAAAATAGGTTCTCCTATGGAGTAACAGATTTTAACCAGCGATTTAAAATTATAAGAAAAGGTAACTAGCCCAAAATCAACTTTACAAAGTTAAAGTTTTAAAGCCTTGTTAAACTCAAAAAAAGTAATTAAAAGATTTAAACCGAGTCGATATAACGAAATTCCACAAAATATTCCAAGTAAGGAGTCCAAAAACTTAGATAGAATAACGAAATTCCAAATGGTAGTGTAAATTAGATTTAGTTTTAATTTTTGGTTACTAAAAGAATTGCCGAAACATTGGGGGTGATTGTGCAATGTTTTTTCACCGCTTTTTTCCTATATTTGTTATATGATATATAGATGCTAGATGTTCAGACATTTTGTTTTACCATATACATATATTAAAAAATTAATTACAGAACCATGCGAATATCTCAATAAGACTTAATTATCTTAATAGCCTAAGAAGTATTATTCAGGTTTTTGTGCCTAATATAACTCCATATTTAAGGGTGGCTGTTCATACTCTCCCATAGCCCATACCAAGGTACCTACTACTTATTAATTTCTATCTATGCAAACTTAAAAAATAAGTCAAAATCGTTCAAATTGTAAATGCTGTTCCTTATTCTTCAATTTTTATGTTGAACTTATTTCATTCAATTTTTTAAATTCAATTTATCCAACAACCTAAGCAGGTACTTTGAGTATGAGTACTTTGTGTTTTTTTTTTTTTTTGCGAAATCGGCTAACGAGGATGGCAATGATAGAAGCCATTATAGTTGTAGTGGAACAAGAATTCTTTATTTTTAATGATTAATTTTTTCTTTTCTTCTTCCGCCAACAGTAGTAGCCAATTTCTGTATTTTATTTCTTTCTATGTGCATTATTTATAATCTTGATATAAGCCGTGAAGTCAGAGAAATGATTTGGCTTTATAACATTGTATTCTTCATAGCAATTCCTCGCCCGATTGTTCTTAAGGGTCACTGGGGTGCAGAGTTGTAAAGACTGCAGTCTTTTTAGTACTAGTACTTGTGTAGTTGCAGTTAATTAACTTATCTTTTGAATGTAAGTTAATCTACTCTGACCTGTCCTTTAACTGGAAAAAAAAAGTCACCAGTTAGTAAAAACTTTTTGACTGTGCAGGTAATAAATGCAGTTAATTGACTGGAAGTTAATGAACTGCAGTACATTTAACTGGCCTCAGTCTTTTGAATGAGAACAAATTCTTTTGTGCTGGTGCAGTAAAATCTTTAGTCAGCAAGTATTTTGTTCGTAGTCAATCAACTTGGGCGCTTTGGCGCTGGCGCACTTGTAACATCATGCAGTATGGTTAAGCTTGGTACCTAGCAACAGGTTTTTTAAGATAGCATCAGCTTTGTTTTTGGATGGCATTCTAGTTAAGAAGCCTTTCCCTAAATATGAAAAAGTATTTGTAGAGCGTAGCTAGTATCTGATATTCACACCCAAGGTTCGAACACCAGATATTAATAAAAATAAGTTACAATGCACACAAAATAAAATCCGTCCACTACCATTTACTTTGCCCACTGATACTCGTCCAGCCATCAAGTCAGTATGCATGACAAAGCAGAAGCCGAAACCCGACACACTGAATGACACGCAAAGCGACCATCACTTCTGCCTCCCCAGCAGCAGCCTTTGACACAGATGGCTGTGCGGTCGCCTTCTGGGGAAGTTGTAGGAAACTTCGGGAACGACGACCCTTGGAGTCGGTCTGGCTGATAGCCTTCCCCTCGTCCTTAGTTACTGTTGTTGCAGCTTTTTTTAATTTTTAATTACTTTGTATTGAGGACAACCCCGATAGATAGCAGGGTGTCCATCTCCACCACAGAGTACACATTCCAGCAGGGTCTTATCTTTGACCCTTGCCTCACCGAGCTTACACTCTTTGTCGTTGTGGTTCTCTCCACACTTTATGCACCTCGACTGCATTTGGCAGTTGAATGCGGCGTGACCGAACAGTTGGCACCGAAAACATTGTAAAATGTCCCCGTGCCTGTTTAATTTTTCCCATCTTACCGCATCTGGTAGTCCAGGACGGAGATACTCCTGAGACTTTTCCAGGCGGCTACTGGGTGACAAGGTGACGAGGACCATCGGCAATAGCCGCTTCTCCCGTCTTGCCTTGGCCGTGGTGAACGACTTGACCCCGATAAGCTCGAGCGACGGCTCGGCAACCTGCGGAGTTCAATTAAGACCTCCTGTGGGTCAGAGGTGGGCTCTACCCCTTTCAAAAGCATGCTTTTCGGCTTCTCCTCTTTGGGAGTAAAAGTAAAATGTTCGGTGGTTGTCTTTTCTAACAACTCCCGTACGATCTTATGGTCACCAATGTTTTGATATTGGATCGCTTGTCTATCTTGACCTAAACGTTTTATAACAAATTTATCGCCAATGGCGGACTTACGCTTTTTCATTGTTAAGGTATTCATTGGGGGCATCCTGCTCTTCTGTGTCTTCTTTGGCTGCTGCTGCTGTTGTTGTTGGTTCTGCTTCTTCTCGGCTAGATGCTGCTGGCTGGGGATCGATGGCGCGGCTTTTTTAGCCTCGGTTCCACGTTGCTGCTTTTTTGTAGCAGTTTTCTTTCCTTTGTTTTCAACAGCTATTTTATAAGCTGTGGTCCTGCGTTGCTGCACGGGCGCAGTTTTAAGGGGGCCCGGTGGTCCAGCGCACGAAAATGACACCTATTTTCACGATTTTTTTTTTGCTATTAAAAATAAAAAAACCGATGTTCTAACATTTCGAGCTCATTACTACTTTTATTAATGATATAAAAAAATTTTGTTTTCATTTTAAAAACAATATGTATTATGATAAAAATGCCGCTAAAGATGACCCACTCGAAAAATCGGATCCGGACCCCGTAGATGATTTCGAGACTTCTACTCATCTGAAACAAAAAATCCAAAGACATTCTTAATCAGAAAGAGTACAGTTATAGTCGGAACTAGAACAAATCGAAAAACTTGAAAATTGACAAAATGGCGGGCGTTGAAAAAAAAAATTTGTAAAATCATTAGTTTTTTAGTGTAAACAATAGGAAATTGTTTGAATAAAATTATGATTCTAGTTCCGACGATAGCCATACATGTTGTTAACAACATATCCAAATTTCAAGTCATTCGGTTGAATAGTTTTTTTATTTTCACCCCCGGCGTGCCGCAAAAAGTCGTTTCGAGATAAATGAGTTTAAAGTTTGTGGTATAGGAGCGCGCGGACCGCTCTCTACCTGGTAAATGGGCTGTAGAAGCTATAATATTGGGAATTTCCGCATGAAAATTTCACAGTATATTCTTAAGATACTATACTTTCGAAATATCGAAAAAACAAAAAATCGATTTTTCGAAATTTCTAGACCACCGGGTCCCCTTAATATTTGCAGCCTTTGTTGTTGTAGGCTGCTGTTGTTAATTGGCAATTTTTTCTGCAGCTGGCAATGGTTTTTGTTTGGCCTCGCGTTCTGCTTGCCTGCGGGCCACTTGCCTTGCTTTTATCAAAGCTATTTCGGCAGACAGTTTCTCCGCTGTTGTTGTCAGCTCGTCGAGTCGCTTGCCTTCCTCGTTATCTTCATTGTCATCGTCATCGTCATCGTCACCGTCACCGTCTGCTAATGCAGCGAACGAGTTGTTGCTGCCGGTGTAACGGCCTTCACCACCGTTCGACTCGTAGTTGTAAGTCGTATTGAGACTTTGGATGCTTTCACTGCTGGTCGACATACCCTCGTCATCGACCTCCTTATCGCTGACCGCCATTTGCTTGCGGGGCATCGTGGTATTTGGCTTCGCCTTGCGCCACCTCCTCTTAACTGCAGTCGTTGTTATCGCTGCTTTTGTTACGGTTGTTGCCGCTACTTGATTTGCGGTTCTTGCCGCTACTGTACTTGTTGTTGTTTTGCAGTTGTTGCCAACGCTTTAACTGATGTTGATGGACCGGAGAGGTCGTTTCGTTTCCAAGTACTTAGGAACTCACCAGTTTCGAGAGATTTAGTAAAGATCATCTGCAAAAGGACTGCAAGAGCTGTTCTACAAGCTTCTTCTACTTCAGAGCTAGTAAAACTTATGCTACCAATACTCACAGACTCAAATGTTGGACAATTAAGATTCAAATCAGGAATAATGGAAGGACTATTTAAATACACACATTGAAAATTTTCAGCAAATAAGTTACAAATAACCGATATATTAGAAGATGTTATACCATTATAGCGCATAACAGTAGGAATACCGTTCGACTTTTTCTTATCATTAACAAATTTCCAAAATCCCTTACTGTTTGCCTTCAAATTACATTCGATGTATCAAGATAAATATTGATTATATAAAAATTTGTTAAGTATTTCGAACTCTTTTTGCAAGGCTCTGTATTGCTTATAGATTTGTTGATCGTTATTAGATCTGCTAAACTGCTTGTAAACTTTATTTTTACTATTGTTAAGATTAATAATTCTTTTATTAAACCAAACTGGTTTTGAACCATCTAATGCTTTTACTTTAGGAGTATATAAATAAATAGCATTTTTTAATATTTTCAAAAATGACTCGTAGCACATATTTAAATTCAAGTTAGCAAATATATTTTGCCAATCAAAAGTATTGAGGAAAGTTAAAATGGACTCAAAATCAGATTTTCCAAAATTAAAAACAAAATTCGACACTGGTTTACCAGGAGTAAAATAATTAAAAAATTCGAAGTTAAAACAAAATGCGACATGATAGATTGTATTAAGAAAGAGAAGACTCATAGAATTGCTAATGCTTACATTCAATTCGGAATCAGCGAAAACAAAATCTAGAATATTATTGAATGAGTTATGAAAATAGTTTATCTGTTCAAGCGAAAATCGAGCAAAAGTATCAATTAATTCACAATCATGATTAAAAATTACATTAAATGCAACTAATATTTTTTCATCTGGATCATATATCCATATAACATTAGGCAAATTGAAATCACCTACAATTACGACCTTTTGTTCATCATTACGATTACCTAGAATTAAACTACAATTGTCAACATGTGCTTTATATAATTCAAAAGAGCTACTTGGTGGAATGTAAGAAACTATTAGAAAAATTTTACTATTAGAATTGTATTTTATATTTAGTACTAATTGGTCGATGTCAGAGGAACCAGCTGGTATGGCAGCTCAACTCTAGTGCAGAAGCAGCTAAAACGTGTTTCATGGTTAAAGGGCAAAACAAAATATAAGATGTATCAAACAAGAGCAGAGAACATCGACGAATTGGACAAAACGCCACAATAGACTTTGAGATAGTGTAGGTGATTAAACGGTGCGGAGTTCAAACGGGGAATAACTGTTGCCAACTGTTGCTTCTTTTGGTTGAGACGGCAATTCAGAAACAAAATCCTCTTTGGAAAAACCAGAATAACGCTTTATAAGTTCTTTATCATCCCTGTCCTATTTTACGTGCGGAAGCATGGACTTCATCGAAAGAGGATGAGAAACATCTTGGTAATTTCAAAAGTAAACCGCTCCAAATGATCTTTGGTCCCCTATGTGAAGAAAGTTTGTAGAGAAGAAGATTCGACAACGAGCTGTATGCGACATAGGCATAGCTAGTAGAATCGCGAGGCTACGATGACGTGGTCATGTAGAGCGGAGGGACATCAACACTCCGGCTCGACTGGCTTTCAAAAGCACATTGCAGGGAAATCGCTGAAGAGGAAGACCTTGTTGTTATCGAAAGATGTTGGTTGAGGCCCAGGTTCACCCCGAACTGTAATGCCCACCTAAGTAAGCTATAAAAAGCCTAAAAACGGTACCTCCCATACTTATAATTAGTATACAGTAGGCAGATCTGTATCACAAAATATTTGGATTATTAAGAAATATGCTTCCTACTTGTTACACAAATAGAAGATCCTTCTACCGGCCTAGACTATGCATTATATTTGGCTATTAATGTCTTTAGCACCGTCCATACCTTTAAAGAAATTCAACGCAATTGTTTAACTTAACTTTTATTACATTAAGAGTTTAATGTTAACAATATTAGAACTTGATGTTCATTCGAAAGGATGACAATAAAATCATGAATAAAGAGACGAGTTGAATGTTCGCTGAGATGTGTTCGCTGCTGCTGCTATTATACGACTGACTGACTGACTGATGATCTCGTTGACTACTACTCGACGAACCTCTGCTTTGCTGTCGGTTGCTGATTGGTCGATTCCTTGCGGCTTCTATCCTTCGGTAACTTTTAACGAACGAGCTGGGTGCTGATTGGTTGCCCTTGCGGCTTCTATCACTGAACGAAGTGATGTGGTGAGTTTTGTTAGCAGCGTTGCCAGCATCCGCCACATTGGCCCCCCAGAAGACTTTTGCACTTTACTGATATCGCTCCGGTTTTTTGACCGCGCGACCTTTTAAAGTGCGATAAGGATGATGATCGTTTTGTTGTGGCGGCTTTGCTAGTGTGTTTGAATCCTTTTGAAATGACGGAGTTGTTTCTTTCTCTTGTTGTTCGGTGTATGCTGGCTTCAGTCTGTCTATTGATATCTTTGTTGCTTTTCCTTTGACGTTGTGGGTGAGGAACTTATCGCTTCGCTGTTTTATCTCGAACGGTCCCTCGTAGGGAGGCGTGATCGACTGTTTCACCGAGTCATTTCGTATGAACGCGTGCGTTGTGGTTTGAAGATCCTTGTGAACGAACGGGCGGTGTTCTGCGTGCCATGCTGTCTGATATGGTGTCACTTGGTGCATAGTATATCGTAGGTCTTTTATGAAGTCGCTTTGGGGCCGGTTGTCTTGCTTTGGTGCTAGTAAATCGCCGGGGAGTCTTAAAGATGTTCCGTAGACAAGCTCTGCCGGAGTGGCGTTTATATCCTCTTTCAGCGTCGAGCGAAGGCCTAGCAGGATAAGAGGTAAGCGTTTTACCCACTGCGTTGCGTCATTACAATTTATGGCCGCCTTGAGCGTCCTATGGAGCCGCTCTACGATGCCGTTGGCTTGCGGGTGGTACGATGTCGTCATCGAGTGATTAGTGCCCATACACTTGCAAAGTTCTTCGAAGATTGAGGATGTGAATTGCCTCCCTTGATCCGAGGTGATTCGCATTGGCGAACCAAATCGAGCGATCCAACCGCTGATAATGGCGTTCGCACAGCTTGTAGCCGTCATGTCCTTCATTAGGTATGCTTCTGGCCATCTCGTATATCGATCAACAACTGTAAGGATATACCGGTAATCTTCGCACGGCGGGAATGGGCCAACGATGTCGATGTTGATGTGAGCGAAACGTTCGTCTGGGGTCGGATATCGCTGGAGCTCGGACCTGGTGTGACGCTGTACCTTCGTCTGTTGACACGGGATACAAGTTTTCGTGAAATTGGCACAGTGCTGTCTGATGTTTGGCCACACGAAACGCTCTGTCATAAGTCGAGCCGAGGCGCGGCGGCCTGGGTGCGATAAGTTGTGCGTTGCATCGAAGAATGTTCTTCGCAGGCCTTTTGTTACGAAGGGTCGGACGCGATTATGCGACACGTCGCAGTAAATGGGCTTGTCTATGTGTGGGAAAGAAAATAATGTTAGTTGCATAGAATGAACAGGGTTACCCTTTAGTAGCTCCTGGAGTTCGACATCTGTTTCTTGTGCTTCTGCCAACTTTGAATATAGGTCATTTGTGGAATGTACCGAATCGATTCTTGAAAGGAGATCTGCAGCATGGTTGTTTTCTCCCTTAATGCAGAGTATGTCCGTAGTGAACTCACTGATAAATGACAGGTAATTGGTTTGTCGTGGTGAAGATTTCTCTGGACGTTGTCTGAATGCAAAAATGAGCGGCTTATGATCTGTTTGTATGTAGAATGTGCGCCCTTCCAATAAATCCCGGAAGTGTCTTACGGCCTGGTACATCGCGGTGAGTTCTCTGTCATACGTAGAGTAGCGTTGTTGTGTCGATGAAAATTTCTTCGAGTAGAAGCCTAATGGTTCAGCAATGTTGTCCACTATCTGGTGCAGGGCCGCTCCTGCGGCTGTATTTGATGCGTCTGTGATAAGGGTTAACTCTGCGTCGGGTACAGGGTGTGACAGGCACACTGCGCTCGCTAACAGTTGGCGGCAGTTGTTGAACGCTTCGATGGTTGGTTCTGTCCAGTTCAAGACGGTTTTATCGTTTTTTTTGTTGCCCGGCGTCATGTTCAATAGTGGAATCTGGCTGGCAGCTGCGTGGGGTATGAATTTGCGGTAGAAATTGATTGTCGCGATGAAACCTTTCAGCTCTTTAACCGTGTTCGGCTGTTTGATTCGCTGGATTGCCTCCACTCGAGAAGGAAGAGGTGATATCCCTTGGCTAGAGATGAGGTGCCCAAGAAACTCCAGTTCCGTTTTCCCAAATACACATTTTGCTACGTTTATCGCGAAGTTGTGACTAGCGAGCCTTTTTAATACTTCATAAGTGTGTTGGCGATGCTCATCAGCATTTGACGACGCTATGCAGATGTCGTCCATGTATGGAAAAGCAAATTCCACTCCTCGAAGGACTTCGTGAATTAGCCGTTGGAGTGTTGCGTTGCGTAGGCCGAAGGTCATATGGGTGAACTCGTACAGGCCGAAGGGTGTCGTAATGGCGGTCTTGGGCACATCGTCTGGATTAATCGGAATTTGATGAAATGCTTTTTGCAAATCGATTTTTGAAAATATTGACTTACCTCGAAGTATGGTGGCAAAGTCATGCAGGTACGGTAGCGGGTAGCGATCTGGTACGGTCATTGCGTTAAGATTCCTATAATCTCCACACGGTCTCCATGTTCCATCGGCTTTCGTACCATATGGAGGGGGTTCGACCAATTCGACTTTGATGGTCGACATATCCCAGCCCGCATTAGCAACTCGAATTCTTTTTTTGCTGCCTTCAGCTTGTCCGGTGCCAGGCGACGTGCCCGAGCTCTGCACGGGGGGCCGCTCGTTTCAATGAAGTGAAGTGCCTCTGAGTTGGTTGAAGCTCCAGGCGGTGCGAGACGAGATATCCCTGGGAATCTTTCGATCAAGTCTGAAAATGGAGCCTTTCGGTCGATGAGCTGCGGAGACGTCTGGTTACTGGTAACAGCGTATAGAGTTTTGTAGGAGGCGTTCATTCGCGAATCGACAAGACGTGCTCTTCTTACATCGACCATCAAATAATGATGTTTTAGGAAGTCTGCTCCGATGATTGGTGAGGTTACATCTGCCACGATGAATGTCCATGCGAACGGGCGGCGGAGACCTAGGTTTAGCTCGTTTGTTACCTCACCGAACACCTTTATTGGCGTGCCGTTTACGGCGAATAATTGCATGGTCGTTGTGCGTGGTGTTTTTGGCGATGAAGACGGTGGGATGCAGGAAACTTCGGCGCCTGTGTCGATGAGAAATGGGAGATTGGTGTTCTGATCGCGTACGCAGAGTCGGTTGATGGAGGCACCGCAGTGTTGTTTTGATTTTGTATCCGAGGGCGTTAGATGTAGTCATGACGAGGGTTGCGAAGAATATGTCGTCGCTCCTGAGTACCGAAAACGGCACGGCTGGCGACAGTTGGATGCCTTGTTACCAAATTTGCGGTGAAACCAGCAATCGTCGAATTGCTCGAATGAATGCTCCCGCCTTCGTTGGTCGGACACACGTGGCCTGTCTGTCCGCTGGGAGGTGTTGTTTCGATATCGTGATGGTCGTTGGTTTGTTAAAATTTTCGAAACTTCCTGAACCAGATTGGCCACCTCGAACGAAGTCGAAGAAGTTTCTGCCTGGGCTGGGCGTTCTTGCGGTGTAAGCCTTGCTGCAGCTCGATGTTCTCCATAACTGTATCAGCTATTCGGGTTTTTTCGGACGCCGGACCTTTGACCAATACCGCCACTACCTGGACGGATTGCGGGAGCCTAGCGGCCCATAGGTCCAAGAGCACTTGTTCACTAAGCGAACCTCTAGCTGCTTAAACCATCTCGTAATACAGGCGACTGGGTTTTTTATCCCCCAGTGGCATGTCATTTAACACTCGGTGAAGCCGTTTCTGTTGACTGTCCGCGAAATACTCAGTCAATTTTGTACGAATGTAATCGTACTTATTGGTCAAGGGTGCGTCATCTATTATTGGCCGGAGTTCGGTGATCCGGGCCAGAGGTAACTGTGCGCACACGGTGTCAAATTTACGGGCATCTTTGGTGATACCTGATGCGCGAAAGTAAAATGCCATGAGGAAAAACCAATTGTCGACATCTGACTCCGCGAACGGGGGCAGTTGCACATATTGTGCCGTCTGGTTGCCCATCATCCATTGGAGCATTTACGTCCTGGAATTCATCGTCTGAATTCGGCGTCGGGGTCACCACTTTAGCACCGTCCATACCTTTAAAGAAATTCAACGCAATTGTTTAACTTAACTTTTATTACATTAAGAGTTTAATGTTAACAATATTAGAACTTGATGTTCATTCGAAAGGATGACAATAAAATCATGAATAAAGAGACGGGTTGAATGTTCGCTGAGATGTGTTCGCTGCTGCTGCTATTATACGACTGACTGACTGATGATCTCGTTGACTACTACTCGACGAACCTCTGCTTTGCTGTCGGTTGCTGATTGGTCGATTCCTTGCGGCTTCTATCCTTCGGTAACTTTTAACGAACGAGCTGGGTGCTGATTAGTTGCCCTTGCAGCTTCTATCACTGAACGAAGTGATGTGGTGAGTTTTGTTAGCAGCGTTGCCAGCATCCGCCACATGTCCTTGTCTCCAGAAATATTATAGATAGATAGATAGACAGATAGATTTCTTTATTAGCACAATTTAGGCTTCAGTCAACAAATCTTTCGAACAAATCAAAAATAATTAAAACAATAAACAAAATGTTTATGTACTTAATCAATATTTCAGTCTTACAAATTCTACTTTTTTTTCTTTTAATTTCTATCGCATTCGTTTCACATTTTAAGTGGTTGAAAAATTGTGAAACCCTTATTAAAAAGTGAGTTTTAGGTCTTGATCACAGAGTATAACCAGAGAGTCCACTTCAGCAAGGTAGTGCGTTTTGCCTACAAGCTAAACCAAACCGGATGCCCGCACCGGATGCCCGCACTGGCCTTCACTTCCCACAGATCAAAGTCAGTTGAGTTTGAAAAGTAAAAAATTTTTTTTTGGTTGCAAAAAAAATCGATAATTTTTAATTTTCATACAGCCTAGAATTTAGAAAAATGAATTTAAGTTGCAGGAAATAACTTTTTTTTCCATTTTGACCAGTATTTCACTGAAAAAGACAAAAATTAGTAAAAAATTTCATACCGATGCAGGCGTTTTGTTAAGTTTTTACAGTTCATACTAGTGAGCACAGAGCCTCAAGTTCAGAAATAGGACGCCATATTGAAAAATTTTTTGCGGGTGTTTCGGGTTGAAGGGGTAGAAGTGGATACTCTGTATTATCTACTCTGTGGTCTTGATGATTACTCGGACATGACGATAATTTTCATTATTGATTTTTTGCTCACTTGTACTATTTCCTTCTGAATCTTTGTTCTGTATTTTAATGATGCTTTACTTTCTTTATCTATAAAGCAATAAGTACATTATTTCTTTTTTTATTTCGCAGGAAAAAGTGTGTTATTTTGAAAAAAAAAAAAAAATGTTTGTGGAACGGGAATTGCGATTGTAAAAAAATGGCTACGAATAACACGTGTGATAGTGATAGTTGCAAAACTTCGTTCAAAATAAATGCCTCACCTCCACAAGAGCCATTTGCTCGTGAACAAGTAGCCTATTCAATTCAATGGCCTCCCCCCGTTGTACCATTGACGACAGACAGTCAACTATTGCCTCCCTTTGGGAGTCCAGCAAAAGGTCACGAACAATCAGGCCATACACGAAGCAAAGCCTACCCGCAACATCCACATAGCTCGTCAACATTTTCTCAAAACAAAAATGAGGAATACGAGTTCTCGAAGCCACAAGAATGTCCGGTATTTCGACCAAATGATGATGAATTCAAAAATCCTCTCACCTACATAAGTAAAATTCGACCCATTGCCGAGAAGTATGGTATAGCAAAGATTCTTCCACCAAAGGTGAGCTACCAAACACTTGTTAAATTCAATTCCTTTCGAAATTCAGGTTAATTTCTTTTAGAGTTGGACACCGCCGTTTACTGTTGATGTAGATAAACTTAAATTTACTCCACGTGTACAGCGCTTAAATGAATTGGAGGCCAAGACTCGTGTTAAACTAAATTTCCTTGATCAGATTGCAAAGTTTTGGGAATTGCAAGGTTCTTCTCTCAAGATTCCGATGGTAGAAAGGAAAGCTCTCGATTTGTATTCTTTGCATCGCATTGTACAAGAAGAAGGTGGCCTTGAACAAACAACCAAAGAAAGAAAATGGTCCAAAGTAGCACATCGTATGCAGTATCCTGCGGGAAAAAGTATCGGTGCTATACTCAAGGGTCATTATGAACGCATTCTTCATCCCTTTGACATCTATACTTCAGGAAAAGTTATAGACATCAAATTGGAATCGGAGTGTGACGACAAGGACTATAAACCGCATGGCATTGAGTCACGCCAGCAAATTACTCCTCCTAATGAGACAACAGCTAGACGATCTAAGCGGTTTGCTAATATGAATGCTAGCAAAGAGTCAGCTTGCGGATTAGGAACTATATCAGCTAACATTAAGACGGAATCTGAAGATGACAAAAAAGTGGTGAAAATCTTGGGAGCTCGGGCAGGGCGAGCTCGCTTTGTACGTCCAGCAACTCCTGCTCCACTTATTCACAATGATCCATTAGCGAAATACATATGTCATATTTGTAACCGTGGTGATGTTGAGGAGGCAATGCTGCTGTGTGACGGATGCGATGACAGCTACCATACCTTCTGTCTATTACCACCCCTGCATGATATTCCAAAAGGAGATTGGCGATGTCCACGTTGCGTAGTCGAAGAAGTAAGTAAACCAACCGAAGCGTTTGGCTTTGAGCAGGCTCAACGAGAATACACTTTGCAGCAATTTGGAGAAATGGCAGATAAGTTTAAAACTGACTACTTTCGCCGACCAGTGCACTTGGTTCCAACTGAATTGGTAGAGCGAGAGTTTTGGCGAATTGTTTCTTCAATTGACGAAGATGTAACAGTAGAGTACGGTGCTGATTTGCACACTATGGACCACGGATCAGGGTTCCCGACAAAAAGCTCTTTGTACCTTTTGCCGGGCGATCAGGAATACGCTGAGTCTAGCTGGAACTTAAATAACCTCCCATTGCTGGAGGATTCCATCTTGGGACACATAAACGCTGACATTAGTGGAATGAAAGTTCCATGGATGTACGTTGGAATGTGTTTTGCCACATTCTGTTGGCACAATGAGGATCATTGGAGTTACTCTATAAACTACCTCCATTGGGGAGAGCCTAAAACTTGGTACGGCGTTCCTGGAAGCAAGGCTGAAACTTTTGAAAAAACTATGAAGAGTGCAGCGCCGGAGCTATTTGCTTCGCAGCCGGATCTTTTGCATCAGCTCGTTACTATAATGAATCCAAACATACTAATGAAAAGTGGAGTGCCGGTCTTTCGAACTGACCAGCACGCTGGAGAATTTGTTATAACTTTTCCTCGCGCCTACCATGCAGGCTTTAATCAAGGCTACAACTTCGCCGAGGCCGTTAATTTTGCACCTGCTGACTGGCTTAAAATGGGACGCGACTGTATAAACCATTACTCTACATTGCGCCGCTTTTGTGTTTTTTCCCACGACGAACTTGTTTGCAAAATGGCCCTTGAACCTGACAAACTTAATTTTGCTATTGCAACAGCTTGTTATATAGACATGGTGAAAATGGTTGACTCTGAGAAGAAACTACGAAAAAGTCTCCTGGAATGGGGCGTGACTAAAGCGGAGCGCGAAGCCTTCGAACTTATTCCTGACGATGAAAGACAATGTGAAGTGTGTAAAACTACTTGTTTTTTATCAGCCGTCTCGTGTCAATGTACAAAACACATTGTTTGTCTCAGGCATTATTCAGAGCTTTGCGATTGTAAACCTGAAAGTCATTCATTATTATATCGGTACACTTTGGATGAAATGCCATTAATGCTAAAGAAACTGCAAATCAAAGCACATAGCTTCGAACTTTGGCTCAAAAAGTGTCGTGACGTCATCGATCTTCCAACAACTGGCAGCAAAATAACTCTAGAAGACTTGCAGGAGCTTGTTCACGAAGCAGAGATCAAAAAATTTCCCAGCTCAATGTTGGTAGATCGCCTCAATTCAGCTGTGCTTGAAGCAGAGAAATGTGTGACCGTAATTCAGCAGTTGGATATAAACAAAGTAAGAACACGTACTCGTCATTCTAACGATTCGACAAAGTACAAGCTCACCATGGATGAGTTAGAGCTCTTTGTTGATGAAATCGATAATCTGTGTTGTGTTATAAAGGAGGGTCAGAGCGTTCGAGAGTTGCTTGCATTCGGAAAAAGCTTTGTGTCATCGGCCGAAGCACTACTTTCCAAAAAAATTAGCAAAGTGGACGAGAAATATATTGAGAAGGTTATCGACGAAGGTCAATCGCTTTGCATTGAGTTGCACGAGCTAAAAAATCTTCGAATACGTTTGGAACAGGTCAATTGGTATGCTCGAGCTCGTCGTTTCAGAAATTCTGCTACAAAGCTACAATTGGCAGATATAAATTCTTGCATTAAAGAAGGCCAATGTCTTATTCCTGATGCACTTATTGGGAGGGAGATAGCTTTCTTACAAGGCATAGTTATGTCTTCAGAGAGATGGGAACAAGCAGCAAAGTCCTGCTTCCAGACAAATACTACAAGTGATTTGGCTGAAATCGAACTTGTCTTGGAGGCAGCAGACAAAATCCAAGTAGAACTACCTTCAAGGCCGGCACTTAAGGAGGCGCTAAGAAAAGCCAAGGACTGGCTTGCCACTGTTGAAGTATTGCAAAAAAACGAACATTATCCATATTTTCATACATTGGAGGCGGTTGTCAATCGCGGTCTGAATATTCCATTTAAACTGGATGAACTTGAACGCATGCAGAAACACTTGGACGCAGCTCGAGAATGGAAAGAAAAAACAGCCAAAGCATTCTTAAGGAAAAACTCGCGTTTCACTTTGCTCGAAGTATTATCGCCACGTACAAATGCCCTAATGATGGGGAGCGCTAGCGTCAGTCCTTTCAAGCGTACCGCTCTTGAAGAACAGTTCACGGAGGCACTTAGTCCTGCCCAAATGGTAGATGCATTTAAAAAAGCAGAAGAAAAAGAGATTCGAGATATGCGTGAGCTGAGACGCAATAATTCAAATTTGAGCAAAGCCAATGACAAGTTTTGCTTTTGCAAAGATACTTACTCAGGTCAAATGTACTTTTGCCACTTGTGCGCGCATTATGTGCACAAACAATGTGTGCCAAAGGTGCACTGGAAAGACGGACTAATTGTCAGCCAAAATGGAGTACCAGTAATGACATGCAAATACTTATGCCCGTCGTGCATGAGATCTCGTCGACCTCGTTTAGAAACTATCTTATCGCTGTTGGTTTCACTACAGCGTCTGCCGATAAGATTACCAGAAGGTGAAGCATTGCAGTGTCTGACCGAACGTGCTATGAACTGGCAAGACCGGGCACGTCAGGCATTTGCTATTGAAGACGTTGCCACAGTTTTGGCGTACATAAGCAATATTCGAAAGAAAAAAGTAGTCTGTTCAAAAAATGATGGGACGAGACCTATTGAGCCGAATTCGTCGTGCATGATAGTTGATAACGAAGATGCCACGGATGGAGAACTTACAGAATCAGAACTAGCAAACGATGACAGCTGTGGTGAGGAATATACGAACATCATTTTCCCTCGTAGCGAAGGCGAAGAGGAGCCCCAGGAAACTAATTTGAACAAACAACCAATAATAATTGACTCGCTGCTGCCGGAAAACAAACTAGAAACAAACGATAAAAACCCCGAAAGGTAAAAAACTGATTTTTTTGTGGAGTTAATATAATATTCTGATTAAAGCAGAGAGGTCGATCATGCCTATTCCGTTCCTTCACTGAAGTCTCTGAGGGATGTTGCCCCTAAGTTGAATACACCAATGCCTTTTTCCATTAAAATAAAGAGTTCCACACTGGAAATATTTGAAGGGCTTATGTTGGAAGGAGACTTGTTGGAGGTATCACTTGATGAGACAAACCACATATGGAACCTACTTAACTTGGCTAAATCGCAAAACCCAGATTTAACACCAGTGAAGCCGATTCACATTAGTGTGAGTACAGAGTATCTGTATCGTAACAGATATGTCACGTTGATAGTGTGATACCAAAATAGTGTTATTTATATTTGCTAATATTATTTATTTGTAGCCACGGAAACGAGATCCAAGAGACTCTTTGCAATTAGAACCAATCCCGGGAAAAACATTTAAGAAACGTGAACTAGTCGATGGAGCTCAAAATCAACAAATCAAACGGTTGTCGAAAGGTAAGGAACTCTATGACATGAGATTGAACGCATTTCTAATTATTACCTTTTTACCACTCCCAAGGTCATGATGGGCATCGTAGGACAATTACTAAACGTGACAAAAAAATCAAAGACGCAGCGGCAACCGGTGAAACGGAAACATTAACCGATTTTCCATACGGAAATGTGCGCAAACGCAAACGTGGTGGCAAAGCATCAGCTAGACACGGTGTGTCTGTCATAAACCCCACATCTGATGACGACGAAGAATGTCGTGCTCAAAATTGTCACAAACCATCAGGTGAGAAAAACGTTCCCAAAAATTCCTACAATCTTATTTCAGTCTATGAGAGAAAAACATGAGAAAGAGAAGAAGAGGGAAAGAGAAGAAGAGGGAAAGAGAAGAAGAGGGAAAGAGAAGAAGAGGGACAGAGAAGAAGAGGGAAAGAGAAGAAGAGGGAAAGAGAAGAATAGGGAAAGAGAAGAAGAGGGAAAGAGAAGAAGAGGGAAAGAAAATAAGAGGAAAAGGGAAGAATAGGGAAAGAGAAGAAGAGGGAAAGAGAAGAAGAGGGAAAGAAAAGAAGAGAATGAGAGAATGAGAGAATGAGAGAATGAGAGAATGAGAGAATGAGAGAATGAGAGAATGAGAGAATGAGAGAATGAGAGAATGAGAGAATGAGAGAATGAGAGAATGAGAGAATGAGAGAGAGATAGAGAGAGATATAGATAGAGAGAGAGAAAGAGAGAGAGAGAGAGAGAGAGAAAGAGATTGATAGATAAAGAGAGAGAGAGAGAAAGAGAGAGAGAGAGAGAAAGAGATTGAGAGAGAGAGAAAGAGATTGAGAGAGAGAGAAAGAGATTGATAGATAAAGAGAGAGAGAGAGAAACAGAGAGAGAGTAAGAAAAAGAGGGAGAGAGCCAAGTGACTGTAGGAACTGGTGTTGCTATCTGTGTGCGTTTGTAGTTGTTGCGTACTCTACTTTTCAGTTATTTGTACTTTACTCGCTAGTTCAACTTCAAAAAAATGTATATTTGTACTTTGTTTCTAGTTAGTTTTGTACTAGGGTGATGATTTGATTTGAATTACTATACAAATCCATATTACGAATCAAACAGTCGACAAATTATTGCTCTATTATTAAACCATTGAGAATTGGGTGTATTTGATGTTTAGTGATTGCTTTTTTGAAGATCTTTATTGATCTTTCTAATTTAAATTTAATTAGACAGTTAAAGACTTCGATTTTCTTAAGTTCTGCTTCCTAAAATATAAGGGTAGACGAAATATTTATTTTGTCTTTGAAAACATCTTATGAAACTAGTATAATGTTACTTAGTTGTTTTATAGGGCAGCAAAGAAATTAAAGTAATGCACGAAATCTCTTTGTACGAGTTTTGTTAAAAAGAATAGCTTAAATAAATTTTTCTTCTCCTTAACAGGTCGTGAGGTTGACTGGGTACAATGTGACGGAGGCTGCAATGAATGGTTCCACATGTTTTGCGTTGGTCTTGACCGCAAGCAAATCAAACCGGATGACGATTACATTTGCAAGCGGTGCATGAAGTCCAATTCAGAGAACAGTGCGATCGCAAGAGTTGTTGCACAACAACAGCAAGAAACACCTCCATCAATAATAGAAGCTGTTATATCGGGCGAAATGGATAAACCTGAGATCAGCAACGCCCCGGCATCGAATATAGTTGCGGCGGTACCTATTGTTTCCACATCCATCGTCTACTCGGTAGCTAAACCAACCAGTACAAAGGTTCACAAGGACAATGTGAGCTAAATATTTATTTTTAAATTCTAAGGCTGAGTTTAAGTTATCATTGCTATCATCCCACTCTCAACAATCCAAAAAGAAGCTGTGGCTAAAATAATTGATTTATTAGACTTCTGTTTATGAAAGGCTCTGAATCTGCTCTGAGAAAATCGGCTAATCAGCGCAACAACGGTTTTCGCAACTAACCTACTGCAAATAGAGTCAATAACGACAACGTAGGCAGGGCGTTTTTGACCTCTATGGCCCCGATTGCGGTTGTCGATTGACTAATCGATACTCGACTTTTGTCGATTTCGATCGACATCTTTCGTTCATAATTTTCTGGTCGACTGTTGCGTTAGGAAATTATTTTATGGGAAAATGTAAGTATTTTATTGAACAAATACTCATATTTTGATATAATACGAGTATTATATCAAAATATGAATTTGTTCAATAAAATACTTACATTTTCCCACAAAATGATTTCCTAACGCAACAGTCGACCAGAAAATTATGAACGAAAGATGTCGATCGAAATCGACAAAAGTCGAGTATCGATTAGTCAATCGACAACCGCAATCGGGGCCTATGCTAAAACTTTGGAAAATATAAGGGAGAGGGCAGGGAAATTACATCCCGCTTAGACTACAGTCGCCATAAAAAGCTTGCATTGAACAAACATTTATTAAGAAAGACTGGCTATACCTGGAAAGTATTATTATATAAAAACACAAAACAAATACCTAAAACAGATAAATAATGCTATAGGAACGTCTAAGAAACAACATCTTTTAGCCTGCGTCTGCATCTGCTCTTTCACGACAGCGGTGAAATGGTAATAATAAATAATTTCTTTTCTTATTTTTATTCCATTTTGGTTTCAGTCAACTTTAGGCTTATTGTTTGACAAATTTTAACATAAATTTTGAATAGTAGGTTGTGGTGTGAACTCGTTGGATGGATACAGAACTATGAGTGAACTCTTACATTATTCAGTTAAATCTTCTTCTTCCTTTTCAACTTTGCGAGCATCGTGATCTCGAAGGAATCACAGAGCTCTCCCTTTCGTGATCTGTCCGTGGGGTACGCCGCGGTGACATAAGAAAGCGTAGGCAAGCCTCCCGGTTTTGGATTGTTCCATATCTGAGACTTACCAAATACAGATGTCGTTGCATTTTTGTTTAAAATTAATGTCGCTTTCCATTGGTTTCACTAGGGGATGCCCTCATTTTAAAAACCAATGGAACTTGCTCAGTTTAACGTGCTGTCTTTGTGTGAGTGAAAAACCTTTGACACATAAAGTGTATTCCCTGAGGAAAATTTTCTTTTTGACATTTGAGTAACATGTCTTAGTACTTCTTGAGTGGAGTCAACAAGCGATTTTTTTTGCACCAGTGGAACGGATTGAGGATGATTTCGGACGCTCCAGGACGATTTGAGTAGAACTGTGTGCGCATTTTCTAACTGAATATCATTTTTGCTAAAAACGTGCAAACACCACATATAACATTTTATCGAAATCGTTAGAGCAGTTTTCGTGATTTAGAAAATACTTAGCCCGTTGTATGAAGGGTGGGGTGAATGGAAGTACCTGTTTAGGTTGGTAACCAAATCAAATCTATTGAAATTGCTACTCTCTTATATATTTGATTACAATTAAGGAAAAGTGGGTGTGTGCAATTGACAAGCGGCTGAAGTAATATATCTGAAAAGCAGCCTACGAGAGGTTGAGATGGATATCGCATGAAGTAATATGTTATGTTTTCTATCTCATTCTTTCGCAGACCTAATCCTATACATTTATGCATTTCTTTCCTTATCATGACGAATTTTCGTTTTATCGAAATTCAATTTGCAATGATTTTATGGAAGTTTCACAAAGAATGCTTAGTTTGAAGATTTAAAAGACGCATTTGTATCTGCTTCGCTAGAAAATGGCAACTCCTGCGACAGTAATAGTGCCTTACTGGTGGTTTGCACTTGAAAGTCAATTCCTATGACGAATATAAGTGAGAGCCTATGTCTAGCTCTAAAATTCAAATAAATAGGATTCCGTAATAGAGCATGTGCTGTACGTGAATATGTCTCGTAAAGCGTTACATTTTCTTTATAGAGTAACCGCCCCAGTTGTAGAAGTATTTGCATCTTCATTGGTTCGCTCAGCCGTAATCATTCCTTTACGTTTCCGGCACTGCTTGATACGTACACATGGTGTTTTTTTTTACTTGACTTTATGTATTTTTCGTGTTATTTTAACACCTTAATTGACTTTTACTATTCGACATTAATGTTTTATAAACAATCTATAGATTCTGACTAGAGCTGGCTATTTAGGCCCTAACAAATGTTGTAGCTCCTCCGAGTCAAAAGTTATCTAGATATACATATAATGAAAACTTAACAGTGTGTTTGTTTGTGCACGCTAATCTCAGAAACGGCTTATCCTATCTAATTGGGGTTCAGTAATATATTGTGGTAAGCTTCACTTAACATTTAGTTTTTATTTCATGTCAATCGGTTGATAAATAAAAAAGTTATGCCAATTCTTGCGGACGAAAGGCCCCAGCCCATAGAACGCGTTGCGCGCGTGCGGCACCGCTTCCAACTGACAGCTCGATTAAATACACACGTTCTTATGAGAGGTGACCCATAAGCACCGCGAGTAACGCGCCTTTGCCGCGGCTCTCACGCGGTGACAGAAGAGAGACATGCGCAGTCACAACCAATTTGAAGTTTTCTCTTATATGGAAAAAGTGACAATGGGCGCGTTCAAGAACCTATCGGATAGCCTATCTCGGATAGCCGTATCTTAGATACCTTTTTGAACGATCGACAACAGACAACAGCTGTGAAATATTAAAATTCGACTTTTGAAAACAGAAAAACATTCAAAATATCATTGCTAGACGATTATAACTTATTTTTTTCGATTTCCCACACGTAAACAACAGCAACAAGCTATCCGGATACGATTCTTGAACGCCCCCATTTTGACTAAATTTATCTGTCAAAACACCGCAACGGATTCTATGGGTCACCCCCATCAGTTGCGCGCGGCAAAACCCACCGCATCAGTTGCCGCGCCGCTTCTAACGCACGCAACGCGTTCTATGGGTATACAAATGCATGTTTGCATGACAAACCAAATTCATGATGAATAATATCAAACACAATCATTTTATTTATTGTTTAAGCATTATTTCAAGTTGAAAAAATCTCTCTTGGTTATTATAATTATGTACTTAATTCGTTGTAAATTTCACAATCACTTTCTCCGTTAATCGTCTTGCTTGCTAGCTTCATCACATCAGGGTCGAAATCTATCTCCGTACTAAATACAATTGAAAATGATAATCATGAGAAATAAGCAATGGTTATTTAATGTTTTATTATTTCTTATGAGATAAAAATCAAAAACAACTATTTCTTAAAAAAAAAAAAACGAAGAAACGGGTGCATCGAGGGGCTGAAAAAACTGTCTTAAAACAGGGAATAATTAGAATCAACTAAGCCACCTACAACCACTCGCTATGGTGTTTTTGAAGGCTAATACTTTGTTCTATTTATTTTTTAATTCATATTGTTTAAGTTAATAGTTTTGACTAACCAAAATGTTAAAGTCTTGAAAAGAATCAATTGTTGTTTATAAGTAATATTTTTACAACAACCCAAGAAAAAGTACCACTCATTTTATTTTAGTTTCTCAAAAACTGAGAAAGATTTTCACATTCGTTTTTCAGTCTGACTAGTTAATCATAAGTGAGAATATCGCTAGCTCAAACCTTTAGTTGCATGAATCTTTTGTAAAAATGGGTAATTGCAATATGGGCTAAGTTCCCCAGTGCTATGTATTCCGGACGATACAAATTTATTTGTACTGCTTGCTGTGACTCAAGTAAAATAAATAAATATCGCTAGCTCCTGGAATAATGTTGTATTGTTTAGTACTGACATTGGATTTTGCTGTTCAGTATACAGTTAAAAGTTGGTTTGAGGATAGCAAATATGAAATAAGTTTGTTATTTTTTTTTCTGTCTCAAGGACACAAAAATGTACAAGCAATATAAACTAGAATATAGCGATTGTAGTATGCTTACGAGCATGTCTGTCTATAACGTGGGAGTTAAAATTTCGTACTTCGAATTGTTTTTCTACGGGAATTGTCCTCAGACAGGAATTGGCAAGTTCTTAAAAGAAATTACACTGTTATGAAGAAAGGCTTTCTATGAGATTTTTAAAATCGATCACAATACTATTTATAGCATATTGGATCCACTTGCGCCTGGATTTGTAAGTTCTGTGATGAAGCAATTTTTTCCTACTCGATCAGTTGTGAGAGTCTTCGAAGTTCTCAATATACATAAATCCACTGGTCCACATGGTCTACTCGCCTTCATTTTGAAGATGTGTTCTGCTAGGATGGCAAAGCAACTATGTAAGCTTTTTTTTTATTCTTCTGGGCTCTTCCCGCCATTGAAAATTGCATTTGTCCTGCCTGTAAAAAAAAGTTAAATCTGCCTCCCTTTTCAACTTACGTATAAATGCACTAACGTCCGTTCTTCAACAAAAATGACCTTGTAGGTCATCAAAATGCTGATAAAACGTATACTTATTCAATAAAACACAAAACAACGTCATTCACAGGTTACGTTATTGGCCTGAAATAAAGGATGTTGAGTTGAATCTCATAACCAATTTTTGTTAACGTTTTTACCTCTTTAAATAGTTCCCAGGCATTTCCTCTCCAAATAGGAAGCTTACTCACTTGTGTTAAACTTTTGAATTTTCCATGGAGTATTCTATAAAATTTGATGAATATGTCATATATACTTGTGTATTTTTTCATATCTATCGATCACCTTTGGTTTATAATTTGATAAGCTCTCTTCAGGCCAACTTGAGGTAAATACTGGAGTTTCTTCATTGAGGCAGAGTTCAGCATTTCCAACATAGCTATCTGGGGTTTTATTAATTTTTTACCCAAATCTGAAGGTTTTTTTTTATCATTTTAGAAGTCGTAGGCTTTTCTTCATTTTCTTTTGTGGGTTCTTCTTTGCGAGAAGCTAGAAGAATACTTCGACGACGTCTGTCATTAATAGTTTTTATCGATGAAACTCGAGCACTGCGACGTCTTGGAACATTGACTGAATCATCATGACGCCGTTTGTCAATTTGATGAAATTCTTGGTTCTGTTTTTCAATACCAAGAGATGTCAATTCTTGCCGTAGAATAGTTCGAATATTTGATTCATTTAGAACTGACGGATGAAATTTAATTGGTTTTTGTAAATTTTGGCAGTCTTTCAAAAACTCCAAAAATTGTGGCATACATGATTTAAATGCATTTTCAACATTGGCCATGAACTTTCTTACAATCGGACTGTTTGTACTGGGGAAAAAAAAGAAAACGTGTAATAATTGTTTCATTGTTACTTTTGCTGCAAAAACAAACCTAGGTACTTCAATTGGTTGAGCATCAATCCCAGTGGAAGATAAAATATTGCGACTTAAGAAAGATCCCCAACAGTCAGATCCCATTCTATTAGAAAAAAGTATTCACTCATTTTGCTAAAATGCTTAGAAATGGCATCGTTTACTTCCTTTTTTTTTTTTAGGAGTCAGTCCAATATTGTTTTGATTAAAATTTGGAATTTCAGTTTTCCGTTTTTTGCTGTGCGTCGGATTACTAGTTTTCATATTGGCAGGGGAGATAGGTCTTTTCTGGACTTTAGTAGTTGCAATCAAATTTTTCGCTCTAAGAGGATTGCTTTCGAATGGTGTTTTTGTTTTCTGAAATTTTTCAAACTGTAACAGTTAACTGCGAAATGTGCAATTTTTTTATTTCACCTTAAGTTCCATCAACATTGCATTTATTTGTGGATTAAGCTTCAAATTCTTTGCATTTTGCGCAAACCTTAGTGTGAATAAGGTTTCACTTATATCTTCCTTGTGTGGGCTGATACAAGCCAGAAGCGTCAAATAGGAGTTTGGGTTCAGTGATTCTATGTGAAGACAACACAATTAGTTTAGCTTGGAATGGTAACAAACGATAAACATTGAGATTCACCATGCAGAACAGAACTTAGAACACTGTCGCGATATGGTATTACTTTATGCCCATGTGTTAAGGCTTGCAACACTTTTCCAATTGAAAGTAGACCGTGATTGATGTTAACACCTTCGCACAATGCTACACCCTGATGGCCGGTTCGACGAACTCCCTCCGATCCTGCCAAATCAACCAAATTCAAACAGGATTGAATAATCTGGTTATTTAATTCCTTCTTTGCGTAGATTGTAAAGATTGCGTGTGATCGAGAGCTTTGGTTGTTCATTTTCGTGGGGCGGACGTGACGGGTTTTTGTGCCTTGTTTGAGAAGATTGTAACCGTCTTGGACTGTTACAATATCTTTCTTCGTTCCACCGGTGAATTTATATCCTTATTTTTGAAAAAAAAAAAAAAAACAATCAAAAATACGTTAAGTTTTAATTTAGTTTCAGTTATAGTAAATAAAATATAAAAAGAAGACTTTGCATTAAATATTTTTTTTGATAAATGGTAAGGGGAAGAGATAGAACCCGGCCCTTCTTCAAAACAATTTTTTTTTTGCCCCTCACTGAATGTTCAAACGTTCTGTTGTATTTATTCAAATTAGCACAGACTATTGTCACTACTGATTTACTGACTACATAACTTTTGCTAAAAGGAGAATATCAACTTTGATTGTTACTACTTTTTCTTTCCCAACATGAGAATGATTTTGAAGCCCTTTTGCTTAATGAACTTAGTTGAAGAAAAAGATGAGAAGATAATATTTAGAGTAGAAAATACCATATAACTTTTAAAACTCATTCGGTTTAACTGTTAAGTTTTCAATCAATTAATAAAATCAATATATTTCAATATGATGCTACTTAATAGGCGCTAAGCTCCATAAGAGATAACGCTGTCAAACCGGATCGACTCCATGCTACAATGCACGTGGCAGAAAATTATTAGAAATGTGTAGCTACTTTGGATTGCGAATACAAATTGGAACTAAAATTCTGGACAAAAATGGGGAATTCTCTTTTGTGGGGCAACAAGGATAATCAGTAATTGACTATAGTCTGGTTGGTGGAGAATGGATCGCGTACGTTACTGAACTTGAAATTGGACACTTGCCGTACTCTATTTGAATGTTTCAAAATGCCAAGATATGTCCCGTTTCCGTAAAACTCTACCTGTTCAGTGAAAATACCAGATTAATAATTCTGACCTGAATAATACAATATACATACATATCATGTGTTACTCAAAAAAAAGATTTGGGGGTAATCTTAGATGCTAAGCTTTCATTTTTACCTCATATTGATTATGTAATTAATAAATCTAACCAAACGCTTGGGTTTATTATTAGAAATGCAAAGGAATACACCGATCTATACTCACTCAAATCTCTATTTAACTCTTTGGTTCGATCTGGACTGGAGTATTACTGTACGGTTTGGAACTCTTGCTACAAAAACTGGAGTGTGAGAATCGAAAAGATCCAAAGAAAATTTACCAGATATACCTTCTATAAGCTGAATTGGAGAATCGATGATATAAAACCAGGTGTTTGTTATTTGGCATGCAAAGTTTAAAAAATCGACGTACTTATGAAAAATCTTGGAGAATGAAAGCTTTTTAAATGACCGACAGTACGACTTTCGTAGCAAAAGATCCACTCCACTAGTGATTTTATGGCATATCTCAGTGAAAATGGAACCAATCTTTTGACCGAGAAAGTCAAATTATTGCACTTCAAATATTTAAGGGGTTGCATATTACCATCAAGTTGTCTCATCAAAAACGCATGCTTTTCGTATCGAGGTGTCTCTTTTCCTTTAGCCTATAAACTGCTTTTTTTAAATCGTTAAATACAAGTTGTGTTGAATGGTTTTAAATTTGATGGTCACTTTTTAAATGCTGGTGTTCTTTAGGGCTCTGTTTTACCTCTGAATCTCTTCCGTATTTTCATAAACGATCTCTTGTCTGAAACTTCTAATCTTCTTAAAGTCAATATCTCATATTAGTTTCAAAATTTACGTTCATTTTCTTCCGATGTTGAACGGGAACTGTTATGTATGATTAGCTTGTTGAATTCTGACCTTGACAGCATTGTTACATGGGAAAATAAAAACCAAGTATAGTTCAATGGTTCAAAAACTCAATACTGTCGTTTGTCGATTAAGCTTAACATGGCCCCACTGCCATTGTCTGTTGGTATCTGTGTCAATAAAACCAAAAAGCTGTCAGTACTTGGTATGTGTGTAAACAAAGACTTCCGTTGGAATGACCGCATATCTGAAGGCGCTAAAAGAGCAGCAAGTTTTCACACCCGTTCTTATCTGGCTACAATTTATAAATTGTGTTAAGATACATTGGTATCAGGCGTCAGTTTGTATGAATTGAGCTAATCACAACAACATAACATACCAAACAAACAGTTAATGGCTAAAATTAAATCAAAAAATAAAAAAAGGAGACACCGATGCACGTTGCTTTTGAACTTTTGTGAATCGTAATGCAGGGGAAAAAGGGCCAGGTAGAGCATTCTACTTTCGTGTGGTACGACTGAAATAAGAATCTCTATACTTGACTGTACGTCCGAAGTTGGGCTCAAGGTAAAAATGATGAGCATTTCTAGCAATTTATAAAGCCTACATTCGTCCAAAACTAGAGTAACACTGCCATGTTTGGCAGTTTTTCTCAAATATACTTGCGCCTACTTGAAAAGGGTTCAAAACAGAGCTTTGAAACTGGTAGGAAATAGTTTAACTGTAGTATCGATTGATAATCTTGAAAATTTTCTAAATGCGACCATTTTCAATCTAAAATAGTCAGTTGCATTCCTTCTCTAAAACGATTTTGATGCAACACCTGGCTCAATCTCCTTTATCGGTGTCTCTCCCTTAATACTTCGAAAAATAATTATTCCATCTACCTACGTGTTACTGCAAAGTTTTTTTTAGTGGCAATAAAGAATTAAAAAGAATCGGATTTGAATTCTTCGACCAAAAATTTCCGAGTTTTGTTCAAGTCTCCCATTTACTCCTACGTCTTTAAGAATCAGGGAGAAGGAATTAAGGGCATTCGAACACTTTGTAGAATCGAGTTGCATTGTAGCCCCACAAGTCATCCTAAATTTGTTGCACTTAAATTTTTGTTCCAATTTAATTAAAATTTTGTACATCTTTTGACAAAGCAAGCAAGTACCTACACTTGCTTCTATTGTTTTCGGCTGTCCAAAACTTGATGCGTTGTCCACTTCGCACTTGGCCATATGTATATCTTTTCTCATTCTGCTTGACTTGAAAGCATAGAGCAACAAAAACATTTAATTTTATTTATAGGCAATCACGGATTTTTTTTATCCTCTTTAAAAACGTTAGGGAAAAAGAGTAATTTTTTTAGATTCTTTTCTCTTGTTCGCAATACGAAAAAAATAGTAGTTCAGCAGGCTTCTTGTCGAAAATCTGCTACTTCGTATTTTTTTTGGGTGCTGTTTGATTATGATAATTTTGGAAAATATATGTCAATCCGCACATGAAATATCTACGTTTATTACTGATCTCATAACTAAACAACAAGTCTATTTTTGAAAAAAAAGAATAAAAATCTTCTTTTTATTAAGAGCGAAAAAAATGAATATAATTATTGATAACTTAATAAAGCAAAAATACACTAAAACAAAAAACTGTACAAAAATATCTGCTTGATTTTGTTTTGATTTAAAGATAAGTACATAAGAAATGTTTTATTGATAAGATTGTAAATTAGTTTGATAGAATTTAAGGCGACCGATTTATAATAAGTTTCACATAGTAGGTATTTCAAAATAATTATGTATGCATACAAAAGAACCGTATATCATTAAAGTAAATATATTCCCATGTATATATTGAAGTATTTATACAAATATGTAAATTGGCGAATATATAAATATATTAAATTTTCAACATGAAAAATGTATTATTCACAATGATTATTCCCAATAATAAAACTTATTACATTCAGAGCCCTCATTCCGTATTCCACTTGGAACTTTAACTAATTTTAACTCAAAACTACCCCAAATCTAAATGGAAACTACGCGGTAAACCATACACAACTGCATCCGTCGACAAAGCTTATTTACAAACACCACTTTATTTTCGGATTAGTTTGAAATAAAAAACAAAGTGGTCTTTGTAATTTCACTAACACAACTTTTCATTTAGCAGGATACGAGAATCACAGAAAGATCTCGTGTTACATAAGCAAGAGGTGCGAGGCCCGGTGCGACGCGCGGCCGACGCAGGCCGGCGCGGCGAGGCGCAGCACTTTCCACAAAAATTTTCTACATATGTGCATGCACCTGCAAACCTGCATATGTCTTGAAATGAAAAACAAAAACTTTCAGGTGATTGTGGGTATCATTTTAATGAATTCTTTAGTTAGTTGATAAACTTTCATAGCTATATAAAATTTTTCAAAATTTAGATAAACAGTATCTCCAATATACTTAAAAAAAAACAATGCGAAGTCAAAACAGTTAATTCAATTTTGTTTCAAATTTTTAGTCAAACGGTCTATCTATCTTAATCTCCAAACCGTCCAAAGATTTGATGAAATCAATAGTCTTGGTAGCATCTTACTCAAGGAGCACTTCCAGAAACTTGAAAATGATATTTGACAACCATATAAGGGCTGTTACTCTCAAATCGAGAACTACTCCTTTCAATGAAATATATTTTTAGGTTATTTCCTAGTATTAGTACTGATGTTCACGTAAATGAATTTACATTTTCATATTTTGTGGTTTGTTTAATCCAGAAAATTACTGAATTTTAACTTTTTAACTCGTTTCCTCATAATTTATAACTATTTTTTCAACTTAACGCTCGCTGGGACAAAAAATTTAAAAATAAGAAAGTTAATGTTTTTTCCATGTGTGCGTGAATTCAGAATAGATCTCCCAACCAAATGGGAATAGATTTTTGGCGTTAAGAGTAACATGGAAAATAGGAAAGGAGTAAATCTTTTCACAAAAGCGTTAGTGAAAAACGTTATAATATTCCAGTGAGTGTGGCGTAAGTGATTGGCACCTGTAATATTTTGGTGACATTCTTTTACATCTGTCTCTGCCTCTACTTAACAAAAACAAACCGCTAACTTCAAAAAAAAAAAAAAAAAATGGGTACTCTCAGCAACGCACACAAAAGAAGAGCATACTGTGTCCGCCGAAAGGTGAATGGCTGAAATTATGGGGACAAACCATCACCAGCCAAGAAACTCAGTCGAAGATCCATAACCTAACAAGTAAGTACAAGTAAGTTTTATTTGTGTTTTAATACTTTTACAGTCCGATTCTGTCTAAAATCAGTAATGCCTAAAAAGACAACTTTCCACTAAAGCCACAACTTTACACTCAAATTATGATGTGGTTCTTAGCTGGCCACAAGGTTGTGACTTGTGGCAGAATCGCTGTTAGTTAACAGAGCCGGGGTCTAGCACACACACACAACCATGCCTTGTGAGGGAATGGAAGAGACGTAGAATGTTCTGTGTGTTCCGAACGGCTAATTGAGAAAACGCTTTCATTGCAATGAATTCACTGTCGGAGGACTTGCCAATTCCTCGCGTAAGTTGATACCCGTGGAAAAACACTTTTTTTGGTCTCTGCTAAGATTCGAACCACGAACCTTCCGTGTAGGAAATTTATTAGTTTGGCCTATTTCAAGCTTAAAACATTCAGATCAACTATAAACTACAATTTTAATGTAACACGTAGACATGCTAACCATTACGCCACGGGCACCACCATACATACATTACAACGGGACAACTATCGAAAACCTATCAGAATTGGTAGAAAACAGCATTCCCGTACATGTAAAATTGAAAAATAGAACCATTCGTTGAACTTTACCCTGAGTTGACCAAGGTTCAATTGACAACCCTATGAGTTGTCAAAAAAACCTAGGTTTTCCAGTCCTCAAAAAACGATAAACCACAAAATAACAACACAGTTGAATAAAAATATATGCCATTTGACCCTCGACTTGCCTCAGCAAAAACCTAGAGCAAGTTGAGGGCAAACACAGGTAAACCCCGGGGCTCAAAAAACACTCAGTTTGGCATTCAGGGCGAGTTAAGGTTTTTCAAAAAACGCTTTGTGACGACCACAAGGCGACCCCAATATTTCAACGAACGAATTTTATGTAAGATTCAATTATATTTGTAATTTATTGAAATTACTTTTCATTATATGTATGAATTACAAGCTGTGCCCGCGACTTCGTCCGCGTGGATTAGTGACTTTCGGCAGCATTTTTAACTTTTTAGGCTAATTATTTTGCAAATAAGACCCATTCATGCTGTTGCAGAACGCTACCAAAGAGAACGCGACCTGTTGCAGAACGCTACCAAAGAGAACGCGACCAGTGAACAACCCTAAATGTAAACGCAGTCTTATTTCTTTCTTTGCCTCATCTGACGTTTAATTACTTCTTTATCGTCTATTCGCCTCGTGTGCGCATTTTCATTTTCATATGCCATTTGTCAGCCGATGAGGAAAGGAGGAAATAAGACTGCGGTGAGTAATATAAAATATATATGTAAAAACAATGTAAATTCTGTTTCTTTTAGAAATAAACTCTCGCACAGTTAAATTCGTATCCACCCTTTTCTTCGATACATCGGCGACAAATCTTTATTTCGCATTGCTATTGCGAATATTCTTGCCAGAAACAGCCGCCATTTCCATTTTGGAATTTTCTATTGTATATGCTGCCGCCCGCAGCCAGTTAGTATTGCGAATATTTTTGCAATATACTGCAGAAACAGCCTCCATTTCCATTTGGAATTTTCTACTGTATATGCTGCCGCCCGCAGCCAGTTAGTTTGCGAATGCAACGCACGCCGCCGCCAGCACCAAGAAGAAGTCCCCGGTTCCTAGAAGTAGACGCCGCCGCCACAATCCACATGGACGAGGAAGAGTCCTCATCCGAAAAGCAATCTAGTGCCTCCGCGCAAACGTCAGCTGCGATTCCCAAGACGATTGCTTCCATAAGCTCCGCCTGTAGCACCGCAGCAAAACGTCCTTTGTCCATGAGTGTTGCCACTGCCGATGCAGCACAAACAGAGGACATTTTGCTAGCAATGCGGAATCAAATCGCCGCTCTGGAAAGCCAGCTGAAATCCACGCAAGCATGCTTGGAGAAAAGCAATTTGCAATACGACTCGCTCAAAATGGTGGTGCAAAGCCAGGTATCACATCGTCAGTTAGTGGTATTTCTACAATGAAAAACTTACCGTTCGACATTCAGCCAATGTCATGTATGTCTCAACCACAACCAAGTCCATATGGTAGCATATATACTCAAGCAGCAACGAGTATGCCATACGTATATGCCACCATGCCGCCGGCAAGTCACGTCTATCCAAATGTCGCCATAGATGACATGAGCTTCACTCGCATGACAAATGTCGCGTACGCACAGCCGCCGTCTTCGACGTACGCACATCCGCCGTCTTCGATGTACAGTGTCGCTCCCCAGATTTTTGCCACGAACTCTGCCTACTCCCCACGTGCCATGGGTCTCAGAAAGGTTCAAGATCTTCCGGCGTTCGGTGGACAGCCCGAAGACTGGCCAATGTTTTTCACAGCATTTGTACAGTCAACAGCCGCCTATAACTATACAAATCTGGAAAACAATCAGCGCTTGCAAAAAGCCCTTACAGGTGAAGCAAGAGAGACTGTTAAATCTCTCTTAATTCATCCTGATAATGTGAACGCCATCATGGAACAGCTTCGTTTTCGGTTCGGGCGTCCAGAACAACTAATACGCAGCCAATTGAATCTGGTAAGGGAGATAACACCAATTAGTGAGCAAGCAATGAGTCGTTTAATTCCATTTGCGACTAAAGTCAAGAACTTAGCAGTGTTCCTCCAAACAGCGAACGCTCAACAGCATATGTCGAACCCAACATTATTGGATGAGCTTGTCTCCAAGCTTCCAATGTCCAAGAAACTAGACTGGGCCAGGTGCGCAGCGCAAGTGCAGCCATACCCAACGATAGTAAACTTCAGCGACTGGTTTAGTGAAGTGGCCAATTTAGTTTGCAGTGTCACCATGCAAGATAGTGACAACAGGGAACCGAAGAGACGCATGCCAATTCTGCACGCTACTGAAAAGCAACGTCCATATATGCAGAAGTGTTCTACCTGCCAAGGTCAACACAAGACCAGTGAGTGTAAGCAATTTCTTAAGTTAACAATACCTGAAAGGTGGTCGAAGGTTAAACAGTTGCGCTTGTGTTTCACATGTCTGAAACCTGGGCATGCAACTCGTGACTGTCGTAGCAAGGGCCTTTGTGCCATAAATGGGTGCCAGAGGCGACATCATGAGCTACTACACGAACTATCAGATAGGTGTTCTGGTTCTCAACAACAACAACAGTCGGAGAGGTCAACAGCGGAAGAACCAGCAGCAAGTTTTTCTGGTAGCATTGCTATGCAGGACGTCGCAAGGTGCAGCAATTTATTATTTCGTGTATTGCCAGTCACACTCTATGGTCCAAGTAAATCCATTGATACGTACGCCTTATTGGACGAGGGATCGTCAATAACAATGATGGATGCTGACGTAATGAAGGACCTGGGTCTGCGTGGCCAACATCGCCAACTAAATATGCAATGGGTTGGAGGAAGACAGGCTCAAGAGCACACAGTTGTAGTCGATGTTCGCGTCAGTGGAGTTGGAAATAAAAAGAAGCATATGCTGCGAGACGTTTACGGTGTGTCAAATCTTAATTTGCCTATTCAAAGCTTGTCTGAAAGTGAACTTCGTTGTCTCAACAGCCGCCTTGGAAGATCGAAACTACAGCCGTACTCGAATGCTGTACCCAAACTACTAATTGGTATGGATCACTGTCACTTAGGACTGCCAAATGAATTCCAGATGGCCAGCAGAAAGGGTCCGTACGCAGCGAATACAGAGCTGGGCTGGGTAGTGTTCGGTCCAACTACAGAAATCGCTCGTTCAACACCGCCGACATGCCTTTTCACCTGTGCAACAAATGATGAGTCACTGCACAAACTGGTCGTGGAGTATTTTGAAACTGAGAGTTTTGGAGTAAGGCCATCACCTCCAATTGAGAGCAAAGCTGATGTTCGAGCTAGAGACATTCTTCGGTTGACCACGAAGAGGGTAAAAGATAGATTCCAAACTGGATTGTTGTGGAAGTCCGATGTTGTGGAGCTACCCAACAGCTACAACATGGCGCTGAGACGGCTTGTTGGAATAGAACGAAAGATGAAAAGAGATGACAGCTTCGCCATTGCCTACAGTGCCATCATCAAATCTCACGTCGAGGTGAACGGGACTTCACTTAACTCACACCTCATGAAAGGACCTCAACAATATCAGCCGCTGCCATCAGTATTGTTTCACTTTCGTGAAGGAGCCGTTGCCGTGTGTGGAGACATCAAAGAGATGTTCCACCAAATACTAATTCAGCAGGAGGACAGGTGTGCTCAACGATTTCTGTGGCGTGATGGTGACGACTCAAAACCGCCAGATGTTTATGAAATGTCAGTCATGACGTTTGGAGCTGCATGTTCGCCCTGTGCCGCCCAATACGTGAAGACAACCAATGCTACACGGTCAAGTAGCCAACCTGATTTCAGCGCTTTATCACGCTGGCTAAGGGGTCTCGAATTCATGCAGAAGAAAGAAGATATGTGGCCTCCAAATATCATTACCACTGCCAATGATCCTGAGAACGATGATGAAGAGCTTCGTCCAAAATATTCTCTAATCATCGTGAGTATAGACCTTATAGACTTTAATCGTTTTTCCTCTCTCAACAGACTAGTAAGAACCATGGCCTGGGTTCTTCGATTTATAGATCGATGTCGTAATAGTTCCCTTAACGAAGGAAACAGTCTCGCAGCTTACGAGCTCGAGGCCGCCAAACAACAGTTACATCGTCAAGCCCAATCAGAAGCGTTCGCTGCAGAGTTGAGACAACTTAGGTGCAACAAAGCCGTGCCAAAGGGAAGTGTACTTTACCAACTCTCTCCCTATATCGATAACGATGGTATCCTCAGAGTTTATGGACGAGTCAATGCAGCAAGCTGGCTCGCATATGCCGCCAAGCGACCAATCATATTGCCGTCTGCACATAGGCTTAGGACGTTGGTAACTGCTGACCAACACCGCAAGATGAAATTTTGTCGTCTGAGAAAGCAGTGGTGGATAGCCCGACAATTAAGAGATCGTTTCTGGAAACGATGGGTGGCCGAGTACTTGCCAACTCTAACACGCCGAGTTAAATGGTGTCAAAGGTCGAGACCAATTGAGAAAGGAGACGTGGTGTTTATCTGCGACACGAACGTACCACCACGGAGACAGTGGTGTCGAGGCCGAATCGAAAATGTGTACACAGGAGCAGATGGAGAAGTGCGAAGTGCCAACGTCCGTACATCTAAAGGACTGTAGGAGACGCCCTGCATCTAAGCTAGCCGTTCTGGACCTTCATAGTGAATCGCGGTCGATCCACGGGGGTGGGGATGTTGCAGAACGCTACCAAAGAGAACGCGACCTGTTGCAGAACGCTACCAAAGAGAACGCGACCAGTGAACAACCCTAAATGTAAACGCAGTCTTATTTCTTTCTTTGCCTCATCTGACGTTTAATTACTTCTTTATCGTCTATTCGCCTCGTGTGCGCATTTTCATTTTCATATGCCATTTGTCAGCCGATGAGGAAAGGAGGAAATAAGACTGCGGAGAGTAATATAAAATATATATGTAAAAACAATGTAAATTCTGTTTCTTTTAGAAATAAACTCTCGCACAGTTAAATTCGTATCCACCCTTTTCTTCGATACATCGGCGACACATGCATTAAAGTAACCTATACTCATACCGCCGTATTAATAAACGCGGAATAGCTGGGCTAAGCCTTATTCCATGGATTAAGTGGAAAATGGTATAATGGTGGCTTTAATTAAATGGAAAATGGTATAATGGTAACTTAATCCATGGAATAAGTATTTCCCAGCTATTCCGCGTTTATTAATACGGCGGATATTATTTTATTTAAGTACATGTTTGCACACGACGTTCTTACTTTTTCCATCTTTTCCGAAATAAAAAGGTTTTGCAGGATTGATACACGTGACCGTGCCCACATAGAGTTGCCATGGGATTTTTTTCTTAACGAACAACTGCAAATTAAAGCGTCTGAACCTTATTTATACTAATATCTAGTACTGTTTTCAGAGGAAACTGTACTCTAAAACTAAACTAAAATGACAAATCAGTGCGAATTAAAGGAATACGGGGAATCAAAATGTTTTCTCTTTTTGCCATTTCAGTCATTACTAAAACTTTTACCGCCGTATTAATAAACGCGGAATAACTGGGAAATACTTATTCCATGGATTAAGTTACCATTATACCATTTTCCATTTAATTAAAGCCACCATTATACCATTTTCCACTTAATCCATGGAATAAGGCTTAGCCCAGCTATTCCGCGTTTATTAATACGGCGGTTATAGTGCCGCATTCCATATGTGTATTTGTAGGTGTGTAAAATTCTAGATTTGTCGTTATTGGCACTGGAACACCAACTTGCAGCCACTCCTGATACTTCTAAGGATTTAGGAATTAGGGAACTCGATAGGGTATGATGTGACTTTGCTCAGTGTCCATAATATTGTAACGTGCGCTTAAATAAAACTTTTCCTTTCTTTACTTTAATTCTATTACTTTTATTCAATATCTACTTTCGGTATACAACTCGACTAATAATCACGTCTATTCAATATTCACACTATCACTTTCTAAATAAAACTGACTTCTGGTTGCGTCAGCTCCCTCTTTATATAGAAGTGTGAAATATCGAGAGCTTTCTAGTAGTTTTGCTATGAACCATGATGTCTAGACAAGTTCCCCTCCCGGTATATTTCTGCACACACACACACACTCACAACCAACGTCTTCCATTATACCATTCCATTATAGTGTTGCCAGTTGTGTTTTCGGTTAAACGTTTTCGATTAGGAAATTGGTATAAATGTTGGGTGTACATCACAGAGTATAACCAGAGAGCACAGAGTATAACCAGAGAGTCCACTTCAGCAAGGTAGTGCGTTTTGCCTACAAGCTAAATCAAACCGGAAAACCGCACCCGGAAAACCGCACTGGCCGTCACTTACCACAGCCGCCATTGTGTGCGGTCGCAGAATAAATTCAGTTGAGTTTGAAAAGTAAAAAATTTTTTTTTGGTTGCAAAAAAATCGATAGTTTTTAATTATCATACAGCCTAGAACTTAGAAAAATGAATTTAAGTTGTAGGAGTTAACTTTTTTTTCCATTTTGACCAGTATTTCACTGAAAAAGACAAAAATTAGTAAAAAATTTCATACCGATGCAGGCGCTTTGTTAAGTTTCACAGAAAATAACAATGTGCACATAGCCTTAAACTCCCCACACTCATTATGACAGATAAGCAAAATAAAAACAAACCAATTTCGTTCGTGGTTCGTGAGTGCAAAGTATTTTTGTCGAAAAGTTTCTTGAAAATATTACACAATTATCATTTCCCTTAATGTTGTTCCGATATTGTTTTCCTGTCACAACTTGAATTCGTGGAATCTTTTTGATTCTTTGTACCAAGACATTGAGGAGAGTCAGACAAAGGAGAACCCGGTCGCGGATTGCCAAACGAGTCTTTGGTTTACTGCACGGAAGCGTGTTACTTTTCATTGACTTGGGGCTTGTTTTACTTCGAACAAATTTACATAAATACATGAACTCTTGTTGTCAGCTCACTTGAAACGGACCAACGCAGCAAATTCAGGAATCGGTAAATTCATCCTTAAATACTGACAGGGAAGGTAGTTTCTCAAAAAAATTTTTATAGGCATATCAATCAGTGTGCGACCTTCTCATTCTACAAATGAAAATGAACACATAAGGGTGCTGGAATACAAAAAAACATTGAGACAAATTAAACTTCTCTGCGACGTTCTGAGCTTTAGGTAAATAGTTTAGGTTCTAGCAATAAGCAATTAAAGCGCCGCGTTGCATCGCTCCAACAAGATATTGTTTCAAAAGAACAACAGAAAACATGGATGTAGAGAGAAAGATGAGAAAAGATATCGATTCTTTGCTAACCAGAATCTCGGAACTAGAAACTAAACTAGTGGAAGCATCCTGTCATGGTAAAAATATAAATCAATATTCAAATATTCTTCTAACCATTGTAAATTCGTTTCAGATTGGCAGTGAGGATGCATTAAGCGCTTCAGGTAGTGATAACACTCCACTACACACGACAACAAATTCTTCGCTTATCTGGAAAAGAATTCTCACACTTGCAAACACAATATGAGATCTCTCGTATTAGTTATTCTCTGCCATGCTAGAACAGATATGCATTCCAAGTCCATGTCTCAAAGAGGTAAAATTTACATACCACCCCGATGCTGAGTATGATATATATTTGTGTTGTTTTGTTACTATCCAACAGGTTATTCGCACACACTTCTGTTTAAAACGGCACGAAATTTGTTCTCAGATCGAAGGTTGGATAGAAGAACTGAGCAAAGCGAACCCAACACCATTACATTTAACTCAAGTTTATCGTTTACATACTTGCTATCTGTGTTTTCAAAATACAAGAGAATTCTGAAAAAAAATTGTTTTTTTGTCAACAAAGTTTTGATTTTATATTTGTAACTATACAATAATTGCTTCCAATGATGATTGGATGTTATCCAACCATTGGTGTTGATGAATATCAAAAGTGATTTTTACTATGCTACCTTATTAAATGGCAAGTGAAATAACTTTTGATCGGGAATTTTTTCAAATTTTGTTTTGATTGAAAATGTTATGATACAGCTTTGTGGTAAATATAATTTCTGACCAGGAAATATATAACTTATGGCTGCATGTCTACTCAATAAAAATATAAAACCCAAAAAGGTAGAAAAAAATTTTCAATTTCTGTATTTTAGAAACTCTTGGTACATTTTTGGGGGTTACATCTATATTAATAGGCATACAGCCACGAAGTGTATATTTTCTGATTAGAAATTATATTTATCACAAAGCCGTATCATTTTTTTTTTTAATAAAATTTTTTTTTAAGAAATTTCCCATCTAAAGACGTTTCTATTGGTTTTTATCAAAAAAAAGTAGAAAATGACAGTTTGTGAACTAAACTTTTTTGAAATATAGCTCGCATCGAAAATGTCATGATGCAACTTTGTAGTTAGTACAATAGAGACTCCGAAAATGTATAGTTCGTAACCGTAAGTGAAGCCATTCATCACCAAATGTTTTTGGTTTTTCAGATAAAGTGATCTGATTGAAAGTCGACATCAAACCATGTAGACAGTTTTTGAAAAACTTGTCACAATGAATATCTTTAAATGCCAAAATATTGTCCACATTATGCTGAGGTCATAAAGCCTTCATTTGTCTCAATAGCACAATTATTAACCAATTGTCAACAGTTTAAGTTTCCACTTTTTCTTAACACAAACAAAAGTGGAAACTTAAACTGTTGGCAATTGGTTAGTAATTGTGCTACAGAGACAAATGAAGGCTTTATGACCTCAGCATAACGCGGATAATATTTTGGTATTTAAAGATATTCATTGTGACAAGTTTTTCAAAAATTGTCTACATGGTTTAATGTATGCTTGAAGCAAAAAAAAATTTTCTTGAAACGTGAAATTGACACTGAAGTGCTTTCGGTGAATAATTTTTTTGTTTGGAAATAACAACGCTTCACGAACACAAAACACATATCTTAGAGATTAAATCAAATGAAATGTAGATATTTTGGTTAAAGTGGAACAAGAAAAACATAAAAGCCACACTTAGGGTGGTATTCACCAAACAATCTTAAGAGCGCTCTTAAAGCTAAGAGGCTCTTAGTTTTAAATTTGGATGTGCTATTCACCAAGCAATAATAGGGTCTAGTCTAAGCTAATTCGAATATTCGAAAAATAAGGGTGTTGAGCCTGTGAACGCACACTTTTCGAACTACTTCGAAAATTTCAGTGTCAATTGTCAAAATCAGCTGCTAAGCAAACCAAAAACAGAAAAAATTTTCGGAGATTTAAGAAAAGGTAGAACGTAAAATTAATTCATTCTCTATATTGCAAACCATAATTCGAATTTCTTATTTTTTTCAACGCTCCTTCTCCTTCCATTTTGATTTTTGAATAACAACCACCAATGACGCTGTCAGTAAATTTCGAATTTTCGAAATTATTTAAAACAACAACCGCTCATAACTTAAGAGTGGTAGCGACCACTCTTAAGTGTTATGAGCGCTCATAAATCTGCACTAATAGTGGTCGGTGAATAGGTTTATGAGGCACTTAGTTTAAGATTTCTTGGTGAATACCACCCTTAAAGATTCAAATTAACGTATACTTTTATTGTCAATACTGACGATTTATAATTAAAATTTTTTGGAATGGTTTTAGGATAACATTTTCAAGTATTTCGATGTTTGCCTTTTTTGCCTGCACTTTAACATCCTCTTTTGGGCTAGAATCAGCAGCAGGATTCTCCGAGATAGTCGAATCTAACGAAATGTGAGAAGCTTCACCTAAGGCCAAACTGTTGTTTATTTCTATATGCTGAATATCGTGTTGTCAATGGAATGGCTTGGTAATGTTGTCCAACCATGTGATGTAAACCCCGGTTTACATAGCTGAACTGTGGAACAAGGCTGTCGGTTCTAGTCATTGTAGTTGGATCCAGGTCGAACAGCGACGATATCTCAGAATAACAGAAACCAAACGAAATTGTTCATGTTTCGATTTATCTGCACGAAAAAAGGAAAAAGAACTATTTTGACTTTCGTAAAACAATATGGGAATGATGTAAATACCGACAATTTCCAATATAAGTTTGAAATACCTACAATAAAACTTAAAATAATTTTGCAGTATTTTGCAATTGTCAAAGGCAAGTGTCATCTTGTTTTTTTTTTATTTGTTGAAGTTTGGAAATCTACCACGACTCCATTTTTAATCAAGAAATAGGACGCCATATTGAATTCGTGTTTAAAAATTTTTTGCGGGTGTTTCGGGTTGAAGGGGTGGAAGTGGATACTCTGTATTATCTACTCTGTGCCAGAGAGTCCACTGCAGCAAGGTAGTGCGTTTTGCCTACAAGCTAAATCAAACCGGAAAACCGCACCCGGAAAACCGCACTGGCCGTCACTTACCACAGCCGCCATTGTGTGCGGTCGCAGAATAAAGTCAGTTGAGTTTGAAAAGTAAAAAATTTTTTTTTGGTTGCAAAAAAATCGATAATTTTTAATTATCATACAGCCTAGAATATAGAAAAATGAATTTTAGTTGTAGGAGTTAACTTTTTTTTCCATTTTGACCAGTATTTCACTGAAAAAGACAAAAATTAGTAAAAAATTTCTTACCGATGCAGGCGTTTTGTTAAGTTTCGTAGAAGTTACCAGTGTGCGTATAGCCTTAAACTCCCCACTCGATAGCACCTGGTGTGGTAGGTCGAAAAATGACATTTCTACGTAAATAAATAATGAACAGAAATCGATTAAGCCAATAATTTATATCCAGCCGAGGAAGTGATTTGATTACAAAATAAAAGAGTTTTTGCTCAATAATATTCGGGAAAATTAATAAACCAATTGTTAAACTTTTTTATTTTCAAAAGAAAGTTTTCTCGTGAGTCGTGACTCGTGATACAACGTTTTAAATGCTCTCCTCCAGACTCCTCCAGAGTTCTCTCAAGAAAAAACGTCGGTTTGTGAACTCGTGAACTTGAAAAATTGTAAATTACTTTTCGAAGAACCAAAAGCAGCCAGCGGTATTGGTATTTCAGACATGATTTCAGAACTAACTATCTACAAGGTATCTGTATTGACATCAATGGAAAATTTTGTACTTTTGATAACCGATTGAATTCTAGCTTCAGCTTCGCCGGTACGATGAACTGCCACATCTTATATACCTCGATTGCATTGAACGAATAGAAAGTGCTTACAGCTTCAAAAAAGATTTTGAAGAATCCCAACTCAAGCTAATAGCGTACCCAGAATCTGTCAACAAATCACCAAATGTTGGCTGACATGAAACACATTGCAACTGCAGACATTGAAACTCAAACAATAGACTCTACCCTCTATCCGTGTGAGAAGTGTGACAAGAAATTTATAAAATATGAACGACTGCGTGTATGAAATTGCTTTTTCGGTTTTCTCAAAGACATAAGTTTTAATTGAAACTTTTTTTAGGAACACCGTTTAATTGCCCACAAAGGAACAGCTAATAATTGCTGGATCTGTAAAAATTCTTTCAAACGCTTAACAGCCTCAAAAGGCCATATATCGCAAGCTCACAAAGAAGCTGGATATCATACGACAGCACCTGATTGTCATATTTGCAAAAAATCGTTCGCCCGCAGAGATCACGTTGTAACACATGAAAAACGTACATAAAATAATGCCAACCGCTATATACGGAGACCGAGAACCAAGTGAAATGTATTGAATTACATAAATCCAATTAGCAACTGAAAATTGACTTTTTTTATTTCAGAGAATTTAATCAGACTGAAAGTGTGTCAACAAATCAAGAAACGAGGCAGGATAGTGCGGTAACAGATCAAGACACTAGGCTCGATGATGGTCTTACAATAACTCAAAAAAACATACTTGAGCGTACAAACCAACAAACCTCTAACACTTGCGTCAAAAATACACCAAATGGCTCAGGGGAACAATTCAAACATCTTCATGAATGTCTCCTGTGCAACAAACACTTTTCAAGCAAATCTCACCAAAGGCGGCATATGCGGAATGTTCATAAACTAAATCCTGCCCATGTAATAATAAAACTTGATAACATGTACATTTAATCGATTTTAATTCTAAACGGTTCTAAGTCCTAACTCATCTTTATGCTCTTTCTATTTACGAATTTAGAAACACAGTCGTAAGTGATACGGAAATGTATCCAAAAGCTGAAACTTGGCGAAGGCAAGAGATACCGCAGACATAAAAACTCAAATAACTGATCGCCTACGAAGAAAAAAATTGCTCGAGAAGAAAATCGAATCAATGGACCAAGGTTGTCGCTTCATTGACTAACTCAAACCATCTTTAGAAGAAAACACATTTGCCGGTTTGATTTAAAAACTAGGTTTTCTCTTTATTAAATTGTTCAAGACAAATTATGAATGTGAGTAATTATTTTTTTCTGTTTATATTGAATAAATATGCGTAGATAAATATAAATATCTTTCGTTAGTGTTAATCATTATTTACACAAAAATTTGATACAGGAAGTTGCTTTTTTTAATTGGCAAATGCTGACAAAATCACTCTTCGTTAAGGTTGCAGAGTACTTGAGTTAATCTGTTCTGTTTAAAGATATTTAACCGCAACGAGCAAGAACTTGCATTTGAAATTTTCCTGAAAAACACACGGAGCGTTATTGGTTTTGGTTGGAAAGTAAGTTCTTGTCAAAAACTAACCTTGCATCTGTCCTACAGTGAGTGTCTTATCCAAACTGGAATTTTAAACTAAGGAATTTCTCGCTTAGCCCTGAGAACCAACCCACTCAGTACTTCTCTGATTTTGAGAGGACAATCCGCCAAGTGTATCTGAAAGACAAAGAATCAAAAATAATAGAAAATTTGCAATTTTTTACTTACTTTTTATTAGCTTAGGCGTTAGCAGGAGCTGGCTTCTCAAAGTCGATGCTTGGCGGTAGTGAGGGGTCTGATGATGTTGGGTATGTGGCGTTTTTAGCACTTTCAGCTACTTCTTCGTCCTCGGATATGACCAGAGGATGGGTAAATGTTGACGTTTCAGCTGATTCTTCGGGGTCGTCTTCTAGTGGAGGTTCATTTGTAGCGAGCTTCTTTGTTGTGCAACTACAAAAAAAACAAAAACCGAAGTAAATTAAAAACTTCATTTAGCTTTTCCATCAATATTACTTGATTATTTGGCCAGGCATTGAGACCTTTGCGCTGTCGATGTTTCTTATCTGCCCACTGCGAATGAACCACTCAATGGCATTCGGTATACTCTTAAAAAAATTAGGTCATCTCGAAAAGCTTTGCATGCTGGCAAGTGCCTCTTTTTCAGTACCCTCAACAACATCGATTACTGTTACACCATAATTAGTGACGAAATGAGTTCCATGTATCCGATGTGCACAGCAATAGTACCACCCATCGAATGTCCAACCAAATGTATTGGTGGGCAGGTTGCCTCATCAGGATACAGTTTGCTTATTAGTTTTCCAATATCTCTGCGCAATAAGAAAACCCAATTACGCTTTTCGCTCGGTAAATTTGTGTTATTGCCCCCATGTACATAGGTTCGACGATAGGACAAACGGAATTGAAAGAATCCAATTCATTACAGCCTTGGATTCAGGTTCTTGTTATTGATTTAAATTGTAACTTGTCAGTGGCATACTGGTCTGGGAAGCTTCCTTATTGCAACAAAAACAAAAGCGATAAAGAGAGGTACATTATAATACTGTTTCTGAAATAATTTAGTTAGAAATACTTACAAGAAATAAAACATTACAAAATTTTGCAATATTTTGCAAGTGTCAAAGATAAATGTCATCTTGTTTTTTTTTTATTTATTGAAGTTTGGAACTTCACCACGACTCCATTTTTAATCAAGAAATAGGACGCCATATTGAATTCGTGTTGAAAAATTTTTTGCGGGTGTTTCGGGTTGAAGGGGTGGAAGTGGATACTCTGTATTATCTACTCTGTGGTGTACATTACAGTATTGTCTACTGATAGACATTCGACAACATTCCAAACCAGGTCTGACATAATTTACTAGATTATATTGTTAGTTAACTATGTCATTAGTCGGCGCCGAAATCGACCTTTCACACAGCCATTCCCGATTGCCAATATTTATTTAAAGATCAAGATAGACATTTCTTCTCAGACCAACTGTGTTATCGACAATTTGACAGAAATCACCTCAAGGTGAAAGAACTTTTGAAATCGATCCAGTAGCTTCACGGTTCCCGTTTACATTGCCGTTCCCGTAGAAACATAGGGATAACAAATACATGTCCCATGTCCTTCCTCAGGCTCAGGACTATCTCTGCACCAAAATTCATACAAATAGGTTCAATAATTTAGGCGATAGACGGTAACAAAGAAAAACAGACAGACGGAGATGATTTCGGATCTATAATGTTAGTAAGTGCTTCCGTTCCCATGGGAATATGGGGATAAATTAATAAATTAGTTTATGTAACTTATAGATAGTGTAACATTCTAACGGGGAAATAGTTCTTGAAATCAGTTCAGTAGTTAATAGGTTCCCGTTTACGTTCGCGCTCTTGTGGGAATATAGGGATACAATCAGCCCTATCATCGTAACAGATCGGAGAAACATACGATCGTAGAGAAGTTCCGATCGTAACATTTATTTTGTTTATGGTATCCATTTCGTAAAGGAAACACTGACGCATGTAGTTGACATAAGTTTTTTTTTTTGTTTACGTACAACCCTTCCGCGACTACTTTGCTGTCGGAGACATCGGATACAACAAAAAACCAAGAAATCGGCATGCATCGCATGAATTCCGAATGCGTTCCAACCATTTTCACATTTAATCGCCATGCATCGCATGAATTCTAGACGCGTTGCGGTGAGTTTGACATTCTCATCGCATTGTTTCGTTCTTTTCGGAGATATGTCCGATTAAGCAATCGGAAACGTTACCATAATCGGCCCTAGCGAGGTATCCGTTCGGAGAGGAGAATTTTCCGCAACGCATAATTTGTCGGAAGTTCAAACTGCATTCGAGGTATCCTATCGGACAGAACAATTATACGCAAATGCGTTGGCACACCTCGGCGCAATGATTTGACATGCGACAGATTTAAGGTGCTAATAGAGATGAAAAGAAAAATTAAGATGTCGATATACCTTCCGATACCTTCATATAAAAACAATACACGACTTTTAAATTTTCATAAAACGGTATAAAAAGTTCCATATAATAATTTTTTATGAGGAAGAATGTTAATATACGAATAAATTGCATGCTGGCATTAGTTAAAAAACAAATTGATATTCTACTCAATGTTATCGATTCCATAAAATATCGATATGTTTTTGAAAATGCCAGCTTTATATTTCCCGCATTGTCAAAAGATTCAAAAGATGACAGGTAAACAAAAATACAAAAGTCAACAAATAAGATAAACGTTAAAAAGTTCTTCATTTAGAAAAACTAAACATTAAAAATGGATAGTGTCGCGTTATTTTTAGAAGCTGAGTCCAGAGAAATAAGGACACGAAACAAAGAAATAAGAAGGATTCTGAGCAGTGAAAGCAAATTGAACGATTTGTCTGATACAGCGTTAGTTATCTTAGTTCTGATTTGGAAAAACCTTATTAACCAATTCATTTACCGCCGTATTAATAAACGCGGAATAACTGGGAAATACTTATTCCATGGATTAAGTTACCATTATACCATTTTCCATTTAATTAAAGCCACCATTATACCATTTTCCACTTAATCCATGGAATAAGGCTTAGCCCAGCTATTCCGCGTTTATTAATACGGCGGTTACAGATTTAAAAAGAACTTTCGTCTTAATAAACCGGCATTTGAATACGTCTTCCAGCAAATAAAAGGTAAATACAAGGACGATCGTCGCTTTTAAGCAGTTCGTCGTCTCTTGCAAAGCAAATGTTGTTTCCTGCATGACAGTTTTCATGTTGTCGAAGAAAACGTTTTGACTATCCACTTGTTGTCTGAGCAGCTGTATGGACGTCAAACTCTTTCTTGGACATTTTGTGGAAGTGATCGGTGTATCATCATTTTCTTTGTTTTCGTTTTCAGTGTTCTCAGTGATATCAGCTTTCCTTTCTGCTGTTAGGGTTGATGATGGGGATTGCCTTGCTCTTTTTAGTGCATTACCAGTTCCGAACGATGCCGCTCCAATGCCATCCACTGAACACTTGACGCCTACTAACGCAATAACAGCTTCTTCCAAAGGGGTAAACGATTTGTATTTTAGTGGTCCACCACATGTACCACCAATTTCTTTTTGTTTGCTGCTAATTTTTTCTTTATATATGTTTTGTAATCACTCCAAACCTTGAAAGAAATATACACATATATAAATTTGTATTAAGATTTTATAGGCATTTATACTTTTTTCCAGCCACCAGCATCTCTTTGTCGCGGACCTATAGCATTGAGTTGGTCCGTTACGTCGTCCCAAAATGCAGCAACAGCTTCTGTTGTTTTTTTGGTATAATTTTGGGCAATGTCAGGTTGTTCATCCATCAGCCTCACCAGACGCTCGTATTGTTGAGTACTTGTTTTTTCGTTTGCACTTGTCCTGTAAACACAAATTCAACTGTAAGCAATGAAGTAAAATAGTTTTCTTTATGTTTCTTACATTTTTTAGCTCTTAAGTTTCTAAAATGCAATTAGTTCCGCGAAGAATTTGCTTCGGACGAAATCGGAAAAACAATTGCATTCAGCTGTCAAAAATTTTACAAATAAAGCGCTTAATCGCACTTCAACGCTGTTCACCGGGTGTGTTAAAAATGTGTCGGAGAAACATTCCGAAAAGCTGTTCGTAAGAATACCTCGAACCGAAAATTTTCCGAATCGTACAAAATCGGAGGATTTTCCTCTCCGAACGGATACCTCGCTAGGGCCGAATACAAATATCTTACATTTCGTACAAATCGGAATGAATTTCGTTCCGATCTGTTACGATAATAGGGCTGAAATATATAACCTATGTCAAAACCAAAGTTCATATAAATTGGATTAATACTTTGGGCGGTTGTTGTTAACAAAAAAAAAAAAAAAAAGATCAGAATCCCATGGGAATATGGTGACCATTCCCGTAGGAATATGGGGATGAGTAACAGTGTATGTTACTCGGGGATAGTGTAGCATTCTAACGGTGGAAGAATTTTTGAGATCGGTGCTGTAGTATTAAAGTTCCCGCAGGCGTTCTAGTTCCCGTGGGAATATAGGGATAAAATATAGAGCCTATGTTCTTCCTTAAATTTTAAACTACCTTTGTACAAAATTTCATTTACGCTGGGCGGGAGCTGGTAACATAGAAAGGCGAGCAGGCAGAGCTACTTTTACATTTATAAAATTAGTGAAAACCGGTTCCCGAGGGAATATTCGAATGAAAGCCTATGTCCTTCTTCCGGTTCTAGACTATTTCTGTACAAAATTTCATTTAAATCAGTTCAGTAGTTTGGGCGGGAGACGGAGAAAGCCGGACAGACAGAGTTACTTTCACATCATAATATTAGTTAGGATGTATCAATAGCCGTGTTTTATTGGGAATTTATATTCACTTCAGCAAAACATCGCTAAACATCGCTCATGCAAAAACAACAACTCTAAAGTGAATAGCATAAGTGGACAAAAATAACTCTTTTGCCGAAGTGAACAACAGGGATGGCTGGTAAATGGCGTTTATGGGAAAGTGAACTTGGTAAGTGAATATAACCAAAAAAGCGTTTTATTGAGACTCGCAAGTGAAGTGAATATAGAAATTCCCATTAAAACAATGGAATGTTTCAATACAGAATATTCCGATGTGGCTGAGCCATAAACTTCCACTACTGCAATGAAAAAAAAAAAAGAATAAACAAAATGAATGAAGAGACGCCGCGCCGATGGTAATTGACAAAAAATTAGAAAATCGACTGGCTGCGATTCAGTTTTCAGATTTATAGATAACTGAGGAACAGAAAAGAAACGAGCTAATGGAAAAATTAGTAACTTCAGTTTAGTTTTGAGGAAAAAATCTTAATATTCTTGCAAAAAAAAATCGATGGTGTGAGGATTTCAATGAATAAATATTTTGTGTTGTCTTTGAAGCTAAGTCTATGTGTTTGAAGAGTAAGTTTACTTTTTTTTGTAACTAGGGTTATGTTTTTGAAAAGTGGATTATTACTTGCATTTGGTTTTCTTCTTCTTTCCATTTCCGGCGTTACGAGTAGTGATCTTGAAGCGATCACAACTCTCCCACTTTTCTGCTTCACACTAGTGATCCGCCTGTGGGGTACGCCGCATTTTGTTTTTGAAATGTTTAGAAAGTGAATGATAAATTGGAAAAAAAAATATTCTTTCACCATCATCAGAAAATCAACGACATTTTTATTTCAAAAAATAGTTTGAGTTCTCAAAATATTGTTGTGGTAGCAACGTGCGAACAAGGCTTATGCATTAAACCAAAATCTAAATTAGGGTGTCCCGTTATTCGTATTAAATAGTTTTAAAATAAAAAATCTGATAGTAACTTACGAACAAGTCTTAGTGCCTGTCCAGACGGGTTATGCTCATAACGTTACATGTCATTTCATGGGCCAACGGGGTGAGGAAGAAAGAGACTGGATGCTCACGACGAAAACTGAATTTTCTGCCTGAGCAGTACACTTTGCGTGTCCAGACGGGCTATGCTCATAACGTTATCCTTTTTTTTAATACAATTTCCAATCCAAAATGGAGAAGGAGGAGCGCGAGGAATAATCACCCCTATCACAGATTCCATCGTAATCGAAAAAAGTCTACGTTTACCGATGTTACTATCACATAATCCATTCGGAGTGGAACGAATTTGGAAATTCGTGAATTTGGTATCACTAATTCCGAATGAAACGAAAATATGACGTCCTTTTCTACGACAAGTTTCTTCTGTCGTAGAGCGTAGAGCCATAGGTAAAATCCATTTGTTAAAATATAAAAAACACATTTGTATAAAAAAATTTTACAAAATATAATTCTACTTAAGAACAAACAACAAAAACAAAAATTATCTCGTAAATTAAATTAGATCCAACTCTGTTTTTATTTCCTCCCAGTGGTCATTAACTTCCTCTTTTGGAATTTTAGCGTATGCTTTTGCTATGTCTGGATTACTGGATAACATTGCATATAGCCTGTTGTCTGTTTGTTTGTTGTTTTCACCTTTTAAGAACAACACATATGAATAAAATTATTTCCGAAAGAAATTACATTTTTTCAAATGACTGTCTTATCTTATGGTTTGTTAAGTGAATGAATTTGTATTTGACAGATTGGAAAGTACTCTGGGACCACTTAACAAAAATCCTCTTTTGGGAATTTATAACTCGATGAAGAAAATATTTGATTATATTCGAGAGTTAAATTGTTTATTTCATATAGAGTGTGTTTCTTTATTTTTTCCGGATAAGGAATAGAAAAGACAGAAAAGAAAAAATATCTATCCAGAATATCCAGAATAGAATAAATAAAGAAACAGAATTGAACAGAAACTCGAAGCTGACAATGAAAGTGTGTAGGTATCTGTCAAACTACAGAATATTCCATTTAAACCACCTCTTGACTAGGAATGAAAAGAATGCATTCCAAATATTCCAGAATGAATAAAGAAACAAGGAAATAGTTTATCCGGAATATTCCATTGAATAAAGGAACGCAAAAAGGGTATTCCGAATATTCCGAATATACGGAATGAATAAAGAAACACACTCATAATATTTATGATTTGATCAATGACGCAGATCTATTTTAACTTATTTTAATCGCAAAAAGTGCAAATAAATGAATTTTTACTAGAAAATAAAAATCGGTAAAAAAAATGTGTTTGGGAAAAGTTAAGGGATTTTATTTTTAAGTTTAAGGATTTTTGTTTCTATTGCTCCGAGTATTTATTTTGACATAGGACAGCTGACTTCGAAAATGGACACTATTTTTTCAATCAGGCAATGCTTTTTTAGAATTACTTCGGATTTTGCGATTGCTTTTTTTCGGGATTCGTAGCGAGATTTTTCATTCGGAGATTTCTCCGAATGGATTTCGTGATAGGGGTGAATAACAAAGTCTGGACAATATGTGTTAACAGTATAACGTTGACAGGTTGACAGTATAACCCGCCTGGACAGCCACTTATACATTAAACCGAAATCCAAATACAGGGTGCCCCGTTATTCGTGTTAAATAGTTTTAAAATCAAATTAAAGCGAAAACCAAAATTTTTTTCTTTACATAAAATAGAAGAAAGTACGGGAGCGGGTCAAAATTCTGGCTTCAAAATTCTGCTTTTCAAAATTCTGCTTTTAAAACGAAAATTCTGTTTTTTTTCCATTCTGGCTGACAAAATTCTGCTTTAAAAAATTCTGGCTTTTTAAAAAGAAAAAATTCTGCTTTTTTCATATTATGTATTATTTACTGGCAGAAGAACAAAAACAAAAAAGTAGGAGAGCGACAAGAAAGTAGGAGTTTGCAATTATTATCAATATTCTGACAATTATAAAGAAAAAGAAGGTTTGGAAAATGTTAGAAAGCGCGCGCTTTTTAACATTTTCCAAACATTCTTTTTCTTTATAATTGGCAGAATATTGATTAGCAGGATTTTGAAAAGCAGAATTTTGAAAAGCAGAGTTTTGGAAAGCAGAATTTTGAAAAGCATAATTATAAAAGCAGAATTTTGAAAAGCAGAATTTTGAAAACAGAATTTTGAAAAAAGAATTTTGACCCCAACCCAAAAGCACCTTTGGTCATTTTGAAGTTTCTCAAAAACTAAGACAGATTTTTTCGTTCGGTTTTCTGTGTTTGACTCAAAACTAATAAGAGCATTGATTATTGGAAGAAAAGTTTCCAAACACTTCCCCACCGTAAGTTAAAGTGGGAATAATTAGGGTTTTAGCGACCATCAAATTTACTTTTTATTTCTTGATACAATTTTTTTTTTTTAATTTTGGGGAAGTGTTTGTAAACTGTTTGCTGTTAGCAAAAGAAAACTGAACATAGCCTTTAACAATACAGCACGATATGTGCTCAGTATAAGACGATACGATCACTTTTCTGCTCACTCAAGTCTACTTTTCTACATGATATTTGACAACCTACTTGCCTATAAGCGGAGTTCACAATGTACAACTAGTTGGACAGACTTTAGTTTGAACTACCAATGTTGGATTAAGTGAACCCTCAGACGACCGCTTGTCCAACTTGTTGGATGGTTTTCAAATATTTTTGAAAACTTTGAAGTTGGACGGAGCGGAGGAATACATGACATACATGGCTGTTCTGATTTTCGACCGGATTTAAAACGGAAACAGAAATTGAATGCGTACGGATTTAAATAATGTGTTCTTAATTCCGAACTTCTGATTTTTTGCCACTAAAACGTTTTGGAAATTAAATTTTTGTGTTCATTGGAACGGTTTACTACTTTAATACATGTTAATGCTAATACTAATATAGTTTATTATTTTTCATTTTTGGCAATAAATGATGTTCTACAGAACTCATCAACCGGATTCAATTCCGCTAACAAAATGATAAGCGAATTGAAAACGTACGAATTCGGAATTGAGAACCGCAAAAATTATAAAACAGGTGGATATGGTAGGGGCCAAAATGTTGGACGACAAATCTGATATGTCTGAACGCAAACTACAACCGACCATCCAACATCCATCAAACGAAGTCTGTCTAATCTAAACTAATTGTACAGTGTGAACTTCGCTTTAGAGAACTTTCTAAAATAATTGAAACTGGTGAACCTGGCTTTTTATTTGATAAGATACATTTTGAAACCTCCAACAGAACTAACCAACTTATTATGCCACACTTTTCATGTTTAACATCATTTCTGAGTTCTTTATAGGCTCTATTTGTCTTTGGAATTCCCTACCAAGGCATATACGGGAATTGGGTGGCACTGGGTGTTTCAGAAATGAACTTAAATCATATTACTCTTCTTAGTTCTTTTTTTTTCTCTTTTTATCTTTTTTTTGTATAATACTAAGCGAAGATGCAGGTACATATTAGGGTGTTTCAAAAATAATTTTTTTTTCTTACCCTCTAAAATGTTTCTAATTAACATTAATAAAATCCTCCCTAAAATAAGCCCTGTAGGCCTGTAGCTAAACTCTTAGGGGTCGCTATTTTTATTTTAGTTTACCATTTGATTAACATGGGAAAATTTTCTTTTTTTTTACTAAAATTGAATTTACACATAGTCCACTCAAATTTTAATTAAAAACCATTCTACAGGGTGTCCGGTAATTCGTGTTACATACTTTGGGATGTGATTCTTAATCATATTCTAAGTATAAAAATAAATTTACAGTAAAGTCCGTTTCTCAACTTTGACATCCCTTTTTGACAATTTGGTGTACCCTCAACTGTGTTGGTGTACCCTGACCTGTGTTAAACTCGATATCTCTGTCAATACAGATGATAGAGACTCAATCTTAGACTTTATTTTTTGTAGAAATAACAACTCTTAAGATTGCATTTAATTTGAGCTTCCGAAGGTTTAGGGTTGCCAGATTTTAAATTTTGAATGGTGTTCAAAATTTCTTCCCCAAGCAAAGTTTTGACTTTGAGGTCATTTTTTTCAGAAAATGCCTGATAAGCATAGAGTTTCTTTATTTTTTTTACAGATGAACAAAACAATAATAAGAAAAAACTCACAAATAAGGGCACTCAAAAACCCATACATTTTATGATACTTAAAAAAATACAAAACGGGTAAAATTTAAAAAAAAAAATAAAAAAAAAATGTTAGCTTTGAGGTTGTTTGAATAAAACAATAATATGGACAATTTTAGTAGTTTTTTTTATGTATTTTATACAAATACAATTATACTATATACTATAATTCAGTGGCGGATCCAGGATTTGGGCATGGGGGGGTCCATTACTCAAAATTTTATTTATATATACGAGGTTTATCAGATTCAATCAGAAATTATTTACATGATGTTGGCGTCGATTGCTCATATATGTATGGCCAAGGATTCGATGGAGCTCCGGCAATGAGTGTCCAATTCATTGGTGCACAGGCTCATCTGAGATCGTATTTCCCCCTGGCAATTTATGTACATTGCGCTGCACATAGCTTTAGTTTGGCAGTCAATGCAGCGTGCGAAGTGTCAGGAATCAAAAATGCGTTAGGAACTATCGGAGCGATTGAAGCATTTTTTTCACTGGCCTAAAAGACAAGACGTTCTACACCAAGAAATTTCAAAAATGACAAACAAAAGTGAGAAAAAAAAAAAACAAAAGTTGAAGTCTGTTTGTCCTACCAAGTGGGCTCAGTCTCATGAAGTAGTTGGAACGTACGTTGAATTGCAACCGGCTGTTATTGAATCTTTGGAAGAAATCAAAACGTGGAAATATCAAGATACTTCGCAAAATGCATTGCATCTTTTGACAGCGATTTCGACTGTTGAATTCCAAATCGCCTGTCACATTATGGAATCAGTTAATGAAATTGCCACGCCGCCGCCGTTGCAATCAACAAAAAAATCGTTGCAACGTTCAAGCACAAAGTATTGAAGAATACTACAGAATTTCTTCCTACATTCCGTTTCTTGATACGTTCATTTCTCAACTCAAAAGTCGGTTCTCGGAACACAAATCCATTTTCCAAAGTTTTTTAAACAAGAATTTAACGAAAAGAAATGCGCTGACTTCTACACTTACATTTTACGAAAATATATCGGATTGATCGAAAGAAAATTTTCTGTCAGAAAAGATGAGGGAGGCAACGAATCCAGATCCAACGGCCAGAACATCCAAAATGCGCTTAATGCTTTACTGGTCAGTATCTTTCGATCAAAAATTTACATGTAAAAAAGTTTATATGTGTCGCGATCCGAGAAAAGGCACCTTTTAGGCAAAAGTGAAAGCTTACACGGCACGCTCTGAAAGGCGTTGATGTACCATTCAAACCAATTTGAAAAATCGTTTCTCTGAATTTATATTTTGTGAAAAAATAGCGATGTTACAATTTCTGATTGCGCTTCATGAATATTCAGTAAAAGAACTTGTGTAAGCAATCATGATCCAACAACCGATTTTTTGCCAAGTAAGTCAATTTTATCGGATCGAGACACATATGCAAATATCAATCTGACAATATTTTTCAGGTTATCAGTAGCAAGTCGTTCAAGAATGTCGATATATTTTGCGAGTCTTGGCAGTTGGCAGTACTACCTGTAACTACAGCAACTCCAGACCATTTTCGACGTTGAGGAGAATCAAAACTTACCTGAGAAATACGATGGGACAGGAACGACTAAATGGTCTTGCTTCTTTAAATATCCATACCCATATTGAATTTGTCGTGGACGAAATTCTAGCGAAATTTTTCAAAAAACCTTGAAAATTAGTATTTGAGGTAGCATGTTCTTCAGTTTTTTTATGAAATGTAATAATGATCAATAAAGTTCTTGAATTTTTTAAATAATAATATTACTTCTCCTTTACTTTTTTGTCTTGCTCATGCTATATTTTTCCGTCCCGTAACTAAATTTGAACATTAGGAGCCGATAAATATTACAAATAACATCTTTTATTTTCCCGATTGGGGGGGGGGGGGGGGGGTCCGGAAACGAAACCCCCCCCCCCCCCCCGTGAATCCGCCTATGCTATAATTATACAGTTATACTTCACGAGAAATTTAAGTATGGAGAGGCACTTAAAGGAAAAGCTCACAAAAGCAAAAGGCGCAATCAGCGCATCGTGGATTAGATGCTTCTACAACAAAAATATTACACAGCAGCAAGTTCAGTATATTCGATATTATCAGAATATATATAAATATATCGGAATCTATTTTGCTCTACGCAGCGCAAACTTGGGGGACAAAAAGGCATGAAACAGTGGAGAAACTATTGCGCTACTACATCAAGCGAATTTTTAGACTGCCTCCCAATATGCCAAATTATATGATAGCATTGGAAACAGGCTTATCACCCCTTTTCATTCGAACTTTGAAAATGCAAGTGGATTATGTTCTGAAGGTTATGAAATGGAAAATGGACGGCTTCCAAAGATAACAGCTCTACAAGATATACGAACCAGATAAAGTTGGTATGCAGATTGGATGGACCTTGCTAGAGACTGTGAGATAGTCTTAAATCTTAATAGTCCGGGTTATGATGATTGGAAGAGGTCCCTTTACCAGCTTATATCAACAGCGGATACAAAATATAGGAAAAATGTTTAAATGACGCGGCAGAATCTCTTTACAGACAATTTTACTGTCAGTTGAACCACAACCTGGGAGAGAAAAACTATTTTAAAAATGTCAATAGCGTAGACGAAATATCGATGATGATTAAGTTGCGGGGAGAACTTCTTCAGTTAAACTTCGTACCACATAGAGAGGACCTACCGATCATATGCTCTTCGTGCAACGAACGAGAAGATATTTTGCACTTCATGGGAAATTGTCCGATTTTAAAAGAAATTAGAAGACAAGTTTTTGGAAGCAATATTCTAACAGAAAACTAAATGATAACACTGCTTAATACTATGGATGTAAAAAAATTATATCAATACTGCAAACTAGCTCTACTTTATAGAAATCAAATTATTAACGAAAGTTTTTAAGTAATTCAAACGAACGCTAATGATGGTTTTCAATTTAAAATTTATTTTGTTCAACTTGTATAGTAACTATTACTAAATTTGTTTGATGAATAAACTTATATCAAAGTTAAATTTATTATAATTTGTCAACGAGGTAGACGGCAGAAAAGCCATGCTTTTTGTTTTTTGTAAACTATGTAATCAAGAATTATAAATGTAATCAAATAATAAACAACTATCTATCTATCTGTATATATCTATCTACAAATACAATTACAACTATTTTTTTTTTTAATTTTACCCGTTTTGTATTTTTTCAAGTATCATAAAATGTATGGGTTTTCGAGTGCACTTAAACACTGCACTGTAAAAAAATAAAGAAACTCTATGTTTACCAGGCATTTTCTGAAAAAAAATGACCTCAAAGTCAAAACTTTGCTGGGGGAAGCAAATTTGAGCACCATTTAAAACTGAAAATCTGGCAACCCTAAACCTATGGAAGCTCAACTTAAAATCGGTCTTAAAGGTTGTTATTTTTACAAAAAATTAAGTCTAAGATTAAGTCTCTATCATCAGTATTGACAGAGATATCGAATTTAACACAGGTCAGGGTAGACCAAAGTTAGCCTTTTCTTAAATTGTCAAAAAGTAATGTCAAAGTTGATAAACGGACTATAATAATTTTTTTCTTAGAATATGACCAAGACTCACATCCCAAAGTATGTAACACGAGTTACCGGACACCCTGCATATTCTTAAAGTTTAATCTTCGAACATATTAAAAAACTTTGCAATGAAGTATGTTTGCATCTGATGATGACTAATTACAGCCATTTTGCATAATTTCTTAAAATTCTTACCCGAATAAATAGTCCGAATTATATTTTTGTGAAAAGAACTTTCTTTGTATTGACTACTCTGTAACGTGAACACGTTGAGAAAGCCCTATAACGTGAACAAATTTAAAAATGTATTTAACATAGGTGAGTGGTACCCGTGGTGCGATGGATAGCATGTCCGCCTGTTAATCCAGAGGTTCGAGTTCGAATCCCAACAGAGGCAAAAATGTTTTTTTCCACGGGTATCGCCTTTTGCGAGGAATTGGCAAGTCCTCCGTTAGTATTCATTGCCATGAAAAGCGCTTTCTCGATTAGCCGTTCGGAACCGGCAGAAAATTGTAGGTCCCCTCCATTCCCCCACAAGGCATGGTTGTGAGAAATGCGCTAGGCCCAGGGGCTCCTTGCTCTATAGCGCCACCCTATTTATTTATTTTTTTTTTTTAACATAGACAACATTGCTTTTTTTCTACTTTTGTCGGTTATCCGATTCCTTTTTACTTAAAGGGCAAAGCCCGTTACCAATTTTTCGTTACTTTTGATATTTAATTGTGGTGTGGTAGTCAGTTTTATGCGCGGTATTGAGTTTTCATTGATAATAATTAAATCTAAAGTACTTAAACGTCTTCGCGAAAAGGACGAATTCAGTAACCTGCAAAAAAAAAAATTAAAAAAAAAATAACACGTTTTTTCATTAATTTTAACGGATTCTCATTCCTTTTGTAACAAAATATATTATTTGTTACGTGTGTAATTTAAATAAATTTTTTAACATACAAAAAAAAAACAAAATATATGAATTTGAATTTATTTTTAAAATTCAAAGAGATACACCTTCGTAAACGTGAACAACCCGTAAACATGAACACGCTCGGTTTTTAATAGTTCACGTTACCACGAGTCTACTGTCTATATTTCAAAAGTGGTTGTTAGTACCAGTAAGCCATAAGGAAATAGAGTATTAGTTTCTTAAAACACTCAAGTATTTAGTAGTTAGAGGCAACTAATACTACAACTAATATTTTATAATTTTTTTTAAATTAGGTCAATCTTAGATTGCCTCTCCCACCTGAATTGTTCTTTTTTTATATAATTAACGCGCACATCAAGGAGTTATGAATACCCTATTAATGTTATAGAACACATGGCGAGCATTTTGGAAAATAGGAGAGGATTTAATAGGATACACTGATGCACATTGCCTTTGAACTTTTGTGAATCATAATGCTGGCTAAATACAGAGCCAGGTAAAGCATTCTACATACGGGTGGTGCGACTAAAATAAAAATCTCTATACTTGAGAAATGCAGCTGGCTATTTCACTAGAGCACTGTTTGTGAAAAAGAGAGAGAGACAAGTGACGTTTCAACTATAATCAAGAGAATCAATCGATTCTACTATTGAATTATCACCTATCAATTTTGACGCTCTATTTTGTACCCTATCGAGTAAGCGCCAAGATGTTTGAGAAGCACCTGACCAGATATGAGAGTTATACTCCAGTTTTGGACGGATGAAGGCGTTATAAATTGTAGCCAGATCAGAAGGGGTGAATAACTTCCTGCATCGTCTCAAGAAGCCATAGCAGCGTTTTTGGCGACTTCAAATATGTGGTCATTCCAACGAAGATAATCGTTTACACACAAACCAAAAACTGGCAGCTTTTCTGTTTCTTGGATGCAGGTACCATTCATGGAAAATGGCGATGGGGGAATGTTGAGTATCAACGACAAGAGACAGCATTGAGTTTTCAAAGCATTGAATTCTACTCGGTTCTTATGACCCCATGTAACAATGCTGTCAGGGTCAGAATTCAATGAGCTTATCACACGCAGCCGTACCAGTACCACATCCGAAGAGCAGGGACGTGAATTTGGAAACGAATATGAAAAGCTGAGGGTCGAGTCGTCAGCAAAACAGTTGAGAGGATTAGAAGTTTCTGACAAGAGATCATTTTTGAAAATGAGGAAGAGAGTTGGAGACAAAACGGAACCCTGGGGCACACCAGCATTTAAGAAGTGGGTTTCAGATTTGAAGCCATCCATTACAACTTGTATTGAACGGTCGGAAAAGTAGTTTCTAATTTAACGAAGAAGAGACTCATCGATACCAAAAGCACGCATTTTCGATAAAAGAGCCTGATGCCAAACTCTATCAAATGCTTTAGAAATATCAAGTGCAATAATCTTACTTTCTCCAAAACAATGTAAAGATTGGTTCCACTTTTCGGTGAGATATGCCATCAAATCACCAGTGGACCGTTTGCTACGAAAGCCGTACTGCCGGTCATTAAGATGCTTTCGTTCTTCAAGATATTTCATAAGTTGACGGTTTGTCAACGTTTCCATGACCTTGGAAAGAAGGGATGTAAGTGCAATTGGAAGGGGAGGAAGATTCGCCTTTTTTAGGGACCGGCTGGACAGAAGCAGTTTCCATCTGCTCGGGAAAAGCCCAGCGGAATGGGAAAGATGGAAAAGCTTACGCAGTGGTTTTGCCAGCGTAGAAGAACACCTCTTCAGAATAACAGCGGGGATACCATCTGAACCAGCGGATTTATGTATATTGAGATCTTTGAGGACTCTCGCAACCAAGCGAGTTCAAAAAAATATCTGCTTCATCACAAAAATTGCAGACTCGACCTCAGGTGGAGCCAATTTGCTATCAATAGGTGTCGAGTTAACAGCAAATTGAGCTGCTAGCAAATTGGCTTTGTCCATGGAGCTAATGTATGGAGAGTCAATGAAGACGAGCGTTGGGACCAATGACATGGTCGAGTTCTAATGTTCTTGCCAAAGACCAAAAGTTGTTGCTTCCTTTTGGACACAGCAGTATTTTTTGCCTAACTTTTTGGTCATGCTCTCCTAACTGCAAATTTTGAAGAAAATCGGTTACTTGTTCAGGCTGTAGATCCATATACGCAAATACAGACAAACAGACAGAATCGTTAAACCAACTTCTTTTGTATTCTCTATCATCGTTTTGTCATGTTTAGTTGTTATCCCAAAAAAAATTTCTGCACGATTGCAAAACTTGCCTTATAGTACCTATAACCGCAATTAAAACTATAGCCGTGTTTTATTGGGAATTTCTATACTCACTTCACTTGCGAGTCCCAAAAAAACGCTTTTTTGGTTATATTCACTTACCAAGTTCACTTTCAACATAAACTCCATTTACCAACCATCCCTGTTGTTCACTTCTGCAAGTGAGTTATTTTTGCCCACTTATGCTATTCACTTTAGCTGAAGTGAGTATAAATTCCCAATAAAACACGGCTTATACATATACTTTATTTCTTGCCTAGTTAGTTCTTCCTTGACTAGCGAAGGGCAAGTATAATTTTCAAGATTGAAAAAAACTGCCTGTTCGTTACAATGTGAGACGGAGTGTATGCAACACATAATTATAATGCGCTCTTTATTCTACCTTCATACAATCTACCACAAGCAACCGACCCCCTCTAGTCGGCAACATATGAAGTAACAAGAATAACAACAGAATAAAAAGACACTTCTCCGGTATTTCTGATCCAGATGGAAAATTTGTGTTTGAGTTTGTGTTAAGCTACTCCGAAATCCGAACCCGAACAGAGTGCGTATTGTTTTTTCTCTTATATCCAAGAGCTCAGAAAATTCTCAACTTACTCACTGAGCAGGAATGCGCACTGTGATGTCTGCTTTGAAATGATATACTTGCCAGCTCATGGCCACCATAAACCAGAAACCACTATGATTAGAAAAAAGAAATGAAATGAACCTGTGTGATGTGAAGTTTCCATGTACCCTACATGTGTGTACAATGTACACTTATTTTGATCAAATCTCTGTAAGTATTGAGGGTTATAGATTTTGTTACAAAAAGTTCATTTGTTTCTTCAATCTTGCGCATTCAAGCAAATTTGTATACTTACAAAGTTAAAACGCGTACTGTTTTAGGTTTAATTTTGAGAAGAAAAGAAATGAAAATAGAAAAAAAAAAACAAAATAAACACTCAAAGATAGCAAACTTGTAATTCCAAAACATGATCTCTGTCTTTTCTTGCTTTTTGTTTTGAATAAATTAATTCTGCCAAACGTTTCATAGACAGACGAATCATTTTATTCAAACTGTTCTACCTACTAAACTTTATCAGAATCGCCTTCATAGCCACAAACTACAGACTACAGCGCCAAATAGGCAATGTGCTTGCATATTCAGTTTTTTGTTTTGTGAGATGTGTTACTCGTACAACGTAAGCTTTCCTACTATTGGTATCCGTCGGTAGTATTTTATAACTAGCACTCGCATACAAGAGACGATTAATAAAAAAGAAAAGAAAAAAAGAGTAAAATAAAAGCAAGGCTCTGTGGATTGGAGTCAACCATCGTTAAAAGTATTATACTACCTCCGTGCTCCGTTCCCTGATCTGATCTAGCACACTACTACTATCCACTAAATCCCATCTGTGCTTCTTTCCAGCTTCAGTTAACATCATTTTTTCTTCCACAAAAACAACAAAAAAAACCAATTCTCCAAATAAATTAATAGTTCGATACTTTAAACGGAAATCCAACCACCACCAACAACATCGACCGAGCGAGGTAACTTCACAGAAGTTTTTTTTTGTCAATATTTCAATAAGGGCTCAGTATAAGTGAATTTAGTGGTGCTTTTCACTTTTTATATTTCAAATAGTTGGTGGTCAAGTAATCGAAGTTTCAGCTAAACTGTTCTCTCGGCGTGTGTAGAGAAATATTTTTGTGTGTTTTTTTATACCCAACATGTTCTTTCATTTATGTTGTGCACAGCTAAAACAAGAAGTTTAGTATGAAATGGTAATACCATCAGCAAAATATGTACCCATTGCTGTAAGTCTTTTAATTCAACAAAACAAAAAGTGATAAACTTATACCTAATCAAAAATAATATTTTATAAAAAAAAAATAAGAGCGAGAGTTTCTTTCTGCCGTGATATTGAATACTTGGTGTGGTTCGTATTTTGTTTTGGATTTGTCATTTGTGAGAAATAAAATGTTGACATGTACAAAAGCTTCAGCCATTAGGACTTCGTCATCGTCATCGTCGTCTTTATCACCAACATCATTATCGTCTTCATTTTCACCATCATCATCATTATCATCAGACTCATCAGCATCAGCTTGAACTTTAGCAAGCAGTTTATTCTAAAATACCAGTGGAGCATTGGGTAAGTGTTCCAAAAGTCCATTCATAATACCTATGTACCTATACCTCCCTATGTCATCTCATGATATTTGTGTAATAACAAAAGTAAAATACTTAAACTGAAGCAAAATAAGAAAGCTCCATGAAACCGGATGCTAATCATAATCACAAATGGGGTAATACAAGTGGCATTATCGACATCAAATCTGTGTATTAGCCAAAGGTTATTTTGGTATTTTTGTATTTTTTTTTTTTGTTAGATCTTAGTACTCATGTATGTTGAACGGAAAAACTTTTTACTGCGGAGAATATAGAAAGACGTGCATTGGAATGCTGCACACATCAAAAATATAAACAACAATCGTCATGTTTAATTCCTCCTTTTTGGAATAAATATTCTAGTCTGATTAGAATCAGAAGTTTTTCTTCACATTCTTGTACTAAATAGGTTTGTTCGTTGAAGCCCTAGGGTCGCCCTGGGGTCGCCACAAAGCGTTTTTTGAAAAACCTAAAGTCACCCTGAATGTCCAATTGAGTGTTTTTGAGCCCTAGGGTTGACCAAGGTTTTCCATCAACTCGCCCTAGCTTTTTGCAGTGGCGAGTTAAGGGCTGTCAAATGGCATGTATTTTTTTTAATGACAGGGATGTGTGGTGATTTGTGGTTTAGCGTTTTTTGAGGACTGAAAAACCCAAGTTTTTTTGACAACTCATACGGTTGTCAAGAAAACCTGTGTCAACCCTGGGGAAAGTTCAACGAACAGACCTAATGTCGCTTTTCATTTGAAGAAAAGAAGCGTCTCAAACTGATCCATTGGTTCAAAAACAATGCTTCGCAGGATTCTGAGAAGTGACAACCGCTTCTCAACTTGTAGTGAAAACCCACATGTTAGTCAAAAGTCTCCTCAAGGAAAAGTGAGTGCTTTCCCGTAAGACAACAATGGACATAAGGCTCGAAGAGTGTGTGGTTGTTTTTCTACTCATTTCAGTTTTGGTTCATTTAACGATGTTCAAACTTTGGTTGTGATCATTTAATAATTCCCACCGATGATACATTGATCTAGACTTGCCAGTTAGTGTAAGGTTTTTTGGTAAAGGAAAGTGTCCGAAAACAGGGAAAACCAAAGACCTATGTGGTTGGTAAGATCTTAATTTGCAGAAAACAAATTTGAAATTCCTTTTTCAAAACCGTCAGCGCGGCGAGTCGACGCTCGCGGCCGCTGACTGACTTGATAGCTAATCGAAAAAGTCCAAAAATGTATTGACTTAAATCATAGAGTCAATCAAAACACGCATTCAATGTGTTCGCAAAATTTTGGGCAAACTTTTTCAGACTCACAAAATTCGTTGTGGAAACATAGCTTTTTTAGTATTAAATTTTTTAATATTCAATTACTTACCTAGGTGTTCGTTACAGTTCGAGATGAAACGGGCCTCAACCAACATCTCTCGATAACAACTTCGATATCGGGCGAGTTTTCTCCAGTTTTTTACTCATAGTGGTTTGAGGTCTTCTTCCACTTTATTGCGGCACCTTTTTTGCGGCACTTCAATTACTTACCTAGGTAATCGTTACAGTTCGAGATGAAACGGGCCTCAACCAACATCTCTCGATAACAACTTCGATATCAGGCGAGTTTTCTCCAGTTTTTTACTCATAGTGGTTTGAGGTCTTCTTCCACTTTATTGCGGCACCTAGGACGAAATCTTTCCCTTCCACGATTACCTTGTGTGTAATGTGCTTCAGAAAACCCGTCGAGCCGGAGTTGACCTCCATCCGCTCTACATGGCCTACCATCTCACTGAGTACTCTTCTAGCTATGTCCATACGTGGTACACCAGACAGCACATACAGCTCGATGTTGTGTCTTCTTTTCCACACATTGGGTGATATGCATAAAACGGCAGTATTTACTGAAAGTAAATGCTAAGAGTATGTACTTTTATTTTAAGTAAAAGGTTGATTTTACAGTATTTACTTCATTTCGTATGCATAAAAAAAAGTTCCTACTTAAGGCATATACTTTCAGTATTTACTAAATTCATCCAAGTAATTACTAGAATTCATCTAAAATTGATAGTAAATACTTTTATTTTCTTGTTTCCTTCATAATTCTTTTGAATGAAATTGTTGTTTTGGTAGCTTTACCGCTACCGCTATGACTATTGAAATCAACTGTTTATTTTATTCTTGTTTTGTTTACATCTGTGTCTGGTCTCTGGTATTTTGTAAGTCGCAAATTGAAAGTCAACTTATTAGTCATGACTAGCACAGGCTTTTCAATTAGCCAAATGCACTTAGCTTTTGTTCGCATTTTGAAAAAACATAGAGTTTTTCGTCTCAAAACGATATAACTGTTTAAAATTAGCCCCAAAATCCGACCTTCGATCTTTATATACTTTATTAGAATTAATACGCACAAATGCTGCCATTTTAGTAAATATTATTAGCTGCAACAAAATTTAATTATAAACAACACTCTGATTTATTCGAAATTTGACGCAACACTGATATTTTTTCGCTTCCCACCTACCTAATATATGGTTTGAATCAAAAAAGTATGTACTATGAAATTTCCAACTTGCTATTTAGCAAACTTAAAAAAACCAAGTATTTGCTACAGAAAAATAGTACCTACTAGTTCTTATGCATACGGATTGAAGTATGTACTAAAAAAGTTCATCCAAAAAAGTAAAAACTATTCTCGAAAGCAAATACTTAATTTTCAGCATTTGCCGCATTTTTATGCATACCAAAAATAGTATATACTTAGAAATTCTCAAGTAAAAGCATTTACTATGTTTTATGCATACCACCCATTGTCCTTAAATACGGGGCCAAATTTTATTGAGAGTTTATTTCTTTCGAAACGATTAAGGGTTTCCACATCCGCTTTCGATAGGGTCCATGCTTCCGCGCCGTAGAGCAGGACTGGCATGATGAAGGTTTTATAAAATCTTATATAAAACCTATATTCCGAAGCTATTAGCACGGTTGTTCTTCAATCTAATTCAGGCATTACTAGAATTGATGATCTTCATCCCCCCTTAGATATTTTTGTTGAACTAAGCAACGCATCTCACGTTATTAATAATTCAAATGACTGTTTATATACTTTTGACTTTCGAAAGGCGAATTTCGATTTGCTTTCGAATGAATTAAGCAGGGCTGGTATTGGAAATATATCAACCCTTACAAATATTGACGAAGCAGTCGCTTGCTTTTACTCCATTTTAAAAAATTGCATGAAAAAAACCATTCCCCAAAAGACGCTCAGAAATGCTATTTTTTGTCAACCGTGGTTTACCAAGGAACTAAAGGCTCTGAGGAATAAAAGAAACAAGGCTTGGAAGACCTATTTAATTACTCTTTCTCCAACTGACCACCAAATATTTATAAGTTTTTTTGAAGATTTCAAAACGCTTTCTCAGAATCTGTACTCTAGCTACGTCACCCAAATGGGCTGTTCTCTGAAAAACGATCCAAAAAGCTTTTGGTCATTCGTAAATTCTAAAAAAAAATCAGACGGCTATCCAGCCAACTTTATTTATAATGCCATTTCATTAAAAAATACTCCCGACATTTGCAATGCCTTTGCAAACCATTGTAATGGCTCTTTTTGTAATACAAATCTAGAAATTGATGAAAAATATTTTGAATATTTAACTCACTGCTCGCAAGTGAATTTTAATAATATCCCTATTCAAAGAGGCAGAATTACCTACCACCTCTCTTCTCTCAATGATGACGTTTCTTCTGGTCCGGACATGATTCCGCCAATTGTTTTAAAGAAGTGTTCCTCACGTTTATGCTATCCACTCGAACATCTTTTCAAGCTTTCTTTAAAATCTGGAATATTCCCCACTCTTTGGAAAAAATTGTTTATCACACCTGTTTTCAAAAAGGGTGTAAAAATCGATATAAAAAACTACAGACCTATTTCAAAGCTCTCATGCATACCTAAGGTATTTGAACAAGTAGTCTGCGAAAACGTATCCTTTTTTTCAAGGAATGTTGTCTGCCACCAGCAGCACGGATTTATGCAAAGAAGATCGACGGCTACCAACCTTCTATCCTTTCATCATAAGTGTTCCAATGCTCTTGAATGTAGGAACGAGCTCGATTGCATTTACACTGACTTCTCTAAGGCGTTTTACCAACTGTCTCATAACGTCATACTTTATTAACTAAAAGCCTTTGGATTTCCCCCAGTATTTATTGCTTGGATAAGTTCCTACTTAAAAAATAGGTCTTATGAAGTCAAATTTCGTAACGTTTTGTCAAAACCTTTCAATGCTATGTCTGGCGTGCCACAAGGTAGTCATCTCGGCCCCTTGCTTTTCATTATTGTAATAAATGATGTAATTTCTTGCATCTCCTATAGCGACATTTTAATCTTTGCTGATGATATGCAAATTTTTAAAATCATCGAAAATGCTTCAGATCGCGACTTCTTACAAAAAGATATTGATAGTTTTGTTGTATAAATAAACATAAATAAATGGTTAAATTCGTTCTTTTAGAGAGGGTTTCGTTTTTAATTGCCTTCTTAACCCAAAGAAGCACCGGTAGGCAAGAGTCATTTTCCGTTTGATCTCCGCACTGATGATGTTCTTCGTGTTTATATCGAATCCTAGGTAGATGGAGTCATGTACTACTTTGAAGTTATGTCTGTCTTTTGTGACGTTTTGTCCAATTCATCGATGTTCGCTGTCCTTGTTTGAATACAGTACAAAGCTCGTTTTGCTCACATTTCACATTAACCATCAAACCCATTTTTGCCGATTCAATGCTTGCAAAAACACCTATGACATTACGCTTGCTACTTCCCATTTCGTCAGCATCGAAGGGCTCGGTGAGTTCCTTGCCGACCTTGACAGTGCAGTGTGAATTCTCCGAAGTCATCTTGCATAGTTGTATGAGTTTTGCTCGATTAAAAGATGTGCATATCGATATTATACGAGTATTTTCGGGTTATTTTGGTCGATTGTGAACTTTTATAGTTTAAAATCACATTGATAATAACCGATGAAATTGTTGACTTGGATTTTCAGACGTTGACATATTACGGCAGATCGGACATACGATACTGAGGTTCCATTCATCGGTCATACTTTTTTCCGACCATATCATGGAGATCTACTGATACATTCTTCTTTCAAAATGATCTCCAGCTACCTTGAAAGGTTGGGTCTTAAGGCCATCTGGGGACCTGCAGTTTTATTTGATTCAAGTTTGCATATGGCAAGGTGAACTTCTTCTAGATTGTTCTGTACTCACTGTAAATAAAAAAACAGCAACAACGTATCTCGCAGTATCTTTTATTATTGAATACCTTACTGGTCGAATTCAGAATGTTATAGTCAATAGTGAGCTTTCTGATTTTCTCCCGAATCATGCTAGTGTCCCACAAGAATCAATCTTGGTCTCCTAATTTTCATCCATTTTTAAAACCTATCGAAAGTCAGCTCTAAAAATTATAAGCTATTGTGGTTAAGAATAGGGAACTTGATATTTCAAATTTCCCAACCATCGACCTGAGTGGTTGTGAGCATAATAACATTGAAAGCGTTAAGAATCTGTTTGTCGTATTTAACCCTAGGTTAATAACCCTCCTAGAAATAGCATTGAAGATAACCATAAGATAGATAGATAGATAGATACAGTTTATTTTCTCTTATAAAATTGATATGTTAACATTAAATAAACAATATTAATAAATACAAAAAATATAAAAGAAAAATGTAACATTCTGTATTCAGATTACAATGTAATTTAAATAGTTATGAATGCCACTTTAATATTAGAATATCTAATTAAACAATATTATGGGTGGGGTGACCCTCAGACTAGTATTAGACTTTAATTTTAAGTTATGAAATTACAAATAAATAGAAACTTTAAGCAAAGTACAAAGTACAGACAAGCAAAAGGAAGAATATAAAACAATAATATATAAAGCTTGCTAAAAAACTACAGATTCTTAGACCAGAGTATCAGAAACAAAAGATTCCAAGTTTGAATAATCCAATTCTGAAAACCATAGTTTTAAGTGACTAGTAAACATACCAGGAGATGTAATTATTCTCAAAGAAAATGGAAGCTTGTTAAAAAGACGATGCGATGAGATGGAATAAAAATTACGAAACGCCGTTGTCCGAAATGAAGGAACTGTCAAAATGTTCGAAGAGTTTCCTCGTAAATTATAATTAGAAATAATTCGAAAATTACGATTACCAGATTTCATAAAAAAAGATTTTAGCACTTTAAAACAATACAAATGTCGCACGGGAAGAATTTTTAGCTCGCGAAACAAAGGTAAACTAGGATGTCTTCTAGGCTTACGACAAACTTTTCTTACAGCGTATTTTTGCAAGATCAATAAGGGTTGAATTTTGTTGAAGTATGTACCACCCCAACAAACAATGCCATATTGAAGCTTGGAATGAAAAATACCAAAGTAAATAGTTTTTAAAAGTTCAGCTGAAACAATATTTTGTAGGTAATAAAAATAGCGTAATGTACACCGAAAATATTTTCCCAGATTATCTGTATGATTTGAAAATTTCATATTGGAGTCTATAATAAGACCTAAGTATTTAAATTCGGTAACTTTTTCTACTAAAAAACAATTAGCGCTACAGTTTTGGTCACATGAATAAGTAATACCAGAAGAAGTCCCAGGTGAAAAATTATAGTCAGGTAACTTAAAGCTTTTGCATTCAGAGGCATGAAAGTAGAAATCAAAATCTAAGTTGAGCACTGAAGAAAGACTGAAAAACGTTAATTTAGTTTTTGGGCTAATAACCAAATTATGCTCAGCAAACCACACAATCAGTAACTCCAGATCCCAGTTTATATCAGACACCAAATTCAAACGACTATTTGTACCGTAAGAAAAAGCAACATCATCAGCGAAAGCAGTTGGTTTGCCTCTAAAATCAAGTGAAAAAAGTGAATTTGTATATATTAGAAACAGAATTGGTCCTAAGACAGATCCTTGAGGTACACCCAGATTGAGGTAACCAATTTGGCTCCTTATATTTTGCAGTTTTACTCTTTGAGATCTGTTCTCAAGATATGACTTGAACCAATTAAGTACAAAACCACGAACGCCAGCTTTTTCCAATTTTCTCAATAAAAAGTTGTGATTTACCATATCAAAAGCTTTGGTAATATCTATAAATAATTCAGCTGTAAACTTTTTCTTATCAAGGTTAGTCATTATTTGATCACAGAACTGTAATAAAGCGTCTTCAGTAGATTTTCCTTGCTGAAAACCGAATTGGGTAGGATTGAAGTATTTAGTTCTTTCCAAAAAACTTATCATCCTAGTTTTAATGACCTTTTCAAAAATTTTGCTGAAAACGGGAAGAAGGGAGATTGGCCTAAAGTTGCATAGTTCGGTTGTAGAACCTTTCTTATACAAAGGTACTACATCAGCACATTTAAGAGCATCAGGGAAGATACCTGCAAAAACAAAACGATTAAAAATGAAAGCCAAAACATCAATTATATAACATGCAATGTTTTTGACAGCCGTATTTGATATATTGTCAGCTCCAAACGAATTAGAATTTTTTAAACTGCCAATAGCTTTAAGAATCTCAAGAGGAGTTATGGAATCAAAGACAAAACTGTTATTTTGAACTGGTTCGGCAATCTCAAATACAGGTGGACAAGAAAAAGTTTGAAATTGACTTGGTACATTAATAAAAAATTCATTAAATGCATTAGCAATCATCAATTGATCAGAAACAGAGTGACCATTGATATCAATTGAGGTGGGAGTTTTGGACGAAGAAGCTTTGTTAATTGTATCATTAACTACTTTCCACTCATTTTTTAAATTACCCCTAGCAGAATTGAACTGGTTCCGATAGAAGTTGTCACGGCAAATTGGAATTTCCCTTTTTAGCTCATCACAGAGTTTCTTAAACTTCCTTTTTAGGATAATATTGCCAGGGTTCTTAAGCCTTAGAGGCGCACGCTATTCGATGGATAAGTTTCCAGACATACATTGCAGAACTAGCAGCGATTCAAAAACACCGATGTACTTGAAGAGACTGCAGACTTTGCTGTCTTTTAATTATTTTAAATTTTAAAGTCTTTTAATTCTTTTCAGTCTGATCAAAATAAATTTTCTATGCAGGATTTCAGACAACACTTACATATTCCAAAAGTGATCTGAAGAGAGATGTGAACAACGATAAAAACGTTGAATATCTTTTCCTTTTGGTTTTGTAATGATTTTGCTTTGGGAACAATATAACCGAAATGTGAAAGAAAGTGAAGAATCAAGATTCACACCTAAATCCTCAATATTTGAAACACGACTAATGTCTGGGATTATTACGAAATTAAATAACAAACTATTAGACAATCTAGAAAACTAAATTATATTGCACTCTTTAGTATTTAATTTAAGGCAGTAAATGTGACACCATCAATCACACTAAGCACTTTCCAAGGCCGTCTTTACCCTTTTGGGGGCCCTGGGCACTTTTTGAAAATGGGGCCCCTTGTATGATAATTTAAAAATCTTATGTTGTGTAATAAAGGTAAACAGAAAAAATCACATAACTTTGAATTAATATTTGTTCTTTTAATTTTAAAATAAATTGTCTTTTTATAACTCATTAAAAAGATAAACAGTTATTGCAGCATTAAAACATAAACATAAACAATGTAAAAATAAAAACGAAAAAATAAATATTTCATATATAAATTCAAAAATAAACAAAATTTAAGTAACAGGCAACTAGATAAGTTATCCAGAATGCAATTTAAAGATTAATCTCCCTTCACATCTTTAGTGTAAAATTAAGCAAAAGATTTCCTGTTTTTTTAAGCCTTCTGAATTCAGATTTTTTAATCGAAAAAAGTCAAAACGTTGGCCAATCTTCATATACGAACCTAGTCGCTGTTTCCAATGAACGCTTAGAGTGTCGGCAATGGGAAAGAAAGTTTCAATTTTGAATCTTTCTTTCCCAGTCAGAATTACTCAGGGTCCCCGTCAAAAATAGTCTGGCATGAGCTTGTACACCTCGTTCTTTCAGAAAGGCCCTTATATTCGGAATCCGGGTTATTTTGTCTGGCTGATGATTCAAAATCATCGAAATTGTCCCTGAGCCTAGTTTTAAATTCATCGATTGCACTCTGCAAATTTATTGCAACATCCAGGGTAATATTTTACTTTTGAAGTAATGTATTTGTTTTATTATTTCTTTGCAATACAGAGTTCCAAGGTTCTGTAAGTATGGTAAAGACTAAGCGCTTCCTCTCTGGCCTCTCGTGCCTGTCCTTAATCGTTGGCGATGGACATTAAAGGTTCTTCAATCTCTTGATGGCCGTTTTAAGGAGGGCAGTGCATCACCTCGCGCCGAGAAAGACATTTTACAACTTTTTTTTGGATCTAAATGAGCAGTCTATACACTCCATCGATGAGAAGATATAGAATAAAAGTCATACAATTTTTGAATAATGTCAAAGAATTTGGTTGCTTCTAGGATACACCCAGCGGCATGCACTCCTACCAAGTTTGATGATTGTTTTGCATTCATTGATGATTCCAATCATTGAATGCACAAAAACAAAAATCTTTTTCCTTTTAACTTTGAAATCTTAAAAAATTGAGTGCCGTTCATCTGACCGATAGTTATTTTCAGTTTTAAATTAATTTTTTTTTTTATCTCTTATAACTACTTAAGTAAGTAAGTAAGTAAGTAAGCAAGTAATTCATTTATTTGAACGTGTTTTCAACAAAATGTTGACAAAAATAATGAATTTATAAGCTATGGCCTTGCCGTCAGCTCGGTTAGCAATTTTTTATATTATGTACAAAAAATAAACTACGTTTTGATTAAAATAGTATATAAAAAAAAAAGTTATATGTATTCTGATATTAATAACATCCTATATTTGTAAATATTTTTAAAGAATTTGTAGAGTAATTCCCAGTCGAAACCATTCAAAATGTTTATTGTTTCCTGCATTGTTAAAGTTTTCTTCCCAAAAAAAGCGAGGCGTTGCGTTGTGGTGAAAAGATTGGACAAATGCTGACAAAGTGATAGCAGTCTTCTTTGGATCTCAGATAACATAACGTACAGAATTGATTAAAATTTCCATTGTAGGGGTTTCCGTTAAGGCTCAACAGTTCACATCTAACTTTAAATACAAGCGATATTTCTCTATAGCTTAGCATGTCGTGAAAGTAGTTGTTTTGCAGTAAATTCCTGTTTAGCTGTGAATATAAAATTCTACTATCCGATTCGAGAGCTTTCGCCTCGAAACTTTCGCGTACAGAGTTTTAATTTTGTTGAATGATCCTGTAAAGCTGCTCCTTGAAAAAGTTTAAGTTTTCTGATTCCGGTGGTAAGAATCTCACCGTATCTGTTTCCAAGATCTCTCCACTTTGACATCCACCAATCCTCGTTCCTGAGCTCGTAAAGCGCCATTTTTTTTTTTTTTGAAACTCTTGCGTCTTGATAGGAGTGAGTTTTTATTATATAATCAGCTTGAAGTTTCAACGTGTAAGTAAATATTTTAGGTAGACCAGTTTCAAGGTAAAATGCATAATTTGGTGTATTTATTCAGTGGTAGATTAAAGAGTTTTTTTATGAAGTTTCTTTGCAATTTTTCAACTTGTTCGTATTCGTCGAAACCCCACACCTGGCCAGCGTAACACAAAGTAGACTTTACAACAGCATCAAATATTTTATATTTCGCATTTAAGAAATTGCATTTTGCTTTATCCAAAAGATGACTTTTGAAGGTAAGAGTACTGTTCAATTTCACTCCCAGGTACTTATACTCATTTGCAACGTCTAGTCTCGATCCGTTGAAAGTCCAATTATAGCTGTTTCGGTTTCTAGTAGATCTTGAGAAAACTATGATTTTAGATTTGTTTGAGTTAATGACGAGACACCATTTTTGAGAATATTCTGTTAATATATTAATCATTAATTGAAGGCTTTCTGGTGATTCTGCAAGTATCACTAGGTCATCGGCATATAAAAGTTAGATAGATATATTTTATTGTTTGAAAGAAATTAACAGAGTATACAATAATTTTTAAGTCATTACACAGCGCAGAGATATGATAACAAATTGTATCTTACTACTGAAAAATAATATTAGGTTTTGGAATAGCATTTATTTTAATATTTTTTAAATTGAAGGAAAAATTTTACAAGAGCCTCCATTTGAATTGTGTTACTTAAAATTATATCACAGTTTGACCCTTATTTCTATTATTTTTATTTTTATTATTATTTCTTCATTAACAGTTAATATATTAATAAATTATAAGAACAAAAATAAATAAATAAATAAATAAATAAATAAATAAATAAATAAATAAATAAATAAATAAATAAATAAATAAATAAATAAATAAATAACAAGCAATAATAAGAAAACAAAAGAACGATTACGTTCGTAGATATGTAAATTATTAAACAAATAAATAAGTTAACAATATTATATATAAATAAATAAAAAAAAACAATAAGAGTAGCAAAAAAAAGAAAAAGAGGAAAAACGAACGAATACATACGTAGATATGTAAATTATTAAATAAATAAATAAATAAATAAGTTAACAATACTATATAAGGTTTTTAATTAGAGGGTTTGTGCTTAATACATTTTTTTCAAAAAAGTTTTTATTGAGAACTTCAATCTTCTCATCGATTTTCAAAGCGTTTGCTTTTGTGTGCAGCTCCTGGGTAGAAAAATGCGCCAGGGGACCTTAAGGATCATTTTAAGGATTTTGTTTTGTAATATTTGCAATTTTTTTATATGCGTTTTAGCAAAGTCGCCCCAGACAGGGGATCCATACACTAATATTGCTTGAAAAACGACTTTAAAAATTATAAATTTATTATGTTTGCTAAGTAATGACTTCCAGTTTATAAGCGGGTATAATATTTTGATACCCATATTTATTTTGTTTGATATATTTTGTGCGTGTTCTTTGAAGGTCAACTTCTTATCTAAGTAGACACCTAAGTACTTGACAGAGTCAACCCATGGGATATCGCAATTATCTACATTCAAATTGTGACTGGGACAGAAACAATCCTTTCTTTTTCTGGTGAAAAAGATAGCTTGACTCTTCCCAGCATTTATTTTGATTTTCCAATGCTTATAATACTCGAAAATAAGAGCAAGAGCGTTTTGAATATTATGAATAATATTTGCTGGATGTTCATCGGATGAGTATATCGCTATGTCATCAGCGTACACACCAACATCACAACTTTGCAAGGCTGGGAAATCAGAGGTAAAAATATTGAAAAGGATAGGAGATAACACTGATCCTTGAGGAACGCCAGCTGGAATAATTGTCGAATCAGAATTGATTCCATTTAGTGACACTATAAATCTTCTATTACTCAAATAACTTTGAATAATATAAAAGTACATTAATGTTTAAGTCAGAAATACGTATTCCACCAGGAATATAGGTAACTACATCGTTAATGAAGAGCGAAAATAGCATTGCACTAAGTAAGCATCCTTGTTTAACTCCACAATTCGTTTCGAACCATTCAGAATAGGAAGAGCCATCCCATACTACTGCTCTAGACTCAGTGTATAAGCTTTTTAGTGTGCTGATAAAAGTCGAAGACAATCCCAGCTGTGAAAGTTTATAGAATAGTGCATTACGAATGATATGGTCAAAAGCCGCCTTAAAATCTATAAAGAATGCATATACTTTTTTGTTTCTGGCTTGAAAAGCTTTCACAATAGATGTCAATGTGAAAATATGATCCACGGTTGAAAATGTTTTCCTGAAACCAGCTTGAAAATCCGATAAGACATTGTAAAAATTGACCCATCTTTCTTGTCTGTTGAGAAGCACTCCACAAAATACAGCCCTATTATGGCTATCAAATATCAACACGATACTTGATAAATTTGTTCGTTTATCAATAAAATTGGTTAAGTGGTATTACGGATAACAACCATCGGAACTTTTGATCAATTGTGAATGAAATGATTTTTTGCGATCTATTGTGAACGTCTCTGGTTGCTTGTTCGGTATTATGGTTATCAATATTTTTGATATCTATCAATTTTTCAGTCAATCGCAAATTCGTCGTTGATGAACATTTTTTTGGTTTATTTTACTGGAAATGTGTAGCCAAAACACAGGTACGTGGTTGACTAGTATAAGGGCTATATCGTGAAGTGTTTTTTTCTGTGCCGTATAGCAAAAATTCATTCCAAATTGAATTTGAAATTAAATGTGTTTAGTGTTCATTGAATGCAGGAAATTAAAATGGTCGCTTTGTACCTAGATGTGGGGTGTGTCAACGCTTAGTACGAGCACACTGTTCACAATTTTAGAAAATTTATCAATTGACATGCATAATACCGATTTATCAATAAATTGATAGCACTTATCGTGTATCAATTGATTGATAGTTGACAACCATAATAGGGCTGATAGTTTTGCCAGCACATTCATGAATGAGATGTCTCGATAATTTTCAACACAATTCGAATCACCTTTTTTGAAGATTGGAAAAAATACAGACCTTCTGAATAATGAAGGGACCTTTTCTCCTAGAATAATTTTATTGAACAGTGATTTTAGGTGTAAGTGAAGTGTATCACTGGCATTCTTGAAGAATTCGTACGGAATCCCATCTTCACCAGGAGCTTTTCCATTTTTACCGTTTGTAATCACAGTTTTTATTTCTTCTAGAGATATTTCAGAATCTAGAATGTCATCGCGTATCCTTGGTTGGGCATAAGACAATCTTACATCTGTTTCACAGTATAAAAGGTTTTTAAAGTGATTGGCAATATCTCCCTGGCGGTATTCCAGAAGTCTTTTGAATTTTTAATTTGGCCGAGTAGAAAGGCTTGACGATTTTCAAATTCGGTTTTTTTCTTTAGACATAATTTTTTGTAACTGGTGTTAGCTTCAAGGTACCATTTCTTCAAAATGTGACAATAGGTGTTTCGCAGCGAGTTCAACAAAGCAAATGATTTTTTCCTGGCTAACACACATTCTTTGTCAAACCACTTTTGCTTGAAGTTATGATGGTCTTTAGTAACAGTGTTATCCGTGGAGTTTCTAATATAAGATATCAGGGTGTTTGCCATTACTTCGGTGGAATCGGTCATCATATCCATATTAGTTAACTTTTCATCTAATCTTTGCTGATATTCTGAGGCTAAGTTTTCTTTCCATTTCAGTCGCGGTAAAAGTTTCATATGGGTTTGTGTAAGTCTAGGTTCTCCAGTCCAGTCTACTAATAACGTGAATAATGTGATCAGAATAGTTCTTAATCTGGATCTGGAACGAATGTATTAAATCGTTCCATTCATTGTTACATTTACATTTACATGAAACCTACTCCACACATAAATCTGAGGAGTAGGGGGTTTGCAGCCGGGCGACAAAGACCATTTGGCTGATACACCACAAGACTAACTACACAAATACTACATAGAACAAATAACACATGACAACAGCACGCAGTAGTTACGGACGGTCCCCCATCTTATCACTAACAGCGCTCATTCCGATTTAATTACGGTGTTCTAATGGGAACCGACTCTTTTCGGTTGACAAGGCTGTTGTCTCCATTCATTGTTTATAGCACAGTAGTCGATTACAGATTTTCCTTGTCCTCCTAGAAAAGTAAAGTTGCCATCCATATCACCGTTTGTACAACCATTTAAAATGGAGCAATCAAATAGTTGTAATAGATCCATAAGTTTTGTTCCATTCTGGTTTAGTACCGTGTCCATTGACTTTCTCTGGTTATGAGTAATCAGATTATTTGATGTGCTGCGGGCGGTTGTGACTTGTAAATTTGCTTGTTCTGGCATTGAAGTCACCAACTATCAAATAACTACTTACTTGCTAACAAAAATGTTTAAACTAGCTTACATTATAGCTTAATTAACTTACTGACCCTAGGAGGGTATTCTAAATTACTCAATGACTTAATTCTAATGCATTTCGGCTTGAAATATAATTATATTGTATCTTTAACAATATAATTATATTTAAACCTATAACTAATATTAAAAACTAAGAAAATTTAAAAAACTTAGTTCGACGGATAGTTAAATCGCCTATGTATCAGTTACTGTGTTGATGCAAACTTTTGTGTTGGGCGTTGCAAATACATACATAGAAACACCATTATCTTTTCTTTTATACAGTGATATTCAAAATGTGTGTGTGTGTGTTGTTTTTGTTTCTGTCAGAAAGCAAACTGCATTGCCACTTAACTAGATAGTTACTCATAACGAAGCATTGCTCATAGGTGCTTCATATTTCTGTTTTAATATGACTATAATTTCACAGGGAATGTGATTTAAAATGTTCCGCAAAGTTTGTTGTTCAACAAAAAAAGTACGAATTCTGATCATTCTTCATGCATTTAAAATGGTATCGAAATATTTATTTTTTTGAAAACAGACCAATAGAGGTTTAGTGATGTTTGAGGAATGTTGGGGCCTCTAGTGATTGCGGGGCCATGGGCCCAGTGGTATAGAGGGGTCTGCCTGCCTCGCAATGAGTGCTCATCAGTTTTATCTTGAGCCCAACATCTGATGTACAGTAAAGTAGAGAGATTCATTTTCTAGTCGCACAGCCCGAATGTGGAGTTCAAACAGACCATGTTTTTTATCCAAAATTACAATTCACAAAAATTCAAAGGAAATGTGCGTCTGTGTCTTCTATTCAATCCTCTCCTATTTTCCTAAATGCTTGCACTATGTTTTTCTTCTTTAAACATTATTAGGGTATTCACAACCCCTTGATGAACGCGTTAATTACAATTTTAAAAAATTACAGAAATAATGTCAATACCTACAAATTGAAAGGTTGTTCAAGGAATTGTTTTAAATCTGTGTTATCGAAGATGTATCCCTTATATGAAAACTTACTTGGAACCACAAATTCTTTCTTCAACTAACAAAAGCGATCATAATCGCTTTGACTTTTGGATTGAGTGAAGATGAAGCACTTTTTCATAATTTTTAGATCAAGCAACACAAAAACATTTTGCAATTAAATATTAGAGAAATAATAATTAATTATTTAATTCAAAAATTGGCTTCAGAAAAATTATAGGATCTAATATTTGACTTAACGTTATATGTATAGTTAACGAATAACTATAAAACTCAATTTCAAAAAATAATTTTTTGGGATTAAATGGAATCGTTTAACAAAGAACAAGGAACATTGGTTAGATTAACTTAAGGTCCATCTCAACATATTATGAAAACTAAATTTAATACTTTATTTTTTTTTATTTTTTTTTTTTTTTCATTTATTTATTTCATTTATTTAATAAATACATCTTTTACATTGGGCCTTATGGCCTATAATTATTAGTAAAAGTTAATAGCAAAATATGAATTAAGTTAATTTCAAAATCAATATCAATATGTTAAGAAGAATGACAAACAATATACAAAGATTTAATAAAGAATTTAAATTTTCATTGAAAATATTTTATACAAATTTAGTTTAATTTTAACTGAATTAATGTACTGCCAAGTATCTGAATAGAGCCGCATCAAACTGCTTGGTGCCGCGAAGTCTTCTTAGAGAGTAGGGTAAATTGTTCCACTGCCTGATAACGTTCACGAAAAATTGACGCTCCGAGTTTCTACAACTGAATGTGGGTTGTAGCAACATAAAAGAGCGAGGTGATCTTGCGAAATGTATTTTTGCAGAGAGATATGATGGTTCATTGATACTAATAATATTATTTAGTGTTTTCAGAGAAAAATAATTGAAGTATTGGTATAGGCTACAGCCAAGAATATTATTCGAGTAGTTAGACACGTGGTCATATCTTCGGAGATTGTAAACATAACGACATACATTATTGAAAGCCACATTTAAGTTTCTTTTAGTTTCAGAGTTATGGGCACTGAAAATTTGGCAACCGTATGTGATGATCGGTACGACTAAAGTTTTCGCTAAGTAAAGTCGAATAGGTTGAGGGGTCAAATGCTTTGATAGGGAAAGACTTCGTAAGGCACCATATATTTTGCCAATGACCATTTTGATGTGATCATCCCAAGTGAGGGTTGAGTTAAATAAGATGCCAAGATTTTTGACCTTCTCAACATATTCCAGTTGTTCTGTTCCAAGATAAAGTGCAGGACGATAGCTGAAATCCAGTTTGTTTTTATAGATTATAATGCATTTAGACTTCCTAGGATTAAGGCAAAGGTTGTTTGTTTCAGACCATGCTAGTATGCTTTTCAAGTCAGTGTTTAATTTATGAGCCCCATCTTCAATCATACCTAGCTTGCAGCTGAGTCGAACTTGAACATCATCGGCGTACAAATCAAGTGACGAGTAGTTCACCTGAACAGGAAGGTCATTTATAAAAATTGAGAACAACAGAGGGCCAAGAATTGACCCTTGGGGAACCCCTGTTGCAAGTTTTAAGGGCCGAGATGCTTTTTCGTCTATCACAACTGCTTGGTTTCGTCCACTAAGGTATGAACAAATAAGTCTCGCCGCTGTGTTTGAAAACTGAAACTGATCTTTTAATTTTGATATCAGTATCCTGTGGTCAACTGTGTCGAAGGCCTTGGAGAAGTCAAGAAGTGCAAGAAATGATACCAAATCATCGTCCATTGCGGCTCTTATATCATCTGAAACTTTAAGAATAGCAGAGACACAACTATGATTTGATCTAAAGCCTGACTGCTGATCACACAATAATTTTTTTCTTCGTAGAAAATTAGAAATTTGTTCATGTAAGATTTTTTCAAGTACCTTAGATAAAAATGGTAAAATCGATATAGGTCTGGACTCAGGTTGAGTCAAACGGGTAGCCGGTTTTTTAAGGACTGGAATTACTTTTGCTTCTTTCCAAGATGAAGGAAAATACGATGTCATTAGTATGGTATTAAAAACGTGCGTGAGAACAGGTAAGATGTGGGGTAAAATCATTTTAACAAATTGTGGCTGCATTCCATCGAAACCTGTAGCAGACGATTTTATTTTAAGGACCGCGCCCAATACATCAGCATCATCCACCCTTTGGAATTGAAACAAACTTACACTTTCGGGGTCAACAACCCGAAAGGTTGCATTCGTAGCCACAGCATTTGCCGCGCTCCTCCCCAAGTCAGGATTATGACCTGTGGCATTCCCATCAGCCAGTGAATTTCCTGCACTACACAAAGATTCGCTATCGGGGTCAACAACCCGAAAGGCTAAATTTGAAACGTTATTTTGAACAAGTGCAAACTTTTGGTTTAAGTCATCGGGACATACATCCGGAGAACAATGATTTTTTTGTCGACCTACGCCAAGTTCTCGAATGTTTTTCCACAACGTTTTCGATGGTAAACTTTTGTTAAGGCGTTTTGAGTACAGTCTGTATTTAGCTTCTCTGACTTTTATAGCAACAGTTTTTCTTAGAGTCTGGAAAGTCGAAAGCATTTCAGGGAGACGAAAACGCTTCCAACGCTTGAAAGCCAGATCTCTTTGCTCTATAGCAGCTGATATTTCTGGAGTGAACCAAGATTTTTGATCACACCTTTGGAGTTTAGTTTTAATCGGCACATGCAGGTTAAAAAGATGATTTATCGAAGACTGCAAGAAAAAAATTTGGTCATCTGGTGATGACATTAAGTAAATGCTTTGCCAGTCAATTTGCATTATACTATTTTCTAAGTTGAAAACATTAACTGCCCTAAAGTCTCTGTATTTATAAACTGATGTGGCAACCTTTGGGATAACTTTGAAAATTGCAAAGATTAAATCATGCTTTGAAAAGCCAGGTGCCTCAAGTTGAGAAAAAAATAGAGTGTTGTTAGAGTTATTAACTAGAAATAAATCTAATAGAGTGGAAGTTGTGTTGGAAAAGTGTGTTGGATTGGTTATATTTACTGGATACAAATTTAACGTTTTCATTTTATCAAGAAAAGATTGTGATGTATTTTTTTGAAGCAAATCACAATTAAAATCACCACATAAGATGATTTCAGAATAAAGGGATGAGAACCGTTCGAGCTCCGAGTAAAACTTCGCCAAATCTATATACTTGTTGGGACGATAAACTACTCCGAACAAACAACTACTCACAGGATTGTGTATTTCTACTAAGCAGTACTCAACCAAGGACGACGTTTCAGATTTAGTAATTAATTTAAATTGAATGCAGTTGCGGATATAGATTGCCGTACCACCACCCATACGATTATGCCTGTCAGCGCGCAATAATTTGTAGCCCGGTAGATTGTATACAACATCCAATATTTCATCTTGGAACCATGTTTCAGACACACATATAACATCAATTTTTGACTCTGCAAACACGTCTCTAAACTCATCAATTTTACCGTGCAAACTTTGAGCATTAATGTGGCAAACTTTCAACCCATCACACTGTCTACTCAAAACATTAAGCATAACTCTCAATTTTTCGCTTCGGTTATTATAGGCTAGAGGATAAGTATTTAAAAAGTTGCTAGTCATTTTCAAGAAAAACAAAGCAATGTATAGATCTACTCAAAAGAAACCTTCTACTCCAGCGACAAAGGCAGAATTCAGATAAATGGCAATGTTTAAAAGAAAAATTAGAAATAATAGATAAAATATTATACAAAAAAGAAAATTTGAATAAAAGAAAAAAGAAAATTATGCAATTAATAAAAATCTCCATAATAAAATGCAGCTTACAATTCATTATTGTGATCTTCTCTTTCGTTTTCATTCTCGTTTGCAACCGAATTTAAGCTTTCCATTGAAGTTATTAAAAGCGTTTTGTCTGCTGCATCTGTTGTGGTTCCTCTTACGTAAACTCTTCCATTTCGAGTGTAAACAATTGCTTAATTAAATTAAACAATTATTCAAAGAGTTTTCAGTAAAGTTCGGGAGCGGGTCGAAATGCTGTATTTTAAAATACTGTAAGGTCAAAATACTGTTTTTTACTGTATGATATTGTATGCTCATAATACTGTATGGTTAATATTTTGTATTTCAAAATGCTGTATGTACAAAATACTGTAGGCCAAAATTCTGTATCCCAAAATTCTTCATCTCTAAATACTGTATGAGCAAAAAAATAAATAATAAAATAAAAGTATTGTATTTATGCATAATTCCGTTCTTTAACTTCCATTAAACACAAAGCAGAACTCGATTAATGTGTTTTTCTTTTACTGAAAAACTAAACAAATGTACAACCAGAATACATTAATGAGTCATAGATAAGTAAAGTATAATAAGTAGAAATTTATCAACAAAAGCAAACTAACGAAAGATTTCAAGAAACACACACAACAAAATTCCTTGTACTGCAAGTCAAAATACTGTATCTGCGGCTGAAAGATAAAAATTGTTTTGAGAATGTTAAAAAGTGGTACAGAATTTTGAGATACAGTATTTTGACTTACAGTACTTTGATCATACAGTATTTTGTACATACAGTGTTTTGAAATACAGTATTTTGAGATACAGTATTTTAAAAACAGTATTATGTCACCCATAGAGTATTTTGACCCTAACCCATTAAAACCACCTATTTCACAAATGTTATCACATATGATAAAAATACAAATAATTTGTGAGATCAATGTTATTAAAGTGCTTTTCATAATAAGTAATATAGGACTACTTGGAGGCACATACCTTTCAATAATGAATAGATTGACTTTAAACAATATGTCAATCTTGACAGACGTGCAAAGTTGTTCTTGGTCTAAGAGCGATCGTTTTTCTTTCAACATAAGTGAGACCGAACAGCAATCACCACTTACTGTAGAGTTTCCATAATTCAACCAGTTACTGGGAAAGTCTTTCATTCAGCAATAAAAAAAAAACTAATTGAAAGTTGGCGAAACTCTGAAAGTTAAACAAAAAAAAAATCAACCTGATTACGCGCGTATCCCATGCCATCGATCTTTTAACGAAAAAGACTGATAAAACTCGACACTATCAAAATAGTGGTGATCATGAACAGTGTACGAGTTGGCGACGATACTCTCCGTCTGGCAACAGTCTTTTTCGACAAATTGATATACTAGCAGACAACTTAACTGAAAAGCTTTATGAAATTTTGAATGCTTCAGATGAACATTCCACCGCTGACCAAAAAATTTATGAAATATGATTTTATTTCTTTTTTTATTGTTGTTCTTCATTTTAATGAACTAAACCTAATGTGCCGCTACTTGTTTTTTTTCCCTAAATGTTGTGCATTTCCCAACTCATTTGTAAAAATGTCATTGGAAATATGCTAGCTACCGTGATACCTTATACAGAATGTTCCGTAATTCGTGTATTATCCTTTGGGGTGTGATTCTTGGTCATATTCTAAGAAAAAAATTGTTCTACAGTAAAGCTCGTTTCTCAATTCTGACATCACTTTTTGACAATTTACAAAAAAAGGCTAACTTTGGTGTACACTTTACATATATCTCTGTCAATACTGATGATAGAGAGCTAATCTTAGACTTAATTTTTTGTTGAAATAACAACCTTTAAGACTGAATTAAAGTTGAGCTTCCATAGGTTTAGGGTTGCCAGATTTTAAATTTTAAATAGTGTTCAAATTTTCTTCCCCAATTAAAGTTGTAACTTTGAGAAAATGCCTGATAAACATAGAGTTTCTTTATTCTCTACAGATGAACAAAACAATAATAAAATAAAACTCACTAATAAATGAACTCAAAAACCCATACATTTTATGATATTAAAAAAAATACAAAATGGATAAAATAAAAAAAAAAATAAAAAAGATTTTTAGATTTGAGGTTTGTTTGATAGATAAATAGATAGATAGATATTTCTTTATTTCGTATAAATTTTACACAAAAGGTTTGCCACCGCACATAATATAATACAGAGATTTGATTCATATGATCTTTCTACTGAAATATTATCTTTATATTACAATGTATAGGTTTATTATTAGAAAAAAGAGATATTTTGTTGGAAGAAACTCGCGCGAATTTTTAATTTTCAGAACACAAACCCATACTCCCCTTACCAAATTTTTTTCCGCTTCGCTTTTAGCTTCATTTTCTGTACTTAAGGCGGCGCGGCGGCTGCTGATTTTTTTTTAAGTTCATCACTAATATCTTAAAATTGAACTAAGTAAGAACAAATCTTTTACACACATAGGCGAATTTCTTACTATTACTTTATCTTATGTACAAAACCTATACCTACATCCTATTGTTTCAAATGATTTTTTAGTTTCTTAATCAAGTCTTTAGTTTATGATTAGTCAGCTATTTACTATTTTATTAACAAGAGGTCTGTATTTTCATAGACTTATCCATTTGTATATTTCTTATGACTCACAAATCTGAGCAAGTGTATCTTCATTTGTTTCGGTATAAAAGCGTCAGGGTACCAAATTGGGCTTATGACGCTTTACAAAAGCGAAACTGTACCAAACGCTAATGTTCGGCCCAATGTCGCTTTACCAAAGCGTCATTGTGCCAAATTTCTGCATTTGGCATAATGTCGTTTGGCACAATGTCACGGCACCAATTGTTGGTCTGGAAGAATCTTATATCTTGAGAGAAAAGTAGACAATTTATTTTTAATGATTTTTTCTAAAATTTTGCTGACACAGCTTAAGAGGCTTAAAGGTCTGTAACTATTACTTACTTACTTACTTAGGTGGGCATTACAGTTCGGGGTGAACCTGGGCCTCAACCAACATCCTTCTATAACGACTTCGATTTCGGGCGAGCTCTCTCCAGTTTCGCACTCCAAGTCGGTAACTATTTGTACTTTCAATAGGTTTACCAGCGTTTCGAATGGGAATTACCTTAGCTTCTTTCCAAAAAAGTGGAAAGTAATGCATTTTGAGGCAAGCGTTTACCAGAAAAGTAAGATAGTAGTTTTTTTATGTATTTTATACAAATGCAATTATAACAATTGCTCAAAGTGCCCTTCTTCGTTTTGAATGCATGCCAAAACACGTTTTTGAATTTCGTTGTGGGTGTTTGCTCTCGATAACTCTTGTCTTACTTGTAGTTTTGTAATCTTTGAAACTGTATTAAAATTGGACTCCTATAGACTTAGGTTAGGTTAGGTTGAAATGGTTGTCAGGAAAACAACTGACACACTTAGACCAGTGTTAGGTCCATTGTGATACCATAAGAATTAAGTGAGGAAGAACCCCGCTTAATAAAACCATTTGGAGCTTTTTATGAAGCGAAAGAGATGCAGGATATCTGTGTTCGCCAGATCGTTTAGATCATCGAGGAAATATTTTCCGAGATGCCGTTTTCTTTTAATGGAGAGTGCAGGACATGAGCAGAGGAGGTGTGGAATAGTCTCCTCCTCCTCCTCATCTAAGCAACTTCTACAGAAGTCATTTGAGGGAACACAAAGTCTTATGGCGTGTCTGCCTATCAGACAATGTCCGGTAATGACATTGATTACGGAGCTAAAGTGCAATCTGGTTATGGATAGCAAATGTCTTGTGCGTTTTGGATCAAGTCCTGGCCATAGCTGTTTTGTTGCCACACACGTGGTGATACTGTTCCACCAATGATTTTTTCCATTGCCTCTTGCTTTAGCATAAGCTTACATGTAGCGATCCGATATTCGACCTGCTGGTTGATATCGGTAGAACGGTTCCTTTTCTGGCGAGTTAATCGGCCTTACAGTTGCCCGCGATATCTCTGTGCCCCGGCACCCAAATAAGGTGAATATTGAACTGTTCAGCCATCTCCTTAAGAGACAGGCGACAGTTAAGGGCGGTTACTGAGTTCGTGGAAACGGCGCCGAGTGATTTGAGGGCTGGCTGACTGTCTGAGAAAATCCGGATATTCGCTGAGGATATCACGTTTTCTTTTAGCCATGATAGGACCTCTTTGATCGCCAAAATTTCCGCTTGGAACACGCTACAATGGTTTGGGAGGCGGAAAGAGAGACTTACGTTAAGTCGTTTTGAGTACACCCCGCAGCCAACCCCTTCATCGGTTTTTGACCCATCTGTATAGAAATGAATTGAATCATCTCTCAAAAATTCCTCGTCCTCCCAGGTCGTTCTCGTTGGGATTGAGACATGGAACTTATTATCAAAAACCAATTGGGGGATGGTGTAGTAAGAGTGGCAAGGGATTGATCTGAATAGATTCAGGATTGTGGCATGACCGATGTTGTTATCGGTCCATTGGGAGATAGCTCTGATACGAGTGGCTGTACTTGCGGCCATTTGTTTACTGAAGATATCTAGTGGTATGAGATTAAGGAGTATATTAAGGGCAGCTGAGGGTGTTGATCTCAGTGCTCCGCTTATACACAAACAGGCTGTTCGTTGGACTTTGCTCAGATTATCGCAGTAGGTATTTTTATCAAGAGCGGTCCACCATACCGCTACTCCGTATGTGAGTATTGGTCTGATGACCGCGGTGTAGAGCCAGTGGGTGATTTGGGGGGAGAAGCCCCATTAAGTGCCAATGGCTTTTTTGCAGGAAAACAGGGCTACGGTTGATTTCCTGATTCTTTCCTCTATATTGGCTTTCCAGTTTAGCTTTTTGTCTAGGATAATACCTAGATATCTAGCTTCGTTGGAGAGTTGAAGTGGGATTCCATTTATTGATGGAGTTGTTAGTTGAGGAATTTTGTATTTCCTGGTGAAGAGAACGAGTTCGGTTTTCTGAGGGTTGACCCCTAGATCACTTTTTCTCGCCCATTTTACTAGTTTGTTTAGAACGGTTTGCATCAGATCCATAAGGACGTGAGCATATTTGCCGGATACAGCAATGGAGACGTCATCTGCATATGCAATCACTTTGAATCCCTCAGCTTCTAGGTCAATTAGAAGTTCATTGACGACTAGATTCCATAGAAGAGGGGATAGAACTCCACCTTGCGGTGTGCCCCTGCTGACAGATCTCTTTGCAGAGAAATCTCCCAGTGTTGAGTTGATTCTTCTGCTTTATAGCATAAGATCTATCAATTCCACTAAGGATTTGTCTACTTTGAGCTTCGTCAGCGCCTTTGTAATTGCAGAGTTGCTGACGTTATTGAAGGCCCCCTCTATATCGAGGAAGGCGGCCAAAGTGAATTCTTTGTGATGGAGGGAATATTCTATAGTACGTACCAGGATGTGTAGGGCCGTTTCTACAGATTTTCCCTTGCAGTAGGCGTGTTGTGCTGTAGATAACAATTTTGGATCTATAGCTGTACGCAGGTGGATATCAATCAGTCGTTCTAAAGTTTTAAGAAGGAAAGATGATAGACTTATTGGTCGGAGATCTTTTGGGTTTACGTGGGATGATTTCCCAGCCTTAGGTATAAACATCACCTTGACTTCTCTCCACTGAGTGGGGATATAGTTCAAGGTGGTACAGCCGATGAGAATTACTTCAAGGACAGGGATAATAATGTCCGCGGCCTTTTGAAGTTCGGCTGGAATTATACCATCAGGTCCAGGGGATTTGTATGGGTCAAAGCTGTTAATGGCCCAAACTAATTTTTCCCTTGTTATCAGATCGGGGCTGTTTGTTATTATGCTACCTGGTTCTGTGGAATCATAGTTGCATAAGTTCTTAGAGCTTCCTGGAAAGTGAGTGTCCAGAAGCAAATTGAGCGTTTCTTCGCAGGATTTTGTCCAGCCGTCAGCTGTTTTCAAACTGCTAGGCATGGTCGGACTCTTTGAGAGGATTTTTCTTAATCTAGAAGCTTCTGAAGTATCTTCTATTTTTCCACAGAAGTTTCTCCAGGAAGTTCTTTTATTTTTCCTCAGTTGATATTTATAAGTTTTGAGGGATTCCTTGTAGGAGTCCCAGTCTATTAAAGTTTTAGTGAGCGGTTCTAGCCCCGAGCTCCACCACAGTGGTTTCTGTTTTCCTCTTATTTTTATAAGAGGACAGGATTTCTGCAGTGAATGGTTAAGGGCAGTGGTAGGATCATTGACTTTTTTGTCTAGATCATGTTTGTTTGTAGGGTTTTGTAAAAGTTCAGGTTTAATAAACTTTTTCAAAATTACCCGATATTTTTGCCAGTCAGTTTTCCGATAGTTTCGGAAGACTGGTTGCTTGAGAGGTTCCTCATTTAGATCAAATTGAATGTATCTATGATCAGCAAAGGAGTGTTCAGTAGATACTTTCCAATTAGTGATCCTATGATGAACCGAATCGGAGACAAGAGTGATATCTAAGACTTCTTGTCTGTTTCTGGTAATGAATGTAGGTTCATTGCCAATATTACTTATTGTAAGGTTAGTACTTAAAATAAAATCAAAAAGTGACTCACCCCTTTCATTTATGTCAGTACTCCCCCATACTGTGTGATGCGCGTTTGCATCGCATCCAATGATGAGGCAGATCTTCTGCCGTTCTGCTGCAGCGACAATCTTTTTCATCAGGTCGCCTGGAGGAGGGCCAGGATGGTCGTGGCCGAGATAAGCTGATACCAGCCAGTAGGTGTTGTTACTGGTTTGGTAACTAGCAGTAGTTACATCACAATTGCTGTAATCAGGGAGTAAAAATACATTAGTGCTACTTCTTACCAATATGCAGGATCTGGGTTCACCTTTGTCCTTTACATATAGCTGAGTATATCCAGGAGTACTTAATCCATGAATGCAGGATTTGTTGATCCATGGTTCCTGGATAAGGACAACATCTTCCCCTCTTTTGTTCAGGCGGAGAAGAAGGGAGGCCGAGGCCTGTTTGGAGTGTTGGAGATTAATCTGCGTTAACTTCACCATCTTGGTTGCAGCTAAGCAGACTAACCCCCACCACTGTTTGGTTAAGGTCGTCTTCAGACTCACTACCTGAAGTTGACCGTAACAGGTCATCTTCCTTCAGGCCGTTTTCGGACATTGAGTCGTCTGTTTCACCCTCTTCTGATGTTACGGAGGAGGCACTGGGGGGATCTACTTCCATTTCAGGGAGTTTTTCGCCTTCAGCGCCTACCAGACTTGTTATATTTGAGGCAGAAGGAGCGTTTACGCTTTCTTCGTCTTTTTTATATATTCTTAAGGTTATGGTCGCCCATCCGAACTTAATCTTACCTTGGGTTTCAGCTAGAGGGGCCATCGAGTCTTTGTTGATGACTATAATAGCCGATCTATTGGGACCGTCTGGTTCCTCCAACTTTGCTACCTTCCAGTCGTGAGTCGGTAGGGATGGGCTACCAAATTGGATCATCTTTAAAATAATTTCTTTGTCGGAGAGCTCCGCTGGTATTCTGATGCGAGCTCTTGGTCTGCAAGGAATTTCTTCCTTCGCTACAACCTCGATCTTTGCACCAGGCCAGAGACCTTCTAGACGGCTGACTGCAAGCTTATACAGACTTTGCGATCTCTCTCCATCAAAGGCAATTAACTTGACTCGCCCCTGGTACCAACCCGCATCTTCAAAAGTTGCAGGTTCTCCCGGGTTCTCCATCATGAGAGCCCAATAGGAGGTCTGGAGCTTGTTCAAGATCATTGTCCACTGATCAAAAGTAATCGCGCCATCTGCATTGCTTTTGTCAATTATGGCGACTACTGTTTTGTCCTTTAACACTTCGCTAAAGGACAAGTCTTTTCAGGTGGAGGTACTGATGTGCACCTTTGATCGCTTCGGTTCCGGGATGGTTCCTTCGCATGATCTGTTTCTTTTAGAGGAATCGCCGGTGGGGATTTTGGCAATGATGCTCTTAGCCCACGTAAGCTTAGCGTCCGCATCAGAAGCTCGCTTGTCTATTGGTGTTTCACCAATAATCTTGACGAGCCTCCTTGCATTTCGCCGTTTCCTACGATTTGGGGGTGGGAGCTTCTCTTCCTCACTGGGAGCAGAGCATATTTCAGCGCCACTCTCACTGGGAAGGGAAATTGCCTCCGTGCTCGTAAGGGGGGGGGGGGGGGTTCTTTCTCTCGGTCAGACCGTAATTCACGGTGTCGTGAGTTGGAACAGACCCCTCCGTGCACTCATGAGGATGGGATTGGGTTGTGGGATTGAGAGTGCAGCAGAGATTCACTACTGCACGGTCAATAATATGGGTACTAGTTTCCGCATTTGATGAAGTGCTGGCGTGGCAAGCAGAGGGTTCACAATAATTCACTGCTTCCCCTTTTTTTGCCAACGGCAGTTCCACCAAATTTGGAGGTTGAGTACTACCAGTGACGGCGTTTGCACCACCACTGGTCGTAGCGTCTAGGATTGAAGGTGTTCCTCCCTCCCCGGATGGTTTTTCAACCCTTCCAGTGAGTTTGGTCGACCCACAATCCCTACCGCTTTTCGCTTTTTGTTGGTTCTTGTTAATAATAGTTGTCACTGGCGACTTATCCTCTTTCGAGGCCAAGCCATCGCCGCGCCGGCAGTCGCGACTCCTGCCGACTTTTGGACGTATATCCTCGTCCGTTTTTTATTTCCTTTTATTAACTTTTTTTTCCATTTTGTTCATTTTCAAGTTTTCTAACATTGAGGTTTTTTTTGAGTTACTTTAGTTGAGAGGATTCCGCAGCTGGATTGCTGGAGATCCCCTCGTAAGCACCCTCACCACGACAAGGTCAACTCATGGAGGGTGCCTATAGACTTAGGGTTGCCAGATTTTCAGTAAGGATAAAGTTCCTGGTATCTTCGTTGTGCTCTTCTTGAATTTCCATTGCAAAACTCATATACGAATAAAATGTTTGCGTATTCTTCTTTCCTAAATGAATGCATTTCAAAAAGCTCTCTGATCAAACTGAAATCGTGACTTATTTTGATAGACTGATGAATAAATTTGTTTTCTTATTCTTTTATACGACTTATTCACCTATTGAACATTCATACCCCAAATTTAAAGCAAACATCCACAATGAAATCCAAAAACGGGCTCTGGCATGCATTCAAAATGAAGGAGGGCCCTTTGAGCACTTGTAATAATTGTATTTGTATAAAATACATAAAAAAAACTACTAAAACTGCCCATATTATTGTTTTATTCAAACAAACCTCAAAGCTAAAAATTTTTTCTATTTTTTTTTGTTTTGTATTTTTTCAAGTATCATAAAATGTATGGGTTTTGAGTGCACTTATTCAGAATTTTTTTTTTTTATTATTGTTTTCTTCATCTGTAAAAAATAAAGAAACTCTATGTTTATCAGGCATTTTCTGCCAAAAAATGACCTCATAGTCAAAACTTTGTTTCGGGAAGAAAATTTGAACAGCACTTAAAATTAAAAATCTGGCAACTCTAAGGCTATGGAAGCTCAATTTAAATAAAGTCTTAAAGGTTGTTATTTCTACAAAAAATTAAGTCTAAGATTAGGTCTCTATCATCAGTATTGACGGAGATATCGAATTTAACACAGGTCAGTGTACACCGAAGTTAGCCTTTTTTTTAAATTGTCAAAAAGTGATGTCAAAGTTGAGAAACGGACTATACTGTATAACAATTTGTTTCTAAGAATATGACCAAGAATCACACCCCAAAGGATGATACACGAATTACGGAACATCCTGTATAATAAAATTTGTAAATTATTTCTATAAATTATTTCAATAAACAAATAAAGAAATATATAAAGCTTTTTCATTATTTTATTTCTGCTTGAAAAAAAAAACAGATTACTTCCTAATCTAGATATAGACTAAGAAAATTTTCATTCATTATTCGTTTATTTTTGGAGATTAAATATCTTCATATCTGAAAAAATATTTTCGTTGGCGCTTCCGCGACAGTGGCGGCGCTAGACCTCGCGTGGACGTCGGCGAGATTATGTTCGCGAGGCCCCCTTCAAGAAAACGATTAATTTCATACCTTTGCTTTTTGGCTTTGCTGACTTTGTTCTTTGAAAGCATTCCATATTGATTCTTCAATGTTTCCTAAAAGCATCTACAGGGTGCCACCAAAAGATCTTCCATTGTGTTGGAGAAGTTGAACATTATGGATGTTACTCAATCTCGTCGATTCCGTAAAGAATTGAAGATTTCTGTCTTTTAGAAACAAAACTATCTTATTGGTGAGTTGATGATTTGGTTGATTCATGATTTTCCCAATATATGAGAAATGCTGCTGAACTGTGTGTAAATATCACGTAGGTAAACCAGTTTCGAGGTGCAACATGTAGGTTGGTGTATTTTCCGATAGTCTGAAGGTTTTCTTGATGAAATATCTAAGAAGCTTTTCTACTTTGTCGAGCTCGTAGATACCTACGCCAAACTTGTGCTGCGTAGCACATAAGAGATCTTACGACTGCTTCGAAGACGTAAAGACGAAACGTTTTTGTATTATTCATCAAAACTTTATTACCTCACATCATTTTCTGCTTTCATTTTGAAGCTTCGTTTCGGCATCGGTTAGTTTGGCAAGTATGTACGTCTTCGTAGGGGATTCAGGTTATTCGCATACACCGCGTATTTGGCTACACAGTAAATCATCCCGGATAGGCTTTTGACCAAGATAATGCATTGTGTGCACCGATAAATCAACTGTACTTGCTGATTAAAAAGAACTTCTTTGTTTTGTTTCTCCAACTCCAACGATTGGAAGTAATTTGGCGGGTTTCTGCTACGGAAAAACTGCATGTGACTGCATGTCGCTGGTTAGACAACGTTAATTGAACTTATTGCTTCGATTTCTGTGCAAGGAAACTCGGCTTGTTACAGAGATTTTTGAGCAAGGTTCACAGACTCTGTGTTGCGGACTTCGATGTCAGCATTCAAAAGATTTTCCCATTGCTCAGCGATGCAATATTGGAAAGAGTTAGCTACTGCTGCCATTGGATATTTATCTGCCACAGTCAAAGTGCCTGTCCACACGGGTTATGCTGTTAACGTTATGCTGTTAACACCTAGTGTCCAGACGTTGTTATAATTCCTCACACAAATTCTCCATTTTGTGTTGGAAATTGTATTGAAAAAAGCATAACGTTATGAGCATAACCCGTCTGGACACGCCAAGTGTACTGCTTAGGCAGATAAATCAAATTTCATTTTGCGCATTGAGTCCCTTTCTTCCTCACCCCTTTTACCCAGAAACGACCGATATAACGTTATGAGCATAACACGTATGGACAGGGACAAAGCAATTGACAGGGTGTCTGTGCCAGTCAAATTTGGTATATCTGACCCAAAACCATCTAAACCGAAAGATGAAAAGCATCCGTCAGATCTAATAGTGGGCCTTTCACCTGAAACGTCAATTTATCAACAGTTGTTATCACATTATGGCGTACTCGTGCACTATCCGCAAATGCATCAAAATGAATTTGAAGCGTCTTAGAAGGGCGGATATGATTCGTGGTATAGGACTAAAAGAGGTGCTATTTCTATACCTACTGAATTACGTTAATGTGTTGCGTAATTACCGAATTGAACACTGATTGGACAGTAATCCATTGAATGTTATTTTTTGTTTGAGTCGCTTTGCTTGTCTACTTGTCTCTTTGAACCAAATACCACTTCTACCATTTGATAAACAAACCAATGTCAGGGTCTCCATTTTTGCTTCGGTCTATATTTTACTTTCAATGATCTTGAACCGTCGCATCGCGTCGACCACCCATATGTTCTTATTCCTGAGAAATAGAATGGTAAGTTCAACGCTTACCTATATTTTATTTTCATATATTTATACAAACAATCAAACGTTTGCAAATTACAGTAGGTACTTGTTTGAATTTTCTGTTTTGTTTTCAAAATCAAAGCAGCTCTTGATATGAATCTAGTTTCGATATTCAAAACGAGAATCCATTTTCAAAACTTGAACTAGTTTTTCTCCAGAAATCAATAATACCGATTTCTTTTTAAAACTAGTTTTGATTATTTTTTGCAAAACTTGAAACGAGACTAGTTTTACCTGAAACTAGTTTCATTTCTAGTTTTACGAATTCTCAATAATATGGCTGTTAGAGTTTCAGCATCAGCACTTCTATTTTTTAGTTCATTCACGCATTCAATAACATCATCAAATTGTAAAAATATTGCTTTTACAGCTGCGATTCTACTCTCCCATCGTGTTTCAGACAGAGGCTTTAATGTCAATTTGAATCGAGTTTTAACAATATCCCAACGCTTATTTGACTTTGAAAATAGCACATAGATTTTATTGATGAATCCAAAAAACGTTTTGGCTGTTGCAGAAAAATCAGCTGCATCAATCAAAATCAAATTCCAACTGTGGCAAACTCCAACTCACAAAAAAATGTCGCCGCTGTCGTCGACTTTCAATCGTCTTCTTTTTGCGAGGCCCCCTTAGGCGCGAGGCCGTCGGCGGTCGCCGACACCGCCGACGCCTCGCGCCGCCACTGTTCCGCGACGTTGGTCTTATTACACTTAGGTAAATTAAAACTTCTCCTGGGCCGGCCGTGGAAAACCACTAAGTACTTACCTGATAAGCACTGTTTTTCAACATCACAAAAGTGTAATATTTTGATAGCAACTATGTATTTTTAATTTTCGCAACTTTCAACACCATTTTTTTGTGCAAACAGTGGGTCTTTGGAATTCCCTACCTGCCAATCTGAGAACAATAGTCTATTGATTATGTGGTAAAAAGAGTCATATAAAGGAACTCGAAAATCACCCTCCCATTGGGATCGATAATTGTTCAACATAACCAGTCATGAACTAGGTTAGGTAGGTTAGGTTGAAATGGCTGTCAGGAAAACCAACTGACACACTTAGACCAGTATTTGATCCGTTGTGATACCATAAGATTTAAGTGAGGAAGAACCCCACTTAACAAAACCATTTGGAGCTTTTTATGAAGCGAAAGAGATGAAGGATATCTGTGTTCGCCAGATCGTTTAGATCATCGAGGAAATATTTTCCAAGATGCCGTTTTCTTTTAATGGAGAGTGCAGGACATGAGCAGAGGAGGTGTGGAATAGTTTCTTCCTCCTCCTCATCTAAGCAACTTCTACAGAAGTCATTAGAGGGAACACCAAGTCTTATGGCGTGTCTGCCTATCAGACAATGTCCTGTAATGACATTGATTACGGAGCTAAAGTGCAATCTGGTTATGGATAGCAAATGCCTTGTGCGTTTTGGATCAAGTCCTGGCCATAGCTGTTTTGTTGCCACACATGTGGTGATACTGTTCCACCAATGATTTGTTCTATCCATTGCCTCTTGCTTTAGCATAAGTTTACATGTAGCGATTGGTATACCGATATTCAACCTGCTGGTTGATATCGGTAGAACGGTTCCTTTTCTGGCGAGTTCATCGGCCTTACAGTTGCTCGCGATATCTCTGTGCCCCGGCACCCAAAAAAGGTGAATATTGAACTGTTCAGCCATCTCCTTAAGAGACAGGCGACAGTTAAGGGCGGTTACTGAGTTCGTGGAAACGGCGCCGAGTGATTTGAGGGCTGCCTGACTGTCTGAGAAAATCCGGATATTCGCTGAGCATATCACGTTTTCTTTTAGCCATGATAGGACCTCTTTGATCGCCAGAATTTCCGCTTGGAACACGCTACAATGGTTTGGGAGGCGGAAAGAGAGACTTACGTTAAGTCGTTTTGAGTACACCCCGCAGCCAACCCCTTCCTCGGTTTTTGACCCATCTGTATAGAAATGAATTGAATCATCTCTCAAAAATTCTTCGTCTTCCCAGGTCGTTCTCGTTGGGATTGAGACATGGAACTTATTATCAAAAACCAATTGGGGGATGGTGTAGTCAGAGTGGCAAGGGATTGATCTGAATGTCAATGAACTAAAAAAGTTAAAAAAAAAACACACTGTGAAATTTAGTACCTACGTGAATTAAGTGTTATTAGTACTCACAGGATTGTACATTCTATACCCACATTCTATGGGGAAACTAAAATACAAAGTCAACATCATCTGATAGAAATTATTATTTCGGTGAATCACCTAATCTTTTGAATTCCTTTTCTTATACCTATCGATTTTCCACGACTGGTAGGTATGAATAAAATCTTTTCTCTTAAAATCTCTAATACAGCAGTTTACCAAACATTACTGTATTAACAATCCAGTTGATTCTCATTCAAAGCTTATAGTGGAAAATCTTCGAAATTGTGATCTGGACATTTCTTATTTGATCGACCATGGGAACGACGGAGCAAGCAATATGTCTTGTCGATACAATGGTGGTCAGGCAATAATTCGCCAACAATTTGCTTCGCATGCTCTGTACGCCCTTGTCAATCCTTGCTTTATCTGTTTCCAGCAAAATACCAGCCATTAGAGATTGCCTAACCACAATTGAAGCAGTTGACAATTATTTCAATACACTGAAAAGAAAAGATATGTTGCAAAAAACAATAAGCGAAAGCCAAGAGACTCCACAAAAAAAGACATTATAAAGGCTGAATCTGCCGCGATGGTTCTCAAAATATCAAGCAGTTGAATATTTTGAGGAGCCATTTTCGTTTGTGTTCGCGACTTTTGACCAAATAAGAACATTGGAAGGTGACGCAAGGAACTTAAAAAACGCTATGGATTTCGATTATGATTTCGATTTGATTAAGCTTAAAGGTTATAAGTATGGTTTACCAACTCTCGTTGTCATTATGTCATGAGTTTCGAAGAGTGAATTAAGAGTTGGTCCGAGCTATGGATCTCACCAAAGACTTAAGGGATCTACTAAAAATTAAACGGGCAGAAGATGACTCATTTTCGAAAGTGTTTGAAGATACAAAAAAAAAAAATTCGTAATAATGAAGTCCTTGATATTGACGTTAAACGTAAACCAACAAAAGAATCGTCCGATTCGTTCGGTTCAAAGTATAGAAGAATATTTTCTTGTTACTGTTTTCAATCCTTTTCTCGATTTTTATGTTTTGGAGAAAAATTCACAAACCATAAAAACATACTAGAAGGGTTTTCGGTTCTTTTCAAGGATTCTTCGTCAGAAATAGACAAAGCAGCTAAGAAGTTTAATGAAACTGTTGAGTTTTACCAAACATATTTGGGAGCCAAACCATCTTCTGTTCTTGAAGAAAAAAAACTTGGAAGAGGTATTTGATCCGAAGGAATAATACTTCCTCTAAGAATTCATTGGAAGCGCTCGATAGCTGCCCCGAAGAAAAATATATTAACATACATATTTTATTCAGGATATTAGCTACACTGCCCGTTTCAACGTCAACTACCGAAAGAGCTTTCTCCTATTTAAAAAGACTAAAAACAACACAAAGAAGCAGGATCAACGAAGTGAGATTCTTAAAAATATGTCTTTTTAATAACCGTTTGATAAACTTTGGAGGTTTACTTATTTGCAAGATCGTCTGAATGGTTTGGCTGCTCTAGCTATTTATCGCGAAATACTTATAGCAGCAGACGATTTTATAAGTGTTTTATCTAAAAAGGACAGAAATAAAAAGGATTTTATTCTATGACTTATTTTTTAAATTAATATTATTTCACCTATCACATCAATATTTAATCTAGTTCATATTCAAACTAATGCGCATAATATATTATCTTTAAAAAATATAATTTTTATGGCATACATAATGAGATCATGAAGTCTTATTATTTGTTTTTTTTTAATTATTAAAACTTAAAAAAAATGAGCGAACTAGGTCTATCCCCCCCATAGCGAAAAGCTATCTACGCCACTGCCAGACCCTAAGCAACTGTCGTTTCCAATATTTTGGGAAATTATCAAAAATTGCAAATTTTTAGCTGGCACAAATACCACCAACACGCGATGCCATCAAACATCATGGCCTAAGAACTTTTTTCCAAATCCAAAAGTGGCATAAAAACCTTTATTGACCAAGCTATAAAAAACCTAAAAAAAATGGTTTTTCTTATAATATCTGATATTAGAGCATTTTACTCTAGATAATACATTTCAAAATTTTGTAGGGATATCTCTCTATAATAAACGTCCTTGGAATTGCATCAAAATCTTGCTTCGTTTTCGAGATATAATAAAAAAACGAATGAAGATGGTTTAGAACCCATATCTCTGATTTGCATCCTCCAGGGGCGAACGCAGAAAATTTTTTCGGGAGGGGTTTTGAAAAATTATTAAATATGAACGAACAATCTGTTTTTAATATTTTTATGCTTTTTTTATACTTTGTATTGATTTGTATAAATACATTGCTAGGAACAATCCTAACTAATATTATAAATGTGAAAGTAACTCTGTCTGTCCAGCTTTCTGTGTTACCGCCTCCTGCCCAAACTACTGAACCGATTTGAAAAAAATTTAGTTTATTTATTTATTTAGTTTTATCCCTATATTCTAATGAGAACGGGAGCGTATACAGGAACATAGAAACAATAATGCCGAAATAAATGTGCGAAACCAATACAAATATCTAGGTGTAGTTTTCAGCCACAACATGTCTTGGAACGAGCATCTAAATAATAGATTGGGATCATCTAAGAACTATATCAATTCAACATGGTGCAAGCTACTGAGAAATAAATCCGTCCAGCATTCTACAAAATTTAAAATATATGATGCTGCTTCTAGAGCTATAATGCTGTATTGTGCTAAGGTATGGGGATATCGTGAACATAACCAAGTTGAAAAATTGCAACGATTTCTTATAAAATGATAATTATAAATGATCTGCTACCGGATAACACGCCGAACTATGCTTTGCACATCGAAACTGGTTTACCTAAAGCTTTTCTTACGTCTCTTAAGCTTAATTTTTCATATATAAGAAGAACCTTATCTCTTCCAAGTGGTAGACTACCCAAAATCTTATCAGAAGCCATTATTATGAAAAAAACCTTTTGGGCTAAGGTTCGTTGGATCTATTTCATACTGCGTCGCGTCGATTGACTTTCTTTCGACATAAGTTTGCTTGATTGGCATGGAATGCATAGTATTCTACTATCAAAGCTCAAAGAAAAACACTGCATTGAATTAACCACCAGCGCCACACAGTCACAATTTCATGATGAATATTGCAACCTGCTTTACTCCGAAGTACCAAACTATTTTGATGACTCGAACTCTTGTGATGTGCTTTCAATCATCTTTAAAGCACGTTGTGGACTTCTCAATCTCAATGGAAGAGCGTTCCAGAAAGATACTGATGGTATATGTACAGTTTGCAACATGGATGCATCGGAAAACACTTTCCATTTTGTCGGCAAGCGACGTGCTCTCCCGCTCTCAACTTCTCAACGTTTTGGATGGCAACTGCTACCTTAACCTATACAATTTTCTAAAAGCTGCAATCAAGTATCGCAACCTAATTTCAAATGAATTTTCGTAATTAATGAAATTAAATCTACTCACTAAGCTTAATTTTTAATTTACCTCTTAACCTGACAGGCGACTTAAAGTAATTGTCTTAATTGATTTTTATACCAGCATACACTGTTTTTTGTAAAATCTTTTTGAAATAGAATTATATATCTATCTATCTATCTATCTCTACAGGAACCTAGAAACTACAGCACCGCTTTTAAAAATTCTTCCACCGTTAGATTGCCTCACTATCCTCAAGTAACATAAACTTTAACTCATCCCCATATTCTTACAGGAAAGGGAGTCCTTACTACTATAATAAGTACGAAAGAAGTTCTGTCTGTCCGTCTTTCTACATATGTTACCATCTCCCGACCAAACCACCGAATCGATTTATGTAAAATTTTGTACAGAGATGATCTAGAACCTGAAGAAGGACATAGGCTACATTTCATCCGAATACTCCCACGGGAACCGGTCCTTACTAATATTATAAATGCAAAAGTAGCTCTGTCTGTTCGTCTTTCTATGTTACCGTCTCCCGCCCAAACAACTAAACCAATTAAAATGAAATTTTGTACAGAGGTAGTCTAAGACCTGAGGAAAGACATAGATTTTATGTTTTATCCCAATTCCTACGGGAACGAAAACTACTGCACCGATTTCAAAAATTCTTCCACCGTAAGAATGCTACACTATCTTCGAGCGAGTAACATTAACTTCAACTCATTCCCATATTCCTATGAGAACGATCACCATATTCCCACGGGAACGAGAATCGTTGCTAATATTCCAAAAATTCCAAAATTAAATCTGTTTATTTTTTTTCTTTGTTCCATTATTCCCATTGGAACGGAAGTACTTACGGCAATACAATTTTTATTTATTTATTTATTTATTTCACAGGTAACAGTAAAAAATAAATTTACACTGTCCGGAATATTTAGCGCCGGGGAGCAAAGCCCATATGGCAGAATACAATTTTATTCGGCAAAAGATGAAAAAAGTAAGAACATCGTGTGCAAAAATGTACTTAAATAATATAATATAATTAGCTGACCCACCCGGCGTTGCTCGGGTCTAACTTATTTAAAGCAACAGCGCTTCAAAACTGTCAAGAAACAAAAACTAAGAAAACTAAGTTTAAGAATGCCTGAAAATTTCTAGATTTATATTTATCTATTTCTATCATTTCTAGTTGATATGACATTTACACGGAGACTGTAAAATCTAATTTATAAAACTCCCGTGTCACAGTGTAAATTAAAGAAACAATGTTAAGGGTAAATGACCCTTATCACTTACGGGTATGGAAAATAATTAGTAGCCGATTCTCAGACCTACTGAATACGCATATAAAATTTGGTGAAAATCGGTAAAGCCGTTTCAGAGGAGTACGGTAACTAACTTTGTGACATGGAAATTTTATATATATAAAGATAATAATAGGTTACTGAAAAATTTAAAATGCTGCCGAAAGTCACTATTCCACGCTGACGAAGTCGCGGGCACAGCTATAGTATTTTATAGAATAAAATCAATGCGCCTTGGAACTTTTGCCATTTTTATATTTATAACGTCCTCATAGTCAACCTCAATACTCCTATAGATGTTCCGCAACATAAAACCGTTCAGTCGCTCCTCGCTGGTTCTTCTCGCAGATAAGCTTTTAATCTGCTCGTGCGCAGACATGAAAAAGATCGCTCGCGTGAAGCTACGGATAACCGAAGTGTCGCACCGATCTGCATAAAACAATAAACTGTTTTATATGGGGACGAATCGCAAACATTTAAAATGTCTATAAAGTTGTTGGGCCGTTTTTCGTTTGGCATACTCAAGCAATGTTCATGGGTAGGGTATGCATATGCTTATTCATACGTAAGTGTACCCTTTCCTAATTGCCGATGTCGATTCCATTCTTATGCAGAGCCAGAGCGACTGGCTTTTAGTATGTGTGATGAAAATTCTAATTTTCGTAGATTTCGGTCGCTACTGCCGTTAGTTTTGAAGCGACCAGTGCGATGTGTTTGCAAGTAAGTGGGAAAGTGAATGTTCATATATGTATTTCCATCGCAGGCCCCGTTGTATACGACCCAATACTACCTCCACATCAACATATCAAATTTACTTACACTAGAAAAGGGTGATCATGCTAAAAACATACCAAAAAGTCATTCCAAAACATATGAAATACCTGCAAATTAACTTATCGATATTGGAGAGATTTTTTCATTGACAGAATGAAGTTTTCAGATGAATTTTATGTTTCCATGTTTTATATTTTGGTTTTTGTTTTAAAAAACTAGTGGTTATTTTTTTATTTCACAATTTCATCAATTCAACCCCCCCCCCCCTGCGTCCGCCACTGGCACCCTCTAATTTAATAGAACTTTCGATTTTTTCTCCAAAATTAGGCCATTAATCGATTCATGCAATAAAAATCTGCCCTTTTTTCGAGTTCCTTAAGAAATGACATAATCAATAGACTACAATGAGCAATTGCAAATCCATTGAAAATTCCTTACAAATCCATTTCAGAAGCCAAAATCGTTTAACGTTTCTTAACTTTCTTTCTTCGCTCGATAAGTTTTTTTTAGAAACGTTTCTTCAAGAAACACATTAGTTTTTTTTTTAACTAGATAGTTCTTGCGTCCAATACTGTATGTACCTACTCTAGGTCGCTAAAATATTCATTGATCGAACTGAACGTGCATTTAAAAGTACATTGAATGACCTAACAAATAATTTAGTGGCATAACGAGGCCAAACAGTTTAAAGGAAACCGACTAAAGTTATCAAAAATGAATGTATTCATATTTGTCTTTCTTTGTATTTATAGTAGGCGAGCCCAGGATGCTAAATTGGCAGTTACTAAATCGTCATGGGGACTTATTGGATTGTGAAGTTTACATTCTAAAGCGATAAAAAGTGTATGGCAGTTTTCCATTTTAGTGGGGCGATGAGCGTGTATGAACTTTTAAAAATGTAAAAAAAAAACAGTCGCATTGAAATACTTGAGCGCGTCAGATATTCATAGAGTAAACGCGCTTTGTCTTTCTGATAACCGACAAATATTAATCTGACGATTAACTGGGCACTGGGGGCAAATGGGCGTAAAGAGAGGTTGAAAAAAAAGTTATTCGAGCGTGTCAGATTTTTAAAGTGAATGTAAAGTGTACTCAAAAAAGTGTATATATTTCAATAATCTGACAATTTGAGCGGGGCCATAAGTCATGGCTGATTTTTAAAAATGTAAAAAAACACGCGACCTTGAAATACTCGAGCGCGTCAGATTTTTATACAGAGTGATCAACTTGATGTCTTCGTCCTCCAGGATGATAATCTGACGGAACAATTATACGGAATAAACTTGTTGAGAATTTAGTTTCCTACAAAATAGGTATTTTGGACCAAATTGCTAATATCAATATTAACCGAGATATTATTTTAATTTAATTTTGGTGGGGGCAAAACCCCCATTTATTAGGCTTAATACAAGCTATTAACTTACAATTTACAAACTAGATAGATAGATAGATAGATAGATAATTCGATTTATTATTTCAGAATAGTATATCTTTTCACATTAATTTTTAACAAAATCGTTTGAGCGTGGCCTAGCCGTCTGCCAGATTGACATGATTTTAAAATAAATTCATATGTAATGTATTATATATAATTATATTAGTTCGATAGGAAAACAAGTATAAGAATTTCTATAACTATAGTAGATTTTTTTTTTTTTTACTTTTTTGTATTTAAAAGGCTTCGTTTATAATTTGATTCCGATATGACATCGCAGTTTGGTAGTAATTGTATAATTCTGTGACATTAGTTTCGCAGTTGAGCATTGTGAGTACATCTTCTTCCGATTTATATTTGCTGTTGAGAAAAACTCTTCTAATTTCGCTTAAAATTGGGCATTTACCGATAAAATGAATGACATCCTCCCGTTCTCTTAAGTTGCATAAGCTGCAGAAGATGGGTAGATCATCTCGATGAGGAATATAGTTCAATTCAATTAACTCTCTCGCATTTTGAAAATTGCTGAAATTAGGTCTTGTTTGTTTTCGATTTTAAAGTAGTTCTGTTCGCATAGATTATAATTAAGACGGTTGTAAATAGATCTATGTACGGAGGATGAAGCTTCGTGCATACAATCCGCTCTGTATTGTTCATCCACCTTCAACACAAGATTTAACAGATCTTCTTTCAAATATTTTCCATTTTCTTCAAGAAATCTTAAGTTGATTTGGCAGTACCTCCCAAGTTCTTCCACCTTTGGATACCAGACGTTCTTTTTCCTTATTGCATCTAAAGCTAAAATTTTGGGTAGCCTTTCGTCTGGCATATCAAGCACCTTTAAAATGTATTCTACATGATATTTCAGGGATTTTGTGAATAGAGGTGAAAGTCCTGTCTCAATATTGATCATATAGTTGGGTCTGTTTTTGGGTAGGCGAAAGCATTTTTTAATGAAGTATCTTTGTAACTTTTCATACTTTTCTCCTCCCCACACTTGTGAAGCATACAACAATATTGATTCTGCAACCGCAACAAAAACTTTGTATTTAACACTATGCGATATTGATTTATTTGAAAAACATTTTTTCCATGTAGAGTTAATTGCACTTTTCGCTATGACGAGTTTATTTTTAAGGTGAGGTTCCATACTTAGACTGCTAGAAATAGTAACTCCAAGATATTTATAAGTTCTTACGACTTCTATAGGCTCTCTATTGAAGTACCATTTTTCGTTCCTCGGAGTTCGACCCGACCCTTTTCGAAAAACCATCACCTTAGATTTGGACAAGTTTACCCTTAAATTCCATAGTTGGCAATATGATTGCAGGCGGTTTATCATCAATTGCAATGTTTGGGGTGAGTAAGAAAACATTACCACATCGTCAGCAAATAAAAGCGCTTTGATATTCAAGCCTGAAATTTCGATTCCACCTGGAAGGAAGTCTACAAGGTCATTTATAAACAAATTAAAGATTTTTATATTTATAACGTCCTCATAGTCAACCTCAATAGGGGATCATCGGTTATTGATTACTGCTGTCTTTCATACGATGCGTCACATATGGTAGATGATTTTTTTGTTGGTTGCGAAACCTTCTCTGACCATATGCCTATTATCTGCTCTATAAAATCTCCTGATTCGAACATGCCTAAAAATGATAAGCGTGCACTACCGCGAATAAAATGGTCAGATAATAGATGTATTTCCTACAAGACACGTCTTGAGCTACTAGTACCTTCAAATATAATTCATACTAATAGTATTGAAGAACGCTGTATTGGCATCAAAAACTGCATTTATGAAGCAAACGGTGCTCCTGCTACACAAAAAATCAGGTTCGAGCCCAAGAAACCTTGGTTCGATCTAGCTTGTTATTTGGCCAGGAAAACTGCGTTTAAACACCTCAAAGCTTTTAGGAAACTCAACCTTGATACTTGTAGAAATAATTACAACGCTGCTAATAAGAAATTCCGGAATTTATGTAAAATGAAAAAGGAATTGTATTTTCGAAACCTTGCAAACAGTTTAAAAAATGTAAACACAGCCAGAGAGTGGTGGAAGATTGCCAGAGAAATACGCGGAGTCACTTTTAATACGCCAGCTCAATTATCTGCCGCAGAATTCAAAATTTATTTCCAAAACCTGCTGTCCTCATCGCCAAACTATAGTTCCATCAGTTCCTGTTCACCTCTAGTCCTTACGCCTCAGGTTATTGATTACTGCTGTCTTTCATACGATGCGTCACATATGGTAGATGATTTTTTTGTTGGTTGCGAAACCTTCTCTGACCACATGCCTATTATCTGCTCTATAAAATCTCCTGATTCGAACATGCCTAAAAATGATAAGCGTGCACTACCGCGAATAAAATGGTCAGATAATAGATGTATTTCCTACAAGACACGTCTTGAGCTACTAGTACCTTCAAATATAATTCATACTAATAGTATTGAAGAACGCTGTATTGGCATCAAAAACTGCATTTATGAAGCAAACGGTGCTCCTGCTACACAAAAAATCAGGTTCGAGCCCAAGAAACCTTGGTTCGATCTAGCTTGTTATTTGGCCAGGAAAACTGCGTTTAAACACCTCAAAGCTTTTAGAAAAGTCAACCTTGATACTTGTAGAAATAATTACAACGCTGCTAATAAGAAATTCCGGAATTTATGTAAAATGAAAAAGGAATTGTATTTTCGAAACTTTGCAAACAGTTTAAGAAATGTAAACACAGTTAGAGAGTGGTGGAAGATTGCCAGAGAAATACGCGGAGTCACTTTTAATACGCCAGCTCAATTATCTGCCGCAGAATTCAAAATTTATTTCCAAAACCTGCTGTCCTCATCGCCAAACTATAGTTCCATCAGTTCCTGTTCACCTCTAGTCCTTACGCCTCAGTTAGACCGCATCATTGAGCTTAGTGAAGTTTATTCTTCAATATCGTCTTCGAAGGATCATAAGGCCCCGGGTATGGATGGAATACCATTTGAATTCTATAAGAATGCAAGCCCGTCTCTTGTCATGGCAATTCATAAGCTATTCATTGAAATTTTTGAAACTGCAATTGTTCCAAACTCGTTTAAAAAATCGATCATATATCCACTGTTTAAGAAAGGAGATACAAATGTGGTGTCTAATTATAGAGGACTGTCATTCCTCGACACGCTCTATAAACTATTTACCACTGTTCTTCTTAATAGACTAACGACATGGTTAGAAGAAAACAACATAATTAACGATTTTCAAGCTGCATATAGATCAAACTACTCTACCGTCGATCAAGTCTATAAATCTATCTTGTCTAATACAACTTCAACTTAGTCAAAAGAAGAAACTCTATGCGTTTTTCATCGATCTCAAAGCTGCCTTTGATAATATCAACAGAGAAGCGTTATTTTACAAGCTTTCTGCACTAGGAATCTCAACAAAAATGGTATCTATTATCAAATCACTTTATTTGGATACTTCGGCTGCTGTCTGGGATGGGAAAGTTTTGTCCGATTTCTTTGCTACTGAAAAAGGAGTCAAACAAGGATGCGTTCTGAGTGCTCTGCTCTTTGTTCTTTATTTGATTGATCTGCATGATAATCTCCCACTGGGTTTATCTATAGATAATACTGGTATCAACGTCCTCCTATATGCTGACGACATTGTACTCCTATCAGACAGTTCTTCGAAGTTACAAGAGCTCATTGACAGCTTCACAGTATATTGTAACAAATGGAATCTTTCAGTCAATCTTGGCAAGTCCGAAATAGTTATTTTTCGAAACGGAGGACGCAGAGCTGCTTGCGAGAAATGGTTTTATAATGACACAGAAGTTACGGTATCGAACCAATATAAATATCTTGGTGTTGTGTTCAACTACAACATGTCTTGGAACGAACATTTAAATAACAGGCTCGCATTATCCAAATACTCCATAAACGCTAGTTGGTCCAAGCTGCTCAGAAATAAATCAGTTCAACACTCAGCAAAATTTAAAATTCACGATGCTGCTACGCGATCAATTATGTTGTACTGCGCTCAAGTGTGGGGATATAACGATCATATACAAGTCGAAAAGTTACAAAGGATTTTTTATCAAAAGATGTTTTCTCCTACCAGATACAACGCCCAACTATGCCTTACATATCGAGACTGGACTTCCTAAAGCGTTCCTAACAACCCTGGAGTTACATTTTTCTTATATACGGAAAAAACTGCATCATTCCAACATTAGGTTATCCAGAATACTGTCGGAAGCAATCATTAGAAAGAAAATCTTCTGGGCTAAGGAATGGTTAGATCTTTTCCACGAAACGTTAATTGACTTTGGGTTCACCATAAATGTAAATGAGTGGAAAGGATTGCATAACATACTTTTGTCGAAACTTAAGGAAAAACATTGGAATGGATTTGTCAGCAATGCGAAGCAATCCCAATTTCACGATGACTACTGTAATTTGCTTTACACCGAAGTTCCAAACTACTTTAATGACGCCAACCCACGTGATATGATCTGCCTTATATTAAAAACCCGCTGTGGACTCCTTAATCTAAATGGAAGAGCTTTCCAAAGAAGCACCAATGGCTTATGCACACTCTGTAACTTGGATGCCTCTGAAAATACTTTTCACTTCGTTGGAGTATGCCCGATCTTTAGAAGTTATAGAAGAACATTTCTTGGTAGTGACGTACTCGGTGCCATGACATTTGGCCATGTGCCATATGGCCATATTTCGAGATATGGCCATTTGACACTTTTCAATTGTGTCACATGGCCAAATGGCCATTTGTCGCTTTGGCAATGTGTCATTTGACCATTATGGCCAAATGACACTTTGAAACTTGTTCTTAAAGTGCAAAAATTCAAAACAGAAATATCAGTACATATATAAAAGGATAAAACTGGTATTTGAGTATCGATGACGTTTTAATAATATTAAATTTAATTTATTTAAAAACAAAAATTCCTGATTTATAGTAAAGTTTTTTTGATATAGAATTAATGTTGAGATTTTCGAAAACATTATCATTATCAGTTTTCGAAGAAAAGATTTTCAATTGGATATCTATAATAGTAGATAAGAATACATAAACATAAATACATTATGTATGTATGCATATTTATATGTACATTCATACTTTAAGTTTAAAGGTGAATGATAAACAAAAATGATCGTCATCATCTGCACGAAACGCAGACGATCATTTTTGTTTATCATTCACCTTTAAACTTAAAGTATGAATGTACATATAAATATGCATACATACATATACCAAATACAAAATATAAAGTAAAAATTTTTTATAATTTTATATATGCGTGTGTATGTTTATTTATAAATTCTTGTTTTTATCCTATTTATGTGTGTAAATATTAAGAACTAAGAAATAAAATAGATATTGAAATGGTTGCATATTACCAAATTGGCAACCATGAATATACTTGTTCAAATTTCTTGCAACTGTAAAATTAGTTACTTACAAAAAAAAAAACAAGACGATGAAAAAAGGTTCAGTTAAATAGCCTTGAACTAAAAAGCCCATCCAAAATATACGCATAACATTTTGTTTTTGCTCGAAACACCTGCAAAAAATATGGTCAAACGACACTTTGAAAATGTGTCAAATGACCATATTCTAATATATGGCCATTTGTCATTTTGAAAAGCGTCATTTGGCCATTTGGCTAAATGACACAAAAAAATATGGTAAAATGACACATTGCCAAAGCGACAAATGGCCATATGGCCATGTGACACAATTGAAAAGTGTCAAATGGCCATATTTTGAAATATGGCCATATGGCACATGGCCAAATGTCATGGCACCGACGTACTCTCCCGAACACAATTTTTCCATGTTTTGAATGGCAGCTGCTACTCTAATCTCTATAAGTTTTTGAAATCTTCACTAAAATATCGAAATCTGATCCTAAATGAATTTTCTTAATTTATATTATCCACTAAGCTAAATTCTTTATTGTTACTTTTTAACCTGACAGGCAACTTTATGTTATTGTCATAATTAATTTTATACCAGCACATACAATGTTTTTGTTATACCTTTTTTATGGAAATAAAATTATATATCTATCTATCTATCTATCTAGTCAACCTCAATACTCCTATAGATGTTCCGCAACATCAAACCGTTCAGTCGCTCCTCGCTGGTTCTTCTCGCAGATAAGCTTTTAATCTGCTCGTGCGCAGACATGAAAAAGATCGCTCGCGTGAAGCTACGGATACCCGAAGTGTCGCACCGATCTGCATAAAACAATAAACTGTTTTATATGGGGACGAATCGCAAACATTTAAAATGTCTATAAAGTTGTTGGGCCGTTTTTCGTTTGGCATACTCAAGCAATGTTCATGGGTATGCATATGCTTATTCATACGTAAGTGTACCCTTTCCTAATTGCCGATGTCGATTCCATTCTTATGCAGAGTCAGAGCGACTGGCTTTTAGTATGTGTGATGAAAATTCTAATTTTCGTAGATTTCGGTCGCTACTGCCGTTAGTTTTGAAGCGACCAGTGCGATGTGTTTGCAAGTAAGTGGGAAAGTGAATGTTCATATATGTATTTCCATCGCAGGCCCCGTTGTATACGACCCAATACTACCTCCACATCAACATATCAAATTTACTTACACTAGAAAAGGGTGATCATGCTAAAAACATACCAAAAAGTCATTCCAAAACATATGAAATACCTGCAAATTAACTTATCGATATTGGAGAGATTTTTTCATTGACAGAATGAAATTTTCAGATGAATTTTATGTTTCCATGTTTTATATTTTGGTTTTTGTTTTAAAAAACTAGTGGTTATTTTTTTATTTCACAATTTCATCAATTCAACCCCCAAACCCCCCCCCCCCCCCCCCTGCGTCCGCCACTGGCACCCTCTAATTTAATAGAACTTTCGATTTTTTCTCCAAAATTAGGCCATTAATCGATTCATGCAATAAAAATCTGCCCTTTTTTCGAGTTCCTTAAGAAATGACATAATCAATAGACTACAATGAGCAATTGCAAATCCATTGAAAATTCCTTACAAATCCATTTCAGAAGCCAAAATCGTTTAACGTTTCTTAACTTTCTTTCTTCGCTCGATAAGTTTTTTTTAGAAACGTTTCTTCAAGAAACACATTAGTTTTTTTTTTAACTAGATATAGATAGTTCTTGCGTCCAATACTGTATGTACCTACTCTAGGTCGCTAAAATATTCATTGATCGAACTGAACGTGCATTTAAAAGTACATTGAATGACCTAACAAATAATTTAGTGGCATAACGAGGCCAAACAGTTTAAAGGAAACCGACTAAAGTTATCAAAAATGAATGTATTCATATTTGTCTTTCTTTGTATTTATAGTAGGCGAGCCCAGGATGCTAAATTGGCAGTTACTAAATCGTCATGGGGACTTATTGGATTGTGAAGTTTACGTTCTAAAGCGAAAAAAAGTGTATGGCAGTTTTCCATTTTAGTGGGGCGATGAGCGTGTATGAACTTTTAAAAATGTAAAAAAAAACAGTCGCATTGAAATACTTGAGCGCGTCAGATATTCATAGAGTAAACGCGCTTTGTCTTTCTGATAACCGACAAATATTAATCTGACGATTAACTGGGCACTGGGGGCAAATGGGCGTAAAGAGAGGTTGAAAAAAAAGTTATTCGAGCGTGTCAGATTTTTAAAGTGAATGTAAAGTGTACTCAAAAAAGTGTATATATTTCAATAATCTGACAATTTGAGCGGGGCCATAAGTCATGGCTGATTTTTAAAAATGTAAAAAAACACGCGACCTTGAAATACTCGAGCGCGTCAGATTTTTATACAGAGTGATCAACTTGATGTCTTCGTCCTCCAGGATGATAATCTTACGGAACAATTATACGGAATAAACTTGTTGAGAATTTAGTTTCCTACAAAATAGGTATTTTGGACCAAATTGCTAATATCAATATTAACCGAGATATTATTTTAATTTAATTTTGGTGGGGGCAAAACCCCCATTTATTAGGCTTAATACAAGCTATTAACTTACAATTTACAAACTAGATAGATAGATAGATAGATAGATAATTCGATTTATTATTTCAGAATAGTATATCTTTTCACATTAATTTTTAACAAAATCGTTTGAGCGTGGCCTAGCCGTCTGCCAGATTGACATGATTTTAAAATAAATTCATATGTAATGTATTATATATAATTATATTAGTTCGATAGGAAAACAAGTATAAGAATTTCTATAACTATAGTAGATTTTTTTTTTTTTTACTTTTTTGTATTTAAAAGGCTTCGTTTATAATTTGATTCCGATATGACATCGCAGTTTGGTAGTAATTGTATAATTCTGTGACATTAGTTTCGCAGTTGAGCATTGTGAGTACATCTTCTTCCGATTTATATTTGCTGTTGAGAAAAACTCTTCTAATTTCGCTTAAAATTGGGCATTTACCGATAAAATGAATGACATCCTCCCGTTCTCTTAAGTTGCATAAGCTGCAGAAGATGGGTAGATCATCTCGATGAGGAATATAGTTCAATTCAATTAACTCTCTCGCATTTTGAAAATTGCTGAAATTAGGTCTTGTTTGTTTTCGATTTTAAAGTAGTTCTGTTCGCATAGATTATAATTAAGACGGTTGTAAATAGATCTATGTACGGAGGATGAAGCTTCGTGCATACAATCCGCTCTGTATTGTTCATCCACCTTCAACACAAGATTTAACAGATCTTCTTTCAAATATTTTCCATTTTCTTCAAGAAATCTTAAGTTGATTTGGCAGTACCTCCCAAGTTCTTCCACCTTTGGATACCAGACGTTCTTTTTCCTTATTGCATCTAAAGCTAAAATTTTGGGTAGCCTTTCGTCTGGCATATCAAGCACCTTTAAAATGTATTCTACATGATATTTCAGGGATTTTGTGAATAGAGGTGAAAGTCCTGTCTCAATATTGATCATATAGTTGGGTCTGTTTTTGGGTAGGCGAAAGCATTTTTTAATGAAGTATCTTTGTAACTTTTCATACTTTTCTCCTCCCCACACTTGTGAAGCATACAACAATATTGGTTCTGCAACCGCAACAAAAACTTTGTATTTAACACTATGCGATATTGATTTATTTGAAAAACATTTTTTCCATGTAGAGTTAATTGCACTTTTCGCTATGACGAGTTTATTTTTAAGGTGAGGTTCCATACTTAGACTGCTAGAAATAGTAACTCCAAGATATTTATAAGTTCTTACGACTTCTATAGGCTCTCTATTGAAGTACCATTTTTCGTTCCTCGGAGTTCGACCCGACCCTTTTCGAAAAACCATCACCTTAGATTTGGACAAGTTTACCCTTAAATTCCATAGTTGGCAATATGATTGCAGGCGGTTTATCATCAATTGCAATGTTTGGGGTGAGTAAGAAAACATTACCACATCGTCAGCAAATAAAAGCGCTTTGATATTCAAGCCTGAAATTTCGATTCCACCTGGAAGGAAGTCTACAAGGTCATTTATAAACAAATTAAAGAGGCTTGGGCTAAGACTGCATCCCTGCTTAACTCCCATTTGTGTCTCGAACCATTCCGAAGTTTCTGATCCGTTCCAAATAGCTGATTGATTTCCATTGTACATGCTTTCGATCACTTTTCCAAATTTTTCTGTCATTCCAACGTTGTAGAGTTTGTAGAATAATGCTCTACGATCCACTGTATCGAAGGCTGCTTTGAAATCGACGAAAAAAGCGTACAATTTCTTCTTTTGGTCGATCAAGTTGCTGGCAATGCTTTGTAAGATGAAGATATTGTCCGTGGTCGAATCCCCTCCTAAATCCTGCTTGAAATTCTCCGAGTAACTTTCTGTTTTGTATCCAACTCGTCAGCCGCTCATTTAAAATTGTGGTTAACACTTTATAAAATGCATTGAGAAAGGAGATTCCACGATAATTGCTTGGATCTGTTATATTACCCTTCTTATGTATATGAAAAACAATGCATTTTTTGAACTGCACTGGAGATTCACCTGTGTTCAATTCAAAATAGTATTATAAACCGTTATAAATTTGTCTATTAACATTTCCCTACCGTATTTTACGAATTCTGTTGGTATTCCATCCGCACCTGCAGCTTTCCCGTCTCTAAGTTTATTCAGAATGTTTCGCATTTCTTCACGACTTATAGGGCAATCCAAAATTTCGTCCTGATATTTAGGCTTTGCGAAGTGAATAGGCGGTGCTAGGTTTTCAGGGTTGAGAAGTTGTTTAAAGTAATCATGCAATAAATCCAAGCTTAATTTTGCGCTTATTTGTAGTTTTCTGCCATTTAGTAGGTTCACTCCTTTCCAAAATTCCTTAGAATCTCTGCAAATAGTAAGCTTGAGAGCTTCTTTTTCCAAATAGCTAATTTTTCTGTCTTTGAATATTCTTTTATACACACAGTTTGCTTCAATGTACATCTTTTGTAAGTATTTACCGCTATATTTTCTAAAGGCTTTTAACCACCCAAAGGATTTTTTGCGAGCCTGCTCACACTCCGCAACTTTAGTATCATTATGAGGAGGATATGATGCCTTAATTGCATTTTCAATTTCATCTATCCCAAATTGACAATCTGTTGAAATGTTTGCTTCCAGATTGGATCTGTATTCTTCACTCTTGTTGTTGTGCCATTTCAGTCTTGGAGGAAAACTGAATCAACTGCTCCTCTACGATATCTGTTCCAAAGTCAACAGTTATTGGCATGTGGTCGGAATATGGAACACTCAGGACTTCGAAATCGGCTACCACTGTAATCCAGTTGCCTCTAACTATGCAGTAATCTATGACTGAAGATCCTTGTTGTCCTATGAAAGTAAACTCACCTAATTCATCCGAGTCTGTAACGCCATTCAACAACCTAAATCCATAAGAATTACAAAGATCTAACAGCTTCACTCTCGCATTTTTAGTGGTGTCTTTTGAAATTCTACTCCTTCCAACAAATCTGTTCTCTCTTCCTTCTTCGGCACCTATTCTCGCATTTAAATCACCAATAACCATGACGTTATCGCAGTTATATTGCTCAGTAAAATTATAAAGTGTGTTAAAATCTTGGTCCCAGTGGTTGCAATTTATGTATGAAGGTATTATAGTGTATTTTTTATGGTTTATTGTGACATTAACAAAATTAGTTTCCTCTTCAGTTTTAAACTCACATGTTATATTTTTAAGACATTTCTTGTAGCCAAAGAAACATCCTCCGCTTGCCCTCCCTCGTGTGTTCTGTCTTGTAGCAGGAATCCAAATAAATTCAAAGTTTATAAAACTGTTATTGTATAAATTACATTCGTTTTCAGCTAAAAACGTTTCGTACAGAAACACGAAATCATAATTGTTAATTAAATTAAAAAAATTTGCATATAAGGATTTATTTTTCAAACCTTATATATTATAACTTATAATTTTAAATCTTTCAAATTCAATACTTTTGTTTTTAATATTATTTTTTTGGCAGACGGCGCCTTTACCCTATACTCTAGAAGACACGTTGGTTTGTGTCTCTGCTACAATACTTCCATCAGCTGGTGTTGACGTTTTGTCACTGTCCAAGATAGAAGACAGGTGTTGTTTTGTATCCGCATGGTAAATGTCATTCAAAACTCGAATGCCATCCGTATTATTATGTAAAATTCCCTGCGATGGGCTCCAACGAAAAACATTGTTGTTTACATACATTTTGTCATCTCTTACTAAAACTTTTATCTCCGGGTTTAATTCATTCAAGCGACGTTTGATAGACAACAATTTGTTTCTTTTTAGTCTAATCGATGCGGGAAGATCTTTTGCCAATGACACTCCGGTATTTCGAAGGGTGTTCGATGCCTTAAGTGCAGACACTACCTGTTGTTTAGTTGCAAGTTTGACAATGAAGTTTTTTTTTGTTCGGATTTATCGACTTGATTTCGTATATTTGCAAGTTTTCTACAGATGATGGTGGTTGAACTATTTGTGCGCGGATGTTCTTTGCATGTTCCTTTTCATCTCGTCCTAGTACGATCGGCATCCTCATCATAAGATTTTTTTCGGTGTTCTTTTTTTGCATTTCTTCCAATTGATTTTCCATTTGGTCTTGTTTTTTTTCTAAAGCAATTATTTTGGAAGATAACACTGCGTTTGCTTCAACAATTTGTTGGTAGGCCGCCGTCATAGACTCAATGTCACTTTTTTTTGCCACCTCTGCCATTTTTGCATCAAGAAGCACCCCTAGCATTTTACACAGATCGGATTTGGACATTGATCCATGTGTTTCAGTGTTCATGTGTTTGGTGCTTGTGTCTTTTTCGATGTAGGAGCTTCTGGGGAAATTTGGTGCACTTTTCTCTTGTTGTTAGGCATATATAATGTGCAATTGAGGTTATGCTTTCGCTACTGATTGCAAATCTTAGATTATAGCTTAATACTTTAAAACTCACTTGTGTCTCGTATACGGTAGCCTTTTGCGGTTTTCGTTTTCACTATAGAACACTAAACAGTCTTATTTTGTGTGCAAAATATAACAAAATTTTGATTTAAAAATGTGATCAAACTAAAAGACAACTTCTCGACTTACTTGACAGATGTCAACCACAACAACAATTTACAAACTAAGAAACTTAATAGCTAAGACTTACTCTCTAGTTGAAGGGCTTAGGAGACGAAGTTTTAGGCAGGGAGTACTCATATTGAAGTCAAAACAAGAGGAGGGGTCTGCAAATTCTTTAGACCATCGTTTCACGAAGCCAAGTGCTGAATTTGCCTTAACGATTATATCGTCGATATGCTTGAGGAAATTCAGCTCACGGTCGCAAATAATCCCAAGGTCCCGTATCACCTCAACTGTGGAAACGATTTGATCGCTTAGAAGATAGAGATGGGGAGGAGATTTGATGCGTTTACGTGAGAAGGCTATTGATTGGCATTTGGAAACATTTAGCTCCAGGCAGTTTTTGGAGCACCATATTGAAAAATTGTCGAGATCGTGTTGGAGGTGGGAAGAGTCTTCAGAAGAAGAAATGACCCGGTAAAACTTAGTATCGTCCGCATAGAGAGAGATAGAGGAGTGTTTGATGATCATTTCCTGCCTTGGGGAACACCGGATGTAGCTAGAAAGCGGCTGGATAAGGCGGACCTGAACCGAACGCTATACAAACGGTTTCCTAAATAAGAAGAAATCCATCTCAACAAAAAGGGTTCAAAGCCGAGGGTGGAAAGTTTAAAAAGAATAAGTTTGTGAGAGATTTTATCGAAAGCTTTACTAAAGTCAGTTGAAATTACATCGACCTCCTTTCCATTCTCCAAGGCTGAAAGAGAAAATGAGACAAAATCAACGAGGTTTGTTGTTGTTGACCTGCCTTTGAGAAACCCGTGTTGTGTAGGGGAAATGAGAGATTTGCAACGAAAATTTAAGTTTTCATACAATATGCTTTCGAACATTTTGGGTATATACGATAGTTTAGCGATGGGACGATAATTTTTCACGTCGCACTTAGGACCTTTTTTTTGTTTAGGGGTTATAAACGCCGTTTTCCAAGCTTGGGGGAAAACTCCAAAGGATATGGACAAGTTAAAGATTTTTGAGAGGGGAAGGGAAAGAGTTGAGGAGCATTTCTTAAGAAATATGGCAGGTATACCATGCATCGGGGCCAGGAATATACTCATCATTTAGATGATTTAACTTTTCTTCAATTGGATGGGAGTCAAAGAAACGTGGAAGGAATGGATCAAAAGAAAAATTCCACCGTAAAAACGAGAAATAAGCTGAGTCAGGAACAAAAGAATCCGTGAAAGACTGTTTGAAGTAACTTGCGAAATAGTTTGCTACGGCGAGTGCATCGCATGAATCTGAAATGTCATCAATCGTTTTGATTGCAAATTCATAAGTGGGGTTGCGATTATAAAATGTAAAAGCAGATAATGTAAAGCGATTTATGGGGTAGTGTAATTTTAATTGAGACAAAGTCAAGGCTTGGGGAGGAGGATGTTGAGAGAAGAGATGAGTCAATTGTATTGGTGACAGCTATCAGGACACCATGACAAGGAGAGTCATCAGTGTTGCGGTCTTGATCGTCATCTCGATAAACATTGAAAGTAGAAGGGAACAGTTCCTGGTTGTTAATGCTAGGGATAAGATTAGTTTCAGTCAGGGCATAGACTTCAAAAAGCAAAGCCTGGGATTGTTGAAGGACTGCTCTTGTTTTTGATCGAAGACCTCTTACGTTTTGATGGTAAAAGGTAAGAGGTAGATTACTAACGAAAAAACTTGTCATGGTCAGCTCTACTACGTTGAAGGTGGGATATTCGCTTTGAGTGAACATATTGACCAAAAGCTTCAAGATCATTAGCGACCTTTTCAGGGGACAGATTAAAAAGCTCATGGTATTTGATATACAGTTTCTTAAGGGTGGGAGGCAAAAGAGGGTCAAAACTGGAAGTTGAACTGGAAGGTGGTTCAGGTGTGCTAGGATTAAGTATGGGAGTTTATGAAATTAGGGTATTTTGCTTCTGATGTAAGATCGAAGGATGGGAAGGGTGATTTATCCATAGAAGAGGGTGTTAAGGGGGATTAATTAGAGGGTAAAAAGGTACAGTGAGCTGTGGGAGTTAAATTAAAAGGGACCCTTTGCTGAGATTTAGAAGGAACATGGCTGTTTTGGAAATGGTGGGGACGGTTTGGAATCAACTTAGGAGCAACTTGAGGTCTTACCCACGAGTTCGTTATTGGGCCAGAAAAATTTGGAAAAATTTTTGTTTTAAAAGTCCAATTGGGATTTGAATTTTTATTGGGGATATAAGGTTTTGGAACCTGGTAGGGGTTTGGTGTTATTTTCGGGATGAAGGGTTTAGGTTGGTGATTAAAATTATTAAAAATTGATTTTATCTGTGGTTCTTTCCTTGAAGAGTCATTCAAAGGTGAAAGCAGCATATCATCCAATTGCATCTCATTTCCGGAACATTCAAACATCCAAGAGTATTTAGTTGGAATACAAATTTTAAACCGCTTTGCCGTCATTGAGATACACTTAATTAAGTTGATCGAATAACGAGACTTGAAGAGAGAGCGTACCCATTTAACTTTGGTTGATTTTGGGGCGTTTGTAAGCAGGAACCACGAGTTGTTAACAGCGTCCATTTTCTTCAGTCTATTATTCCATTCCGACTCAGTCTAAGTAACCTCAAATTTGTTAGGCTTCTTCATATTAGAGCGGACGGGCTCAGGATTGGGAGAACTACTGTTCTTAAGTTGGTTGTTGTCAGTCGGAGGATTTAAGGGTTTTTTCCGCGTTCACCAATTCCTTGAGAATAGAGACTTTGTTATGTTGTTGTGGGGCAAGTATGGAGTTGCTGAAAGTTGACGTTGTTGGCTGCAGTTGATCTGGGATATCATCAATTTTTCTGGAAGTGGCTCTCAACTCATCAGAAATCTGTCCAATCGATGATCTAGTTGCGGCTAAGTCTTTAGACAAATCATTTAACACATATGATTGAGCCCAACGAGAGTGCTACTACTAGATGAATGTAGCTGAACGTTAATGTCTGATCGGATTGACGAAGTTGTACCGAGAATGTTTTTAACAGAGTGGGTTATTTCTTGTAGCAGATAGTTTATTGATTTCAAAGGGATGGCATAGTTAAGTTTAAGGCAAAGTTCTTCACTCTTTGCTTCACTGGTTTTAAACTAATAAATGAAAATGAAATGAAATGATATCCAAATCCCCAGTGTTCGGTAGGTACATCTAAATTAGGTGCATTTAGTTTTCAGTTCTCATGAAATTATCTCATTGTCATACTACTTAATAAGTGTTAACGATTCACAGTTTCAAGCTTTTTGAAGTGAATAGCATATAACATATCTCTTTGTTAAGTTATAGTATGTAACTCTAAACTATTATAATAATCTAGTTTTTTTTTTCATTGTAAAACATCTTATCTTAACATAGTATAAAACAAAGTAGCTTTCTGTGCCTGTGCGATTTTTTTTTTATGAATAGAGTGATTCAAGAGGAAGGTTTATATGTATAATACATGCATATTATAGTAGAGAAAAGCCGAGAAATTCAAAGATTTGTAATGTGATGTCGTAACATACATATTTTTCTGCGCTTACATTGCAAACGCTGGCTAAACCTCACGAGATAGATCAAATTTATGTACTACGGAATTGTATATCTTAAAAAGATGGAAAAAAAAAATCCGCGACAGCATATGTTTATCTCCTAAGGATAACCCACAGTAACCATTTTTATCTTTTGAATATTACAGAAAAAATGTGGGTTATTTACCAAGCTATTTTAAACGATACAGTATCATTCCTTATCCAATTAAATACATTAGATACGTTGTGCATTTCATGTAGATCGAAATTGCCCTTTACAACATGTGATTTAAATGAATATTTTCGAAGATATTACAGATTTAAAAATTGCGGGACGTAGCGTTTGCTTTAAGCCTGAACTACATCGAAACACAAGGTGAGAAAAGTAAAAAACTAAACACATAATTACTGCGTGACACCTGTTGGCAAAACTAGAAAAACTTCGAAAAGCTTTTTGACGGTTAAATATTTCAAAACAAAACAATAAACTATTTGTCAAAAATGAAAAATTTCTGTTTTCGGGAACTGGTTATGGTTAACGTTCAATTTTCACATGGCCAACTAACTGTATGTCGCTCTTTCAAGAGTAACTTCAAGAGAAAATATGTTTGTATTGTCTCATGACAAGAAAGCTGTGAACGTTGTATATAAAGACGTTCTGTAATATATAAATTGTTGTAAAAATAAAATAAATTGGTAAAAACGTAAATAAGTAATAAGGTTGTGTACGAATATTCCAATGATAGCAGGAAATATTCGCCAGGAAATATGCCACGAATAATAATAATGAATAAATCAAAACTACTGGATCGATCTTAATCAATTTTTCAGTGAGGGACATAGGCTATATATTTTATACCCGTGCGAAGCCATAGCGGGCCGCTATATTTTTATATATATTTTAGGGACACACGAAAACTTGTTCTTTGGGTACCTCTAAAAAGTACTTACAAAATTTGAGCTCTTAATATTAACGGGAAGATGGTGCTCATCGTAGTTTTCCATTTTCAGTTTAGTATCATATAAAAATGGTCATATCTTTTTAAAAATAGATTGTTCAATCAGTCGCAAAAATAGTATTTATAGGAAATTGAACGGTCTACAAAAATGGTCTCTTATACTTTTTTCATTAATCTAACCATTTAAAAGATATTCAAGGTCAAAAATTGAAGTATTTTAAAGAAAATAACTTTTTTGTTTTGAATTTTGTAACTCACTAAAAAATCGTTATTTTTAAATGAACATCAATTATTTCAATAGAAAATTGAACGTTCTACAAAAAAAGGTCATTTGTTGTTAATCGATTACTCTAACCATTTAAAAGATATTCGCAGTAGAACTGCAATTCCTACGAGTTCTAAAAATTTCTTAATAAATATAAGTTCATGTCCGGTTTAAAGAACAAACCAAAAGATTTTACTGATAGCCCAGGAGGTTGCCTCGATAATAGTCAGCTATTTATTTTAAGTTATCTCATTTTTTATTAAATTGCCCCTTCTGCCTAAATGGAAGGAGATGGACCCTCCCTCCAGCACGATTTATTTCTTAGAATATGACAAAAAATCATATGCCAAAGTATGTAACACGAATTCGTTATATAAGGAGAACGAAATCATCACTTCACCTGAAGAATACAGTATTGTTCTTAAAAATCATGGCACAGTCATTTTCGGAAAGGGCTGGGCTGTCGTGAACTATAAGAAGACGCTAAGGAACTCATTAAGTCAAAGCTTCAACATAAATCAGACATGAGTAATAAGCTACGAAAAATTACCAAATCTGCGAAGAAAGCCTTCAGCGACCTCCCGGTCAAGCTATTTTAAAAAGAAGTTTTCAACTATTTATGAGAATTGCTTACCTACTACCTTAGGAGAACGAAATCATCACTTCACCAGAAGAATACAGTATTGTTCTTAAAAATCATGGCACAGTCATTTTCGGAAAGGGCTGGGCTGTCGTGAACTATAAGAAGACGCTAAGGAACTCATTAAGTCAAAGCTTCAACAAAAATCAGACATGAGTAATAAGCTACGAAAAACAAAAACGAAAAATTACCAAATCTGCGAAGAAAGCCTTCAGCGACCTCCCGGTCAAGCTATTTTAAAAAGAAGTTTTCAACTATTTATGAGAATTGCTTACCTACTTGACGAAGCTACATCATAAAACAAAGTGTCCCCTAAAAAGCTAACTGATGTCAAGAAACTCATGAAATTATTTACTGTTCCAAAAGATGCCCAGGACTTTTATAACAAAGTACTATGAGGAATTGCCGAAGAATGTACTGAAGAGAGGGAGAAATTAGGAAGAAAATCTGAAGAAATGAAAGACCGATGTTTACTATCAGCCATTTTGTAAATATCAACACAAAGTCAACTTGCAGCTGCAGGGTGATGATCTGAACTTGATCAAAACAATCGGCGTTTGTGGGAAAATTTATTCTTTATAAACAAAATTTAAGCGGGAAAAATACTTCCAGCTTCCACATTTGTCAAAATCATCAGAAACCTTCAAGACGACACAGTATGACACCCATGGAAGAAGCCAATGTGATTATGCAAGAAGAGTCGCTCACCCCCAAAACTGAGGAAGAGCTTAAGCCAAAGTTCAATGAAGTCTATCAGAGGTTATGGTTGCAGCGCAGCATTGAAACTCGATATACTGCATTGAAGAAACATTGCTGAAAAAAAATTCTCATTGCTTTTCCATCATCATATTTGGTTGAAAAATGCTTCAGTGGGGTTGCAAACATTTTGACGAAAAAAAGAAACCGTTTTTTCTCATTTAATAGCAGGTTTTTAAAAAACTTTCAATTATAATAAAGCTTACTGACTTAACCAACTGCAAATTCTTAAAGTTGATTAGTTTCATATATCAATAGGAAAAACTAATTCCTCACACAAAATTTTATGAAAATCATTGGAGCTGCTTTAGAGAAAAATAAGTATTATAAAATAAGTAAATCTAGAAACGCAATTCTAACACAACTGAAGAAAATCCGTCAAGTGGTTCAGGCTTTGAATCCATATACGGAAAGACAGAAAGATAGACAGACCGAATTGAGGTCTCCACTTTTTTTGTATTCTTTATCATCGTAATGTCATGTTTTATTGCTATCCCAAAGTTTTCTTTCTGCAGGACTGCAACACTTGCCTTATAACTAGTACATAAGAGCAAGTAAAAAAGTTGAGATATGATTTTCAATGTAATTTTGCTGTGGGGGTCTATGGTATCAGTTCGTTTCGGAAAAGGGGTCTCTTGCTCAAAATAGTTTGGGAACCCCTAGCCACACAATACACTTTAATTAAAAAAAGAACAACTTAATCGCTTCGTTTTTTTTATAGTAACGTAAACCTTTAAATGCGATTTCCCAAAATCGTGTTTTTGGGAGATACGACAAAACAATTCTCGGGCGACGAAATGTAATACAGATATAAGTACTACTCTAAAGAAAATATTATTATGTATTGATTACATAATTTAATTAAGAATTTTGTAACTATTATAGCAAATAAAGTTTTTATCCCTGCGCCAACATATTACAAAATCATTTCGCACAAACTCTGTACTGCTTATTTCTATTGAACAGAGTATTGTATGTCAGTGAGAAGATGAACTTCTTCAGCAGTTGATCGAATAAAGCTACGTGCAGACGGCATATAAAACGCCGCAAATATGTGCGGTTCTGACGTAATATAAAAAGTTGTAAATTCAATGCAAAAGCTATACGTAAATCAGTGTACGCAAACTCGCATATAAGGGTGTTCAGACGATGTGCGGAATCTGTCCCAAAAGCCGCACATTAGTTTGCCCTAATTTGCTCGCACATCAAATGTACGCAAATGAATACGCAAATTTTTTGGTCGATGTGCGACGTGTTCACACGATATGCAGAAAAATACGCACATCAATCATTTCTGTTCATATGCAAGTTTGCGTTTATTTAATAGATTGTTTGACTTTTGTGTTTAGCTCATTTTTTGTCATTGTTTACTACATAAAATTGAAAATGTTAAAAAGAAAGTAGGTTGCTATTGCTGTTTTGGCATTGGATATATAATTGAAAAAGATGAGAAAAGTGAAGTTCGCGAAGAATCGGGCGTGGAACAGTTACGGATGTGTTGTCGAAGGACTTGCTTCTGCATCGCCAGACGGAAGCTCAACAATGTATCCCCTTGAAGAAATACGATCGTGAGACCATGCATCTGGAACAAGAGACATTAGAAAAGAGCTCACGCACTTCTTCACCAAAGAAGGCGATATTGAATGGCAATATGCTCACCTTTAAACATAAGAAAAAATTTTTTGTTTATGATCTACAATCAATTAGTTTGTTTGAGAGAAAAACACAGAAACATAAAATTTTTGGCGATGGAAGCCATTGAATGGGATGAAATTAGATTTCAATCAACTCGTTCTTTCCTCTTCATCATTATTAGCGATGATCGGTTCTAAAACGTCTATATCGACTTCCTCTTCAGTATTCTTCAGAAAACGAACCAAATGAACCGATGACGAACGTGAATCATCCTTCAAGAAATCTAATACATAGTGATTCAAGCGTTGTTAAGGCTTTCGTAAAACATCTACGTTTGCGCTGCTGGCTGACTATAGGTTTTGAAAATGGTAAATCATCTGTAACGGCGCTATTAAAGAGAGCAGCAAATTCCTATAAAATAAAAGAAAATTGTTTAAATAAAAACAGAAACCAGCATTTTAGAAAAACTTACATGGTCCGTTGACAAAACAGATAAGGTGGATCTTTTTATATCATTCGCCTCCAAAAACATCATTTGATTAAAGAACTACCAATGCACGGAGGATGATTCTGTGCCTTTACCTGGTGGGAAGTTTTCCCAAATTTGCCTTGAACGTTACCGACAAACAGACCCACTTGCACTTGGCTTCTTTAACAGTAACATCAGGCGACCAGTTGTGCTGCACAATTCAAATCCTGAATTCTGATTTTGTTTTGCGAGGTGATTTATTTTGCTGGGGGCCTTCGTAATCTATTTCGCGTTCGTTCATTTAATTTTTTTACTCTCTTCACTTGAACAATGATCACAACTACACTTCAAAATCACTATTGATTTGCGTAAAATATGCACATTTGCGTTGTCCTATTTTCGTGTCAACGCATATGATAACGACGACCGCACATGCACGCAAACTGTCACAAAAAATGTGCGAGGGTGTTCAGACGATTTGAGAAAAAACCAAAAACATTTATGTGCGGTTTTGCTGTCGCACATCGTCAGCTAACCATTTGCGTACATGTGCAGACTATCCCAGAAGGGTGTTCAGACGATATGCGTCAATAGGCCTGTTTGTTTGGGAAGATGTCCGGTACGTTGTATTGTAAATACATGTAAAGCAAAAACAACAAAAGATACAGGGGATAAAAGGATGAGTAAAACTTACAAGGGATAGATTAATCGAGTATCGAATGAGTTTTTCGACTTTTCATTTTTAAATGTTGGTGCAACTAGACTTTCATGTATCTCGAACAACAGAAAAAGCGGGTTTTCACAAGTGAATGGAAATGAATTTTGTACAAGAATAGAATAGAATAGAAAAGAATTTTGGTAACGATTTTTGAATTGTAGAAATTTATTGATTTTGATTATTTAATTTGCAGGTTCATAGGTATATAATAATATATCGTAAAAGAAACGAAAAAAGCTCTGTTAAACTATTTTTTTGTTCTTTTTTGCATAGTTCCTTAACACATTTTTCGGTGAATGTTGACATTTTTTCCAAAAGTATTTACTACGTCTTATCTTAAAATAGATTTATTTATTGATTACTAGCAGGCCCGGCCACGCGTTGCTGTAGGTCGCCATCTGTGAGGTGCAAGGGACAATGTTTTACAGTTCTCTGTAAAGAAATTCGCTTAAAGCGCCATCTGTTTTAGATTTATGCAATCTATGATTAATAACAACAAAAGCGCCATCTGTTCCAGACTTATTTAATCTACAATTAATAACCATTAAGGAATAGTAAGCTCGATTTCGTTATTCCTTACATATATACCATGAAGCGGAAGTTGATTCTTATACAGATAAGTATCCGCTTGTGTCTTATTTCTTAAGACACTTTAAAAATATAAGTATTGATCGTCTAAGTAATGTATTTTAGCGGATTACCGACATTTAAAAGTTTTTAGCACTTGTTCTCATTCACTCTCAAGTGAACTGAACCCAAACGTGTAAACAGAGAAAAAAAACCACAAGAAAATACTTGCATACTTTTGTGAACACCGCTATTTTTGACATTTCCCAGTTGATTGAAAAAAAAAAGAAACTAGAGTTAAATATACCTCAACTTGCTTTGTTTATTATTACTTCATTTGGAATATCTTCCATATTTAGGTGAACTAGCTTTTAACTTGTTTTAAAATCTTTCGTATTCTTGTGCGAACTAAACAAAAATTTGCTTTCATTTGTTTGACAACTCGTCACGGATACCAATCATCAAACATAAAAACGCGAACCGTTTTTTTGGACTTACAATACAAGGTACCGGACAGCCTCCCAAAAAAACACGCCTAATATTCGCAAATGATGACGTAAAAATGACGTCAGAACCGTAAACATGTGCGGCTTTTATATGCCGTCTGCACGTAGCTTAGAGAAGTTCTTGCCACTCCGCTTAGTGCCTAATAGAACCATTTTTTATTCTCTCACACTCACATACATCACACATTTTCTTTTTGTTTTTAGTCAATACTTTTATATAACAGTAGAAATTTCACCTTACAACAATCCATACGTTGAAATAAACGGGGATTGATTAGTAAATAACCTTAGTAATAACCTTCTTTTTGTTTCAGACCTTGTCGTCGAGTCAGCATATTTTAAAACTAAACCAGTCCACGGAACAATAACAACATCAATATACTCGGTAACGAATGTTTTGGAATAGTTTGTTGTTTGATGTCGTCAGAGGCATTTATCACTGATAAATTAACATAAAAGAAAAGTGGAAACAAGCTGTTGCGGCAAACTGATCAAAAGTCTCCAAGTGTCTAGAAAGAATTTTTAAAAGTAAAGAAAGTGAATTTCCTACGAGAAAAAGTTTTTAAAATGCCACTTTTTGGCAAAAAAGACTCGGGTAAAAAGAACAAAAAAGAAACTAAAGATCTGAATAAACAAATATCAATTGAAGATAAATATAACTTACAAGGATTACTTGGAACGTAAGTAAAAAACAGTTTTCGCACATTAATGGCTGTTGTATGTTTTTTTTTTTTTGTATTTATTTTATTTCGAACTTAATTATTTTAAAACAATCCGTCTTTTTGACAATATGTACTTAGAAACTTAATGGTAAGATTAAAAATTCGTTGAGAAAAGAAAGGAGTTTTAAATGACAAGTTTCTTGCTACATATAAAGGAGATGGCCCATTTCTCTATGGAGCCTGGGCCCAAGGGGTACCTTTGAGACTGCTACCAAATGAAAGCTTACGTTCAGCCCTATCTATCTGCCAAATATTTTTTTTTTAATTGGACTTGAGATTAAGCGCCGGAAATGGGAAAAATCCGACATTTTTGTAAATAATTACGTATATCTCGAAAAGCATAGAACATAGGATAATGATTTAATCATAAAAATATCTTTCATTTCTTGTAAAAAATATTTTTCAAAATGCCTTATATTTCAAAAAGAGAAACCTTAAACTTGTTTGAAAAGAAACATTTTCGTTGACGTTTGCCAGCCAATATCTAGAAAAAATCAGTGATGACCTATATTTTTTTTTTGCACCACTGTAATCTTTAATTGATAACCTTTAATTTGATATATAATTACGCCATCAGACACAAAGCACACACAATTCCTAAAAAAAATTAAACAAAAATTATATTCCACAGCAAATACATTTTTGCATTTAATTTTTTGCAATATCTACTCTTTTTTTACAAAACATAAAAACAGAATACATATTAATGATAATAAACTAGTCTTCGTTTAGATCCATCAAAATGCCATCTTAAAACAAAGCTGGTGCTATATTTATTGCTTCCTTGTGTTTTGCGTAGCCCAAATACCATAAAATTCAATTTTCAATTTCAATTCAATTCAATTTTTATTTTCTTCTTCTTAAACATAATAATATTTACAATTATGAAGCTACTAAGAACTTACAAGAAATAATTTACATGTTCAGTTTAACACTATTATGATATGCAATATAATTTTTAAACATTTTAAATGTACTTCAATATTAATATGTGTTAAGAAAAAGGAAAGGTGCGATCTGTTGCCTAAAGACAAGTGACGATATAGTATCAAAAAGAAAGCTAATAGTATACTACTAAGATATGATGTGTTTAATCAACAAATGTTGTGGGGTATTATGTCGAGAAAGTAAACAAATAATTATTTTTATTTACTTTAATCCATGTTAAAATCGAAAGAAATTTATTTTTTTTTTTTCAATTCAATTCAATTTATTTTATTGCGGTGTACAAATAAGACATAGTCTTTTATAGTACCTACTATGTAACATTATGATTTTATACATTATAGTTGCATTACATTAAATTATTATATTAGATGTTAACAATGAGAAAAAGATAAGAAAATACTAAGTAGTAAAAAAGAAAAAGAAGAAAAAAGAAATTTTAATCACGTACTGAATACATTGTTTTTGTTTATCAAATAGACTGATTAAAATAGTTAAAAATGGCATTCTTAAATTTTGAAATTTCTACTATCTGTTTTATCGAAGTTGGTAGAGAGTTGCAGAGCTTAGTAACATATACAAAAAAAAAATAACCTGGATGAGTAAAGGAAAGTGTACGAAGGTAAAATTAAATTCATTGTCCTTGCAGACTGCGCAAAGCATAATTTTTCAAATAAGTATGAAGGTGCTTTTCTTTGTATTATTTTATGCAAGAAAATATAACATCTTGATTCAAAAAATTGATTGAAAGTGCATCCTAGTACAAGTCGATGGTAGTGAGAGACATGTTCGAATCTCCGCAAACAATAAATGTATCTTATAATATCATTAAAAGCGACAAGCAATTTACGCTGTGAATGAGAGTCCAACTTAGGGTAAAGAACTGAAGCGTAATCGAAGATAGGCAAGAGAAGCGATTTAGTGATTTTAATTTTTGTGTCAGTCGGTATAAGAGAAGTTTAGTTTAGTTTACGGAGACCAGCATATATACGACCAACAGATAAGTTAATATGATCAGTGGCAGAAAGGTATCGATTTATTTTAAAGCCTAGACTTGTGACACTAGCAGAGAATTCAAGTTTAAATTCAGATAAAAGTATAGCTGGCAGATTATTTGTATCGAACTTGCGTTTGGAAATTGCAATTATTTGTGATTTGCCTGGATTGAGCATAAGATCGTTACTTAGAGACCAAGCATGGATCTCATTCAAATCCTCATTCATTCTACAAGCCAGATCCTCCAATAAGTTGAACCGTTGCGAGATGTAAATTTGAACATCATCCGCGTAGAGATGAACCATTACATTCTTGCAAACATATGGCAAGTCATTAATGAACATGCAAAACAAAATTGGACCCAAAATTGAACCTTGTGGCACGCCAGTAAGCAAATGGATGGATTCAGAAAATAAATTGCCAACTTTTACTTTTTGAGTACGATGATGTAAATAGTCTTGAATGAGGCGCACTGATCTATCACTAAAGCCAAAATACAATTTAAGCTTTTTACATAGAAAACTATGATTAACTCGGTCAAAGGCTTTAGTAAAATCGAGCAGGCACAGGGGCGTAAGCTTTTCTTGATCATACTCAATGCGGATGTCGTCAAGGACTTTTACCATAGCTGAAGAACAGCTGTGTTCAGCACGAAAACCCGACTGCACCGGAGAGAACAGTTCACGAATTCGCATGTGGTTTGAAATCTGACTGGTTAAGATTTTTTCAAAGATCTTAGAGAGGCAAGGCAGCAAACTAATGGGACGGAAATCAGAAACTCCAGAGGGATTGTTCTTTTTAGGCACAGGAATAACAATAGCGCGTTTCCAACATTGTGGAAATGAGGATGACGTGATGCAAAAGTTAATTATGTGTGTAAGTGTGGGTATAATAAAGGGTAAGACAATTTTTATAAACCGAATTGGAATTCCATCTTCACCAACAGCATTGGAACTAATGGAAAGAACGTTTCTGATCAGATCATTCTCAGATATGACTTCAAAGTCAAACTCTGAGGGAGGTTCGTAAATAGCAGAGTTGTTCACTGTGAAGCTTGATTAGGGTAGGTTGCTGGTGATAAATCCTGTATTGAGATCGTTAGGATGAGGAAAATCGCTAACGATTACTTTTTTGCCAATATCAAACGAACGCAGATTATTCCAAAATTTACGAGAACTTTCAGCAGGGTTAAATTTTGAGAAATAATATCTTTTCTTGTTTCTTCGAGTTATAAATGAGGCTTGATTTCGAGCTCGACAAAAATTCTCCCAGTTAAAAGACGTGGGAAGATGCTTCCACTTAGAATACAGTTTGCGCCGTTTTTTTTATCGAATTTAAGACTTCTGAAGTGAACCATGGGCAGTTCGTATTGCTGATAGCAACAGTTTTCAAAGGAACATGTTTTTCATAAAGCTCAAGCAGAAATTGTTGAAATAAGATAACTTTCTCATTAACGTTATATAAACCATGACACAGGTAAAACGGACAATTGAAGACGTCTTCTTGTAGTGCACTATAGTTCACAGATTTGTAATCACGAAATTGAAAGGAAGAAGGGGACGAGACATTATTAAAAACAATATTATATGTACAAAACAACAAATCATGGTCAGATAAACCTTCAAGAGATAGCTGGTCAGATAAAAGAACGTTATTTAAGTTAGAAATTATTCAAAATGATTCAAATTCATTGCAGGATTTTGATAATATTATTGATTGCATCAAAATCAAAATTTAAAAGCCACTTTTTAATAAATTTATTGAATAAATGATTTGAACGAATTCATCGTATTTCATAGGGTAAAGTATTGAATAGTCTAGGTGCTACTGCAGTATAAAAGTTGAGAAAGTTACGAGTATTGTGCGCAGGAATTAAAAACAAGATTTCTATCGCTACTTTGTAATGCGTAAGGTGTTATGTGGCTTGAGAGATAACCACTTCTACAGAAAAAAATTTTCAATACTTTATAAAAATATAGATGTTTTAGCGGGAGAATACCTGAGCTGACGAACAAAGAGAAGCTGTGTTCATATCTTTTTTTCTTCCAGATTATTCTTAAAATATGCTTCAAATAGTTGCAAATAGTTTTTATAAGTACCACCCGAGCAAATTATACCATACTTTCGACTGCACCAATCCGTAATAAACAATTTCCATAAGTAAGTTTCTTGCAACAGAGATTTCTCAAATGGAACATGACATACGTAGTTGACAACATGACATCAATTGACAACAAATATTTTATTAATGCTAAGGTGTAAGCTTTCCAGTTCATATTGTTATCAATTGTTAAGCCAAGGTTCTTATATTCAGTTACTGGATCGATACGAAAACACTTCGGTGAGCAAACCGAAACGAGGCCATTAGTTGTGGACACCCATTAGCAAGACAAATTACTTAGCATGAATTTTCTACAGTCCATGCTATGCTGTACAAGAAGTGGAGTGTTTGAATTGATAGCAGGTGTATTGAAAAACATTATTCTTGTTTTGTCACTTATTACAAGCTTATGAATACCAAACCTTTGTCTAAATAAGGGTGCCGAACAAATCGTGGATTTCATTTGGCAAACGATCCTCTCGCGGATGTTTGAAAATTTTTCATTTATTTCGCAGTACTCAGCTCGCAAATTATAATTTCGTCTTGCACTCATCTCGCTGAAACATTAACTCGCACAAGTTATTATGCATTTTCTTCTTTTGCATTCCAATCAACTGGCTTATAATGCAACTGGCAGATAATACTTTCGGATTCCCTTATCTCGCAAACAGTTAATTCGCCACACGCTACTAATCCACTTGTTAATTCAATTCTTTGCACGCATTCTTTTTAACAGTTTTATTGATGTTTCACGCAGTGATCTTGTAATAGTCTTTTGGAGTAGTTCAATGCTAAAATCTTTTGGTAAATTTGTCTCCATTTGAAAACAAAAATGGATAATAATAACAATACAGAAAGAGTGTGCAGTGTATTTAAATCTGTAATTAGTAATTACTCACTTTATTTTTTGTTTCGTTTGCTCTTTCACTGAAACAATTGTTTTTTTTTTTTGTTTAATAATAATGTTAATGACGGTAAATTGTTTTGATATGTTTTCCTTTTTGGAAATAAAATAGTGTACATAAAATACAAAAATTTTTGCTCATTATTTCATTTAGGTGGGTGATTTTACGCTTTATGTTAATTGGCAAAATATTATTATTATTTTTTTTTTAATTTGTTTGGTTTTCACTTTATCTCATGTTCACAAATTTCGCGCGAAATCTGTGAGCTTGAGATAAAGAATTTCGATTGCTCGATTGCTTTGAAAATTAAAGTTCCGGTAGTTGACTTCTGTTTATTTCAAAAATAAAGTTAAAAAAAAACATGCTCTCTTTCCCATTTTCCCATTTCCAACAGCTGCTGCAAAGAAGTCTTTTTTTTTTAATTTAAAAATCTAGTTTGGTAATAAAAATATTAGGTAGTAAACATCAATTTATGTACATAGACACATATGTATATTGAATAGGTTTGATTTTGTCTTGTTTGTTCTTGGTCTAAAATTGACTGAAAATAACAATGAATTCGGGACCTGGCGTTTCCAATCGTTGCTGAAGGTATTTGATTTTGCTTAGACGATGAAACATGTGTATTACGATTTACGAAACATGTCATCGAATCCGAAGATTTCCGGTGGAGTGTGTGGTCCTTTTTGTCAATGGCTATCTTGTGAAGGACGTCGCAAACAATTATAGTCAACTGCATGGTTCCAACTCATCTTAATCGAGTTGCCAATACCGGAAACCGTCTTTTCCAAATTCCATAACAACGCTCGACTGAATTTCGAGTACGAATCTGCGACTCGTTGTATAAATTTTCAACATTATTTGAAAAATTTTGAAAAGGTGTCGCCAAGCAATTTGTGTTTTAGTAGCGAGAGTCACCAATAATAATAAATTGCTCAAATTCACGTTCTTCAAATCGTTGCCTCAAAGTTGACGAATTAAAAATTCTTTGATTGTGTGTAGAACCCTGGAAAAAGGATAAATTAAACCAAAAGTCAAGAGCATAGCTTTAATTAACTTTCATTTAATGTGCAGATACTATCTGCCAACGAGCAACAATGTCTATTATTTTTAGATCTGCAGAAACTACAGTCTGAAAAAGAACCAACCCTTGCGGTTTGTAAAAAGTTCTGCATCGTTTCCACCAGGCGATTGAATACTTATACCTATGTGTGCAAACTATTGCCCCATTAGTTCATGGAAACTTATGTAGCTATAGAATAAAATTCAAGTGCCCCTTCTAACCGTTCTCTTCGTGTTTCGGGCATGCGAACAAACTGGGGTGCAAGGTTAGCAATTGCGTTCGACATCTGCTTTATCATTCGATGCGAATCATGGTCATCCCATTTTTCAAGCCAGACCCGTAGACACGTTTTATATTGTCTTCTTTCAATCACCACCAATTTTTCTTCTTTTTCATCTTCGCTTTCAGAAGCAGACGATGGATGACTCTCAAAATAATATTTTTTTATTTTAAAAATATTTTTATTTACATATCCAAATCCAAAATAACTGATAGAAGCAACAAAATGTAGTACAAAATTAAATTTCACAGACAACTGTCAAGTTTACTCATTCAAATTCAATTTTTCCAGAAGTTGAGAAAATCGGAAGTTGATCAACTCGAGAGTTCAAAATCGACAGTTGAAGCTGTCAAATTTGAATGAAGAAAAACAAAATCTCAAGTTGTGAATAAAAATTCTTCAGTTGACTTCAACTTTTAGTGAAGAAAACGACCCTTAATAACTCCAAGTCAAAGTTGATATCTGAAACTAGATCTAACATTGTATGACTAGAATAGACACAAGCTATGTCATCAGCGAACCCACAAACTTTTCCTTTTAGGCTAAGGCTAAATATACTATTAATATAAATTAGGAACAAAATTGGACCTAACACTGAACCTTGAGGAAAACCTATGTTAATACTTCTGGTTTCACTGAAACTACCACCTAATTTCACCTTCTAATTTCTATTTTTAAGAAAGGAAGCAAACCAGTTCAGTATAAAACCCCTAAAGCCAGCCTTTTCCCATTAACATAAAATAACAACATAAAATGCCATGAACAACTGTATCAAAAGCTTTCTTGATATCAGTATAAAGAGCAGCAGTATACTTTTTTTGATCAATAGGTACTCTCGTTGATATGACAGCAGTGTGTTAAAAGCGCATCTTCAGTTGATTTACCAGCTCTGAATCCGTACTGTTTTGAGCTGAGAAACGAAATTTTTTCAAGACATTTGATATGTTTTTCAAAAATTTTTGAAAACACTGATAATAAGGATACATTTTTTATCACCTTTTTTTTTAAATAGGAATGATTTCCGCTAGTTTGAAACTTTGTGAAAATACACCTAGAAAAATACTTTAATTGAATAAATGAGTCAAAACATCAACTACATTAAAGCTAATTTGTTTGCCAAAGTTGTTTGAAAAGCCATTTGATGTAGAGCAAAACGAGTTATCCAGTGCTTGGATAACTTTGAAGACTTCAAAAGAAGAAATCGTTACTAAAAAGAAACTAGTTGCTTTAAGACTGTCATTAAAACAAGATTCTGGGCAGTTGACTGAGTTTATTCCCGCTTCAGAAATAGTGTTAGTGCTATTTGATCAGAAATATCCACTATTATCCACAGAAAGAATGGAAGGAATTTCAAATGTGTTGTTTTTGTTAAAAATTTCATTTATAACACCCCATTCTTATTTTAAATTACCTTTGGCCTAATGAAACTTATCCATATCAAAATATTTTGTTAGTAAATTGGAATTTCAAGACTTATTTCTTTACATAAGATTTCATAATTTTCACGGACAAGAATGTTATTTTGATGTTTCTTACACTTTAGTCTTTATTGATTTTTATAATGGATTTTATTCAATAAACTATCATTCATCCATGGCTTTAACTTTTTTAAATAGCACTTTCTGTTCCTTATTACTTCAGAGCTTTGTACAACGTAGCCATTTAAAGAAAAAACAAATTTATCAAAAGCAGATGAAGGATCAGGATCGGCTAAAACATTTGGCCAGTTTTCAAAAATCAAAAAAGAATTAAGACGTTCATGATTAACTTTGGTATAATTCTCATTCAAGACCAGTTTTTTTTTAGATTGCCATGACATCTTTCATTAAAATTAAAAAAAAAAAACAAGTCGTGCAATGATCTGAAATCTTAAAATCTGCTTTTCAATTCAATTCAATTCAATTTTTCAATTTTTATTCAATTCAATTGTACAAAAAATATAACAAACAAAAAGATAAATAAAGCATGGCTGTTAAGCCGTCTGCCGTTTTCTCAAAGTCTTACTTTCTGAGATTACAAAGCTTAAATAACACATTAAATATAATTAGCAAATTAGGTTTATTTCAGCATTCTAAAACAAAAAAGTTAAAATAATTATAAAAAGAAAAAAAAAACTAACACAAAAATCAATCAAATGAAAATTAATAGATACAAGATAATTTTGAGCTTTATATGTATGAATAAGCAAAAAACGTGCAAAATCTTCAATAAATAGGGCTTTTAGTTTAGCTAAAACAAAACATGAGAAAAAGTATTGGGTTATTTTAAGATCGGGCTTTTAGTTTAGCTAAAACAAAATTAAATAAGATGTGTATTAATCATGACAGATTCAAATATGTGTTTCTATAAGAGTTCGCGTGAGAGACGTATCGTACTAGCAACTTCCATCCACACTGTCCATTCAGAACATTGACGAATTCATCATATTGTAGTGTGTTTATGTGCACACGATATATGCGCGTGTCAAGCGACGAATTCCACTCGTCACTTGATACGCCGCAATGTGATCTTGTGCACATCATCACACCATAATCTTCCCACGAATAATTTCCCATGAATAATTTGCTGACTCTTCTTCATGTATGAATAATTTGCTGACTCCTCTTCATGTATGAATGTGGAGTCATAGTTTTAGTTTCTAGAGTTAGTTACTTTAAAGACACAGAACAATAAAGATTGAAATAAAGAATCCGCAATGACTTTTATTATTACATGGCGACCGTGACAGCTGCAATCTTCAACAAATGGAAGTATTGAGTGAAGTAAAGAAAGTGTGTAGTAAAAAAAAAAAAAAAGCTCTCGTATACTGAATCATTGAAGAGATCAACCTGTAATAATTAATCCAAAAAGAAAAAACCCAAGAGATGAGAGTGAATAAAGTTATTGATAAGCGAGATGGTGTTAGTTGTTAATTACATAGTTGCGATGATGATTGTTCAAAAAAAAACTAATTGAAAAAGAAGTGAAAGAAAAGTTAGGAAGTGATTACGATGTTTCCTTGCCTAATTTACTAATAATATTTGTTAACGCTTTTACTTGTGACATCAAATACCTACCAATACCAAACAATCCACCCCTCGTATTTGATAAATCGCTACCATAAGGATTTTCCAAAGACGGTTAGACGGACAACCGCATTGCTGAAGTGATTACGATGTTTCCTTGCCTAATTTACGAATAATATTTGTTAACGCTTCTACTTGTGACATCAACTCACTGTCAAACAATCCATCCATCGTATTTGATACATCGCTACTCAAAGGATTTTCCAAAGACGTTTAGTAAATGGACGTTTAGTAAATGGACAATGCTGTAAGCCTTTTGTATTTTTTGTTATTATTTTTTTTAACATCTCTGAACTAGTAAGTAAAGTATGAAGAGTTTGTTTTAATTTTAATGAAAATTATTCTAGTTATGACTTGTAGTGCCATGTATATTAAGCAAATGACAGTCAGTCACACACACAGTCAATTGCAATAGCCGTAAGTTCATTAGAAAAAATAAAGAGTATGTAATCCAAACATTGATGAACATATTAATACAAAAATCCCAAGATGTTTTTTCAAATATGTTAAAAGAACGTATAACTTTCAATTTTAGCTGTAACTTTAATGAACATTGTTTTAAAGTTGTACAAGTAAGAAAAAGTAACTTTTGCTATTGAACGACATGCACACATGTTAGATTCGTAGAATTTCTTTTGTATTTGATCATTTTTTTTTTCTCATCAAATTAAATTAGATAATGGCACTGCTAAAGAAATTGCCAAGCGCCATTTTAATGGGTTTATCAGGTTATGAAATAGGTAAAGACAGGCAGGAAGAAAAGATAGAAAAGCTAAGAGACATACAAAACAAATTTTACGAACAAATTAATAACAACAACAACCAGCCAATCCAAGACAATAGCCAAACATTACTTATCTTAGTAGCCGTATTTATAGTCGTGGTAATTTTGTTTTGGTCATTTAAATTTTTCCTGTTAATCAAGTTTAACAAGACAGTCCAAAGACCAGGAATCTAAACCTATTTTCATGGCTCAACCAATAACATGGGAAAGCTTAACACAAAAATTAAAAGAAACAAAAACCGAATTTGAAAAATCATACAAATGTTTAAACAGATTGCCGATTCCAAAAAAAAGCAACGCAGATTAAACATCTGAATATCTTACAATGTCTACACAATACCATAACAGGTATTTTTAATTCAGTAGACGCGGATTTAACCACAGAGCATCGGGCAGATTTCACTATACATTTCACAACAATAAAATCAAAACTTGAATCATTATTTGATTTACTCCAAATTCCCCAAGAGGTCCCAAAAGACTTCAAGAAATTTCTTAATATAGATTTCGAAACCTTTTTTGATCCCGATCTGGAAATTGAAACACTGGATGAATCCCCAAAACCAAAAATAAAAATTGATGAAACCATGGCACAAACTTTAGCAGAATTTCTTAAATTGTCCTCATCACTCTTACCCGAGTTCGACGGAAAGGCAGAAAATTTACAAAGCTTCAAAGATGCTCTGCTTCTTATTGATTCATTAAACGGTGCACATGAAGCATCAGCAGTTAGTCTTGTAAAGACCAAACTAAAGGGCCATGCTAGGAACCTAATAAGCAATGAACAAACAATAGTTGAGATAGTTGAAAAGCTAAATGCAAAAGTAAAAGGAGATTCAGTAGATGTAATTTCTGCGAAATTACTAAATCTACAACAGAAAAATAAGACAGCAAATCAATATGTACAAGAAATAGAAAAATTGACAAAATCTTTAGAAGGAGCTTATATAAACGATGGTTTATCTTCTGATCTAGCTGCTAAGTATAGCACAACGCTCGCTGTAAAGGCTATGACACAAAACTGTTCTATCGATAAGGTAAAACTTATTATGCAGGCCGGCACATTCAGCGATATGAATGAGGCCATGTCCAAATTCGTAAACAGTTGCACAGATGCAACCGGACATTCTAATTCTGTATTGTTTTACAGGCAAACCAATAACAGGGGTAATCGTGGAAATTACCATGTAAGAGGTAATTATCACAATAATGGCTACCGCAACAACCAGTACAATAACAGGGGAAATGGCCGATATATAGGCAACTCTAGAGGCAACCCCAGAGGCCGTGTTAACTCGTGGCGTGGCCACAATAATAACAACCGAAATAATGTTCGAGTTACCCAAAGTAACTCGGAAAACTCCCAAGACCCTTTAGGAAACAACATATAAATACAAAAGTTCATGCTATCAATTTTAATCTCAACGTTTTCGTGTCATTTATGAATGTATTTACTAAACAAAAACTTACATTCCTTATAGACACAGGTGCAGATATTTCACTCCTAAAAGAAGATTCTGATGTTTACCAAGACATCCAAAATGACAAGATTATAAGTATCCAAGGAATAGGCCAGGGAATAATAAAATCCCAAGGTCTGGCCATGATAGAGCTTCAAACAGATAAATACATCATTCCACACAATTTCCATATAGTTGATTCAAATTTTGCAATACCATGTGATGGAATCATAGGCATAGATTTTATAAAACAATTCAACTGCCAATTAGATTTCAAATCAAATGAAGATTGGTTTATAATCAGACCCAACAATTTAAATTTTCCGATTTATGTCCCAATAACATACAGTTCTGGTAAAAATTCAATCCTTCTACCAGCAAGATCACAAGTAATAAGAAAAATTGAAATAAAATCAAAAGACGACTTCATTTTTATTCCCAACCAAGAAATAAAACATGGCATCTATGTTGCAAATACAATAGCAACATCACAATTTGCATTAGTCCGTCTACTAAATACAACCGATACTGACCAACTGGCCAGCCTAAGTAACTTAAAATATGAACCACTTTCAAACTATGATGTGGTCCATCCACACTAATCAAAATAGTAGAACAGAAGCAGTTCTAAATCAACTAGAGAAGAATTTTCCGCCCCAATTCAAAAAGCAATTAACAGAAATATGCACCGAATTCAGTGATGTATTCGGATTAGAAACAGAATCAATAACTACAAATAATTTTTGTAAGCAAAACTTGAGATTGAAAGATAGCGAACCAGTATATATTAAGAACTACCGGAGTCCTCACAGTCATGTTGAAGAAATTCAAAAACAAGTTAATAAATTAATAAAGGACAAAATAGTCGAACCGTCTGTATCTGAATATAATAGCCCGCTTTTACTAGTCCCCAAGAATGCCCTACCTGGTTCCGAAGATAAAAAATGGAGATTAGTAATCGACTATCGTCAATTAAATAAAAAACTTTTATCCGATAAATTTCCACTCCCAAGAATTGATGACATCCTAGACCAATTGGGTCGAGCTAAATACTTTTCATGTCTCGATCTAATGTCAGGTTTTCACCAAATTGAACTAGAAGAAAGTTCCAGAAATTTAACGTCTTTTTCAACGAGCAATGGCTCATATCGTTTTACGCGACTACCTTTTGGTTTAAAAATAGCCCCAAATTCATTCCAGAGAATGATGACCATAGCTTTCTCTGGACTTGAACCTTCACAAGCATTTCTCTACATGGACGACCTTATGGTTATAGGCTGTTCAGAAAAACATATGCTTAAAAATCTAACAAATGTTTTTAACACATGTAGAAAATACAATTTAAAATTGCATCCACAAAAATGTTCATTTTTCATGCATGAAGTGACCTTCCTGGGTCATAAATGCACTGATAAAGGAGTATTGCCAGATGACAAAAAATATGACGTCATCAAAAATTATCCAGTCCCACACGACGCGGATAGCGCTAGACGATTCGTTGCATTCTGCAACTATTACAGACGATTTATTAAAAATTTCGCCGATTATTCACGGCACATAACGGGGTTATGTAAAAAGAATATTCCTTTTGAGTGGACAGATGATTGCCAAAAAGCATTTCAATATTTGAAAAATAAATTAATTGAACCAAACCTATTACAATACCCAGATTTTAAAAAAGAATTTTGCATAATAACTGATGCAAGTAAACAAGCATGTGGAGCGGTTCTAACCCAAAACCATAACGGAATTCAACTCCCAATAGCTTATGCATCACGTTCATTCACAAAAGGTGAAAGCAATAAAAGCACAACAGCTCACAGCCATTCACTGGGCCATAACACATTTTCGACCATATATATATGGCAAACATTTCATAGTGAAAACAGATCACAGACCACTCAAGTATTTATTCTCCATGACAAACCCAAGCTCAAAATTAACACGCATGAGGCTAGAATTAGAAGAGTATGACTTCACAGTTGAATACCTAAAGGGAAAAGACAATTTCGTGGCAGATGCCCTGTCTAGGATAACAATATCCGAGCTCAAAGACTTACAAGCTAAAGTCCTGAAAGTCACTACCAAGCACCAAAGTAAACAGAAAAAATCCTGCGCAGGAGAAAAACAAGTAGATCTGCATAAGCAATCTCTTGACATTGCTTCTAAGCCCAAAGTATTTGAAGTCATTTTCAATGACGAAGTACGAAAAGTAGTGACCTTGCGAATAACGGATTCCTTATGTTTATTTAAACGTGGGAACAAAATTATAGCAAGAATTGTAGTTAAAGATTTATATACCAATGGAACTCTAGATTTAGGTCAGTTCTTCCAAAGGCTCGAAACAGAAGCCGGTATATTAAAAATCAAAAAACTCAAAGTGGCACCGTGCGAAAAGATATTTGAATTCATTTCAATTGAATCTTTCAAAAAAATGGGCAACAAAATACTAAAATCATTACGAGTAGCGCTACTCAAGCCGGTGACCCAGATAAAAAATGAAAAAGATCAAGAAGCAATACTGTTTACGTACCATGACGATCCAATTACAGGAGGTCATACAGGCATAACTAAAACGCTAGCAAAAATAAAAAGACATTTTTATTGGAAAAATATGACACGTCATATTAAAGAACACATAAAAAGATGCCACAAATGCCTGACGTCGAAAACAACGAAACATACAAAAACACCCCTAATAACAACAGATACACCTACATATGCTTTTGACAAGGTAATAGTTGATACAATTGGTCCTTTACCTCGATCAGAGAATGGCAACCAATATGCAGTCACTTTAATTTGTGACCTTACAAAATATTTAGTAGCCGTCCCAGTTGCGAATAAAAACGCAAACACAATTGCAAAAGCAATATTCGAATCTTTTATTCTGAAGTACGGTCCAATGAAGACGTTCATTACGGACATGGGAACAGAATACAAAAATTCTATTTTAAATGACTTGTGCAAATATTTAAAAGTAGATAATATAACGTCTACAGCACATCACCACCAAACCGTTGGAACAGTAGAAAAGAGCCATAGAACTTTTAACGAATATATTCGTTCCTATATATCAGTTGACAAAACAGATTGGGATGTTTGGCTTCCATTCTTCGTTTACTGTTTCAACACGACACCCTCTATGGCACATAATTATTGTCCATACGAACTAGTTTATGGTAAGCAAAGTAATTTACCAACAAAGTTTAATTCAATAGATAAGATAGATCCTATATATAATGTAGATGACTACGCTAAGGAAGTAAAATTTAGATTAGAAACAGCGTATAAAAGAGCTAAAATACTATTAGAAGTAAATGAAGCTAAAAATAAAGATTATTACGATAAAAAAATAGTTAGTCTCGATTTAAAGTTAGGAGATAAAGTTATGCTAAGAAACGAATCAGGTCATAAGCTGGACCCAGTTTATTTAGGCCCCTTTGAGGTCATAGAAATAGAAAACAATAACAACATAGTTATAGGGACAAATAAAAATAAGAAACAGAAAGTTCATAAGAATAGGTTAAAAATATATAATACTTAAGAGTTTTCATGGAATCGGTCTGATCAGCCTTTTTCAACCAAAAAAAAAAAAAAATATATATAAACAACCAACTTGTTTCTTTTTTTAAAATAACTTTTTAAAATTATTTTTTCTTCTTTCCTTGTCTAAACTTCATGTTAAGCATACATATATTTCGATTTTTTTTTATATGTTAAAAGAATAATTGCTGTAAGAAAAAAAAAAAGAATAAATAAATAAATAATGGTCAAATTAAATAATGTTGAAAAAAAAATGTATTACTTAAAATATATGAAATAAAAATATATTTGTTTTTAATTTGTTAATCATTAAGATTTATGTACAATTAAAATAACTCCATTTAATTACGTTATTTCTTAAAAAAGGGAGGTGTAGTGTGTTTATGTGCACACGATATATGCGCGTGTCAAGCGACGAATTCCACTCCGATACGCCGCAATGTGATCTTGTGCACATCATCACACCATAATCTTCCCACGAATAATTTCCCATGAATAATTTGCTGACTCTTCTTCATGTATGAATAATTTGCTGACTCCTCTTCATATATGAATGTGGAGTCATAGTTTTAGTTTCTAGAGTTAGTTACTTTAAAGACACAGAACAATAAAGATTGAAATAAAGAATCCGCAATGACTTTTATTATTACAATATGTAAGAAAACTTTTATCAAAATAAAGTCTGCGAATTTCTTGCAGAATAGGACACACCGCTAGGAAATGAAAAATATCCTCGTTCTGATTTAAATTACATAAGCTACAGATAGAGTTGATATCTCTTCGATATGGTCTGAAATTCAATTCAAAAATTTCTGTTCTTATTTTAAATATAAGGCCTATATCGTAAGCAGAAAGCTCCTTTCTAAAGTAATTGTTTTCACCTAGGTAAAGATTAAGAGTTTTATAAATAGCCCTTGAGGTAGACTCCCTAGCCCTGTCAATATGCATTAGATAACTACGTTCATCAACTTTCGCAATGCAATTGTAGAAAATATTTTGCCATTCTGCTACATTGTTTAAATTTAAATTTAAAGAGGTACCATGTTCAAGAGCGAGTTCTTGCCAGTTCTTAAAAGGAGAATACCCACACCGGAGAGAAACAATCATCATTCTTTTGTGTAAGTTGTAATCGGGTCTCTTTATAACTTTCGTTAAATAATCTGCACTAGCCTTCAAGTTTCGAATGAATATTTGCGGTAAACCGGACTCAACATAAATAGCATAGTTAGGAGTATTTGGCGGTAATTTGAATATTCTTTTGAAGAAATATATTTGAATTTTTTCGATATCATCCAACCTTAGGTAACCATAGATTTCATTGCCATAGCAGAAACAACTGTTCACTGTAGCATTGTAAACTTTAAATTTTGACGCTTCGTCTACAAATGACTTCGAAAAAAATTGTGACCACATTGAATTAATTGCTGACTTGGCTAAAGATTGTCTTTCTCTTATATGAGCACTGAAATTCAAGTTATTTGAAATGACGAAACCAAGATATTTAAGCTTTTTTACGACTTCGATACTAGTACCATCTAATGTCCAGGTCCTTATGTTTCTTTCAGAACGAGCATGGTTCTTAAATATCATTATTTTTGATTTTGTTGAGTTTATTTTTAGCTCCCAAAAATCGCAAAATACTTTAAATTTGTTTATTTGGAGTTGAAGAGTCGCTGGGTTGTCAGCAAACATGACGAGGTCATCAGCATATAGCAAAAGTTTTACAGATATATCACCGAAAGAGATTCCGCCCGGTAAATGGTTCTCAATGTCGTTTATGTACAAGGCAAACATTAATGGACTTAAAACACAACCCTGTGGGACGCCAGTCTCTGAGCTAAATATATTTGACTCATTCTTTCCATTACATACCACTGCACACATGTTCAATAATAGCTGTTCGTAGACCCTAATAAACTTAGTTGAGATGAGACCCCAATTAGTGATAATTTATATAGCAATGATCTTCTGTTTATAGTGTCAAAAGCCGCCTTAAAATCAATAAACACTGTATAAAGAGGTTTTTTCTTTTCTAAAAAACGCCTTGCCACTGTGGTGAGAGCGAAAATTTGATCGTCGAAAGGTTAGGCTGGAAACCAGCTTGAAAACAGCTGATTATGTTATTACTCTGAACCCAACTAGATAGCCGAAGATATAAAATTTGCGTAGAAAGTTTTCTTAATGAGCATAAAACAGAAATACCCCTATAGTTATCCGGGCAGTTGGGATTGCCTTTTTTGAAAATAGCAGTTATCCTTGCCAGCCGAAAACAGTTTGGAAAAGTCTCGTCATTAAACATTTTATTAATTACATCGAGTATGTAGTCCAAAAATTCGGGAGGCGAATTTTTGTAAAACTCAATTGGGATACCATCTGACCCTGCAGCTTTGTTATTTTTCATTGTTTTTAAAGAAGTTAATAGCTCATGCATTGTAAAATTGGAGTCCAGTTCTGGAATACTGAAATTTGGGATTGCAAAACTTATTGAAATTTGATTCGGGTCTGACAGTAAAAGTTTCTTGAAATAACAAGCAAGCTCATCAACACTAATACTCAGAGAAAGTGATTTAGTTCTCCCTCCTAGAATACGGACATTGTTCCAAAAGGATTTTGAGTCCTTACAGTTAACAAGATTGCAAGCCGCATTCCTAAGGTAAAGTAGTTTTTTTTTCTGACAAAGATCTTTATATACTTTATTTTGCTGCAGATACAGATTTTTAAAAGCGTCATTATTTGATTCTCTAAATAGTTTCAGAAACTTAAAGGATTTCACTCTACACTTTCTGCATTCTTCATCGTACCATTTTGATTTCGACCAGGGTGAAATAAACCGTGTACTATTTGTAGTTGTTGATCGCCGTATCAACTCAAATGCAACATTAATACCTTCCTCAACAGAAACGGGGATTTGAACATTAGCCGAAATCATTTGGTTTCTTAGATTGCGTTTATACAACATGGCCTTGTGCTCTACCCATTTAAGTTTGTTACTTATTAGAGAACTGTTCTCAACATACACTTCACTACATAAATACTCACAAGACACTACAATTGGAAGATGAGATGAGAAATTGGTCGGATGAACTTCAAAATTTTGAATAACATTCAACCAATCTCCTTTTACCATACAGAAGTCAATCGTAGAACAGCCTTGGGAGGAAATGAAAGTATAGTTCCCTGACAAATCACCAGCTGTTACCCCATTTAACATGAAGAAACCAAAATCTTCTATCATTTCTATCAGACGATTTCCGTTTGAATTCAAATTCTCATCCAAAGAGCTTCTTTCGTATGAAAAAAAGCCATTGTTCAAAATTGGGGTGTTCTGAAAATTGCTTATACGCCCGTTAAAATCACCAATTAGCATTATGTTTTCGTGGTTATTGTTTAAAAGAAAATTTTGAAGGTCCTCAAAATCCGAGTTCCATACGCTATAATTTAAATAAATGGGAACAATTTGAAAGTGTTTTGATTCACACGTTACATCAATTACAACTTTGTTTTCACTGTTTTTAAAACCGATTTGGCAAGTTGATCTTAAATTTTTTTTATAACCAAGAAGCATTCCACCACTTGCTCTACCAAGTCTATTATTCCTGTTAAGATTAAATTTGCTTTCAAGTTAGTTCTAGCTAAGATGTGAACAGTCCTCATTCCAACGAGACAGTCACAATAGTAAGCTTCTATTATTTTCGAACTATGTGCTGCGTTTGCATCGCTATTTACCAAGATGTAAGTGAGAAAGACTTTTTACTTATATGCCTGGATTTGATTCGCCCTCGCAATAAAAAGTTACTGTTGCCTATAAGACTATGATCAGCAGTAGAGGTAATTAGGATCCGATCTTTGCAGACTTCGATTGTTCCCTGGTCTTTTAAATGTTCGCCACAGTAGGATCGAGCCTGGTTAATTTGGTAATTCCCCAACGATATCATACAAAGTTCTTGAATAGTGAGTTGCGGGAATTTACTTAAAGCCGGAATATTTCCATCAATGCGGCTGAACATGGATCTGGTTCTGTGAGGACTACTTTCTGTTACAAAGGCACTTAAATAATTAGGAGTATTCATACGATTTAAAGATAGTTCTAGCAGAACGTTCGCATTAGCACTGTTTTCAATGGTTGGATGAAATTTATTAAGAAGTGCACCTGTAACTTTGAAGTCGTCCATCAAATAACCAGCAGCTAGATTGAAAAAATCTTGGCGAAATAGTTTCAAATCCCTTTGAAACTGTCCGTTCACGACTTCAACGACCCATCTGACTATAGTTACACACCTGGGTCTATTAGCCTGCTCTGTGGTAAGTTGAAAGCTACCTTCAGCAACAGATTCAGGCATGTAAGCCTTTTATCCCTGAGATGCAAGAGGTGGGATTACGTCTCTGAATCCTCTGTCCAAAATAAAAACATCATTTTGTCTAAAACATTGCCTGAACATTCCATAATCGTCTCTGAAAAGATGTTTCATTATGTTAGCATCACATACAGATGCAGCATAAGGCCCTATAACGTCCAGTATATACACATCACATCATGCGATCACAAAAGGCTTGAATAGATTTTGATACTTACTTGATTGTTTTTGGAAGCCGTACTTGAACTTTTTGAAGGTACACATAATATGTTCCATCGCAAATGACTATAGATGGACGATCATATTCATTTAAATTGATGTTTCCAAACAGTCCGCTAGGAATAAGTCTGTTCCTTCTGGATACTTCCTGAACAGTTATATGCTGAAAACCCAAGTTAAATGGCACAAAATAATAAATCAATGCTGTCCTTGCAGCTGTTAAGTACCGTCCTACAGTCGTGTGATGCATGTTTAAGAGACAGGAAAGTTTACGATATCGCCAGACCTTAATTTTGCCAAATAGGTAAAAAGCTCAATGGTTTGTTGTACATAACTCTGCAGTTCCCCAAACTCTGTTGCGGTAATAACAAGCCAATAATGACATAAATGAGGATTGATAGTACTAATATCACTAAAATCAATTGCCCTCATAAAAGTATTACTTAATAGCGACAACATTTCATCCATCTACGCTCCAGTTAAGTCAGAAACATTGCTGTCCATATCAACAAATGACGTCCAGCTGCGTGACAGATGGGAACTGCATAACCTGCTACTTTCCGGCACATACAATTTATGGTTCGAAGATTAGTTTTTTTTTTGTAACTATAATATGTATTCTGTTTTTATGTTTTGTCAAAAAAGAGTAGATACTACAAAAAATTTAATGAAAAAATGCATTTTATGTGGAACATATTTTTTGTTTAATTTTTTTTTTAGAAATTGTGTATAATGTACTTGATATGCTTTGTGTATGTAGTATAGTAGATAGCACCCACAATGAAATCCAAAAACGGGCTCTGGCATGCATACAAAACGAAGGAGGGCACTTTGAACACTTGTTATAATTGTATTTGTATGAAATACATAGAAAAACTACTAAAAATGACCATATTATTGTTTTATTCAAACAAACCTCAAAGCAAAAAATTTTCTTTTATTTTTTTTTTAAGCTTTACCCATTTTGTACGTGTGCAATAAACAGCTTTGACCCCTATAAATCACCAGGGCCTGACGGAATCATCCCTGCGGAGCTGCAGCAGGTTTCAGACATCATCATCTATAACTTAGAGATGATCATGAAAGGATGCATCAGCTATGCCTATATTCCCAAGGCCTGGAGAGAAGCTAGGGTCGTCTTTATACCTAAAGCCGGCAAAAGCTCCCATGTAAATCCAAAAGATTTAAGACCTATTAGTCTATCATCCTTCCTCCTTAAAACACTGGAAAGAATGATTGACATACATTTAAGACAAGAAATTAAACCTAGTCTGATCTCAACGGCGCGGCGCAACATGCCTATACAAAAGGTAAATCAGTGGAAACTGCACTCCACTCTCTGGTTTGCACCATTGAAAAATCCCTGCACTACAAAGAATACTCTCTTGTCGCATTCCTAGACATAGGGGGTGCATTTAACAATGTCAACAATTCAGCAATCACTAATGCTCTTGATGGGCTGCTCATAGAGGAACACATCAAAAACATGATAACAACAATGCTCAGCAGCAGAATCATTAGTTCCGAAATGGGGAACTACAAAACAAGCAGAATGGCCAATAGAGGTACCCCGCAGGGAGGAGTTTTATCTCCCCTACTGTGGAACCTGGTCGTTAACAAATTGTTAATCGACCTAGAGGACGAAGGTTTCAAAACTATAGCCTATGCCGATGATGTAGCAATTGCCGTTTCAGGCAAGCACCCACAAACCCTAGCTGAGCTGCTACAAACAGCACTTAACAAGCTTAACAATTGGGCTGCAGATTGTGGTCTGAACATCAATCCACACAAAACGGAATTAGTTCTCTTTACGAGGAAATACAAAATTCCGGACTTCAGACCCCCAACTATTAAAGGGGTAACTCTCACACTGTCAAATCAGGCTAAATATCTAGGTCTCATTTTTGACAAAAAACTGACCTGGAAAACCAATATTGAGGAAAGAGTAAATAAAGCCAACGTTGCATTCTTCTCCTGTAAAAAAGCCATTGGCGGGAAATGGGGTTTCTCCCCCCAAATCACCCATTGGCTGTTTACCTCGGTAATTAGACCGATACTCACATACGGGGTGATAGTCTGGTGGACAGCACTAGACAAGATGATCAACTACAACAAGCTGGCCAAAGTTCAAAGAACGGCTAGTCTGTGTATTAGTGGTGCACTGAGGACAACCCCATCGGACGCCCTCAATATACTACTAGATCTCACACCCCTAGATATCTTCAGCAAACAAGTCGCAGCTAGCTCAGCTACTCGACTCAGAGCTACATCACAGTGGACCAATAATCAAATCGGCCACACTACTATTCTAGATAACTTTAGATTCTTACCGAATCGATCCGACTACACCACCCCCAAGTTGGTGTTTGACAACAATTTCCAAGTAACCATACCTTCAAGAGAAGCTTGGGAAAATGGCGCTGTTTTGGAAAATGAAGCAATACACTTCTACACCGATGGTTCAAAAACCAGCGAAGGTGTGGGAAGTGGAATCTACTCAGAAAAACTGAATCTCAGTCTTTTCTTCCGCCTACCCGATCATTGTAGTGTGTTCCAAGCGGAAATTCTGGCGATTAAGGAGGTGCTGTCTTGGCTCAAAGAAAACGTCATATCCTCCACGGATATTCGGATCTTCTCAGACAGCCAAGCTGCCCTTAAATCTCTTGCCTCTGTTTCTACAAAATCCATCACGGTCCAAAATTGTCAGATGTCTCTGAGGGAGATGTCAAATCAGTTCAACATTCACCTTTCATGGGTGCCAGGGCACAGGGACATACCAGGCAACTGTATGGCAGACGAACTAGCCAAAAAGGGCACGACCACTTCCCTACGCTCAGAATGGAACAACATAGGTGTACCTATCGCTACATGTAAACTCCTACTTAGACAAGACGCTTCAAGGATAACAAACACTAGATGGACTGAGAGTAACAACTGCCTTGCAACCAAAAAAGTTTGGCCGTGTGTAGACTCAAAACGCTCGAAGAGTTTGTTGGCCCTGAACCGTCTGTATCTAGGTTCTACCATAGGTGTTCTTACGGGACACTGTCTCATAGGGAGACACGCCAAAAGACTTGGTGTGTTTTCCAATGATTTCTGCAGAAGCTGCATGGACGAGGAGGAGGAAGAAACCGTTCAACACCTTCTTTGCTCATGCCCTGCACTACTTCATAGGAGGAAAACTCATCTCGGTGAATTCTTCTTCGATGATACTAGCTTACATAGACCCTAAAAGTCTTTCGAAATACATTAAAAGTTCCACGTGGTTCGACTAGCAGGTGATTAACCGGCTAGTCCCGTAATGGAAGATGAATAAGTGATCAACTCGTTAATCTTACATCGGGTTTCTGAGATCAGTAAGTGATTAACTTGCTGATCTCTGTGGTATCACAATGGGCCCTTGCGGCCTAAGTGTGTCAGGCAATGTACTCATTGACTGACAGCCACTTCCACCTAACCTAACCTACCCATTTTGTATTTTTTCTAGTATCATAAAATGTATGGGTTTTTGAGTAAACTTAATGCTAAGTTTTTTCTTTATTATTTTTTTTCTTCATCTGTAAAAAATAAAGAATCTCTATGTTTACCAGGCATTTTCTACCTGTGTGAACTTGGCACCCGAGTTTCGAAATTTCCTTTTTGTTTCTGGTAGGTTTTGGATTGTAGTAGATTGTAGTGAAAAAATTTTGTTTGTAGTAAAGTAAAAGTCAGAAAAAATTTCGGTCAAAAAAAACTTCAGCACCCCAAATGCGAAAATTAAAATTTTTTTAATTGAATTTTGAAGAAAAGGGTTTGTAGTGGATTGTAGTGAATTTTTTTTTTTTTTTTGTAGTAGAAGAAATATTTTTTTTTTGGTAAAAAAAAATTTTTTTTTCTAATAAAATTTTTTTGCTTTTGTTGGCTATTGGACTACTACAAACAATGAAAACCACTTAAAATCTCTTAAATATGTTCCTAAAGCCACAGATTTGTAAACGATGAAACCATCGTTTGTAGTAGTCGTCGTTTAAATGTTTTAGATTTCTCTTTTCGAAATATAGGGCATTTTGAAAAATGTTTTTTTATGAAATGAAAGATATTTTGCTGCGGGGCTAAATCTTGTTGTAAATAGTACACGTTTCTCGCATCTCAAAATTCATAAAGGTACATGGCGATCCCCAGATCAATCAACCGTCAACCAAATTGATCATGCTGCGATCGACGCAAGGCACTCTTCCAGTGTGTTAGATGTCCGAACTTTCCGAGGGGCCAACTTTGACTCGGACCACTACCTTGTTGTAGCCATGGTACGAATGAGGATATCTTGTTCACGACCAGCACGAACTAACGCTGTGAAGAGATATGACGTCGGAAAGCTACAATCGCAAGAGATTGCCAATGCCTTTTCCAATCGAGTGTCCCTTCAATTATCCTTGAATCCCATGCCATGAAGACCAGTCGCAGCAATGCCAAGAAGCCATCAGAACCGTTGTCTCTGAGGTTCTGGGTTTCACTCGGCCACCAAAACGAAACCCATAGTTCGATGAAGAATGCAGGCAGGCAAATGCAGCCAAACAAAAAACACGTCAAATGCTGATGCAAAAACGAACGAAGGCTGCTTACGATCAGTATAACGAGATTTACAAGGAGAAAAGAAGGGAGGAGCACCGAATTCTCAAAAAGAAAAAGAAGCAGCATGAGAAGCGCTCGCTTGAGGAAATTGAGAAGTGCCATGACAGGAACGAGATTCGGAAGTTTTACCAAAAGGTAAAAAGATCCTGCCAGGGTGGCAAGCGCCGAACTCAAGCCTGTAAAGACCAGCAGAGAAACATAGTTGTAAAGTCACAGTCGCTACTGAGGATCTGGAAAGATCACTTCTGCAGACTGCTTAACGGCGATGAGGACACAAATTCCGCTGTCAGGCAGATTGCTCCATTCAGCATGATCAAGAATGCCGTCCTCCCGACCTAGAGGAAGTAAAGCTTGCCATATGCAAACTTAAATCAAATAAGACTGCAGGTGCAGATGGCCTTGATGCCGAACTCCTCAATCTGATTCGATCTGCATGATATGGTCGGAAGAAAGAATGCCCGATGAATGGAACCTCATTATCGTATGCCCGATCCTAAAGAAGGGAGACCCTCACAATTGCGCCAATTACAGAAGGATAAGCCTCCTTAACGTCGCTTATAAGATCTTGTCTGCTGTAATATGTGAACGTCTGAAACCCCACGTCAACAACTTGATAGGTCCTTATCAATGTGGTTTTAGACCAGAGAAGTCCACAATAGACCAAATTTTCACATTACGGCAGATCTTGGATAAAACCCGAGAACATTATATCGATATTCACCATCTCCTTATCGATTTGAAGGCCGCGTATGACAGCATTTACAGAGACGAGCTGTACAGAGCCATGTCTAGTTTCGTACGACTATGCAGGATGACTTTGGAGAATTCACTCTGCTCCGTCAAGGTCGGTAAAGAACTCACCGAGACCTTTGATGTCGAAAAAGGTTTAAGGCAAGGGGACAAACTGTCATGCGATTTTTTCAACATCATACTTGAAATTATTGTAAGAAACTCAAACGTCAACACCAGAGGAACAATCTTTCAAAAGTCTATACAATTACTCGCCTATGCAGACGATATTGACGTAATGGGAAGAAATAAGCGTGATGTCAAAGGTGCTTTTGCGAGTATTGATACAGAAGCGGCAAAAATGGGTTTGATGGTTAATGAGGGCAAAACGAAGTATATATTGTCATCAAACAAGGACACAGAACATCGACGAATTGGACAAAACGACACAATAAACAGACATCACTTCGAGGTAGTTCGCAGGACTTCGTCTACCTAGGATCCGCTGTAGACACGGAAAACAACATCAGTGCGGAGATCAAACGGAGAATAACTCTTGCCAACCGTTGCTTCTTTGGGTTAAGAAGGCAATTGAGAAACAAAACCCTCTCTAGAAAAACCAAGGTAACCTTGTATAAGACCTTGATCATGCCAGTCCTGCTCTACGGCGCGGAAGCATGGACCTTATCGAAAGCGGATGAGAAAACCCTTGGTCGTTTCGAAAGAAAAATTATCCGAATGATCTTTGGTCCGGTATGCGAAGACAATGTGTGGAGAAGAAGATACAACAACGAGCTGTATGAGCTGTACCGCGACATGGGCATAGCCAGAAGAGTACGCATCGCGAGGCTACGATGGTTGGGTCATGTAGAGCGGATGCACCCAAACGCTCCGGCTCGACGGGTTTTCGAAAGCACATTGCAGGGAAATCGCGGAAGGGGAAGACCTCGTCTTAAGTGGCGCAATCAAGTGAATGAAGACCTCAACCGACTTGGAGTGCGAAACTGGAGAGAGCTCGCCCGAAATCGAAGTCGTTATAAAAGGATGTTGGTTGAGGCCCAGGTTCACCCCGAACTGTAATGTCCACCTAAGTAAGTAAGTAAGTAAGAATGATATTTTTATGATCGTGCTATACTTTTCGAGATATACGTAATTATTCCAATAAGTAATAATAAAAAATAAGTCCAATTATCTCAAAATCGCCAAGGCCAAATCCAAAAATGTTTGCCAGATAGATTGGGCTGAACGTAAGCTTTTATTTGGTACTAGTCTCATAGGTGTGTGCCCTGGGCCCAAATATGCACCACCTCCTTTAATATTTTGAAAAATTATCGCTGTTTTGATCAAAAAATTGGAAGTGACAAAAGAAAATGATTTTAATGAGTTTTGACGAATTTTAATTATATTGATGAAATATGAAGGGCCTTCAGCGTTCACATAATTTTCTTACCGAGCTTTCAAATTACTTTTACTTGTTTTGTCCCTTCAGGTTGGTAGGCAGGGTGTTCCATTGGAACTGTTTAAGTACAAGATAATATTCAAATAGTTTACACTGTCTCATAAATAGTATTTAACATAATGTAGACCATTAAACGATTTTAATTCCGTATGTATCGCCAGGACACTCAGCATAAGAGAGTAAGGAAACTTTCATACAAAAAAGGATAGTTGTAGTATCAACCGCGGTCATTTGTCGCGAATAGGCAACCACAAAAAAACTATCGACGAGATCGTATGTAAAGTAAAAAAAACAACGACTTCTCCTCTATCAAAGGCTTTAAGTTTTCAATTTTATTTCTTAAGATTGATTGTGTCACATCACACAACTAAATTAAAAAAAAAAAAAATTTACTGCATTTTGCCAATCTCTTCTATACTGGGTGCGGCAAAAGTATGGAAACCGCTGGAAATATGGCAGAAAATGCGTTTAAAAAAAAATCAAAGACCCTATATCCGACGTATTTTTCAACGAGGAATCCGATGGCGACCCAAAAATCAAAAATTTTTCAAATGGAAACCCCCATTTTTTATTGCAGATTTGGAAAGAGCGCAAAATTTTACGAAAAAACATGTATTTTATTTTATTTTTTTTAATGATATTATTAGAGGTGCAGCGCTTGAAAAATCGATTTTTGGGTCGCTGGGGCTTCAAGGTATTATTATTATATTCTGCCATGGGGTTTCCATACTTTTGCCGCACCCTGTATATCACCTCGCTATGGTCCACGACATAGCTGTTCTCCCCGTTGTAATCATCTATGGTCCAGCTATGGATTGTTGACCCTCTGCGGCAGCAGTTCACATTTACGGGAAAACACAAAAATGAATCCAATTTTTTATTTGCGATGTTCCTTGCACCGCACCGACTCGTGTGCGTCTTTGGCCACCCACACATTGCTTGCCTAGAAAATGATGATCGTGGTGTTTAGAAACATAGCATTGGGTGGGGCCAAATTAATGTTCGTTGCGGCGCACAGTGCGTCGACTGTATGGATAGAGTGGACAAAAATCAAGTTTTTACAATCAAATTTTTTAGTCAATAAAATATATTGCTTATTTCACTCAATTTAGGTAATTTTAACCCCCTACCACGCCCACTTTTAGTTAAGAGTTAGTTATATGGAAACTTCTCGTGAGATTTTTCATTTTTATTTCATAGTTTTTATGCTGTACAAAAAGTTATATCATATTAAACAACCACAAAACATGTGCATAATAGATAGGTACTAAAAAATAAAAGATAAACTCTTACGAAGAAAGACCGCTATAAGAGCCTTGAAGAGTAGGTAAGGTACCTGATGAAGATGATAATTTTTTTTTATTTTCATCCACATCAATACATACAATACAACATACATCAATATTGCCTTATATCACTTTGGTCCGCTTTTGAAAGTATTGAATGCGTTTTTCTAAGATTAGAAATGAATGGATCAGACTTTAAAAGTAATATTGTCAAGAAGTTTTCATTTGCATTGATCCGGGATGACCTTCTTGTATGAGAAAATGATTTCTACGGAACTCTTTGTGACTTGCCTCTAGTGCTTCTTCAGAAAGCTGTCCTATAGGTATTTCAAAAGATGAAATTATATCTGGACCGTGTATCAGAAGTTTATGGACACTTATAGGCATATAATAAAAACTGTTCAGCTCAAGGTATCCAAATTTTTACAATTTTCAAATTTCTTGTCAAAAAGTCTAACTTTTTCCGCCAAATCATTCACAGTTGTACGAAGACAGTTTTTATTTTCAATTCATTTAATATAAATTGAAAAACACCTTCAATTTTAGTGATTTATCAAAAGAAATCCATTTTTGAAGTGAAAACTTCTTTAGGCGCGTTTGGCACTTTTGCGATGGGGGTAAAGCATTAAATTCGCGACCGACACCATTTTTAGGCTCATCGTATTTCGTATGTAAAGTCGTCATAGCCCAGCGTCTCAGGTTCGATTCCCAGCCATGACTTCCATTTTTTTATTTATTTAAAGTGAAAACATAAATAAAAATTGTGGCCACGGCTGGGATCCGAACTTGAGACCCTGAGTTTAATAGCCAACGACTCTGCCATTGAGCCAAGAAACACCTTAATATTGCTGCTAAATGACTTAAAAGAATGTAATAGCAACATTACCTAGTTATATTACTTACCGACTCGGAGAAATACAGAGAAGAAAGAAAGGAATTGAAGGACAGAGAAAAATTTATGCAACGCAGAAAAAATAAAAAGCACCAAATATTTTACTACCATTACAATGAAGTGGATAACTGAAGCTGGAAATTTCATCATGGCAGAGTAGGAGACTCACTGGTTGATGATTCGAACTTTACAACAAATTAAAAGAGATCACAACTCATCGCGATGATTTATCGATGGAATTGAAATGGTTCCATGAAAATTGTTTGAAAACCATTAGGTACTCAAATATTAACTTATTTCGTTTCTAACCTTAATGCATCGTCCTTTTTTCATTTTATTGTGAAAGTTTACGAGCGCAGTTACAAGATCTGTAGAAACTATCGTTAAAAAATTTAATGTATTGATTTTAACAGAATTTCACAAGGGTGACGAAGAAATATAGATATGATATTCCAGATTTCAATTTAGTTGCAAGTTTCAGAAGGCACGATCGTCCAGCAGCAGGAGTAGCTATCTGTAAAAGGTTGTCTGATACAACTGCCATATTTTGCTCAAATCATATGGATTTGCATACGAGGTACACTAGTATGTTTAGTACTAATGTTTTTGATATCGGCGATTTGTGTATTTGTCGTTGCCATTCTGGAAATGGACAGCAAGTTATAACAAACAGTAGGCGTTTATAATTCACCGAATACGTCTTCAAGTGTAATACGACAGTTTTTACGCTTGTGCATTCCTTCACGATAAAATTGGGGAGAGATTTGATTATTTCCCAATGATTTTGAGTGGTGATTTTAACAACAACTTCGCCGATGCTACAAATTTACCACTATTTCAATTTTTAAAAGAAGAATACTATTTTACAATGACGAATGACCGCAGCCTTAGTACAACGAAATATAAAGCAACAATTGATGTAGTCTTAGCGATATATTTAAATAGATTCGAGACAAAATTGTTCGTTTCCTATTTAAGTTACCAGAGACCTATTATTTCAGTATTAGAATACGATGATTGTAGAGATGATAACAGAAGAAATTGTGAATGAAAATTCATATGTTTCATTGATGTTCTTCTATATGTACATCTACATAATTATAAAAGATTCAATTCTGTTTTCACTTCTGTCGGCACTCCCGGAGTGCTTCTTTTTCGAATTTTTTTTCATTTTTAATGGTTTGACCTTGTTCTATAAAAATTTAAATATCTCGAAGGATAGCAAAAAGTAGCAAGAAAAGTAAACATTTTCTTAGAGCACAACAACAACAGAACAAAATGACATGAGAGAATATGCTACCATTTGCAAAATTTTTTTTTGAAGTTCAAGTTTATACAAATTTAAACCTAAAAAGAAGTATTTTTTTCAAAAAATCACCAAAATTCACATAAACAGGAAAAAAATAAAATAAAATTTATACTATTGTCAATATATCCATTTTCAGTATTTCAATTAAAGAATTTACAGAAACATAATACTTTTCTAGCGCGAGATAAACTTGTTCGCACAAAATTTCAACTTTTAATAACACTGCAGTTTAAATTATTACAACTTCTACCGAAAATCCCTCTAATCAACGGAGATGAGAAAAACAGCAAACAAAGCCAAAGCAAATTTAAGTACTTCAAGATATTCCAGAACAGGCTTAGAGGTCAAAACCAAAAAATTGGACTTTTCATTTTTTTATTTTTGTCCACAAGTCGACGCACTGTGGCGGCGGCTGCTCTTATTTTTGGTGACGGACATCCAAGATGTTGTTTTGCCGTGTCGGTAGTTTTGTCTTCCAATGAATTAAGGTTTTTGAAGTTTTTTTTCTATCTTGATGCATGTTGCGCTGCAACACCGAAATAAAAATGTTAAGCATATTGAGAAATAGACCGGGCGCTAGAGTTAAGTGAGTATGCATAATGTGAGTACCGAATTTCGCCAACAGATTTAATAGAAGAAAAGGTCAAAGAATAATAATGTGAATCTTGCCGGTCGATTTTTTGGTCCATTTTTTTTTACCCCCTCTTCTCTTATTCGTAAAGGGAATGTATTGAGTACATGATATGAAATCATTTTAATGATTATTTTTGTAATAGTTTATAGTTTTTTGTAATGGTAAAAGTCAGGATTGATTCTTAAATAATAAAAAAAATCAAAAATGAGAGTAATAAATTTTTTTATCAATAAAAAATTGAAAGTTACATGAAAAACCAGCGAATCCAAGCACAAATGTATTTAAAGTAGGTAAAAAATTAGTCATTTTTATTTTTATATTTGTTATTGGTGCATTTACATAATGAAATACAAAACAATTTCGATTTTTTACAATTACAAGACATTGTGTGACAATGCGCAGTAAATTTACATGGTGGAATTAATGACTGTGGTAAAGACGGCTTCGTCATTTGTCGTGGAAGTAAGTCACCGTTGAGTTTTTGGTAACCAAATGAACAATAATCAATAGGTAGTAATTGTGTTTGATGAGCATTTTTCTATATAAATGTTTGTACAGTAGCCCTTAATAAATGCAAATGCAAAGCATCTGAAGTGCATATCACTTTCATCAAATTGAAATTAAAACCTAAAGTTGGCGATATCAGTATAAATCTGAATTCATCAGCAGATATTTTTTTCTTCGAAAATACATATGTGCACACTGTTCCTAACTGTTTGAATTGCTCTTTATTTAGGTCTAGGTTCCCCAAAGGCATGAGAGCTATTTATACAAAATCTTCAGATGCAGCTTTTAACCATTGCATTTTACTACCAAATCTAATAGTAGTGTCGCAGCAACTAACAGCATGTAATGCTGGCAAAATATTGCAAATATTTTTTATTTAGTTATTCAGCAGCCAAATGGCATCCTAGAAAACATTTCTTTGTGTGACCGTCAAACCATAGACCCAGACACAAAGCATGCGATCAACTTTCTCATGATGTTATATTATTTAAACTTAAGGCATTTGGTTTTCCCACTGAATTTATTATATGGATTTGTTCCTATCTGCAGAATAGAACTTATCAAGTTAAATTTCGTAACTGCTTTTCGAACACTTTTATTGCCCTGTCGGGTGTGCCACAAGGCAGTCACCTTGGACCTTTACTTTTCATTTTCGCAATCAATGATGTGGTCTCATGTATTTTTATAGTAAAATTTTGATTTTCGCAGACGATATTAAAATTTTTAAATCCATTAAGAATGCTACTGATCGCGTACTTCTTCAAAAAGATATCGATAGTTTTGTAATATGGTGCAGTAAGAATGGCCTTAATAGGCGGCGTACCCCACAGGCGGATCACTAGTGTGAAGCAGAAAAGTGGGAGAGTTGTGAGCGCTTCAAGATCACTACTCGTAACGCCGGAAATGAAAAAGAAGAAGAAGAATGGCCTTAGTCTCAACCCCTCCAAATGCCAAACTATGACTTTTTCGAAAAAACGGGAACCTAGTAAAGCTGTGTATTCGATGCCTGATCATTTATTATGTAATGTTTCAAGTTTTCGAGACCTTGGTGTATACTTCAATGTTAACCTCGAATTTAATGAGCACATAAGCTCAATTGTAAGGAAAGCAAACTCTATGCTAGGTTTTATAAAAAGATGGGCAAAAGAATTTAATGATCCTTATGTAACACTATTTTTGTATAACTGTTATGTTCGCCCTCATCTGGAGTATGCATGCAAGTCTGGTCTCCACTGTATGAAATTCATAAGTCTCGTATTGAGGCAGTTCAACATAAATTTATACGCTTTGCTCTGAAGGGTCTACCTTGGGCGGATCCTTAGCCTCCGTATGAGCACCGTATTCAGCTTTTAAGCTTGCAAACCCTTTCCCAAAGACGTATCAACAATGATCTAATATTTATGCATCAGCCCATTGCTGGTTATATTGATGCTCCCTACTTACTCTCGTCCATTGGTTTTAACTACCGCGGAGGATCTCACCACTTACGTAATTTAGAGTTAATTCACTGCCCCCATCACAGAACCAATTATGGCATGCATGAGCCGATATCGCGCATGAGTAGATTATTTAATTCAAATCATTTACTTATTGATTTTCACATTAGCAAAAATAGTTTGAAACAAAAGCTTAAAACCAGTGCTTCACATACTTGATATTTTTTTTCTATTATTTATGTCATTTGTAATCTCTATTAATTTTTATATTATCTAGTCTAGTCTTGTTTAATTTGTTTATGTTATTTAGCTATAATTTTTCTTTGTTTTTATTTGCTTTATACGCTCTCTTTGTGCTGGTGTAGGCGTTTTACTAACTTCTAACACTTGCATTTATGATGAAGAGCGTAAATAAGTATGTACAAATGGGCTTGCTCTAAGCCCAGTGCGACTTATGTTTTTGAGATGCAAAAAAAAAAATGAACCGCCAAGACGAATACATCTGTATCAGCGCTGATTATGATAATATGAGTAGATTGAATCCTTACTGCGTGAAATATGTGGGCGAACATTCTTGAATCAGCTTCTAAATGGTTTGATTGTAAATCAAGTACCTCACAAATTGAAGACCTTTGCAACTTGAAACATTTAGTTGTATCATCGAATCTTCCACAAATATACATCTCGCAGTCTTCTTTTACTTGTGCATATTTTGGAGCTATCTCTGCGCTAATAGAAATCGAACGAGTTGCAAATTTATTATGAGCTATGTAAGTTAGAAAAGTTTTACAATCAGTAGGAATCTTTGTTGAATCGTTGGAAATTATGATATTTTTAATGATCAGGTTTTTACTCCGTAATTTAGTCTCCAAAAATTTTATAGAAATATCGTCGTATCTATCAAATATTAAATCTATTCTCTTAACGCCAGGCAAAGTATAAAATTCCATAATCATATAGGATCATATAGTTTTGAAAACTTCTCACTAATGCTGTCTTTTCTTCTGTTTGCTGCTTCTTTAATATTAAGCAGCGTCTCTGGCCTTGGATTTTTCACTAAACCACTCGAATTATAGAAAATGAGCAAAATTGTTCGTTAGGTTTTTTTCTTTTCAAATTAACCACCTCTAACGACATTTCTAATGTTTTTCAATACAGTACACTTTTAAAAGGCACTAAGAACTTACGAAAATACTATTTTTTATATGTATTTATAAAAATACGACTAGAAAAAGCAAAGTCTTTACGTAAACAGATGTAGAAACGCACTAAACGCGCAAGCGCGCTATGCTTACTCTATGGGCGAAGAGGGGATGTGAAGGGAGCGGGAAGGGACCATTATATTGGGCGGCAACCCGGCAAGATGTGTTTTGTTATTATTTAGGGTCTCAGGTATAAGAATCCGGTCATAGTTGCCGTCACTCGGATTTTGCATACTCAACTACCTCTAGCGCCTGGACTAAAAGTACAAATTAGGAATAGAGAACTGTGAACGTTTGAAATATATGTTGGTAGTTGGTACCACACCTACTTTCTTTAAGCTGCAGTCATTCTCACAAAAATATTTTAAATGACATTTATTACAATTAAAGCAAAGCTGTCATTGAAGGCTAGGTTGGATGGAGTCTGCTTGAGTGAAACAGTAGTTATAGGATGACCATCCCTGCTCCATTTTTCTGCTCCGAAAGAATTAAGGTACTTTGTGATTTTGTTCAGTGGTGAAGAATGTATGATGCTGTATGTATGGATTGTAGGAAACTTTTCAACCGATCTAAGTATTCTAAAGATAAATCGGACTGGGATCTGTAGATACAATCCCTGAAAACTTACAAAATTGACTTTTGTTTTGAACTTTTGTGGAAAACTAAGACATATTAGAGGCATCTAGACTTAACAAAACCCACTCAAAAAATCCAAATATGCCAGTCAAAACGGCTCCTAGACTAACTTATGCGAAAAATCGCTAAACTTGCTACTCAACACGCACTTTCTAGTTAACTCTCAAATCGAAATCACTCGCGGTTTTCATCCAACTGGAACAAGAGACAGAGACATAAACAAGCTAGGTTTAATAGGAACTAAATTTTGCCATTGACGGCTTTGACCCCTACAAATCTGCAGGATCAGAACGGGTGCATCCGTGCATGAAAATAAACTCCATCCGCTTGAAACGGAAGTCAGATTTGAATTCATGCCTAAAGTACTAAATGCTCTCACGTTAATCCCAAAGACATAAGATCGATTAGTCTTTCATTATCATTTATTCTTAAAAGATTAGAGCGAATGAAACTGCCTCAAATTCGTTGGTACTTACTATCAAATACTTCCTTCATCACAAAGAACACTCAAGCTGTTTTCATCGACATCGAGGTAGCCTTTGAAAAAGTTTTTAGGCACCCCTGTAATTACAACGGCACTGATAAGCTTCACTGAAACTAGATTAACCCCACTAAATAGCAGGATAATCAACTCTATCCTAGGAGGCTTCTCTACCACATGAACTCTAAATGGAGGTACAGCGCAAGGTGGTGGAGTCTTCACTTCTTAAGAACATAGTTGTCAACGAAGTTTCATATGGACCTGGAAGCTGAGGGTAGTAAGGTAATTAATTGTATACGCTGATGATCGCGATATTAGGAAAACATACTCAGATCCTCACTGAGCTCATGCAAACCACTCTCAAAAAACTTCTTAAATGGACAAAAAATGTAGACCGGATATAAATCCCCGCAAAACTGAACTTTCCTCTTCACAAGGAAATATTTAATTCCACAAATAAGTACCCCATCAGAAAGCGAAATTCCACTCATTCCTCAGACGAAGCGAAATAACTGATTCTTATCTTAGCTCTTAGGTAAAATGCTAAACTGGAAACATACAAAAAAGATTATGAAAAGCTGCTGTGAGAAACTCTCTTTTCATGCAATAGTCTATTGATTATGTCGTAAAAAGGGCATATAAAGGAACTCGAAATTTAATGGACTTTTATTGCATGAATCGATTAATGGGTTAATTTTAAAGAAAAAACCGAAAGTGCTATTAAATTAGATGGTGCAAATCGGAGATATGGGTTCTAGACCATCTTTATTCGTTTTTTCAATATATCTCGAAAACGGAGAAAATTTTAATGCAATTTCAACGACGTTTTTAGTAGAGAGCAAGTTCCCCTTCTTAAAAAAAGGCTTCTGGTTGCACTACAACATTAATCGATTCATGCAATAAAAGTCCATTCAATTTCGAGTTCCTTAAGAAATGACATAATCAATAAGCATTGAAAATAAATGGAGAATATCCTCACAGATTACCCACTGGTTATACATTGTGTTCCGTAATTCGTGTATCATACTTTAAGATGTGATTCTTGGTCATATTTTAAGAAAAAAAAATATTTTACAGCAAAGTCCGTTTCTCAAGTTTTACATCACTTTTTGAGAATCTAAGAAAAGGCTAACTTTGGTGTACCCGAACCTGTGTTAAATTCGATATCTCTGTCAATTCAGATGATTGAGACCAAATCTTAGACTCAATTTTTTGAAAAAATATCAATCTTAAAGACTGTATTTAAGTTGAGCTTCCATAGGTTAAGGGTTGCCAGATTTTCAATTTGAAGTGGTGTTCAAATTTTCTTCCCGAAACAAAGTTTTGACTTTGAGGTAATTTTTTTCAGAAAATGCCTTTAAACATAAATTTTATTTATTTTTTATAAGCAAACATACAGAATGAAATTCAAATACGGGCTCTGGCATGCATTCAACGAAGGAGGGTACTTTGAGCACTTGTTATAATTGTATTTGTATAAAATACATAAAAGAGCTACAAAAAGTGCCCATATTATTGCTTTATTCAAACAAACCTCAAAGCTAAAATTTTTTTTATTTATTTTTTATTTTACCCGTTTTGTATTTTTTCAAGTATCATAAAATGTATGGGTTTTGAGTGCACTAATTCAGAAGTTTTTTTAAATTGTTTTGTTCATCTGAAAAAATAAAGAAACTCTATGTTTAATAGGCACTTTCTGAAAAAATGTCCTCAAAGTCAAAACTTTGCTTGGGGAAGAAATTTTGAACACAATTTAAAATTGAAAATCTGGCAACTCTAAACCTATGGAAGCTCAAATTAAAAGCAGTCTTAAAGGTTGTTATTTCAACAAAATTTAAAGTCTAAGATTAGGTCTCTATTATCAGTATTGACAGAGATATCGAATTTAACGCAGGTCAGGGTACACCAAAGTTAGCCTTTCCTTAAATTGTCAAAAAGTGATGTCAAAGTTGAGAAACGGACTTTACTGTAAAACATTTTCTTAAAATATGACCAGGAATCACATCCCAAAGTATAATTCACGAATTACGGAACACCCTGTATGCAGCGATCGTCAGACCGATGCTTACATACAGAGTAGTAGTATGGTGGAAAGCCTTCGAAAAAACGGTTCGAAGTGACAGACTTAACAAAGTTCAAAAATTAGCCAGCATATTTTTCACTCTAACTGCTCCGCTGCTGCCCTTCTACACTTTACATACTTTTCCCCCTCGATATTTACACCAAGCATTCGAATACGAACACGGGAATTCGTTTCACGGCCACCTACCAACAAACCAATTGCTCAGTCAATACGACTACACCACCCGCCAGCTGGTTTTCAATAAGAAAATTGAAAATTGAAAACTGCTCGAAAACCAAGGACGGAGTTGGTGGTGGTGTGTACTCAAAAGAACTAAATATCAGTCCATCAATTAGCCTACCAAACGACTGACTACACAGCAGATTCCAAGCGGAAATCCTGGCAATCAAAGAAGTCCTAACATGGTGCAGTGAAATTGTGATATCTTCGATAAGTATCCGCATTTTTTTTGGATAGCCAAGTAGCCCATAAATCACTCTGCAATGTTTCTACGAACTCTGTAACTGCCGAAACCGTAACATTCCAATGTCACCCAACAGAATGCTCATTGGCATGCCCTTCGCCATGTGCAAACTTATGTTGAAGCAGGGCAAAAAACACTAGATGGACAAACACATTTTAAGAACATTGTGTCAAAATTTCAAGGAGATTGGGGCCAAATAGTCAAAGTTACGAATATTTTTATACCTGTCGGTTTAGTGTTTTCTCTGTGTTGTTTTTAGTGTTCAAAAACTTTAAAGCGTTTTTCCCACAACTCATTTTTTGAAAGTCGGTGCCCCTCATAACTTGAAAACTACTTCACCGATCCATTTAAAATTTTGAACACTATTTCTTTAAATAATTTACATACAAGTTAGTGACGAAGAGTTTTTATCAAATTCGTTGATAACTGCGTTTTCCCTTCAAAGTGTTCCAAAAAAGTGAAAAATTAAAATTTCAAAAAGCCCTCTCAACATTACCTGGTGAGAACTAAGTATTATCTAATGAATGATCTTTGATTTTTTGATTTCCGATGATCCAGCACCAAGCTATGACGGGCACCGCAACTCGCCTTTTCTTCGAAGCACGTCCGAATAATTGCTGCCATTGCCATATTTTTAAATATTTCTTTGTGAAAATTTTACACAACATTCTTGAAATTTCACTATTTAATGTGTAATTGGTTTTAATAAAGAAACCTGAATTGGTTACTCACAAAACATTTTCAAAAACACATAGATGGAGCCAATAATTAAATTTTGTAACCTATTCTGTGAAGAAGAAAACACTACCTTTCCGAACATATTAATTAATTTTATACATATTAAAATGCTACGAAATATATCACTTCAAATGTGTTCAGCACCAAGTATTTGAAAATAAATTTATGTGCTAGGGTTGATAAACAATTAAAGTACCGAAAGTAAAAATAATGAAAAAAACAATTATTGTTTCAAAAAGAACCGACTTTTCTTGTTTTGTAAAATTTTAAAACCAATTATGAAACGCTTAATCATATTTGGTTCTATTGTGCGCCGCTGCCCGCCGCGCCGCCCGCCGCCCGCCGCCCGCCGCCGCGCGCCGTTCAGCTTATTCGGTATGCGGGCCCCACAGCATGGTATGAGAAGCAACCCGATGCCGTTAAGCTATAACTACCATGTTTAAAGGTTTTCTGCGTATGTGCATCTAATAGCACATATCCATGGTAACCAGAACTGTCATGCGGGACGATTTTGCTTTATTCCGTCCATAAAATATTTTTCCAATCCTAAAGAGCCTTTCAACATGCGTTTTGGCTAACTACACTCTTTAGAAAATATATTTTTTTGTCAAAAGTGGTACTTTTCTAGGGCTTCTGACGTTGAGACTATATTAACTCTCAATATTCTTCCGAAAGTCTTCTCACTACCGTTAAAATTGTACTGCTTTCTTATCTCAGTAGCCGTAAGAGGTAAAACGCTTTTAAACCATTATCCTTACCAATTTTCTGGACAAAACAATTTTTTGCTTCAGGTTTTTCGTTATAGTATTTCCCATTTCAGATCATTTTTGCAGAGATTAAATTGGTTTCTTATGTGTTTAACCTGCAGTAAGATATTGGCGAATGATTCGCCGCTTATCCGGTAAACAGTGCTTACTACGACCTCTGAGATGTAAATACCTATATTTTTTTAGAACACAAAATTGACTACATTTCTGTATGCTCAGATTTTATTCACAACAAAAAATGACTGAGATACAGCATGACAAAGTTGTATTTTCAAAAAAATTGAAAATTATGGGAGTACGCAAAAAATAAGAAAAATACGTAAAGTAGTTTTTTGAGAACTGCTGTGTGGAGAAGTTCTCAGCTTAAGAAAAAATGAAAATTATGAATTTCCCTTTACTAAGATGTCTTTTTAAGGAAAAAATTGCATTGAAGTAAAAAGTTTAAAGTTTAAGTTCATTTATTTAGTTTGATTAAACTATTTACATTTACAATAGGTTATGTTTTATCATATATAATTGATTTTTGTATTTAAAACTTGGATTTGACAAAATCTATCACATTTCTTTTAAAAATATTGAAGTTTGTTTGATTTTTCGTTTGATTATCCAAAGTACCTATTGTATAATTTAAAGACCTTCTAGATTAGTGAATTTTGAGTGTTACTAGTTACAAAGTTAGGAAGTCTTAGGTCGTTTCTATTTCTTAAAGCGTATGGTAAATCTCTTATACATCTCATATAGTCAAATAAGTAATTTGGCATTAAATTGTTTTTTATTTTATGTATAAACACTAAAACACTTATAGTTATTCTTTGTTTAACTGATAAACATTTCAATGAATTTAACATATAACGAATTGACATATATCTATTGCACTTTAGTAAACACCGCATTGCTTTATTCTGTAATCTTTGCAGTCTTATAAAATCACTCTCTTTACATAAAAACAAAATAGTTGAACAGTACTCAAAATGCGGTTTTACAATTACGTTATAAATATTTATTGCACTGATAGTTAAAATTTGATTTCTAATTCGTTTCATAAATCCTATTTTTTTAGCAATTTTCTTACATATATAGTTTATATGATTTTCAAACGATAGCTTTTGGTCTAACACTACACCTAGATACTTTATTTCTGTTATTCTTTCTATTGCTATGCCCCCTATTTTTATATCGATGTCGTCATTGCTCCTCTCGTTCAGCACCATAAGTTTCGTTTTTCCGATATTCAGTTTAAGTTTATTTTCCACAAGCCACTGGTTTTTTGCTTTTAAGTCTTCCTGTAGTTTTGCCTTACTGTCTACATTATTGTTTCCGGAGATATGGACAACAGCATCATCCGCAAACAGAGCTAATTTGCTGTGTTTCAAAACACACTGGAGATCATTGATATAAATCGTAAACAAAAGAGTCCCTAAGACAGATCCTTGAGGCACACCATACTCCGCATCAATCGATTCTGAAACCACGCCATTGACTTTAACTCTTTGCTTTCGATTTTTCAGAAAACACTCGAACCACAGTAATTCTTTGTCTCTAACACCGTATTTTTTCATTTTCATTAATAAGATATCTCTATTGACTGTCTCGAACGCCCGTTTCAAATCCAAAAATACACAATAAACACTTCTTTTTTTCCTTCAATGACGTAACAACTACATTAATGGCAGTTTCGCACGAGTGCCCTAGACCAAGAGCTAACGACCGATTTGCTTACCTCATTTTAGCAAGGCTCAAACTTTGCTCATAGAAAGATTTAGGCCCGACAAGTATAAAAGTGCCCGTCTTACACTCCGGTTCGGTCCACAAGGCCTTAAGAATAGGGCTTGAAGTTGTAAAAAATAAGTGCCCATTTACCTCATTTTAGCAAGGCTAATCTTTTAATATTTTCTTCATTGATCCAATATATACACGAAAATAGCATTGTAAGACGTTTTAGCGGTCCACAACATGCTGTAAGACGCTCGTATATATGTAAAAAAAAATGACCCCATTTACCTCATTTTAGCAAGGCTGGTTTTTACACACAACTAAGATGACATAAAAACAAACACACATTTCAAGTGTAAGACGTTTATTCGGTCGATAACCCTCCGTAAGACGCTGAAAATTAAATTAAGATAGAAACAAATATAGTCTATGTCATTTCTTAAGGAACTCGACATTGAATGAACTTTTATTGCATGAATCGATTAATGGGTTAATTTTAGAGAAAAAAAACAAAGTCCTATTAAATTAGAGGGTGCGAATCGGAGATATGGGTTCTAAACCATCTTCATTCATTTTTTCAATATATCTCGAGAACGAAGCAAAATTTTGATGTAATTGCAGGAACGTTTTTTGTAGAAAACAAGTTTTCTCATAGAAATGCATCTTTTTAAAAATTATAAAAAAAAATTTTTTATCCAAAATAATAAAATTCCCGACACAAAAAAGACAATTTTTTCCAATTTTAGAGTTTTGTCAGTTTTTTTAATGGCATTTCTTTCTGGTTGCAGATAGGTATAAGCAATGCTTAATAAAAAAGAAAGTAAAATAAATTTTCTTTCAAATGCTTTATTAGAGAACTTTCTATGTTTGAAATTCAGCGAAATATTGTAACTAAAACATAGACATTTATCGTTGTTTTTCATCATTTTTATACTGACTGCAGTTTCTCTATATGTAGCAAAGTTGAACCAGACTTAAGCAGCTGTAGTTTCCAATATTTTTGCGAATTACCAAAAAGTAAAAATTTTTCGCTAGCAAAAATACCACCAACACGCGATGCGTGAACTTTTTCCGGGTTGGGGTCAAAATACTCTATGGGTCAAAATACTGTATCTCAAAATACTGTATTTCAAAACACTGTTTATACAAAATACTGTATGATCAAAGTACTGTAACTCAAAATACTGTATCTCAAAATTCTGTATTTCAAAATGCTGTATGGGCACCTTTTACATTGTCAAAACAATTTTTACTTTTCAGCCTGCCTACAGCATTTTGAAATACAGAATTTTGAGATACCTACAGTATTTTGACTCACAGTACAAAGAATTTTGTGATTTCGTTATGTGTGTTTTTTGGGATGTTTCGCTAGTTTGTTTTTGGTGATAAATTTCTACTTATTATACTTTACTTATCTTTGACTTATTAATGTATTCAGGTTGTACCTTTGTTAAGATTTTCAATACAAGAAAAACACGTTAATCGAGCTCTGCTTTATGTTTAATGGAAGTTTAAGAACGGAATTATGCAAAAATACAGTATTTTTAAAAACAGATTTTTGAGATACAGTGTTTAGCTCATACAGTATTTTGAGATGAAGAGTTTCGGAATAGAGAATTTTGACCTACAGTATTTGGATCATACAGTATTTTGTACATACAGTGTTTTGAAATACAGCATATTAACCTAACAGCATTATGAGCATGCAGTATCATACAGTATAGTACAGTATTTTGACCTTACCATATTTTAAAATACAGCATTTCGACCCGTTTTCCTTTTTTCCAAATCCAACAGTAGCACGGAAACCACTTATGTAAATCCTCTGAACTGAGGTTGTGGATTGATTCCGATTCGCCTAATTGCACCTCCTGCACCAGAGATATTGGTTTTAAAAATTTCTGTGGTTGCACTACAGGATGCCTTGGAAGCTTTGGTTGCAGAAAACAACAAATTGCTTGCTCAATATTTTGTAAGGAATGTATGGGAGCTCATTACGATAGTGTGCAAGTAGCCGATTTTGCAGAAGAGAACATTTTTAAAGATGTATAGATGTTGATGTCGATATAGACCTTCAAAATGTTATTGAAGAATTATAATATGCACTACCAGAATAATAAAAATACATTAAGTAAAAAAAATCCAAAAATAAGTATTTAAAACACTTTTTTGTATAACAACTACATTTCCATTGAGTAACAAAAATAAAAAAACAACGATAAATGTCTATGTTTTAGTTACAATATTTCGGTGAATTTCAAACATAGAAAGTTCTCTAATAAAGCATTTGAAAGAAAATTTATTTTACTTTCTTTTTTATGAAGCATTGCTTATACCTATCTGCAACCAGAAAGAAATGCCATTAAAAAAACTGACAAAACTCTAAAATTGGAAAAAATTGCCTTTTTTCTGTCGGGAATTTTATTATTTTGGATAAAAAAATTTTTTTTATAATTTTTAAAAAGATGCATTTCTATGAGAAAACTTGTTTTCTACAAAAAACGTTCTTGCAATTACATCAAAATTTTGCTTCGTTCTCGAGATATATTGAAAAAATGAATGAAGATGGTTTAGAACCCATATCTCCGATTCGCACCCTCTAATTTAATAGGACTTTGTTTTTTTTCTCTAAAATTAACCCATTAATCGATTCATGCAATAAAAGTTCATTCAATGTCGAGTTCCTTAAGAAATGACATAATCAATAGACTATATTTGTTTCTATCTTAATTTAATTTTCAGCGTCTTACGGAGGGTTATCGACCGAATAAACGTCTTACACTTGAAATGTGTGTTTGTTTTTATGTCATCTTAGTTGTGTGTAAAAACCAGCCTTGCTAAAATGAGGTAAATGGGGTCATTTTTTTTTACATATATACGAGCGTCTTACAGCATGTTGTGGACCGCTAAAACGTCTTACAATGCTATTTTCGTGTATATATTGGATCAATGAAGAATATATTAAAAGATTAGCCTTGCTAAAATGAGGTAAATGGGCACTTATTTTTTACAACTTCAAGCCCTATTCTTAAGGCCTTGTGGACCGAACCGGAGTGTAAGACGGGCACTTTTATACTTGTCGGGCCTAAATCTTTCTATGAGCAAAGTTTGAGCATTGCTAAAATGAGGTAAGCAAATCGGTCACTAGCTCTCCGGCTACCTTTTCTAAAACCTGGGGTGCCAGCACGTAACTTGTTACAATCGAAGATTTTCGATGTAATCGAATGTTCGCAGCACCTATTTTGAATCAATCGAGTTTTCTCGATTGTATCGTCTTTTTGGCAGCACACAAACTTGGAAACGACGTTTGAAACAAATGTTTTCACTCGACAGAAAATAGTTATCATCCGTCGACCAAAACAGTTTTTTTTTGTTAGAAATGGAAAAAAACTAACAATATGTCCATTAATATAAAACAAATTGAAATATTGAACACATTTATGTGTAGTCACCACGACTTAGCAAAGGGAATCCTAAAAAAAAAGATCTCAAAAGAGAAATGTGAGTGTCATCAACACAGCCTACTCAGCCCTATCACAGATTCCATCGTAGAAAACTTCCACACGGAAAGCTAAGTTACGAACTAAGAAAATTTGTGATCACAAAATCTGAATGGAATCGAAGAAAGCATTTCCAGTTGCCACACTAAATATCGCCATGCTGGTTATCGAAATCAGCAGTTTTACGCCAAATGTGCAAGATCGTTCACATTTTTCTGCAAAACACAACTTCTTTCATATATAAAGACGACGATTTTACATTCCACTTGGATTTGCTGATACCGAATCTACGAATTTCGAAATTTGTTCCACTTCGAATGGATTATGTGATAGTTACATCGGGAAACTAAGACTTTTTTCGATTACGATGGAATCTGTGATAGGGCTGACTATTCCCGACTTGAAATTTTGAACTATCGTACTTTATCCATTGAGAACAAAATTAATTTTCCAAACTAGCAAATGTATTGCGGAAGAACTTTGACACTGTTGTTTGTGCCATATTGGTAACTTCCACTGCCTAGGAGATTCAAAGTGGCGCAAAGCTGGAGAACTGGTGGAATGAATTTAAGCAGCCTAGTACCATCAGGAAACAATCTTCATTCAATCTGAACTGCTGTACAAAACTACAAAGCAAATGGTTTTGTTTCGAGTCTAATTTTTTTCTTTGTACATATATATTATATATGAACACTTACTCTTTGTCCCGCAATTCTAATGAATTACTTTTATTTCTAGGGCATCTTCTTTTGATTTTGCGTTCAATACTTCTTCATCGTTACTCTCTGAATCAAAATATATCATTTTTAAATGGAATTAAACTTATTTCGATCGAACTTTATTTTGAAGATAACCAATTTGACGTTCCACTCCGTAGTTCACAATGGCATTTTTAAGTTGATATCAAAATGAAACTCGTTTCAAAATACGTGCTGTCAAAAATAATTTGTTTCGAGTTGGCCGACGATCGACAATCCTCGATTGTATCAAGTTACGTGCTAGCACCCCTGACTGCAAGTCAATAATTAAATGGTTACTTTCAATATATTCATACAACTGCTTGAATACTACTTTTTCAAAAATCTTTTCACACAACGGCATAGCATTCACAGGTCTAAACTCTTCACATTTTACGGTATTAACTATTTTTTCGATTGGTGTCACCAAAGATTCTTTCCAGGTATCAGGAAATTTACTTGTATACAAAGAACCGTTTATTATTTTACAGAGAACTGGGCCAAGGATTTCGGAATGGTCTAAGTAGATACTTGGGCTCATGAACTGAAAATCCCGTTTGTTTTTCATATTTTTTATTGTTTGTTTTAAATCGGCTAATGTTATATTCTTAAACTTGAAAACGCTTTCGACTTCCTCAACGTGATTTACGAAACGGGCTGGTGTTTATTATGTCCACTACACTCTTAACAAAAAACTTATTGAAATTGTTTGCAATAATTATACTTTTGGTACAAGTATACGTTCCAAATATAACGGTTTTAATTTCACTTTTATCTTTTTTTAAAATAAAATTTTTTATGTTTTGCCACATTGTTTTTTGGTCATGGGAAAAGGATATTTTAGACATAACATATTCACGCTTACGCTTACAAATTTCTTGTTTATATTTATTACGAATGATTGTATAATTTTTCCAGTCTATTTCCGAACCGCTTAGTAACGCTTTTGAATGCTTTAAAATTTTTTGATTTTTAAGATTGTATAAAAAACTGTTGAACCACGCATTTTCACTAGATTTAACCGATTTCTCGGTCAGAAACACCGAAACGCTTTCGGTAATTTTTTTCAAAAAATCATATGCTAAAGAAGTGGAGTCTTGTAAACTGAGTGTACTCCAGAAATTTGTTTCTAACACTTGCCCGAACAATTTTTTTCGATATTTAAAATATGGAAAAACTTTCAACTGTCTATTACTCGCATCACATTTTATTTCCATTACAATTGTTTCGTGATCAGTTATTTGAAGTTCTTTTACAGTTTTTGCTCTTATTGATTGATTACTGTTTGTAACAACGTAATCGATCAGTGTTCTTGAATTTCTCGTAATTCTGGTCGGTTCATTTACAATTTGCAGCATGCATTATCTTTTGTAATTTTTTCAACATCTCTTTTATAAATATTATCTGTTGAAAGCCAATCAATGTTAAAATCTCCCACGATTATAATGTCTTTATTTAAATCATAAAGATCATCCATCAGTCTCACGAATTCTTCACAAAAAACTCTACAACTTGTACTTGGGGATCTATACTGTAATGAACACCCAACATTTATACCAATTTCCTAATCGAAAACGTTTAACCGAAAACACAACTGGCAACACTATAATGAAATGGTATAAATGAGAGGCATTGCTTGTAAGCCAGTGTGTGTGAGTGTAGAGATGCTTGACAGCAAATGTGGAAACCATGGAGAAGAAACTGGAACGCTCTAGATGAGTGTTGTTCTATATAAATAGGACCGCTGACGCAACGAGCAGTCAGTTTTGATTATAGACTGATAAAGTTAAGAGTAAATTGTTGTATACAAGTGATAGTGCAAAAGTCGAGTTGAGATCGAATTAAGTATAGATACTGAATAAAAGTGATAGAAATAAATTGAAAGGTGAAGTTTTATTTTGCGAACTAAGCGCACGTTACATTGGTGTCAGAAGTGTAAATAAAACTTATTTGACTAGTAAAGTGTAAAAAAAAAAAAAAGAAGTTAAATACAGTGAAAATGGGTAAGTTGTTGGAAGAGCTCAACTGCATTGAGCTTAAAAGTGAGTTAGGTAAGCGAAATCTTTCTAGAGCGGGATCGAAAAATGAGCTCGTCCTGCGCTTGCGCAACTATTTGGAACAGCAAGGGGAAGACGTAAACACTTTTGTTTTTGAAACAGAAGTGGAGGAAGAGGAAGTAAGTGAAACTGTAGATTTTTCTAGTATGATGAAACTTTTGTTAGAACAGCGAAACGAGCAAAAGAAGGAACAGCACAATGTTCTCGAAAGACTCGAAGTACAACAAAAGAAGCTGGAAGAGCAACGAAATGAGCAAAAGAAAGAACAGCAGAATGTTCTGGAGCAACTTGAAGCACAACGAAACGAACAAAAGAAAGAACAGCAGAATATTCTCGAAAGACTTGAGGCGCAACAGAATGTTTTGGAAGGTCAGAAAAACATTCTAGAAGGTAAATTGGGTAACATTGAGAAAAATGTATGTGCCCTAGACGAACGCGTTGAAGGTGTGGAGAAACAGCTTTCTGTTGTAGAGAATCGTTTCGAAATCGTAGAAACCCGATGTGATAAACAGTTCTCTGTTCTGACCAAGGAATTGGACCAGATTCGGAAAATAAAAATTCGAGAGTCTGCTGGGGAGTTTGCAAAGAAAAAGGAGATGAAACCCCCAACATTTGATGGACAGTCTTCTTGGCCAGTCTACAAGAGACAATTTGAGGCAGCCGCGACAACAAATGGCTGGGATGACGAAGACAAGTACATTGCACTGACTCTTGCTCTTAGAGGACCAGCAGCTGAATTACTTCAAACAGTTCCAGCTGGTAAGAGCGGCGATTTCAGTTCTCTCGTGGCAGCTATAGATAAACGCTTTGGAGATAGCCACTTGAAAGAAGTCTTCCGAGTCCAACTCAATAACAGAGTCCAGAAAAGGGGTGAAAGTCTACAGCAGCTCCAAGCAGACGTCGAAAGACTGGTTCACCTGGCATACCCGGATGCTGGAGAAGAAATCATCAACCAGCTTGCTGTTGAGTCCTTCGTTCGTGCCATTTCCGATATAAATCTTCAGAGGTCTGTGCGAACTGCTAGAACACGTACTCTTTCTGAAACGTTAGCATTTGCATTGACAATTGAAGCAGCAGAACAGGCTTCTCAGGGAGTACATCGACTTAGAGAAGCCATAGTCGAAGAGTGCTCGTGCCAAAGAGCTGAAATACAAAAGAACCAGCGGAGCGGACTAGCAAGATGTTGGAACTGCAACAAGACCGGGCACTTACAGCGTCAATGCCGACTACCACCAAATAAAGCCGGTTGTCAACATTGTGGAAGCAAGAGATCCAACCCAGAACACGGTAACAACAACACCAGCGTTACGTATCAGCCCGTTTCCCATCAGGGAAACGAGTAAGAACCAACTTCGAGGGGCAGAGGCTGGTTTCTTGTATCGATGGCCCCAGAACCACCATCCAGGTCTCTCAGACCAAACGAGACAACAAAAGTCTGACTGTGGAGACTACTATTAACGGGAACAAACATGTGGCTACCATCGACACCGGTGCCACAGCCTCCATAGTATGTCGAGACCTGGTAAAGACGACGTGGCTTCATAACACCAATAGCTACCGTCTAGGAACCGCAACGGGAGAAGCAGCAAGAGTATATGGAGAAGTGTGTCTTAAGATCCGACTGGCCGATCTAGTGTTTACTCATCAATTCCTGGTGGCAGATATATGTGACGAGTGCATCATTGGAATCGACTTTATGAAACAGCACGGAGTTATTTTGGACATCGGTAATCAGGTTTTGAAGTACCAAAATAAGGAACTTCCAATGACTTATTCGAACGAGAGTACGTCGACACTGAGGACTGTCATCACGGAAGATCTGATTCTGCCTCCTTCTTCTGAAGTGTTCGTTTGGACAAAACTGGAAGGTGAGTTTGGAAGCCTTCGATACCTAATGGTGGAACCAGACCCAGAGTGTTCCTCCCAAAGCGTCATCATTGGGAAAACACTAGTGGCACCGAAAAACAAAATGGTCCCCGTACGATTACTAAACACCAGACCGTACGATGTAAGGTTGAAGAAGGGAGAAGTCGTTGGACGTTGCGAATCGGTTGCAGCAATTACGAAGATCACAGACGAAGCCCCGAGAAAAACTTTAACTCCGGAGGAGCTCGAAACCATCAGAGCTAAAATACTGTATTCATCCAACCTTGATCACCAACAAACAAGGGTGGCTGAAAATCTCCTACAAGAGTACACTGACATCTTCGCATCGCAAAAGGGACAATATGGTAGGACACAGTTGGTGCAGCATCGCATCAACACAGGAGATGCAAGACCGATTCGTCAACCCGCAAGACGCCTTCCACTGGCCAAACAAGGTGAGGTTGAGGAAATGATAACAACAATGAAGAAGGACGGTCTTATTGAAAATTCCAAAAGTCCTTGGGCTTCACCAGTGGTGCTAGTGAAAAAGAAAGACGGAAGCACTCGTTTTTGTGTGGACTACCGAAGGCTGAATGATGTGACTAAAAAGGACAGCTATCCCCTGCCGAGAATCAGTGATACTCTGGATGCTATGGAGGGAGCCCAGTGGTAGACTTGACGCTAGACTTGAAGAGTGGATATTGGCAAGTTGACATCCACCCTGATGATCGGGAGAAGACGGCGTTTTCTACAGGTAATGGGCTCTGGCAGTTTAAAGTTATGCCGTTTGGGCTATGCAACGCTCCGGCAACATTCGAGCGTTTGATGGAGTGCGTTCTTCAAGGACTGACGTGGAAAGCGTGCCTTGTCTACTTGGACGATGTCATTGTTTACGGGAAAACATTTGACCAACATTGCAAGAACCTAAAAGCCGTGTTTCAGAGACTTCGAGAGGCTAACCTTAAACTGAATCCAGAAAAATGTGCACTTTTCAAAACCGAAGTTAAGTATTTGGGACACATCATCTCTTCCCAAGGAGTGAAGACTGATCCTGAAAAAGTTGACTCCGTCAAAAATTGGCCAACACCACAGGACAAACATCAACTCCGAAGCTTTCTTGGTCTTGCCACATATTACCGACGTTTTATTAAGAACTTTGCTGGAGTTGCAAAAAGTTTGCATCAGCTCACCGAAAAAAGGAAGCAGTTCAAATGGTCAGGTGAGTGTGAAAAATCTTTTCAGGAACTCAAATACCGCCTCTGTAACGCTCCAGTGCTGGCACATCCAACACCTGGCAAAACATTCATCATCGACGCAGATGCAAGCAACGTTGGAATCGGGGCGGTACTATCCCAAGTGCATGATGGCGAAGAGAAAGTGGTGGCATATTACAGTAAGGTCCTCTCGAAGCCTGAAAGAAACTACTGCGTGACCAGAAGGGAACTGCTAGCTCTTATCTTGGCAACAAAGCACTTCCATAAATACATCTATGGACAGAAATTCCTTCTGCGGACAGACCATGGTGCTCTGAACTGGCTGTTGAACTTCAAAAATCCAGAAGGTCAAGTCGCAAAGTGGATAGAAAGACTGCAGACTTATGATTACCAGATTCAACACCGCAGAGGAAAGTTGCACTCAAACGCCGACGCATTATCCCGAAGACCTTGCAAAGAAAATATTACCGCTCAGCGACTAAGAGTTGACCCAATATGCGGATGGAGCAATGAGGAAGTGAGGACTGCTCAACAGGAGGATCCAGATATCGAACCCATTCTCGCATGGAAAGAAAATGAAGAGAAACCTGAATGGGGAGACATTTCTGACAGGAGTCCAGTTCTCAAAGCCTATTGGGCACAGTGGGACTCACTATATGTGCAAGAAGGTGTCCTCAGGCGAAGATGGGAGTCCGCTGACGGTAAATCATATGTGATGCAGCTGATCGTACCGCAATCGAAAGTCAGTGAAGTTCTTCGGGAGATGCACGACGGACCTTCTGGAGGCCACCTGGGAGTTAACAAAACACTGGAGAAGGTGCGACATCGGTTCTACTGGTTACATGCTAGAGATGACGTAGAGAAGTGGTGCCGAACATGTGACAAGTGTGCTGCAACCAAAGGACCTGGTAGGAAGATGCAAGGTAAGATGCATCAGTACAACGTTGGATCGCCTTTTGAGAGGATTGCAGTAGATGTGGCTGGGCCTTTTCCAGAGACCAACGCTGGAAACAAGTACATTCTGGTTGTAATGGACTATTTTAGCAAGTGGCCTGAGGCGTATGCCATCCCAAATCAAGAAGCCAAAACGGTGGTCGACCAGATTGTGTTTAACTGGGTGAGTAGGTTTGGCGTACCTATGGAACTCCATTCCGACCAAGGGAGGAACTTCGAGTCAAACATCTTCCAAGGAGTGTGCGGACTACTTGGCATCAAGAAGACAAGAACCACACCGCTTCATCCACAATCTGATGGGATGGTTGAAAGATTCAACAAGTGTAATGAACACCCAACATTTATACCAATTTCCTAATCGAAAACGTTTAACCGAAAACACAACTGGCAACACTATAATGGAATGGTATAAATGAGAGGCATTGCTTATTGCTTGTAAGCCAGTGTGTGTGAGTGTAGAGATGCTTGACAGCAAATGTGGAAACCATGGAGAAGAAACTGGAACGCTCTAGATGAGTGTTGTTCTATATAAATAGGACCGCTGATGCAACGAGCAGTCAGTTTTGATTATAGAGTGATAAAGTTAAGAGTGAAATGTTGTTAACCAGTGATAGTCCAATAGTCGAGTTGAGTTCGAATAAAGTATAGATACTGAATAAAGTGGTAGAAATAAATTAAAAAGTGAAGTTTTATTTTGCGAACTAAGCGCACGTTACAATACATACCAACAATAACACAAGAATAGTTAGCAAAATAAAAAGTGTTTACTGACCACCATAACTCCATCTGTTTCACAAATTTATTTGTAATTGACGCTCTAAGATCGCTTCTAACATACACTAAATCACCACCTGTATGGGTCGATTTTGTGTCACACCTGTCGACTAACGTATATACATTCAAATTAAGTTCACAATTTTGCACTGCTTCAGTCACATGTGTTTCAGATAATACTTACACTTGAAAATCTTGGGATTCGATATTTATTTGTAGCTCCGCCATATTTTTTAAAAAACCACATATGTTAACGTAACAAACTCGCACAGATTTTGATATTGCTAGAAAGCAGTTTTATTTTTTTTTATTTCTATTTTCTTTTTAAAAACTTCGCACTCATTACTTCTACAATCATGATTAATATCTAACTTTAGTCCAAACTTTGAGTTAGCCAAAACACAGTTGTTACATTTAGAGATTACACTTAGATAATTCTTTGCATCATGATTTTCACTACATTTCGCGGAAACTATTTCGTTTCTACATTCCTTTGCGTTATGATTATAACCCCAACACTTATAACATCTTTTGACCGCCACTGAATCATAAACAACACATCTGTCCCAACCTAAGTTAATTCGATTTCTTTCCATCATACATCTGTATCCTTCCGTTTCAACTGAAATTACTGCACTATTACCCTTCTTTTTATCTTTTCAACACTATCTTCAAACATTTGAGCTCACAATTTATGTTATTCTGCTTTTTTATCGCTGACAACAGATCTTCTTCATTCCACTTTTCTTTAATTCCACATATTTTCACACACGGGTTTTGTAAATTAGGCAAGGAAACATCGTAATCACTTCCTAACTTTTCTTTCACTTCTTTTTCTATTATTTTTTGCGAACAATCATCATCGCAACTAATTAGGATAACACCATCTCGCTTATCAACAACTTTATTTACTCTCACTGCAAGAGAAGAGGGGTTAATTTGTTCTTTAAAATCATCTTTTGTTTTTTTATTCTCTTGAGCTTTTTTTGGTTTAATAATCACAGGTTGATCTCTTCTTAGTGATTCAGCATATGAAAGCTTTTTATCACTACCCACTTTCTTTACTTCATTCAACACTTCCATTTGTTTTCTTTCACTAGATCTTTATTCATATTTTTAACACTTTGTATGGTATTCGTATTTTCACTTTCTATTTTTTTAAAATTCTCACATATTTTTACATTTTGATCTTTCAAACACTCACTGAATTTTCCAATTTCTTTCACACTATTTTCGCAAGCTTTTTGAGCTATTTTCATCTCTTTCAGTCTATCCTATAAGATTTTTAGAAAACATTGCTAACTGAAATGCTGTAAACAAATAATCAATGTAATTGAAAATATTGTAATGCATTACAATTGAAGTAATCATTTACCAAAAAAAGTAATTAGCGGTGTGTTTTCATCAATTAGTTGGAAAAATGCATTACTTTTTCCATTATATGTAATTTTAATTGAAAATTTTCATTTACTCATTACATGTAATTGTAATTGAACCTGTAATTCATTACAAAAAGGAAAGTAATGAGAACGTCATTCAAAGCATTGAAGTTGAAAACAACACCATATCTAATCCTATGGATATTGCCAACAATTTTAACAAGTATTTCGTTTCAATAGCTTCTTTATCAAAACCCCGACCTCCAAGTAAAACATGTTCAAGTAACATTTTCGAGGATCTGAAGGAAGATCAATCTGAATGTAACAGCTTCGTTTTTCAAAACTTTACGTCCTTTGAAGTTTAAAAAAAAATTATATCTCTTGATAATAAATGTTTGAGTACATCGGATAAAATTAATAATTGCTTTCTAAAAGAAATTGCCTTTTATGTATCCGATGTACTCTCATAAATTTTCAATGTAAGTGTAAGCTCTGGTGTTTTTCCAGCATCCTTAAAATCGTTGCTTAATGAGCCAATATAATAAATGAAAAGATTAGTAAAGTTTTTAACAGTTAAAACACTTATTTTATTTCCTCAGATGTACATTTCAGAAGCAATGCTTCCATCGTCAGTGAGATTTATAAAAATGATTTATGAAATGTACATCTGAGGAAATAAAATAAGTGTTTTAACTGTTAAAAACTTTACTAATCTTTTCATTTATTAGATTAAAAAACACGTGGAATATCTCAACTAAAAAACTTAGCCAATATAGACCAATTTCGTTGCTGTCCACGTTTTTCAAGCATTTTGAAAAGCTCATGAAAGACCGAAGGCTTTTTCGTGTACATTAAAAATCTGAAAAGATGGGTCGTAGAAAGGTTTAAGTTATTTTAATTTAAAAAAAACTTTATTTATCAAATCAAACTGGCAGCGTTTCTGCCTATTACACAACTGAACAATGTTTTCTTAAAATCTATATCTTAAATACTAAAATTGTGCTTGCCTAAGCCATCCTAAGCCTCGTGCACTGGTGTCTATGGAATGCGGCAGGTGTTGAGTATTAGGTATCACAGACGCAGACTCGCAGTAAAATGAGTTGAATCGTGGGATTCTTGTTTGAAGAATATTTCTCATTAATTGTGGCGTTAACTCCTCCACCTTTTAGAATCGAACGCCCTCGTTCGATACCGCTGATTTTAATGTCCTTACAGCTTCCTCTACGCCAATTGTTCTGGGCGTTGAAATTGGTTGCTCCACCGAAACGTTTACTGCTGCATTCGAGGTTTCCGCTTTGATGACTGATTCCCTCATTGCAATTTCTTCTCTCTTAGCCTCGCGTTTGCGAATGTTGCAAAGCTTCAAAGGGTTTCCCGATATTTTAAAGAGAATGAATATGACTGCCAAGACTGCGATGGCTGCTAATAGCAACATGGCCATGCTCTTCTTTTGATTGGAGATTTCCAGCATTTGAATGTACCGGGTGTTGTTGGTTTCGATCTCCTTAATCATTTCCAAGGAGAGTAGTTCTTCAAGCTTGGGCCTGATTGCAGAAGGTTGTAGCAGTGCCGGAAGGGGCTTGTGTTCTGTAACCTCAGTTGCGGTGAAGGTATATTTTTCGGCTTTTATGGTAGCGTTGTGGAAGTGGATGATGTAGGTTCCGTTCAGTGGAACTCGATTTTCGTCTATTTCTATATTACCGTCAAACTGGTTTAGAAGGATGACACCAGGAGTTAGTTCTTCTACGGCGGGGACGTGTTGATTGTTTATTTGTGTGCATGAAGGCGGGCGGCTGGATAATAAATGGCTAATGCACTTGTCGTTACTTACATCTAGAATAGAAGTCTGTTTACAAATAGAAAGTTTGTTAATAGTCTTACAATTATCGATTAACCCATAGATTGCTTTTCGGCATTGCAAAATTTCCTTAAAATCTAACTTAATTATGTTTTTTCCTCTTTTTACCGGCTTTATTAGCAATTTTTTACATATTTCTGGGTCGGCTACTGGCAAACTTAGGATGTATAGTAATATTGAATTGTTTGATGCTATTTTTACATTAGCGAATTCTATTGCTTCAATAATATTATCATAAGGCATGTTTTCTCTGTTTATTACTTGTTCAATTAATTTAATTTCAGTGTTGGATAAAATATATGTGTTAACAACGCCAGTTTTTGCCCATTGTATGGCATATTCAATATTAATTATTTCCTCTTTTAACATATCTAGTTTAAATTTCAAGTTTAATAGGAGTTCTTGCTTAAGGCTTGCTTCCGAACTTCTTACAATTTCGTTTGTTACATTACTTACTTCGTTAATTTTATTTAACAACAAGCTGTTAACAATCCTTTGTTGGTTGTTATTTGACAGTACATTATTAACTTTCTCCTCTACTATCTCAAAGTCGTGCCGGTCTGGTGTTCCAGCGATCCACTTCCAGGCGGAACCAAGGAGATCTATTGAGCGTTTATTTCTTAACTTGGGAAAGAGGCGGTTAAGGTGAATTTGTATCTGTTGGATCTCGTGGGATAGGAACGGAAACATGGGATGTGGAAGGTTACCGAAATCGCGTATACTTAGGTCTATTTTCTTTAAGGATTCTTGATATTGATCAATTTCAATGACGTGTATAATTTTGAATGTTCCGGTCTGCACTTTTGCAGAACCGAAATTTATTGCTATCAGTTGGGCGTTAGAGTAATCCAGCATTTTGACATCCGCGATGATGGGTGCAACGCAGAGCCTAAAAAATTTAATTCCTTATTAACGACTTATGAATTACTCTGCCAGATGTGGTTAAAATTGTCGTTGACCTATTTTCTGAAACTACTTCCTTTCTGTACCTTGCAGAAAGCTTATTGCCTAATCTCTTATTTATTTTAACATATATTACGTCGCCTGCGCTATACGTTTTTGGTGGTTTCCTACTTTTATTGTGATAGTCTTGGTCGGCTTCTTGTTTGCTTTTTATTCTCTCCTCATTTTTCTTTCTTTCTGATTCTAATAGTTCTGGGTTATTAAGCGACTCCTTACCAAAGAAAACATCGATAGGTTTCCTTTTAATTGTTGAGTGCACTGACCCGTTATATTCGTACACCGTCATGTCCAACAGCTCAGAGAAGGAGTTGTGAATCTTCTTGGTCTTCATGCAGCGCAATAACTCGGAGAGTGTGGAATGAAAGCGTTCCACTTGACCGTTAGCAGAGCTTGTGTAGGGGGGAACCTTCAAGATTGTGATTTTAAATAGATTTTCTAACATATGGGTTATGGAGCTTGAGCTCAACGATTTCTCGTTATCAATCACGATTACTTCGGGAACTCCAAAGGCCAACACGAGTTCTCTGAGAGGTTGCTTGATGTCCTCTGTGGCTCTAGACTTTAGCATTCTTGTAAGCGCGTATTTCGAAAACTTATCGATGGCAGTTAAGATTATTTTGCCGTCCGTGAAATATATGTCTACATGAACGATCTGACCAGGGAACTTAGGGATTGGTGTTGCCTGAATTTCCGGCTTGTTTGGATGACGGTCGTACTTGTTTTCTATGCAGACTTGACATGCTTTCGTAACTCTGCGAATTTTCCCTATCATTCCCGGAAAATAATATTTTTTCAGGATTTGAACCTTGTTCTCTTTTGCGTCTCTATGCGCTCTTCGGTGAGTACTGGTCACGATGTTCTCCTGATCCGAATCGTCAGTAACATCTTCGACCTGAATCTGAGTGAATCTAATTTTGAAGCTACTAAAGTGGGACACGTATAGTGTTTGTATTAGGCCCATTATTGGTTCTGCGGCTCTGATACCATTAATAACTGAAGGGTTCAACACTTTCTTCAGGATTTCCTTTAAGTTCCCCTCGTTGAACTCAGGTTCTGTCACGACATGTCGGTGATAGGTTGGGAAAACAATATTGAAACTCATTGAAGAGATTTCGCCTACCTGTAGAACAATCTGATTTTTAAATACATTAAGGGGGACTTCCACACTGTGTATTAAGTTGTGGGACGAACTGTCGTCACTGTGTTCGGTGACCGTAAGCGAATTTACTAGCGAGTTTATCTGGGGAGGACGTGAAAGAGCGTCTGCTACCATGTTTGTTTTACCCGGTTTATAGTGCAGTTCATAGTCGTACTCCTCCAGAATAGCCTTCCACCGCTTCATCTTGCTGTTATTGTTTTTGCTGCTGAGAGCATATGTGAGAGGCTGGTGATCTGTGTATATTTTTACATGCGCAGATCCATATAGGTACTGGCGTAAAGCATTTAGTGCCCATATAATTGCCAACATCTCCTTTTCGTTGGCTGCGTACCCCTCCTCGGTTTTACCAAGTGTACGGGAGATAAATGTTATTGGCCTATCCTGTTGAGCCAAGACCGCACCAAGAGCGAAGTTGGACGCGTCTGTAGTTAGCTCAAATGGCTTCGTAAAGTTTGGATATGAAAGAACTACGTCTTCAGAAGCGAGAGTGCTTTTAATTTTTTCAAATGAATCAATTTCTTCGGGGCCGAGATAGATAAGCTTCTTGGCGGATTGGGTTTTGGACATACGTCCCTCTTCCCCTCTTAAAAGAGCTGTCAGGGGCTTCGTAAGCTTCGCGTAATCCTTTACAAAGCGGCGATAATACCCTGACAGTCCAAGGAATGATCGTAGATCTTTCAACGTTTGAGGTTTTGGGAAATCCTGTATTGCCCTTACCTTTGCTGGGTTAGTTTTTATTCCTTCGGATGAGATAATAAATCCCAGGAATTCCACTTCGTTCTTAAAAAAATGACACTTGTTCAATTGAACTTTCATATTTGCTTCATCGAGTGTTTTGAAGATGTCTACTATGTGTTTGGCATGATCGCTTTCGCTTTTACTAAATATCACTATGTCGTCTATGTAGACATAGCAGATCTTGCCTATGTGGTCCCGCAAGATGTCGTCGAGAGCCCTCTGGAAAATTGCTGGGGCGTTTTTCAGCCCGAAAGGGAGCCTGGTAAATTCAAATTTACCACTATTTATGGAGAAGGCAGTCTTCTCGATGTCAGATTCCTTCAAGGGAATCTGATGAAAGCCGCTTTTCAGGTCTAGAACGCTGAAAAATTTGTTTTCTCCCAATTGCGATAAAACCTCATTTATGTTGGGAATTGGGTAACGGTCGGCTATGGTGATACCGTTCAATTTCCGGTAGTCAATCACCATTCTGTATTGCTTTTTTCCTTCGGGATCAGACTTTTTGGGTACGATCCACACCGGGGAATTATACGGCGACCTAGAAGGTCTAATAATTCCATCAGCTAGTAGGCTTTGGATTTGTTCCTCGACCTCGGATTTGAGAGCCATTGGGAAAGGATAGTACTTGCTGTAAGTAGGAGCATCGGTAGATGTCCGAATTTCCCCTACGACTTTCGTAGTGAAAGTCAATTTCTGGTTAGGTTCAGAAAAAAGGTTTGGACAGCAACTTATGGCTGAGCCAATAAGCTTCTTTTGCTGTTCTGTCATGTGATCAGAATGTGTTGTGAGGGTGTTCACCCCTGGTGCTTTTAACTGCCTTATCTTAATCTTAATGGAGTTTAAAATTTTCATAGTATTGTTTTTGGTATCTATGATTGCAGATAGTTGTTTAAGACTATCGTTGCCAATAATACCATTGAATGTTTTTAATGTAGGCAATAGGTAGAATTTTAAGCCTAAATTCTGATTGTTGAACAGATGGATGGTTGTATGTTGAGTTATCTCAACATCTCCAGCTATAGACTTAGCAAAAAAAGGATTTTCATTTTGCTGAGGATTCTCAACAATTCCTGGTTGGATATAATTTTTTGAGGATCCTGTATCTATCAGGAATCTAAAAGTCTCACCTTTTTTTGATTTGCATTCAAAATATGGCAGGGAGGAGTCGCAGAGCCCGATGAAGTTAATGTCGATATGCTCTAGTTCGGCGACTTCTCCTCCTCCAATGTTGGAGGCTGCGTCAGTGTTTTCGAGATATTCAGCAAAATTTTGCTCTTCCTGTTCGTCACTTAAGTCGAGGTTTTGGTAGTATGAACTAAGTTCCTCTTCGGACGGTTGGATATGGAAATTGGGTTGATAGTTCCCAGTTGGAGGGATCTTGTTAGCACCTACCTTCCAAGCCGTACCGCCAAAGTTCTGCCGGTTTCGGTTGTGAATATCTCTGGCCTGGTTACTAGGCCCTTGGGTGAAAGGTTCCTGTTTTACAGGTTGACCCTGTGAGAAAGGTCTTGCAAATCTATCGTTCTGATTATTGAAACTTCTCTGTTGGAAGTTTGGTTGGCCACGGCCAAACCCTTGATTATGCTGATTTGGTCGATAGGGTTGAGGCTGAGTGAAATTAGAAGGATTTGCCCGATTGGGTTGGAAGTCCGGGTATTGTTTACGGTGTCCAGGATTGGTATTCCTTGGAGGAAACGTGTTTTGTAAACGTGTTGGAGTAGGTTGTGGGGCAAAATTTTTTCTTATTGCTCCTTGAGTGTTCTGAACGTATTGGGATCTATAATGCTGGTTTTCGTATTTTTGGCAGAGGTGTAAGGCTGTGGGAAGGTCTGCGGGTTCTTTCATGTCGAGAAGATCGGACAGATTACCCTTCAATCCCCTTACAAAGGTATCGAGAGCCTTGTCCCGATACGTTTGAACCAATAACCTCATCGCCTCTTGACCGATGTCCATGCAGGCAATGTTATTGGTTATTAACGTGAGTTGCCAGGTTACCGTTTGGTAAAACTCCTGGATGGTTTGATTACCTTGAACCAGCCCAGACAGTTGATATTCGAGGGTTGTGATATCCCTCTTGTCGGCATAGTGTGTTGCCAAACAGTCAACGATACTGTTACACTCAAGGGGCGTACCGTTAGCTTCCAAAGCAGCGTCAGCCTGACCTATAATTTTGTTACGGATAACGTTAAGTATCCCGTAATACTTCATGGTATTCCTCATTGGTTCGTAAAGTTTTAATACCCGGTCTACACTTCTTTTCCACGAAGAAAACTCGGAAGCCTCTCCCGAAAAGTTTCTCAAACTTTTTACCACGTCTGGAATTTTTTCTAGCTCACTGACGGACTGGTTTTGATTTACTGAAAAGGGATTCAATTGTTGCTCGAGTACTCGACCAACAATTGATGTAATTAAAGCATCTAATTCGGCGGAAGACCTAACGTCTTCAGCCGGAAGTTGATTATCTAATGAACGTCTACCATTCTGGTGACCATTGGAATTGGAAGATGATGCAGCGCTTGCCGCGGTTACGTAAATTGGTGGGGTATTATTGCTGCCAGAAGGGCTATAGGTAGTTATTGGATTAGGTTCGGCCTGGTCTGGATCTGACGTAGCACCAGCTCCTCCCCTTGTTAAAACCATTTCTACTATAATTTTCTTAATTTCACTTCACAAATATGTTAGATTTAACTAATTTCTTAATTTTTATTATTTCTTTAAGCTTTTCACTTTGGGTTTACTCAATTTTGACTAAAATTTATTGCTCCTAGACTAATGGTTCAGTTTTATAATTTTCAAATTTGAAGTATCAGTTTCACTTTCCTAATTAATTATTTCGTTTCAATTCTCTTTTCAATTAGTTAAAGCTAATTTCAAAATTCCACTTTCTCTTAGTATGCTTAGTTCTATTTAATGATTCACAAAATTTTCAATTGGTTATAACTTAATCTTAATCTTACATCAACCAGAATGCGACGACGGCCATGGGGATGAATTCCTTTTTGCTATGACCACTACTCGGGATCCCTCGTTGACTCCTTTAATTGCTCGCGATTCACTGATTCTACTCTTGTTTTACTTTTGAGTTCACTTATTACTAGTCTTTCTTTTGCACTGATTTTACTTTTGTTTTACTTATTAATCCACTTATTACTAGTCTTCTTTTTGCTCGGGCGCCAGTTAGAAAGGTTTAAGTTATTTTAATTTAAAAAAAACTTTATTTATCAAATCAAACTGGCAGCGTTTCTGCCTATTACACAACTGAACAATGTTTTCTTAAAATCTATATCTTAAATACTAAAATTGTGCTTGCCTAAGCCATCCTAAGCCTCGTGCACTGGTGTCTATGGAATGCGGCAGGTGTTGAGTATTAGGTGTCACAGACGCAGACTCGCAGTAAAATGAGTTGAATCGTGGGATTCTTGTTTGAAGAATATTTCTCATTAATTGTGGCGTTAACTTGCACGCTCCTGGCAAGGGTATTTCCCAATCCGCTCTCCCATATCGAAAAAAAGTTCCTTCATGGCTTAAACTTAACGCCGAGGATGTCAGACAACAAATCAAGAAATTGGGCAAGAAGGGTATGACTCCATCCAAAATCGGTGTTATCCTTCGTGATTCTTACGGTATTGCACAAGTGCGTTTCGTGAATGGAAACAAGATTCTTCGTATCATGAAGTCGGTTGGCCTTAAACCCGACATCCCAGAGGATCTGTACCATTTGATCAAGAGGGCTGTTGCTATGCGCAAGCATTTGGAACGCAATCGTATAAGGACAAGGATGGCAAGTTCCGTTTGATTCTTGTTGAATCAAGAATCCACAGGCTGGCCAGGTACTACAAGATCAAGAGTGACCTACCACCAAACTGAAAATACGAATCTAAGACAGCCTCTGCTTTGGTTGCTTAAGTTCAGTGATTTAAAGAATGTGGACGTGAAACTCTTTTTCAATTTTTATTTTTTAACAAAACATGGAATAAATAAGAATGCTATCTTTTGTAAATAAAACTAAGTTTTTAGTGATAACCAATTTGGGTTTCGAAAAAGTAAGCCTACTGAAGATGCAATTTTAAAATTATGTTCCGAAATTTGCGAAGGCTTTAATGATAGTAAAAATTCATTGAATTTATTCATTGACATGACAAAAGCTTTTGACATGGTCAATCATAAAATATTGCTATGCAAACTTTACAAAGCTGGTTTTCGAGGGCATTTATACAAGTGGTTAGAGTCTTACTTAGTCGACCGATTTCAAAGAGTAAAATTAAATGGTTGCTTAAGTGATAAGTTGAAAATAGGTATTGGTGTACCTAAGGGTTCGGTTTGGGTCCATTTTTGTTCTTGATTGGTGTCAATTCAATATTCAAGCAACCTTTTAGTAGCAGCATAAATGCATTCGCCGATGACATAGCTTTTACATATATGTGAATAACTCTGTATTTGAAGCGTTTGTTAATTTGCGGAAAGATTTGCAGATTCTAAGGCAATGGTTTGCCAAACATGAGCTCGTAATTAGCATGAAAACAAAGTCACTCCGAGATGGGCAAAATCCATTTGAAAATATGTATAACAGAGGAGCCCTTCATTCAACTCTATCGTTTCCCGAAACCTTTATGTTTCTTAAAGCCGTAAAAGTGCGCTTCCATGCCATTTGAAAGTGTTGAGCTTTGCTTTGAGATTTTTCGCCACAGGAAGCTTTCAACGTGCTGTTGGCCAAGATGTCCTGTCTTCACTTTCTCAGACATCAGTGAGTCGCTGTGTTTCTGAAATTGCCATAGCATTGAATAGAATAGCCCATATGCATGTGAAGTTTCCGACTAGCGAAGAGTTTAAGGTAAAATTTTATGAAAAATAAGGCTTTCCACCAATAATAGGTCTAGTTGACGGAACTCACATCGAAATTTCATCACCAAGGAAAAAAATTTTACGTGTATTTTACTGTAGAAAAGGGGTCATTCTATGAATGTCCAAATTGTTTGCGGAGCTGATTTCATAATTTATAGCGCAAACGTACAGTATGGGGGAACAGCTCATGATGCGTACGTGTGGCGACGTTCAAGAGTAAAGCCAATGTTGGAAGAAATTTATACGAGAGGACAACGCAGCTTTTGGCTCCTAGGAGACAGTGGCTATGCATTGCAGCCATGGCTTATGACTCCTATTCTTGGAGCAACTTCTGAGGCAGAGGATAGGTATAACAATTAACATTGCCCATAAAAATCAAGAGTTCCTGTGGAAAGGTGTATTGGCACACTAAAGAGCAGATTTCGCTGTTTGTCTAAGGAAAGAGTTTTGTGCTACTGTCCAGTAAAAGCAGGAACAATAATTATTAATGCTTGCATTGTTCTTCACAATATATTAATCAAAGCGTGAGTCCCAATTTCGCTGGACGACGAAGTGGAAAACGATAACGAAGAACATTTCAATGACGATGGCGAAGAATCGAACCCTTGCGAACCAAATTTTACAAGAAGGTAGGCGGACACGTAGTAGAATCGTAAACCAAGCATTTATATATAAGTTATTAAAAATTTAAATTTCTGAAAAAATAAAAGAAAAATTCAAAAGTATAACGTGTAATCATTTGTTATTTATTCCCCAATGCTGTCAACAATTTGTCCAGTTTTTCACTGATATTCTTTTGCAGAACATTGTTCTCAACCAAAATCTTATTGTTTTCAAACATTAATTAATTTTTTTTTCTTCTAATCTTATCCGTTTTTCCTTGAACTCTTTATATACTGCCAAAGCATCGTCAGAGGAGTTATTGAGCGTCCTTTTTATCGGTCGTTTCTTGCCTGATTGGTCATATCTCGGGATCGGAAGCTCTTCTAGAGGTTTCATCATCATCAGGTCCTGTAACCCCGCTCGGGGCATAGGGCGTCAACAAAACGTCTCCATCCTTCTCGATCAGCAGCTAGATACCTTAACTGTGGCCACGTCTTTCTCTGGGAATTAGCTTCTGATATCATTGTAGATTTCCATGTTGTTCTTGGTCTTCCAACCCGCTGTGACCCCTGAGGATTCCATTCAAAGGACTGCTTCGCAATATCATCGTTTGGTTTTCTCAGTGTGTGACCAATCCATTGCCATTTGCGCTTTCTGATGTCGATGTCCAAGCGCCTCTGACCTGTCCTACGCCACAATTCCTGGTTGGATATTGTTTGTGGTTCACAAAAGCCTGCGATTTTCTCGAGATGGTGGCCGAGACTTTCCATGTTTCACAAGCATAAAATAGGACGGATTTCACATTGGATTCGAATAATCTCAGTTTAGTGCGTAAAAAGACTTGACTGGATTTCCAAATTTGGGACAGAGCACCAAAGGCAACGCGAGCTTTATTTATTCTGCTTTTTACGTCCAGGTCCGTACCACCGTTTGCTGATATAATACTTCCGAGGTAATTAAATTGTTCGACCTCTTCAACAGGCGTGTCTTGCAGAATAATACGATGTTGTGTTGGGGGGCCTGTTAGCATTATTTTTGTCTTTTTGCTATTTATTTAAAGACCGCACGATTCTCCTTTCACCTGTAAAGTTTGACACATCTCGTTCACCCCACTGATGTTATTTGCCATGAGACATATATCGTCGGCATAGTCTAAATGGCTAGGCCTTTCAAAAGTTCTTCATTGAATACCCTGCCTCTCAGTTGTACCGACGCTGGCCATCAAAACATCATCTATCGCCAGCAGAAAAGGAATTGGTGATAAAACGTCCCCTTGTCTCACACCCTGACGCACCTCAAAAGAGTCGGATAGCTGCCCATTATGCAACACGAAACACCTTGCATTGTTGTAGGACTCCTTTATAATGGCAACAATTTTTGCCGGAATTCCTCTACCAAGAAGTGATCTCCATATACATTCTAGGTTACATTCTAGAGGTTTAGGAAAAAAAATTTCTGGGTTTCAAACCTCATCATTGATACACTCAGTCTGTAAGAAAACATAAAATGTAAAGTCTTAAATCCTACTTAAATTTGACACCCACCAAAATCTCCTCAAATCCTATCTCAGCCACAGCAGCTGATACACCATGAACAGCCTCTGGTGTAATAATGTTTATTATTCGCCGGTCTGTTTCTGTGAGGTCTTTGATTGGTGGATCATTTACCCCACTTTTACTGCGTTGTTCCTTCGCGCTGGTGTCGTGGCTTCGAACACTTATTCTCTGCGTAAAGGAAAATATTTAGTGATTTTATGTCTACAATAATGTTTTTAGTTATTAAACTTACACAAGATCTTTCCAATACTTCCTCCATTTCGGTCCATCTTTTAAGGCTCCCCCTAATCTGTTCAACTGAACACTTAGTTCCGTCCACTCGTTTAAACGAAAATGTGCCGTCAACAGTTATAAGTCTGCAAATGAAATTGTTTTGCGTTGTATGTAAAATGTACATATGTGGTACCCGTCTTGTGATTTATAGCATGTCCGCCTGTTAATCCAGAGGTTCGAGTTCGAATCCCAACAGAGGCAAAAATGTTTTTTCCACGTGTATCGCCTTTCGCGAGGAATTGGCAAGTCCTCCGTTAGTATTCATTGCCATGAAAAGCGTTTTCTCGATTAGCCTTTCGGAACCGGCAGAAAATTATAGGTTCCCTCCATTCCCCCACAAGGCATGGTTGTAAGAAATGCGCTAGGCCCAAAGGCTCCTCGCTCTGTAGCGCCACCCTATTTATTTATTTATTTTTAAATGTACATATGTACTTAGGTTAGGAATGGGGGGTGCAGCCACAAGTGGCAACACCTCACTCGGATCTCAAGGATCCATTGTGCTCCCCGTGAAATCAGAGGATGAGGAAATGGGAGGATTGGAGAGGTAGATGGTTATTGTGGTAGGTTACTCCAACTGAACCATTTGGAGCCCTGAGTAAATTTCAGGACGTTGCTCAGTGGGAGATTAGAGATGTCGCCCAGTTCGTCGAAAAAGTATTCTCCGAGGGTTTTTTTTTTTCCGAGTGTGGGCCAAGCTAAGATACTCACAGAGGAAGTGGAATGATCCCTCCTCTGCCTCCTCATCACATACATATGTACTTACTTGTCATTTGCCAAATTTTGCCTTTGCTCCAAAAAATCTATTAAAAACTGTTTTTGGGCTGTTGAAGCCTTTTGCCATCTTTTTTTTTTTTTTTTTTGATTTTCCATTTTCAAATTCAAATTTCACTGACAAATTTTTTTGTGATAAATAATTTATCATGTGAAGAATTTGTGACGTTTGTTTTCATTTTTTCACAGAACGAGAATCGCATGCGCTGTGAAGATGTGATGTGATTTTTTTATCACTTCACAGTTACAGAATCGACCCCTAGAACTTAAATTGAAGGGATCATGCTGACGATCTAAGCAAATATCTTTTGTTGGCAACTCGAAAAATGTACCTTTTGAAAGAGTATTGTTCCACAAAACTGCTTACGAAGATATATTATTGTATTGTACACTCTAAGCTGCAGTATGGTATAGCTAGTTGGGGAGGCGCTTATTTTAATGCACTTGATCCGTTGATAATATCGCTAAAACAAATTGTCCGGATAATCTGTAAGAAATCAAGACTAACTACAAGTTGGCCTAGTAAAACATTTATATATCTTTAAAGTCCTCAAATTGTTTTTTATGAGAAGTGGATACAGCGTTTTTCACAGAAACTCTAACCTTCATGGTTTCAGATTAAATACTCGGGTTCTAGTGAATGTTCCGAAAATCCGAAGTTTAACAGAACTCACTTTTAAATTTTTTTTATAGCTTCTGCATCTATATTGTTTAATAACTTGCCATATGATAAAAGAAAAATGACAATTTTAAGCTTGTTCCTTAAAAACGTAAAAATTTGGCTATTTGAAATGGATAGTTCCAAGCTTTTTTTTATTTTCATGTATCATAAAATTTTTCTAGTTTTGTTTTTATCCTCCAAAGTTTTTAATCTCAAAGATTGTAAAATGTAAATATCTATGTTTATATAAATTAATTTTGCTTTAACATGTGAACCCCACATTCACTCATTAATTTGTAGTATTCACTTTTGAATTATAGCATTTAACGCGTCATTCGATACTAGTCTTTAATAGCTACAGAACGACACCTATTATTCTTTATTTAACTTATATGTATTATGATATTGTACGAATTAAATAAATAAAGAATAGATACCATACAAAAAAAAGGTAGCATTATTTCCCAACTCTGCTTCAAATATATACTAAAACCTTGTGATCAGCCTTAAGATTTTGATATTGTACTTGGCACACAATCGCAAGGTCGTGCGACGCTGTCGTACCCATTTTTTTCATTTGGAAACGCAACAATTAATAGTCTATTACAAAAATAGTAGTTAGAGGATATAACTAACTGCTGATATTTAAGTTTTGTACTAGAGTATGTTGAAAAGAAGGCTGCTATAATTTTGTTCGCCAATGTCTCCCAAATTTAAATTTAAATTTAAGTAAGATTAAATTTAAGCCGAATAAATTAGGGTGGGCAAACCACCACCAACATTTTTGAGTTCCATACACTATGCCCTTAGCACAAAAACAGTACCCCCCAAGGCCCAAGCGATTGTGACGGTCCATGTGCGAAGGTAAGAACCCTGTATATTCTTCTTCAATATGACGAGTATTATTTCAAGTTCAAGAAGGTCAAAGAGCTTTAAGTTTTAGGTATCTTAATTTTTTTTAAATATGAACGAAGACTTACATAATTTCATTATTAACTTTTCTTTTCAGAGGTGCCTTCTCGGAAGTTCGTTTAGCTGAGAGTAAAGAAAACACTGGACAACATTTTGCGGTCAAGATTATAGACAAAAAAGCGCTGAAAGGGAAAGAAGATTCACTTGAAAATGAGATCAAAGTTCTTCGGAGGTGGGTCTTTGTATTTTTCTTGCTTAAAATATATATGCTACGTAGCTTTGCTGTAAAGTTGGGATTGACAACAACAAATCTTTCCTAACTTATTAAAAAAATATTGTTTTTGTGTGGTTAATTAACATCTAGATTTGCTATATGTTTTCGCTTTGAAACAGTAAGCATTTAAAAATTTATTCTTAGTTCTACTATTCGCTTTCAAAAACTTTAATAGTAAACTACAAATTATTGCACGTTCGTTGTGAAACACTTTGAAACACAAGCATATAATTTACATACAAAAGCTTCGCAAGTATTAATGTGTTTTTACAAGCAAACAAAGGAGACGAGGTGACCCATTGTTCTTCGTAGCATGCGCTCAGATTGTGGAGTAATGTATCATATAAGGCTGAAGATTTCTGCATAGCAATGGTTGGTGAATTTGTTCGGGATAGGAGATCTGGGCCGAATTACAGCACACGTTACCAAATAACTCGTGACGAAATTATGTGAATTTGATATATACCATCATTTGTCATTTTCGTATCAGAACGTAGTTTCATTCGACTCATGATTCGACTGGTTATTTATGCAATTAAAATATTTAGTGTGCACATTTTTTCTTTATTTATTACCCAGATACCTACCGCTTAGCCAGGAGACTTGATCATATTTTAAGTCCTCCGATAAAACAAAAAAAGAAATATTTTATCAGTTCAACTTCAATTAAAACTCATCTCATGTTATACGCGTGACTATGAATGAAATTATTTTAATTCCTATTGTCGTCTTTTAAACAAGTTTCCGGTTCCAGTTTTGTCGCAGTTATAAATATTCTGTGACTTAAAGCTTAATTTTTTCCGCAGTTCTCTAAGATTTGCGATAAAATCCGTTGCATTATAAAACTTGTTGCCTTTGACCTTCGCTAGTAAAAACGTTCGATTCCTTTTTGAAAATCTTCGAAATCAAGCAACATTATCCATTTCTTTAGTTTGCTATATGTGATAAATTAGTCTTCCAATTGCTATTTTCTTCTTCAATATTAAATATTTAGAATATTTATATTAAATTGTTTTGCTTTCAAATTTGTTCTAAATAGATTTACCGTGTACGTACCGGGTCAGAGGTGTTCGATCATTAAAGGCTCCGGCCCATAGAACGCGTCGTGGCAGCTGATGCGGTGGGTTTTGCCGCGTGCAACTGATAGGGGTGACCCAATTAATGCAGCGCGGTGTTTTGACGGTTGTGTATTTGCTTAATTTATTTTGAAATAGGCAACACAAACGTCAAAGGACAAACGAACTACTGATGAGTCGATGAGTCACTAAAACTAGAAGTGGGTGAGGTTTTCACTGGTGCGCGGATTATATTCTCATAAATGCTTGAAATACCTCATTTCCACTTTGAATTGAAACACGTTTCAGATCGATTGAGCGCAAAATATTGTTGCTTCTAACGAGATATGCGACGAATTTTTGCCATAACTAAAAGAACTGGCCTTCCTTCTTCAGTGGTACCCGTGGCCTGATATAGTTAGTACGTCTGCCTGTTAACTTAGAGGTTCGTGGTTCGAATCCCCACAGAGGCAAAAATGTTTTTCCGCGGATATCGCCTTTCGCGACGAGTTGGCAAGTCCTGCGTTATTAAATTCAATGCCATGGAAAGCGCTTTCTCGATTAGCCGTTCGGAACCGGCAGAAAATGGTAGATGGAGGGGACCCATTCCTTCACAAGGCATGCTGGTTGTGAGAAATGCGGTAGCCCCTGGGGCTCCTCGATCTGTTGCGCCACCCTAATTATAAAATAAAAATTCCTTTTCAGCATGAAAGTGATTGTTAAAGCGTTGAAGCCATTGTTAAAAAAGCGCATTCGACACTACTCCGATGTATCCATTAGGTCCACGATCAAGCAACTCTTGCTTTAACCTTTTTCGCGGAAAAACAAAAGCTGGGGAGACATATGTATGACTTATGACATAATGTCTTGCAGCACTCACGGAGCAAACAGCAGTCACTGTTACGCCTTTTTCTGCAGAAACTATCTCACCCACAACTTTTTTTGCACGTGTTGAGAAAACCCATGTATTTTTTTTTTTTGGACGGTGCGCAATAAGCCCAAATGAAGTTTTGCGTCTCAAAAATCTGAAACACTTTTATCTAATAGAATAATTAAGAGACATTTGCAGTGCATTGTCTTTAATATATGGAGAATCATTGAATACACTATACTTTTAAGGTCAATATAGTTCTATTCTATTTGAAATTTATTCAAAGTTGAAAAATTCCAATATCATCCAACCAAAATATGGATTGTTATTTAAATTTTTTTTTTTTTAAAATGTTGGTTCAAGTTAATTAAGTGAATAGTTTTTGAGCAATCAAGTCTAAAAGTCAAGACTTTCAAAAAACTTCAAATAAAATTGTTCATCAGATTTTGCTTTATAAATAGCGTTTTTCATTGAAACTCGAAAGATTCACTCTCAAATCGAGAACTACTCCTACCAAAGGAACGTGTTTTAGGTTTTTTCCTGGTATTTTTAGTTCAACTGGTGTAGTCTATTGATTATGTCATTTCTTAAGGAACTCGACATTGGACTTTTATTGCATTAATCGATTAATGGGTTAATTTTAGAGAAAAAAACCGAAAGTGCTATTAAATTAGAGGGTGCAAATTGGAGATATGGGTTCTAAACCATCTTCATTCGTTTTTTCAATATAAATTTTGATGCAATTCCGGACGTTTTTTGTAGAAATCAAATTTTCCCATCGAAATGTGCCTTTAAAATAAAAAAATTTTTTGTATCCAAAATAATAAAATTCCCGATAAAAAAGGCAATTTTTTTCCAATTTTTGAGTTTAGTCGGTTTTTTAATGGCATTTCTTCCTGGTTGCAGATAGGTATAGGCAATGCTCCATAAAAAAGAATGTAATTAAAATTTTCTTAAAAATGGTGTATCAGAGAACTTTTTATGTTTGAAATTCACCGAAGTATTGTCACTTGAACATAGACATTTATAGTCGTTTTTCATCCTTTTTATACTGACTGTAGTTCCTTTATATGTATGTAGCAAAGTTGAACCAGACCCTAAGCAACTGTCGTTTCAATATTTTTGCAAATTATCAAAAAGTAAAAATTTTTCACTGGCACAAATACCACCACCACGCAATGCCATCACACATCATGGCCTATGAACTTTTTTCCGGGTCAGGGTCAAAATACTCTGTATGCTCTCTATGGGACATAATACTCTTTTTAAAATACTGTATTTCAAAACACTGTATATACAAAATACAGTATGATCTCAAAGTACTGTATGTCAAAATACTGTATCTCAAAATTCTATCAAAAATGAAAATGTTCCATAGTGAAATTAATGCAGATAAACAATTTTTTTGTCTATTTTTTGTTAGTTTAGAAATGTCAAAAATGGGGTCGTTCAAAAAGGTAACAAGGAATTTCTCTTGGGTGTTTTTGACTCTGTTTACATGCTGGGGTTGAATTCATATGTGACTTGTGATTTATATGTGAGTTGAAAAAATTATTTTGTTACTTGTTTCAAACGAGTTAAGCTATTAATAATAAAAAAATAAAACCATTGTTATGGAGTACTTAACAATTACCTTTGAAAAAAATGTCAACATTCACAGAAAAATGTGAAAAGAAATATGCAAAAAGTGCTTTCAATCACTAAACAGACCTTTTTCAATTACGTTGTTTTATGTATATATTTATATAATTTATACGAATCTAAGCCTTGAAACCAATGATTCTAAAAATCAAAAATTTTAAGCAACAAAATTTCGGAGGTTAAGAGTGGGCATACGCCTCTGACACCCATTTTGCTTTTGTTCGAGATACCTGAAAGTCTCTAGACGCACCAACATTTAAAAATGAAAAAAAAAACTCATTCAAAACTCGACTAAACGTCAAAAATCTATCCCCGACCAAATTCTAACCATCCTTTTATCCATAACATCAGTTGTCGATGATGTTGTTTTTGCTTTGTAAAATAATGTTATGTATATAACAATCTTGTCAAAAAATAGTAGGTGGTAATACGTGGTTTAGTTGATTTTTTTAGAAAATGTAATCAATTTTTTCTTATAAAATGAATAGCAAAAATTGTGTTTTCTGAAAAAAGTAACTTTGTTTTTTTTTATTTCTCAAAAACTAAGAAAGATTTTTTCGTTTGGTTTTCAAAATTAATAAGAGCTAAGTCCCGCCCAAACGGTGGAAGATAGATCCCCCCTCCCATATGAATTTTTCCTGTCTTGGGTCAACTATCCGTTTTGAGCTCGTGAATATATACAATACATCCTGTATATATCCACGAACCACGGTACAATCGTTCTATTTATCTGTTGGTGATGTTTTCATTAATTTCTAAACAAATAATATTTTAAAAGAGGAATGAGCGAATCGTCTCGAAAATACATTGAGAATATTTAGAATCGTATGGTTATAAATGCAAGGCTAAAATAAAGTAGTGGTCGTATGAAGAAATTAGCCGAGTTTTATTGAAATTCTTTATTCACTTATATTCACTTAAGCAAAACATCGCTCATGGAAAAACAACAACTCCTAAGTGAATAGCGTAAGTGAACAACAGGGATGGTTGGTAAATTTCTTTGTTGGAACCCAGAGGTTGGCAGTCTTTAGGTTGTGTTCGTTAATATTTCTGATTTTCGACAACAGATTGAATAAGTCTGTTTCTTTACTTTTGTGCACAGAAATTCACAATCTGTCATATTTTAAGGAGTGTTTGTAAAATTCTCTCAGAAACTCTCTGAAAGAGCAAAATTGTCTTAAAGTAAAGAAACGCCTTGAACAAATCATTCGCAGCAGCGCAACGCTTGGAAAAACGTCTGTTTGACAGTTGTTGTATTTGTTTTGGCTGTGCACGACTTCTGACCACCGAAATTTTAGTGGCCGAAATTCGCAGGGTGGGGAAATTTTTTACTCTCTCGAGAGCACTCTCTTTTGTGCACTGCTACGAAAAATCGATGTGCTGGAACGGGATTAGCCACATGAGTCACTTGCTAGTTTATGACTTGTGACCACAGAGGAGATACGAGAAGAGGCAAAATCACACACACACCACGGCATCTGTCCTCAAACTGACTTCACAAACACCACTTTATTTTCAGCTTTCAAAACCAGTTTGAAATCCGACAATAAAGTGGTGTTAAGCTGGTGGTGGCAGAAGAAGCAATGGTTTTCCCTCTTGTTCTTTATTCGTCTCAGCTTTTGAATTATCTAATTCATAAGTCACTTACTAACTTATGACTTAATGAGTTTTTAATTCACAAACTAGCAACCCTGAAATATATACCTGCATCGAAATCTGAATCCTAATCCGATTCGATTACCCAATCCTAAAAATAAAAATTATACTTTTTGAACACAGCCATTGCGAAAATAAATTAAAGTGACATTTGTTTGTTTACCTCGAAAGTAAAAAGTTGAAACGTGGCAAATAAATAGAGAATCGAGAATTAAACTGAGAAAAATAGAAATGGAAAATAAAAGGTATGCATTTATATTCTTCTGAATGCAAATTTTTAATGCTTTTTATCCTTAGAACAAGTGCCAAGGATACCAACATTTAAAGTAAAATTGAAAGTGAACTCGCTAAGTGAATATAGCCTAAAAATCGTTTTATTGTGAAGTGAATATAAGTGAATATAGAAAATTCACAATAAAACGCGGCTATTGTTCTTTTAAAAGCAACAACACTTTCATAATAGCCAATATCGATCCATTAGTATCTTTATATAGAATGCATTCGCGTCGGTCGGCGGTAGATTTTACTTGGCTTTCTAAATTTTGTTGCCAGTTGATGTATGAAACTTAGAAAGAGGTGTTTTCTCGCATGAAAAAGATTTTAACTTAAATTACAAATAAAACAAATTTGTAGAAGCTTAGGTCTCACTTCAAGAATCCAAAATTTTTTTTTCAATCATTCAAAACCTTTTCTGAAAAGGAAGATACTCACATTAAAACGGGTAGGGTATACTGTATACATCATACCAGTGCACCCAATTCCATCGAACACAATGCCTTCGCATATAATACCTCGGACACGACATCCCCAGTACACATTATACCCGGACACCTCATCACAGGTACCGTTATTAATGGGTTGGCACTTTGTTTTCAATAATGAATATGGAGTTTAACTGTGTCACCATTTTTGAAGACTTGGATGTTATGTGATTTGCTTCTTGGCTGATAACATGTGAGTCTGTGCGTTATGAAATGTAGTGCAATGCATTTATGTGATTGAGAAAAAAAACTTTTTTTTTAATCGTGACTTTTTTGAAAAATATGTGTCCTGAAGCAGCCAAACTGATACTATCTATCAAACTCTTCATAATAAAGTTTATTCTAGGCGGAATACGATTAATTTTAATTTTGGTGGAAATGGTACTTATGAAACCCATTGATTTAAAAGAAAAAACATTAGATGCTCCCCATATTTGCAATACAGCTCACTTATTTTACGTGCAAAAGACTTTTAATAGTGCTCATTTTAAAGCTTATTTCAAGCACTACAAAATCCTTTTGTATTAGAAAGAATGCATAAAATGCATCTGCTCGCCGCTAGATGGCGTTGACCACATCGATTAAATTTCAGACAAAATAAAAAACGGCTTTGATCTTTAATATCTAGCTAAATATTGCAATTAGAATACTTTATAAAAAACCAAATTGTTTATTGTTTTACCTGCTACAATTTATAAAATTTTCGATAAAACGTATATTTTTGGAGATATTTCAATTCAATTCAATTCAATTCAATTTATTAACAATTCAAATGTACAAAATTTCAAAAAAATCAAAAAAGACTTAGTCTTTTATAGTACCTAACATTGGGTAGTAAATAACAATTTCACTTATTCAACAAAATAACCTAATTATATAAAATAATACATAATGGATTTTTTATAGAGTAGAGTAGAATAAAGAGAAGAATAGAATATAGAATAGAATATAGAGTAGAAATATAGAAAAAGAACAGTGAAAAAAGAACGAAAACAAAAAAGAGCCTGTTTAAAATTTCATGGATGCTGTGAGAAGTGGGAAGCAAGGGCATTTTCAAAATTTGTAGCATTTATTAATTTTTTAATAGTCACTGGTAGAGAGTTCCATAGGCTTGTGGCGTGGACTAAGAAGAGCCGCGAAGAGTTCAAGTAGTAATATGTTGGTACCGAAAGCATTAATGTTCTAGATGATTGAGCAAATCTAAGTTTGTCAAACAAATACAGAGGTGTTTTACTCTGCATAACTTTGTGTAGGAAAATTAAGCATCTAGCATCAAGATAATTTTGAAGGGAACATCCTAGGACAAGCTGATGATAATGTGATATGTGTTCGTGTCTTCGAATACCATACACGTATCTAACCATGTCATTAAAAGCGACAAGAATTTTGTGTTGCGAATGGGAATCGGGTTTACAATAAACAGTATGACCATATGTAATTAAGGGTAGAAGTAATGTTTTTATTAGCCGTAGTTTAGTGTTTACTGGAGTTAAGGCAGAAAATAGCCAGAGCTTACGCAGGCCAGCATAAATTCTTCCGACTATATAGTTGGCATGATTTACGGCAGAAAGCGATTTATTTATTTTAATACCAAGACTGGTTACAGTGTCCACAAAACTAAGCTGGGTTTCGGAGAGAAAAATTGGAGGCAAAGAAGAAGTATCAATATTCTTTTTGGAAATTGCAATGAGCTGAGACTTTGACGGGTTAAGTGTGAGACCATTTTCAAGGGACCAACTGGAAATTGCAGAAAGATCCTCATTCAGTCTACACACCAAATCTTCTTGTAAGCCAATTGGACGAGATATATACAGTTGTACATCGTCTGCATAAATATGTAGGAGTACATTCGAACAGACACTAGGAAGATCATTGATATATATGCAAAACAATATTGGTCCTAAAATAGAACCTTGAGGAACACCCATTTTCAAATTCATAGACTGAGATTGCATCTGACCAATGTTGATTCTTTGGCTACGGTTGCAAAGATAACTCCTAAGAAGCTGCACTGCTCTCTCGTGAAAGCCGAAGTAGTATTTCAGCTTTTTGCAAAGTGTATCATGGTTAACTCTGTCAAAAGCCTTTGAGAAGTCCAGTAAGCAGAGAATAGTCACATTGTCTAGATCATATTGAACCCTGATATCGTCAAGGACCTTTATCATAGCAGTCTCACAACTATGCTGTTCACGAAAACCAGATTGCACTGGAGACAGTAAATTAAACCTTTTAAGGTAACTAGAAATCTGCGACGCTAGAATTTTCTCGAAAACCTTTGACAAACACGGAAGAATACTAATGGGTCGAAAGTCTAAGCTAGAGCAAGCATTCGGTTTCTTAGCAACAGGGATGACCTTAGCTTTTTCCAGCTCTCAGGAAACGACGAAGAAGCGATACAAAAATTAACCAAGTGTGTCAAAGCATTGGATACATGTGGTAGAATCCTTTTTAAAAAATATAAATATTTGCAAAAAACCGACGAAAAACGTGAGAAAATTGAGAATTTATATTTTATTTAAATACGAATTTATATATTTATTTAAATACGAAACTAGAGGTTCTCTTTTTATTGAAAAGATACAAAAGATTTCAAAAATAACTTTATTACTATAAAGTAAAAGTCTAGTGCTCATGCGTGCTTTTGTTTTGTCCTGTTTTGTTTTGTTTGTACAGACTTTTCAAAAAATCCAAGAGCTCTGGGTCTACAGACAACATTGTTTAATCGACCTGAAATTAAGTTGTTGTTGCTAACTTTCGGAATCTCAAGAAACTCGCTCAGCTATGCTGATATGCCGGATATCTTTATAAAAGTGTTTCTGAAAGTCTAAAAGAGAGCATGACCGATCCATTTGATGCCGAGAAAGAGACTTTAGATATGACTTTGATCTATTTTGTAAATATTTTAACGTCATGCCACAGCAGGTAACAAAGTGTAGAGGTGAACATAGATCGCACTACTATATTAATGAAGACGAATGACTTTCAAGGATGAAAGTTTAATACAGTCAACAAAAAAACTATAGTTTGGAAGTAGCGAAACGACAATTTTCCGAGACTCAACGGTATCAGTCCTGACACTAATCAATCATAAAATCACTCTTTTTCTCGCTGTTTTTATGGATAGGAAAGCATCTTAGAGTTATAAAGCTTTTACAAAAAGAAAAAAAACTTTACAAGTCTCTCTAAAATCATCATATAACTGCTCTATTCGTCAGAAGGAAAGAAACTTTCGTGACTAAATGAACATCTGCTGGAATGTTTTGAGAGGAAGATTATGAGGATGATATTCGGTTCGGTGCGTACATATCAAGTATTTTGAAGAAGTCTTGATGATACACGCTCGACCCCAATGAATTTATCAAGAATCTGAAAATGTTGTTGCAAGGTGGCTGAGACAATTTGTTTAGACCGTCCCTTAAAAAGACGAACCTTCCCCCACTTCCCATTACCGTCCAATTGCACAAACAAATATTCTTTCCGGTGTCATGGTAACGCTGATAGACCGTCAACTCATGAAATGTGTTGAAGAACGAATGCTTCTTAATAACCGACAGTATGGCTTTCGTTGCATAAGGTCCACTGGTGATGTGATAGCATATCTCACCGAAAAGTTGAACATTGTTTTGGATAAATTTGGATTGTTGCGCTTGATATTTCTAAGGTCTTTGATAGAGTTTGGCATCAAGCTTTCTTATAGAAAAAGATTGTTTTTGGTATCGATGAGTTTCTTCTTCGTTTTACTAGAAACCCTTCCGACCATTCAATAGAAATAGTATTGGATGATTTCAAGTCTAACACCTACTTCATAAATGCTGGTGCGCCCCAGGGCTCCATTTAGTCTTTTAAAACGTTAAAAAAAACTACGGGGAAAATTTTTTTGTGTACCTATAGTTCGTGTTTGGTTTTTGCCGTTAAAAAAATTTAAATTCCTTAGCGTATATACTAGACTTTTTTACTTTTGCCTTTTTTTTGGCCACTTCTCCTTATATATGAGGAAAAAATTTCAAAAATATTTTTTTTTACATGTAGGATCATAAAAACAATGCATGAACAATAAATTTATTTATTTATTCTAATGAGAACTTCGTACATGAACATACAACTTTTTAACTGAAGATTACTCGTCAGTTGTCAGCAAAATGCTTGAAATTACACTTCAGAATGATTGTTCTTTACGCAAATATTTCAATTAATGTAAGGAATATATTGAAGGCAGGTGTATTAAAAATTATATGATTGTAAGACATGGCAATGACATGACCTGACCCATGTATTACACTTCACAAAAGGATGATGTACTTTATGCTATCATCTCTATTGTTATAATTTAATATGTAAATTCACCATAGATTGTCATTATTTTCTTTTAAATTTTCGGTTTTTTTTCCTTATTTTTATCATTGGTATGAAATTATAAATCCTACTAACAAAAAAAAAAACATAAAAAATTTCAGTTTATTTTTTATTTCCAACTACTTTCCTTTTTCTTTTTTTCTATTTCACAATTTTTTTTAGGTTCAGTTCCAACCAAAATGAAGCAGATGGATCCGGTGAGCCGCGGTAAGTCTTGCAAAATTGAAAACATTAAACCATTTTCCTAATATTCAAAGAAATTGAATGAAATAAAAGTTGGTTGGTAGCCAATCCCAAAACAATTTTAAAGACCTTTAACACACTCACACACTCATTTCAAAACATATTTCGCTAAAAAACAAAACAGAAAACATAATTACCTAACTCCTTATTACACCTAACTGCACGCGAGATATAAGTCTAGGATAGTTATCCCAAAGAAAAACCTTTATAAATTAAATTATAAAATCATTCATCACAAACCTACTCAAACCTAAATAAAAGAAGTATTTATTTGTTATTCTTATGTTTTGTTTTGCATTATGCATAGTTTGTGTTTTTGTTTTTTTTTTTTTTAAGCTGTACTTCTTAATTGTAATTCTACGCCTTCAATATATTCCTTTGATACCACACCAAATTTAAAAGAAAAACTGAAATCCGAAAATCCGAATTAAGTGATTCATATCATAAATTTTGTCCTAAATTTGTACCCATAAATGTGTGTATGTAAATGTGTATATCTTCATTTATATAAACTTTTGTTCAAAAACAAAATAAAAACAATAAACCTTACTTTGAAATTGTCATCCCTTTTACTCATATAAAATCATATTTCATAGCCATTAATTAATATCCTTAATAGCACCGCATGATACTTACCTTTAAAAAGATACACAAGAATGATATATTGGGCTATGAGATTTCATTTTGCTATTTGACAGGTTGACTCATCCTAATATAGTGCAACTACTGGAAACATACGAAGACAAATCGAAAGTTTACCTGGTAATGGAATTGTAAGTATTGGACTTCATATGCGCTGGCATTTCGGCAACCTTTTGTTATAGATTTAGAAATTTAATTTTTTATGTACAACTTCGCCCAATTATGTTTCTTTTCAATGAATCATAGGCCCTTGTCTTGTAATTTTATTTATTTATTTATTCAATCTACGATTTAAGAAATCTACAGATCATGCTTAGAGCTAATATACCTATACAAATTTATATAAAATTCAATTTGAAACAAAAAATTAGTTAATAGCAATGCTACAGAACCGATTTAAATGAAATTTTATACAGTGATAGTCTAAAACGTGAAGAAGGACATAGGCTACATTTCATTTGAATATTCCCACGGGAACCGGTCCTCACTAATATTACAAATGGAAAAGTAGCTCTGTCTGTTCCCCTTTCTATGTAACAATTTCCTGCCAAAACTAATAAACAGATTTAAATGAAATTTTGTACAGAGATAGTCTAAAATTTGAGGAAGAACATAGGCTATATATTTTATCCCTATATTGCCACGGGAACGAGAACGCATACGGGAACTTTGACACTACAGCACCGATTTCAAAAATTCTCCCACCGTTGGAATGCTACACTATCCCTGAGTAACATAAACTGCAACTCATCCCCATATTCCTACGGGAACGGTCACAGTATTTTCACTGGAATGGGAGTCTTTCCTAATATTATAAGTCTGGAATTAAATCTGTCTGTCTATTTTTGTTTATCACTAACAGCCGCCCAAACTATTATACCTATTTATATGAATTTTGGTGCAGAGATAGTCTTGAGCCTGAGGAAGGACATGGGCTGTATTTGTTATCCCTATGTTCCTACGGGAACGTCAACATAAACGGGAACCTTGAAGCTGCTGGATCGATTTCAAAAGTTCTTTCACCGTGAGGTGATTTCTGTCAAATTGTCGATAACACAGTTGATCTGAAAAGAAATGTCCATCTTGATCTTCAAATAAATATTGGCATTCGGAAAGGTCGATTTCGGCGCTGACTAATGAGATAGTCAACAATATAATCTATTAAATTTTGTCAGACCTGGTTGGGAATGTTGTAGTACGTCTATCCGTAGACAATATTGTTACGTGCTCTTAGTTCAAAATAATAAAACTTTTCCTTCCACTTTAACTCTACTACTTTTATTCGATATCTACTTTATTCGAAGAACAACTCGACTAATAATCAGATTAAATCAATCTTTTCACAATCACTTTATAATCAAAACTGACTCTTTGGTTGCATCAGCGGCCTCTTTATATAGAATGACATGTTACATCTAGAGCTTTCCAGTAACTTCCAACATCGAGAGCCTTCCAGTACTTTGCTGTAAAGCATTTCCCCTCCTGGTATATTTCTACACACACACACACACTGACTCACAAGCAACGCCTTCCATTAGATGTGCATTATAGTGTTGCCGCTTGTGTTTTCGGTTGAACGGTTTCGATTAGGAAATTTGTATTAAAAGTTGGGTGCACATTACAATATTATGGACACTGAGCAAGTCACATCATACCCTATAGAGTTTCCTAATTCCTTAGGAGTATCAGGAGTGGCTACAAGTTGGTGTTCCACTGCCAATAACGAGAAATCTAGAATTTTACATACCTTCAAATTACACATCTGGAATGCGGCACTATAAAACTTTTTATAATGAATTAAATGTTTAAAAGAGGAAACTTTTTGATTCCCCGTATTCCTTTAATTCGCACTGATTGGTCATTTTAATTTAAAAGAGCGCAGTTTCCTCTGAAACCATTATAATAAATTAAAATTAATAAGGCTCAGACGCTTAAAGTTGCAGGTGTTCGTTTAGAGAAAAGTCCCATGACAACTCTATGTGGCACGGTCACGTGTATCAATTCCGCAAAACCGTTTTATTTGGTAAAAAAAAAGTAAAAAGTACTTAAAAGTACTTAAATAAAATAATATAGCAAAAGGTTACTTTTCGCGAGGATTTGGCAAGTCCTCCGTTAGTATTCATTGCCATGAAAAGCGCTTTCTCAATTAGCCGTTCGGAACCGGCAGAAAATTGTAGGTCCCCTCCATTCCCTCACAAGGAATGGTTGTGAGAAAAGCGCTAGGCCCAGGGGCTCCTCGCTCTGTTGCGCCACCCTATTTATTTATTTTATTTTAAAAGGTTACTTTAATGCATGAATGTGTTTTATTTGCAAAATAATTAGCCTGAAAAATAAAAAATGCTGCTGAAAGTCACTATTCCTCGCGAAGACGCAGGCACAGCTAGTAGTACATATTTTATTTTTCATGATTTTATCAAAAAGTTTTGGAATGGTTGGCTGCTTACATATCGGGCGATACTTTTCAATTTTCATTTTATCACCATTTTTAAAAATAGGATTTATATGACCGATTTTCCATTCGTTTAAGAAAATTCCAGTTAAAAGTGGTTGATTGAATAAGAACTGAAGGGGAAGGCTTAAGGATTTGAAGCAATGCTTCAATACAATCGGAAAGTTCCATGAAAATCAGGAGTGAGGAAGCCTTCAATTCGAATAAAGCCGTAGAAAATTCATCCAAATCACAGCTCAACAAAAAGCAATCAGTCATTGGAATTAAATTATTAGAAAAATAATTATTTCCAACTTCTGAATTCTGAATCTGAAGTATTATAAACACTTTGAAAGCTGAAGTATTATAAACACTTTAAAAGCTCGAAAAATTCATTCTTATAAGCCATTACTGTAGGAAACCCGACAGATTTACGTTTTGAGTTCATAAGGCCGTGTGTGAATTGCGTTAAAATGTTTGTTAAAATTTAACCCGCGTTAAAATTTGACACTAATGAGGTGAATAAAATGGGTAAAAATTTATTGAGCTGTGGAGCAGGTTAAAGTGTGTTAAGATTTGACGTTTCTAGGGATAGAGAAATTTGCTCTTGCTTTTGCATTCAATTCAAACAACGAAATATGAATCAAGAAAAAAATCGAAGAAAGGCTGGAAAACCATACATTAAATGTTAGTTTGAAATCAATTAATTTATATAAATTCAATGCTTTTGTTTTCTAGGGTTTCACGAAAAAAAAAAAAATAATTGAAATTAGGATAACTCTGGCTGAAAAAAACAAGATTTTTTTTCAGTTTCAGAGACTTTTTATTAACCCTGTTTTCTTAAAAATATGTTTTGTAAGAGAAATCAGCTCTATCTGGAATTCCTTGGGAAATATTTCTCCCGTGGAATTTTACTATTCTCGAGAATACATTCCTCCTATCGGGAATTCCTCGTGGGATGCTTTTCTTTGGGAACAAGTTTTACCAACATAAAAATGAGGAAAAAATATTCGAACACAGTTTTCGAATATTTTGACATTTCATTTTAAAGGAGAAAACAAAGAAGTTAGGTTTGTATAAAAAGTTTCAGTTAGTAAAAATGCCAAGATTATCAGTGTTATTGTTATCAGAAGAAGAAGAACAAAGAAGGCGAAATGAGTCGAGAGCCATACTTCGTGGTTCAAGTAATCATTCAGATCTTTTGAAGTCACCACAAGCACTGTATGTTGAAATAGCTATGCAATCAATAACATCATTGAAATCATTACTTTTTTCCACTCGGGAATTGATTTCCAAAATTTTTGGACATCATCCTTGCTTTTATTTGTGACAAAGCTATTTGCAATGTCCTGGTTTTTTTTCATTAAGGAAATTAAATGTTTGAATTTGAATTTGAAGAATTAGACCTTAAAAACCAACCATTTTAGTTAGTTTTAATAGCTATCTTTAATTATTTATTTATTTTTTGTAGAAATAACTTACTTTGTTGATAACTTTTGTGATTTCCCTTGCAAAACTGTAAGGGAATATTCCACGAGAAAGAGAAGAAAATTTAACATAAAAATATAGTTCATGATAGGTAAACATTTCTCGCGGAATTTTACGATACCTCTTTTTCGAATAAGGGAAAAATTTCTTGAGAATGCGATTCACGATAGCCTTGATTCAGGATTTTTCCGTGGAAAGAAAACCAATTTTTGTTCAGGCAGATTTCTTAAATTATCGAGGGAAATCTTTTTAACCTACGCAGGAATCTTGGTTAAAATAATTGTTTTAACGCAATTCACACAGCAAATGGCTAAATTTGATCCCACCTCAAACAAGACGTCAAATTTTAATCATGGTAGAAGTTTTAACGCAAATTTTAACGCAATTCACACACGGCCTATAAATCTCCAAAATTTAGTAGGATTTTGCTTCAATTCAATTTCAGTCAAATGAACTCTCGTATCTTGTATCTCGAGAAAATTTCTTTTTGTCATTGTGTATGTGTTTTTTCCGAAACTGATCCAAGAACCAGAAAAAATCAATTATTTTTTGCCAATGGAACGTAAATAGTGTCAGAATTACCGTTTCGACAGATTTTGATCAAAAAAAGGTTGATTCTCTTTGCCAATGGAAAACTACAAAGTTAAATTAACTTTGGAGTAAACGAATAACAGTGAAATTCAAATGTGTTTACTTTTTCAATTTTTGGTGTTAGCATAGCTGGCCACGAGCTATGTACTTATATCGAAGCAGTGGCGTAGCGTGCCTTGTCGGGGCCCCGTATAAAAATTTTTTTGGAGGCCCTTATATGGAGGTAAAGATTTTTCACAAAAGAAAAAAAATATTGTGAGAAGAAATATTTATTTATCACAGAATTTACCCATTTTACAAATAAAAATCGAGTTTTAAATATTCACTCTCCTTGCCTTTTTTTCGGCAAACTGATTTATTAAATCATTTATGGCTGATGATGATTTTAGTTTTTCTAAAGTTTCTGCCTCTATGGACAATAGTGAGATGTCTGACAGCCGTTCTTGTCCCATCGAAGTTCTTAAGTAATTTTTTATTAGTTTTAATTTTGAAAAACTTCTTTCTGCCGTTGCGGTTGTAACTGGAAGGGTCAAGAATAAAAAGCATGCTGTGATTACCTCAGGAAAACTGGATGCAAGACTATTGAATTTTACTAGCAATAATTCAATGAGTTCTTTAATGGAATAATTTTTTTTAATTTCAGAATTTAAGCATGTTGTTAGAGCCTTTAATCGGTCACAAAGATTAAGTGAGATGTCTTTACTGTATTTAGCAGACAGTTTTCCGGAAGCGTTTAATATCTCTTCGCTTGAAGAAGATAAGAGTTTCTCCGGTTGTAATATTTCGAATATACTACTCAGGTTGCAAAGGCTCTGAAATCTTTCTTTAGTTTGAGAAATTAAAATATCTAAACAGCAATTGTATACATTGACTTTGAAATAGGATTCCGGGTCGGAAATTCTCTCATCTTGTGATAACTTATCAAAAAAACGCTTCGTTATCTTTCGCCTACTGTTTTTAAAAACAGTTGTTACTCCCCACTCTTTTGCAAAATCTTTGGATTCATTTAGCAAACTATTAAATGAATTCTGATTTCTTAATTGGCACAGTCTATTTAAAAGATTACTTAATAAAATACTAGATTTCTGTAAGTCATTATTTTCATGCTGTAGAGCTTTAGAAACAGGATTAATAATTTCAAATAGTGAAGAAAAAAATGTAACGAGCATTAAGAAATCAAAACTCTCTAAAATATTAATTATACTTTTACATTCTTCACGTTCATCTTTTTTATTTGAAATTAAATTTAGTTGGTACAAATTTTTCATGATTAGTGAAAATTTTTTCTTTACTGCTAATAAAACGTCGTTCCTAGAAGACCATCTGGTAGGACATACCTTTTTAAGGGTAATCAAATATTTTTCAGATGAATCGTCACTTAGCATAGCCCAGCGTCTTATACTATTGCCAAAAAAAGTATATATTTTTTCTAAATTATCGAAAAAAGTCGATACTTCACGAACATGTCTCGCAGCATCGTTCAAAACCAAGTTTAAAGCGTGCGCAGCACAATGAACATAATCGGCATTTGGAGCATGCTTTTTTATTAGGGTTTGTAATCCTCCATACACACCCGACATAACATTTGCTCCATCGTATCCCTGTCCTCTACATTTAGTCAAATCAATTCCATATTCTTTAGTCAAATTTAAAATGACAGTTTACAGACCTGCAGCACTGCAATCGGTTACTGCTATAAATCCTAAAAAGGACTCACAGATTTTTATTTCTTTAGGCACATTATCATCATTTTCTGTAACCGAGATATATCGAAAAACTACAGATAGTTGGTAAATTTTTGACAAGTCTTGTGTTGTATCGAAATGGAGCTTTTTTCATTTCTGAGATAATATTGTTCCTAACGGTGGTACAAAGCAAACTAATAATTTCGTTTTGAATCGTAGGGCTTAAATAATTTATTTTACCTTTCGGTTTTAGAAGAAGTTCTTTTAAAGTTGCATTATAGTTAGATAGCAGACGTGAAATTGCCATAAAATTGCCAGAATTAGAATCATGCCCCCTCAAAGGTAGATTACAAGATACTACAGTAATTATAACATTAATTATACGATGCAGTACATCTCTCCAGAATGTTATTTTACTATCGATTTCACTTTTTAATAGAGTATCGATGGTATTTCCTTGCAACCAATTATTATAAGAGAGTGAGGCACTAATATGCTGCTGTGACTTTTCATGGTCAAGAATAGTTTGTGTGAAATTGCTTCTAACCGAAACACCGTTAACCCAAGCAGAGGAGTACGATTTGTTTTGACGATCTGCTAATAACCAACAGAAGCTTTATATTTTTTCTTTGCTTTATAGAATTTTGTCATTTGTAAAATAAAATAAATTAGAAAGTTTTATTCTTTTTCCTTACACACTTTGGGGGCCCCCGTGGCCCGGGGGCCCCGTATAATTGATACGGCAAATACGGCGGTAGCTACGCCCCTGTATCGAAGTGTAAATTAAATCTTAATATGTATATTATAAATAACCTGCCACGTTGTTGTCATGGAGGACATATTTTTTTACAAATGGAATCTATGTAAAAAAACATGGTGGTCCCTATGACTGATGTTCTCCTACCGTTCCTATTAAATAGCTTCCTACAATGAAATATAACAAAAATCTTAGCCACAGCAACGCGTGGCCGGGTCAGCTAATTGTTTATAAACACTAGATCTTAAATTCTTCCCACATTATTTTTTACATTATTAATTTGAAAATACCCCATAGAAGAAAATGATTCAACGATTAACATCTCTATATTACTTTACGCATATAAAGGGCAAATCAGTGGAGACTGCACTTCATGAAGTAGTCGGAACCATTGAACAGTCAATCCAATATAAAGAGTATACGTTGGCTGCATTCCCCGATATAGAAGGGGCCTTCAACAACGTTGAATACAGTGCTATTCGCATGGCATTAAGTTCCATAAATATCGAGCCAACGCTATCAAACTGGATCGACTCCATGCTCCAAACGAGAATAGTACAAGCAGTAATGGGTGCAAGTACCCTTAAATTCAAAACTTGTAGAGGTACACCTCAAGGAGGAGTGCTATCCCCGCTACTCTGGCTCCTAGTAGTTAACCAAATCCTGGTTAAACTTGACAGGAATAAAAGCAGTAGCCTATGCCGATGACATCGTCATCATGACTTCGGGAAAATTCACAACGCACCCTTTGTGAACTTATTCAGACAGCTCTAAACAAGCTCACCAGCTGGGCAAAAAACTGTGGGCTAAACGTCAACCCTACAAAAACAGAACTTGTTCTGTTTACGAGAAAACGTAACATTCCAGATATACTTCCTCCCTCCATTAATGGTATACCAATAAACTTATCTGGTACGGCAAAATATCTCGGAATTGTCCTTGATCGTAAACTTAACTGGAAAGAAAATTTAAAAGAAAGAGAAAGGAAAGCTCAAATCGCTTTCTACACTTGTAGTAGAATTTTTGGGAAAAATGGGGACCTGGTCCCAAAACCATTCACTGGATGTATACATCCATAATAAGACCAATCCTCACATATACCCGTCTAGTCTGGTGGCCATCATTAGAGAAGGCTTCAAACCTTAAGACCATGACCAAAATCCAAAGGCTTGCATGCATTGTCTCAACTAGTGCCATGAGAACAACACCAACTGCAGCTCTGGAAACCTTCCTGTCGCTAGCCCCCCTAGATCTTTTTACTAAGGAGATGGCGGCCAAAAGTGCACTGCGACTCAAACAATGCAACAATTGGAAAACAGGCATGTCAGGCCCTAGAACCATCATGAAACATACAGATATAGACATTCAAACAGACTATACCCCCCCGCATATTGACTTCAATCCAGTGGCCCTAACAGTCTTTCCGACAAGAGAAAGCTGGGAGGAAAACAGGGTTATAAAAGAAAATCACATTTCCGTCTTCACAGATGGTTCCAAAACGGACGAAGGGGTAGCGGTAGGGTCAGGTATCTTCTCAGACTATTGAAAATGAAATTACAGCTAGTTGATTGCAAAGATCGCATCACCAGCGTTGAATATTTGGCACATGCCAACTATTTGGAGATCCGCAACGTACCTGCTGTTAACAATGAATGCGTCATCGATACAGCTGTAAAAATCATCAACACTGGGCTGGAGCTCCAAGTAAGCAACGAAGACATTGAATTTTGTCATAGAAAAAAGGTGAGAGTGAACGACAAGCTTGCCGATTCTGATGTGCTTATACTGAAAACATTACGACGGGGCACAAAGGAAAATATTCTTAAAAAATTGTATGCCAATAAGAAACCGATCAAAGCTGATTCAATTATGCAATCAGCCAAGGGTAATATCTACATTAACGACTGGTTATCTGGTGAGATGAAACATCTACTAAAGGAAGCTAAAGCAGCAAAAAAGAAGTTTAACTTTGAGTTTTTGTGGGTGAGACGTGGGCGTATTATGATGAGGCGTACAAATGGATCTGAGATCAAATACATCAAAAACTTAGAGGACCTCACTTGCTTATAAACGACATCCTATATATATATATATTCAACACAAAAAAAAAAAAAAAAAATGTTTAATATCTTTAATGATCTTTGCGATCAAAATTGTGTAAATGATCTCAATGAAGAATACGTTGGTTCTAGTTTTTATTGTACAAACTTGGATTTAACTATGGTCCATCAGAATATTAGAAGTTTGAGAAAGAATTTTGATCATTTTTGTGTTCATTTAGAGAATAGTTTTATTAATTTGCCTCAAATAATTATTTTAACGGAAATCTGGGTTTATGATAATGAAATTCTTAATTATTCCATACCGGGTTATGATCTATACCCACACTGTAACGAAACTTATCCTTCGGGAGGCACGGTTGTTTATGTTAAAAATGAACTTGAAGTGGAGGAGGCATCGTTCCCAGAAATGGAGAGTGCAGATTGCGTATCAATTAAACTAAAACTTGGTAAGAATTTTTCAATGACATTTCTATGTTTGTATAGGCTGCAGTTTGTTCATAGTAATATTTTTCTTTATGATCTGGATCGTCTACTTTGCTCTGTTAACTGTGCGAATGTTTGCTTAGTGGGAGACATAAACATAAACATACTTAGTCTGCCAAAGGAATGTGATGATTACATGCTACTGCTTTCTTCATTAGGCTTTCGGTCGTTAATAAACCTACCAACAAGAGTAACCGATACATCGGAAACATGCATTGACCACATTTTTCTCAAGTTCGGTGATCTTACCAATACCTGTCCATTCATTCTCGAATTAGGAATAACTGACCACCATTGCATTGGTATAACCATTAAAAATGCTCTTAATAAAGATCCGATCTGTAATATTAAAAATCAATTATCTGTTGAAAAAGAAACTGTTAAAATCGATTTTGCTAAACTGAATGAAAGCCTTTCCTCTGAGAGATGGTTTTCTGTTTACCATTCCGACTGCCCTTCTTATGCTTTCTCAGCTTTCTTAGAAAAACTCAAAGAGTAGGTATATTGAAAATTGCAAAAGTGTCAAGCAAAAAAATAAATGCAATAAATTAAAACCTTGGATCACTGATGAAATTTGTGCAAAAATAAAAGTAAAAAATAGATTTTATACCAAAAATAAAAATCAAATTAATCAATCTCCATTCAAACAAAAATATAAAGAGCTACAAGCACAAGTGTTCGAACTTACAGAGAAACGAAAAATAGAGTATTACGGTAACAAATTTTCAGAAAATTGGCAAAATCCCAAAGAACAGTGGAGTATCATAAATGATATATTAGGAAAGGAACAAAATAAACCGTTACTTAGGTCCCTCAAAATTGAAAACAAAATTACTGACAATATTGAAGAGATAGGTAGTTACATGAATGTTTTCTTTAAAGAAATTGCAGAAAAAGTTAAACCTGATGCTGGTATAGTCTTAAACGATACGAATAAGGGCTTCCTATTGGACAAAGTTAATAGTTCTTCTTTCTTCTATGGCCCAGTTAGTAATACAGAACTTCTAAATATTTTAAATAGCTTAAAAAATAAGAGCTCATGTGGCATTGATGGTATCAGCAATATAGTTATAAAGAAAATTGGAAAATCAATACTGGATCCCTTAAGATACATCATAAACGAAAGCTTCATGTGCGGAAAATTTCCTGATAGCCTAAAAACCTCTATAATTATACCAGTTTTCAAAAAAGGTGATACGAAAGACCCTAACAACTATAGACCAATATCTCTGCTATCGGTATTCTCAAAAATTTTTGAAAAGGTTGCAGTAACCAAGATGCTTGATTTCCTAGAAAAAAACTAAATATTTTGATAAGCATCAATTCGGTTTTACAAAAGGAAAATGTACTGAAGATGCTATTTTGGTCTTATTAGGAAAAATCTATAATGCACTCGACAATAATAAGAAAACTGTAGCAGTATTCCTAGATTTAACTAAGGCTTTTGATTTGGTTCAACATGATCTTTTAATACAAAAACTTGAAAGTGCAGGCTTTAGAGGAAATTTAATTTAATTAAACAAAATGTTTCACCTTCGCAAACTTGTTCCACAAAAATTACTCCATGAAATTTACTTTGCCTTGGTTCAATCACGACTTGAGTATGGTCTTGCTTGTTGGGGCAGTGCGTTCATAAGTAACCTAAAACCTATTATTATAGTTCAAAAAAAAATAATTCGGTTATTATTACACAAAAATAGATACGAACCCTCTTTGCCCTTATTTCAAGCATCTAACATTCTTCCTCTACGATATTTCTATATCTTCAAAGTTTTGAAAATATTCTTTGTCAAAAGTGGTCATCCTCAATATAGAAGAAACTGTGTGTATTCATTGAGAAATGGGTCCACAGTCGACGTTCCTAGGGTTAACAAAGAGCATTGTCGACGATTTCTGACTTCTATAGCACCTTACATTTATAACAAACTGCCGCCTGAAGTTTCTTGTCTGGTATCACACAGCAACCAATTCTTAAAAAAGCTAAAGGCTTGGTTGCTTTCAAGATCTGAGGTGGAAACTCTTCTTCAGGTGATATCATAATAGCTTTTTCTTTCTTTTGCTCAAGTTTAACTAACACGAATCAATCAATCTTCGCTCTTCAATTCCGAGAATATATTTACTGTTTCCTTTTCGAACAGATCTTTATTTTGCGATTTTTCCTCTTTTCACCCTTTTTGGCTTTTTATTCATTAATATTCTTAAGTTTTGTATAGTCATGCACTTGCTACTGGTTGTTTATACCACAAAGTGCATCTTTATCGTTTTCATTATTCCAAACTCAGAATTTCGAATATCTTGTTATTAATTTTTTTAATTTTTCTAAAATATTTAGACATTTGAAATATTAAATATTCAAATTATTTTTTGTTTTGTTAGTTACATTTTTTAAATATATTGTTAAGAAATTTAATTTGGAATTGAAAACGGAAATAAAGAATCTTGAAATCTTGAATCTTGAAAATCACAAAATCCAGACTAGTAGACAGCTGTCGCAGTAACCTAAGACTGGTCAGCAAAACAAACACAGTTAGTTTAACCTGGGTTCCAGGACATCGTGACATAATCGGTAATGAAATGGCGGATAAGCTGGCTAAAATCGGGTCAGCACTCGAATCCAGCGAAACGAACACCTCAGTTCTAAGGCCACTTGAGCAAGAAAAAAACAGAATCAAACACAATTCACAATGAAATCCAAAAACGGGCTCTGGCATGCATTCAAAACGAAGGAGGATACTGTGAGCACTTGTTATAATTGTATTTAAATAAAATACATTAAAAAAACTACTAGTAGTAGAAGTAGTAGTAGTAGTAGTATGTTTTATTCAAATTTCATTTCAATAATAATAATACATACATTTTATACCAATATCCTTATTTTTATATCTTAAAAGATAGGTTTAAATAACAATGTAAGATAATTTAAGATATTTTAATTGATTTTAAAACAAATTTACAACAATGACTTTCGTCGTCTTTCGCGATCTATCGCCAATATTTTTACACGCTCTTGATTTCTTTTTTTAATTTATTTATTTTTTTTTTTTTCTTATAATTAAACTCATCGATTAAATTCTGTCGATATTTGAGGGCTGTTTCCAGATATTTTATAAGATGACACCAATCCCTTTCTCCATCCAATAGACTGACTATGGTGTTCTCATCGAGTGTCGCGGTTCCGAAGCAGTTTCTGCGTATCCCTCTTAGAATTGGACAAATTCCCATGAAATGCATGTATGATTCTGTTTCATTCATGTTGCAGAGTGAACAGTTCGTATTTTCTTGTGCTGTTCTTGATGTTCCATTTAGCCTTATGATTCCTGTCCTTGCCTTGAAAATCTATCTCGTTACTGAGGCTTTTAGACCATCGCCGACATAGCTCCTGCCAACTTCGTAGTTAAGCTGATCTCGTCAGATTCGCTCTTTGAAGTGCCTCTTGGTGATCTTCGGTAACAATTTTTTGGGTTGTGTTCTCAACAAACATTTGAAAGAGGTTCCTGTTTGCCACAAGTTCTTCTAGGTTAGTGAACCCAAATCGGTCAGGAGAGTTTTGCCAAGCATCAAACCAATAAATTTGTTTTTCCTTGACTCTCCTAGCCAATATTTTAGGAAGTCTGTTTTCTTCGTAGCAGTTGAAGACTTTTCCTATATAATTCATGTGGCACCGCATCGTAAATTCGAGAATGGGCTTCATTTGGCATTCCAGCGTTAGCGAGTAGTTTGGAGTTACTCTTGGTAGGCCGAGAACTTTTTTAAAGAAATACCTTTGTAACTTCTCCACTTCTTCATACTTTGTGTGTCCCCATACCTGTGCTCCATATGCTACGACGGCTCTGGTGACTGCGTTGAAGAGTTCTATCTTTGAGCAGAGTCTTACATCCTTGTTGGCTATGAAATTTGACCATGTCAAATTAAAACCTTGCCTGGCCAGCTTTGTCCTCTCCATAAAATATTCGGTCAAACTCAAACTAGGGGTCAGCCATACACCAAGATATTTATATTTTGTTACAACTTCTATTTGTTCGTTGTTAAGCTTCCATTGTTCCTGTGCACTTAACCGCCCTCCTCTTTTTCTAAATACAACAATTTTTCGAGGTTGATTGTCAGGTTCCAGCGTCTACAGTACTCAGCAATCTTGTCTATCATTCCCTGGAGAACCGTTGCCTTATCAGCTATGAGCACAATATCGTCTGCGTACATGAGTAAGCGTATCAGAGTTCCATTCACGTCAATCCCGCCACCAATATACTCGTGCAAATCGTTGATGTATAGGGCAAAGAAAAGCAGGCTAAGAAGACATCCTTGCTTTACACCCATTGATGTTTTAAACCACTCCGAAAGTTTCTCTCCATCCCAAACAGCTGACGCAGTGTCTTCATAGAGGTCTTTGATAACTTCTAAAATTTTCTCCGATATTCCAGACTTTTTTAACTTGTACATGAGAGCATTGCGGTCAATGAGATCAAACGCAGCCTTAAAGTCTATGAAGAAGCAGTAAACTTTCTTTTTTTCATACATTTTTAGCTTTATTATGTTGAATAAATTGAAAAGATTATCTGCAGTACTATATCCTCTAAAACCGGCTTGATATTCGTTTAAAATTCTATATTCCTTTTCCCATCTCTGAAGTCTTGCCAACAGAACACCGGCAAATGTTTTTGCTACACAATCCATAAAAGATATTCCTCTGTAATTTGCCACTAAATTGCAGTCTCCTTTTTTGTGGATGGGAAATATCAGTGATTTTTTGAAGTTTGGTTCTACTTTTCCAGAAGAAAGAATATGGTTGAAAGCTTTTTGTAATATGTCTATAGCTGAATCTGGTGCATTAGTGATGAATTCATAAGGTACTCTGTCATGACCTGGCGCTTTATTGCTCTTCGTGTTATTCAAGAAGTCACGTATCTCCGCGTTTGAAATAGCTCCATCTAGCAAAGGGATACTTGTGCAGGGGGTTATGTCTTCTATTTCAACGATGCACGTCGGTGGATTAAGAAGGGCATGGAAATAGTTCTTGAAGGTATCGCCTGTTATGTTGTTACCTTTGATGAAGTTACTTATTTTAAGCTCTTTTGCAAGTTTCCACCAGTCTTGTGTGTTTCTTACCATTTTTCCTTTCCGACAGCTCTTTGGGTGTACCTCTGATCCCCAACGACAGTTTTTATAGCATCTGTAAGGTTTTGGCTAGTCCACTCTGTATGCTCTGTGGCGTTGATATATTCATGCAGCTTTTGCGTATAGTTGTTTTCGAGATTGCTTGTCCATCTTAGTTTGGGGAGTAGTTTCATCTCTACAGATTGCTCATCAATAGTATTTAGCTCCAGCGTTAGAACTATGGGCATAATGGTCCGAGTGAATCTGGTCTTGCACACTGAAACTTCCAACGTACTGAAGCATATTGTAAGATGCACAACACAGGTCGATCGTAGATGAACCAACTCTTTCCACGAAAGTCAAGCTTCCGTCCATATCGCCTCTTGTCCGTCCATTGAGAATGGTCATTCCAAAATCATCACATATCTCTAAAAGCCTTCTACCTTTGCCATTTACAACCTTGTCCTTTGATTTTCTTTCGTTTGATATGTGGCTGTTTAGAGCTGTAATTTCATTTGGTATCACTTGAGTTTCCACTAACCTGGCATTGAAGTCCCCTATCGCAGCAAAATGTTGAATATTTCCTTCTTGAAGGCAGTTACTAAGTCCTTGGAAGTCTTCCTCCCATCTGTTGCAGTTCAAATAGACCGGAATAATGTAGAGCTCAGAACCATTTTGGACTATACGAACAAGATCCCTTTCCATTTTCTTGACGAAGCTTGCTTTGAAGCTAACACCTGATTTTATTCCATACACTGCCCCTCCACTTGCTCTTCCAAAACGTGCATTTCTTACGGCAGGTATCCACAGAAGATTGAAACCATTAAAAAATGTTTGCATACCTTTCAAAATTCTCAGTTAAAAACGTTTCAAATAAAAAGAAGATTTCATGATTACAAATATTACTGAAAAAATTTGGGTATAATGTTTTATTGCCTAGGCCGTGTACATTATAAGAAATTATTTTAATTGGATTTTTTACTTCATTTACATTTTTACTTATTCTAAGATCGCCACAGACTTCTAGTTGCTAGTTATTAAGTAACTTGAAATTTATGTTAGATAGATCTTTTTCGTAGATTTCTTCCAAGACCTCCTTTGCTGCTCTTTCCCCGCATTTCAGTTCACCTTCCACTATCTTGAGGATGTTGCCTCCTATTTCTAGGTAGTTGCCTTTAAACTTAATTTCCTTAGCCCGGTCGACCTTTTTTATGTCACTTCTGATTCGGAGGAGACAATTTTGATGCAGACGTTCAGTTTTCGTCAAATCTCGTTTAATACCATAAGGTGTATTTGCCAGTTTCGACGTGTTTCTTAGAATTTCGGCTACGACTCTGTTGTTTTGAAACTCCACTAAGTAGCTAGGATGGTTTAATTTTCCGATTTGAATTAATCTAATTATTTCAATGTTTTCGGTGACTCCAATGATATCTCTACAGACACAGAGGTCTAAAACAGTTTTTCTATCCACTTTTCGAGTTCCGAATCCGTGAAAAATTAGGTTGTTTCTTCTCATATGTTTGTCAAATTGTTCATTTTTCTGTTCATTTTCGGTTTTGAATTCTTTAAGCGCTTTTATTTCCTCTTGTAAGGTATGATTTTGAGTTTTTAATAGTTGTATATCCGTTGTATTCGTTTCTACTTTATTTAATGTCATTAACATTTCCTCTTTGAGCATTTTCCGGAATTCCACCATCATTTCACTCCATGTTGTTGTTTCGACCATTGTGGTATTCAGGGAGTTATTTCTATCTTCTTCATCCATTTTCTTTCTTTGAAGTTTCTTGCTGCTCGGTTGTAAAGGATCAGGTGAGTTTTGTCCTCTTAGACGTTCGGTTTTTCCTCCCTGCTCCAGTTTGACCAAAATCGCTAAGCGCACCTAAAAGTATGCTCTGACAAACCTCCTTTGGCTGAGAAAACTCATTGTATATATAATCTTCTACGGTTGAAAATTAAGATTAGGTCTGTATCATCTGTATTGGCAGAGATATCGAATTTAACCCTTTACCGCATGAATTAATCTCAGCGGTCAAAAAAAATCAAAATCTTTTTTTATGGGTTCTTAGTGCTGTTTGAAAACATTCTGCATTAAAAAAACACAAAAAAGTTAACTTGTTTAAAAAATAAGAACAAAAGCCAAATTTGGCTTCGTATGCAGTAAGGTGTTAGAAATCTTACAAATTTTATTTATTCACTTTACGAGAAGAATTCAAGAAAATAGTAAGAAATAAATATTTTCAATTCAAAAACATAGCAAAACAATTCATTGCAAGAAGGTTATGAAAAAAATAACAAAAGATAAAAACTTTTCATTTGAAAACAAAACAAAATAATTTATTGTATTGAAAATAACTTAAGTATTATTTCAAAGATTATGAACCGTGGAACTGAGAAGAGCAATTTCTAATTTCATTATAACATGGAGCAACTCCACATTTTTGACAAAATGTAAACGAACGTCCATTACAATTATTTTGGCAAATTTGACGATTTTTTTAATTTGTGGCAAATGACCATAGTTATCACAACGTACCGAAGAAAGAGGAAAGTCTTGATGCCTTGCAAGATGCTGTCTTTTCAGGGTGGTTGTCGCTGTTGTAATGGTTGGAGTGGTTCGACTTGATGTTGGAGTTCTAATAGTCTCAGAAGTAGCAACTTGCATAACTAAGTGAGCTGCATGGTCGGTCGCGTCTTTTCAAAGCCATCTTATCAGCCTTGCATAAGTTCTCCGCAACAGCAAGTTTGAAATCAAAAAGCGGTAAGTGGAAGTCGTTCCCAACGTCGTCAAATGATCCATGCACTCACTATACATAAGTCGTATCACATGAAAAAATATTCTTTGTACCATTTCTTGGATCACAAAGGAATACGGTGTAGTCCAAGCATCGAATCTAACAAATCGACACCGCCCATGTACCTTTCTTGTTGTAAACCTCGACAGATTTAGGAGCGGAAATATTTCTGTATTGCTTATCCTTTCTAAAATAACGGCGTCTTTCTACAATTAGTTCGCTGCCACATACGGTGACATCATGCTTACAACTTTGTTGTCAAACCAAGGAACCAAGCTCAATTTGACTCCATCAATTGTGGCCGGTTTTTCAACCATGCTTCTACATCCTCCTTTTTTCAGCTCTTCAATCGGCATTTTTGAATTTGGAACTTTGTTGAGCCTCACGGTACCCAGTGGTAAGAGTACATTTTTGAATAAATGGACCTGCAAATTCGGGCTATTGTAGCAAATGTCAAAAAACCTCCCCTTTTTCCTCCTTTTTTCAGCTCTTCAATCGGCATTTTTGAATTTGGAACTTTGTTGAGCCTCACGGTACCCAGTGGTAAGAGTACATTTTTGAATAAATGGACCTGCAAATTCGGGCTATTGTAGCAAATGTCAAAAAATCTCTCAATATATTTTTGATTTCATTTTACTTACCAAGCAATAGCAATAACTAACACTCAAAATATTAATATATTCTACACTTCCGTTTTCAATACACCGGACCGACCGGCTGACCTTTGATCACGAAATGCATACTTCTTTGCTGTCGCACACACAAAAAAACTACTAAAAACTACGGACTTTACAGTAAAACATTTTTTTTCTTAGAATGTGACCAAGAATCACATCCCAAAGTATGTAACACGAATTACCGGACACCCTGTATAAGTTAGCATTCTACGACCAACCAAAACTGTTTCATTTTCATTTGAAAATAAAGCAAAACTGAGACATTTTTTCGAGCTATAAAATAGCACAAATACTCTAAATGGTAGACGTTTGTAATAAGTACGTTTATTCGCTTCAACTGAACCTTAAGCACTAAAAGGAACAAGTATATGGATATGGATGAGAATTACGGACAAAATAATAGCGAGATGGGTAAAGGGGACTCAGTTAGGGACTGACTATCTTTTGAGTAAGTGTTTTCAGAATAGTAAAGTAAATACTTATAAAAAAGACGTAAATAAATAATTTTTCTTTTCTTAAGTTCCTGATTATGTATAAACGTGGCTTTTATGTGCATATCATTTATAATGAGACTTTTAAAATCTTGAGATCTGCAACTTTGGTCGGAGGTAGAAAAAATTTACCTCGAATTTTGACCTTTAAAACCGAATAACTTTAGAGCACAAAGGGGATTTGTAAAAATTTATTTATATCTAGCTGAGCCGCCCGGCGGGCGTTGCTCGGGTCTGTAGTTTTAAGGTTTCCGTTCTCGTTTCTCCGCTTAAGTGGGAATTAGGGGATGAAAAATAATCGTTTTTACTTTAGGATTATGTGGCATCCAAATGCCGAAAGAATTTTTGAAATCTGTCCAGTAGTTTCTAAGTTTCCGTTCCCAGCCGCGTTCCTGTGGGAATCTTCTGTTCCCGTGGAAATATGTGAAATATAAGTCTATGTCACTGAGGGATAATGTAACATCCTAGAGTTGAAAAAATTTTTTAAATCGGTCTAATACCTTTAAGGTTCCCGTTCTCGTTCCTGTTTCTGTTCCCGTGGGACTATAGGGATGAAGTCTACGTTAAGTTACTGAGGGATTATGTGGCATCCCAGTGCTGAAAGAATTTTTTAAATCTGTCTAGTAGTTTCTAAGTTTCCGTTCCCAATCCTGTTCCTGTGGGAATCTTCCGTTCCCATGGAAATATGTGAATGAAATGTAAGTCTACGTCACTGAGGGATAATGTAACATCCTAGAGTTGAAAGAATTTTTGAAATCGGTCAAGTAACTTTAAGGTTCCCGTTCTCGTTCCCGTTTCTGTTCGCGTGGGATTATAGGGATGAAATATAGTCTACGTTACTGATGGAGGGGGATAATGTAGCACTCCTAATGCCGAAAGAATTTTAGAAATCTGTCTAGTAGCTTCTAAGTTTCCGTGCCCAACCCGGTTCGTTTAGGAATATGGGGACCAAACCTTGACAGGAACCATTTATAAGACTATGTCACTGAGAAATGAATGTAACATCCAAGAGTTGAAAGATTTTTTGAAATCGCCGCGCCGGTCAAGTAACTTTAAGGTTTCGGTTCTCGTTCCCGTTTTTGTTCCTGTGGGATTATAGGGATGAAATATAATCTAAGTTACTGATGGAGGGGGATAATGTAGCATTCCTAATGCTGAAAGAATTTTAGAAATCTGTCCAGTAGTTTCTAAGTTTCCGTCCCCTACCCCGTTCCTGTGGGAATATGGGAAACAAACCTTGACAGGAACCATTTATAAGTCTCTTTTGTTACTTGAACAGAATTTTGATGAATCAATTGACAGGATTATACAATACATGGTTCACAAATCACAAGGATGTACTGGGCTAGCCATGTGCAAATCTGAGCGACCTACAATTGCAATCTGTATACCATTTATTCTAACTCAATTTACTATTGGTTTCCTTTTTTTACTATTTTTTTTTTTTTTTTTAAGAGTGACTGGCGGTGAACTTTTCGATCGAATTGTGGAAAAAGGATCATATACCGAAAAAGATGCTGCCGATTTGATTAGACAAGTCTTAGAAGCTGTTGATTACATGCACGAACAAGGTGTTGTACATAGGGATCTGAAAGTAAAGTTGTTATTTCTTCAAATGCGATGATTGTTATTAACTAAACATAAAAAACATGCACACAAACTTATTTCAATTACAGCCCGAAAATCTTTTATATTATAGTGCAGATGAAGACAGCAAAATAATGATTAGTGATTTTGGTTTATCAAAAATGGAAGATTCTGGAATTATGGCTACTGCTTGCGGAACACCTGGCTATGTAGCACCAGAGGTATTAGCACAAAAACCGTATGGCAAAGCTGTTGACGTATGGAGCATAGGTGTCATTTCGTATATATTACTTTGTGGTTATCCACCATTTTACGATGAAAACGATGCTAATTTGTTCGCTCAAATTTTGAAAGGTAAAAGGTTACATTTGCGACTTTTATTTTAAATTAGTCTGTTTTTTTTTCTTTTAACAACTTCTTCTTCTTTTATTTTCTCTCATACAACTTCGTTTTCATTAAAGGTGAATTTGAGTTTGATTCACCGTATTGGGATGAAATAAGTGAATCTGCAAAACACTTCATTCAAAACTTGATGTGTGTCGATGTGGAAAGGCGATACACTTGCAAAAAGGCACTAGCTCATGCATGGTAGGCCAATTGATTTGTATAATTCCAATCAGTTATTGAATTTGCTTTGGTTTTTTCTCATTAAAGGATATCTGGGAACGCCGCCAGTAGCAAAAACATTCATGGAACTGTGTCGGAGCAACTTAAGAAGAATTTTGCCAAGTCTCGCTGGAAGGTTAGTAATGTCTTTTAACATTTATGTGAACAACGAACGGTTCTTACCGCAGCTGCAAAAATGCTTTAGTTAAAAAAAGGAATAAGAAAATATACTATAATATAATAATTATAGTTTGTGTTACATACTTTGGGATCAGATTCTTGGTCATATTCTAAGTTCTACAGTAAAGTCCGTTTCTCAACTTTGACATCACTTTTTTAAAATAGTGTAACGTGCGCTTAGTTCGCAAAAATAAAACTCTATCTTTCAATTCAATTCTACCACTTTTATTCAGTATCTACCTTCGATATACACTTTATTCGAACTCAACTCATTTACGTTTATTCAATATTCACACTATCACTTTCTAAATCAAACTGACCTCTGGTTGCGTCAGCTCCCTCTTTATATAGAAGTGTGAAATATCGAGAGCTTTCTAGTAGTTTTGCTATGAACCATGATGTCTAGACAAGTTCCCCTCCCGGTATATTTCTGCACACACACACACAATCACAACCAACGTCTTCCTTTATACCATTCCATTATAGTGTTGCCAGTTGTGTTTTCGGTTAAACGTTTTCGATTAGGAAATTGGTATAAATGTTGGGTGTACATTACACTGCCCCCTCCTTAAGATTGTTCGTCCCGAATAATTTCATCTGCAGCCTCGCCACTATATCGATGCAGCCGGTCACAATGAACTACTTTTAACTTGCCTCTTAGTCCTCTTTGGATGCGGTTAACCACGTCGTTAATCCTCGTGACAACAGTATAAGGACCTTCCCAGTTCTGCTGAAGTTTCGGTGACAATCCCTTTTGACGATGAGGATTATAAAGCCACACACGATCTCCTGCTTGGAATCCTGACGTTGTCGCTTTTGTGTCGTACCGTGTCTTCATCCGGTCGCTGTAGGTTTTCATCCGTTCCCTTGTTCTTTTATGGATGTCAGCGAGTCTCTCCTTGAGGTCATCCACATACTCGTTTGTGTCCTGTGGCTCCTCTGTGGGGCATCCAAATTTAAGTTCACTGGGCAGCCGCATGGTTTTCTCTAACAGGATGTCAGATGGTGTCTGTCCTGTCGAGCTATGTACTGCACTTCTATAGGCCATCAGGAATAGCGGTACGTGCCTATCCCAGTCTCTTTGGTAGTCGCCTACGACCTTGGTGAGGTGTTCTTTCAAGGTCCGGTTGAATCTTTCAACCATCCCATCAGATTGTGGATGAAGCGGTGTGGTTCTCGTCTTCTTAATGCCAAGTAGTCCACACACTCCTTGGAAGATGTTTGACTCAAAGTTCCTCCCTTGGTCGGAATGCAGTTCCATAGGCACGCCAAACCTACTCACCCAGTTAAACACAATCTGGTCGACCACCGTTTTGGCTTCTTGATTTGGGATGGCATACGCCTCAGGCCACTTGCTAAAATAGTCCATTACAACCAGAATGTACTTGTTTCCAGCGTTGGTCTCTGGAAAAGGCCCAGCCACATCTACTGCAATCCTCTCAAAAGGTGATCCAACGTTGTACTAATGCATCTTACCTTGAATCTTCCTACCAGGTCCTTTGGTTGCAGCACACTTGTTACATGTTCGGCACCACTTCTCCACGTCATCTCTAGCATGTTACCAGTAGAACCGATGTCGCACCTTCTCCAGTGTTTTGTTAACTCCCAGGTGGCCTCCAGAAGGTCCGTCGTGCATCTCCCGAAGAACTTCACTGACTTTCGATTGCGGTACGATCAGCTGCATCACATATGATTTACCGTCAGCGGATTCCCATCTTCGCCTGAGGACACCTTCTTGCACATATAGTGAGTCCCACTGTGCCCAATAGGCTTTGAGAACTTGACTCCTGTCAGAAATATCTCCCCATTCAGGTTTCTCTTCATTTTCTTTCCATGCGAGAATGGGTTCGATATCTGGATCCTCCTGTCGAGCTGTCCTCACTTCCTCATTGCTCCATCCGCTTATTGGGTCAGCTCTTAGTCGATGAGCGGTAATATTTTCTTTGTCTTCTTGCCGCCTACAATGCTTACAATCCACTTTGCAAGGTCTTCGGGATAATGCGTCGGCGTTTGAGTGCAACTTTCCTCTGCGGTGTTGAATCTGGTAATCATAAGTCTGCAGTCTTTCTATCCACCTTGCGACTTGACCTTATGGATTTTTGAAGTTCAACAGCCAGTTCAGAGCACCATGGTCTGTCCGCAGAAGAAATTTCTGTCCATAGATGTACTTATGGAAGTGCTTTGCTGCCAAGATAAGCTAGCAGTTCCCTTCTGGTCACGCAGTAGTTTCTTTCGGGTTTCGAGAGGACCTTGCTGTAGTATGCCACCACTTTCTTTTCGCCATCATGCACTTGGGATAGTACCGCCCCGATTCCAACGTTGCTTGCATCTGCGTCGATGATGAATGTTTTGCCAGGTGTTGGATGTGCCAGCACTGGAGCATTACAGAGGCGGTATTTGAGTTCCTGAAAAGATTTCTCACACTCACCTGACCATTTAAACTGCTTCCCTTTCTCGGTGAGCTGATGCAAACTCTTTGCATCTCCAGCAAAGTTCGTAACAAATCGTCGGTAACATGTGGCAAGACCAAGAAAGCTTCGGAGTTGTTGTTTGTCCGTTGGTGTTGGCCAATTTTTGACGGAGTCAACTTTTTCAGGATCAGTCTTCACTCCTTGGGAAGAGATGATGTGTCCCAAATACTTAACTTCGGTTTTGAATAGTGCACATTTTTCCGGATTCAGTTTAAGGTTAGCCTCTCGAAGTCTCTGAAACACGGCTTTTAGGTTCTTGCAATGTTGGTCAAATGTTTTCTCGTAAACAATGACATCGTCCAAGTAGACTAGGCAAGCTTTCCACGTCAGTCCTTGAAGAACGCACTCCATCAAACGCTCGAATGTTGCCGGAGCGTTGCATAGCCCAAACGGCATTACTTTGAACTGCCAGAGCCCATTACCTGTAGAAAACGCCGTCTTTTCCCGATCATCTGGGTGGATGTCAACTTGCCAGTATCCACTTTTTAAGTCTTGCGTCAAGAACCACTGGGCTCCCTCCATGGCATCCAGGGTATCACTGATTCTAGGCAGGGAATAGCTGTCCTTCTTAGTCACATCATTCAGCCTTCGGTAGTCCACACAAAAACGAGTGCTTCCGTCTTTCTTTTTCACTAGCACCACTGGTGACGCCTAAGGACTTTTGGAGTTTTCGATAAGACCGTCCTTCTTCATTGTTGTTATCATTTCCTCAACCTCACCTTGTTTGGCCAGTGGAAGGCGTCTTGCGGGTTGACGAATCGGTCTTGCATCTCCTGTGTTGATGCGATGCTGCACCAACTGTGTCCTACCATATTGTCCTTTTGCGATGCGAAGATGTCAGTGTACTCTTGTAGGAGATTTTCAGCCATCCTTGTTTGTTGGTGATCAAGGTTGGATGAATTCAGTATTTTAGCTCTGATGGTTTTGAGCTCCTCCGGAGTTATAGTTTTTCTCGGGGCTTCGTCTGTGATCTTCGTAATTGCTGCAACCGATTCGCAACGTCCAACGACTTCTCCTTTCTTCAACTTTACATCGTACGGTCTGGTGTTTAGTAATCGTACGGGGACCATTTTGTTTTTCGGTGCTACCAGAGTTTTCCCAATGATGACGCTTTGGGAGGAACACTCTGGGTCTGGTTCCACCATGAGGTATCGAAGGCTTCCAAACTCACCTTCAAGTTTTGTCCAAACGAACACTTCAGAAGAAGGAGGCAGGATCAGATCTTCCGTGATGGCAGTCCTCAGTGTTGACGTATTTTCATTCGAATAGGTCATTGGAATTTCTTTATTTTGGTATTTCAAAACTTGATTACCGATATCCAAAATAACTCCGTGCTGTTTCATAAATTCGATTCCAATGATGCACTCGTCACATATATCTGCCACCAGGAATTGATGAGTAAACACTAGATCAGCCAGTTGGATTTTAAGACACACTTCTCCATATACTCTTGCTGCTTCTCCCGTTGCGGTTCTTAGACGGTAGCTATTGGTGTTATGAAGCCACGTCATCTTTACCAGGTCTCGACATACTATGGAGGCTGTGGCACCGGTGTCGATGGTAGCCACATGTTTGTTCCCGTTAATAGTAGTCTCCACAGTCAAACTTTTGTTGTCTCGTTTGGTCTGAGAGACCTGGATGGTGGTTCTGGGGCCATCGATACAAGAAACCAGCCTCTGATGGGAAACGGGCTGATAGACAACGCTGGTGTTGTTGTTATCTTGCTCTAGGTTGGATCTCTTGCTTCCACAATGTTGACAAGTGGCTTTATTTGGTGGTAGTCGGCATTGACGCTGTAAGTGCCCGGTCTTGTTGCAGTTCCAACATCTTACTGGTCCACTCCGCTGGTTCTTTTGTATTTCTGATCTTTGGCACGAGCATTCTTCGACTATCGCTTCTCTAAGTCGATGTACATACTCCATGAGAAACCTGTTCTGCTGCTTCAATTGTCAATGCAAATGCTAACGTTTCAGAAAGAGTACGTGTTCTAGCAGTTCGCACAGACCTCTGAAGATTTATATCGGAAATGGCACGAACGAAGGACTCAACAGCAAGCTGGTTGATGATTTCTTCTCCAGCATCCGGGTATGCCAGGTGAACCAGTCTTTCGACGTCTGCTTGGAGCTACTGTAGACTTTCACCCCTTTTCTATACTCTGTTATTGAGTTGGACTCGGAAGACTTCTTTCAAGTGGCTATCTCCAAGGCGTTTATCTATAGCTGCCACGAGAGAACTGAAATCGCCGCTCTTACCAGCTGGAACAGTTTGAAGTAATTCAGCTGCTGGACCTCTAAGAGCAAGAGTCAGTGCTGTGTACTTGTCTTCGTCATCCCAGCCATTTGTTGTCGCGGCTGCCTCAAATTGTCTCTTGTAAACTGGCCAAGAAGACTGTCCATCAAATGTTGGGGGTTTGATCTCCTTTTTCCTTGCAAACTCTCCAGCAGATTCTCGAATTTTGATTTTCCGGATCTGGTCTAATTCCTTGGACAGAACAGAGAACTGTTTATCGCATCGGCTTTCCAAACGATTCTCTACAACAGAATGCTGTTTTTCCACACCTACAACGCGTTCGTCTAGGGCACATACATTTTTCTCAATGTTACCCAATTTACCTTCTAGAATGTTTTTCTGACCTTCTAAAACATTCTGTTGCGCCTCAAGTCTTTCGAGAATATTCTGTTGTTCTTTCTTTTGTTAGTTTCGTTGTGCTTCCAGCTGTTCGAGAACATTCTGCTGTTCCTTCTTTTGCTCGTTTCGTTGTGCTTCAAGTTGTTCCAGAACCTTCTGCTGTTCCGTCTTTTGTTCTAATAAAAGCTTCATTATACTAGAAAAATCTACACTTTCATTTACTTTCTCTTCCTCCATTTCTGTTTCAAAAACAAAAGTGCTTACGTCTTCCCCTTGTTGTTCCAAATAGTTGCGCAAGCGCAGGACGAGCTAATTTTTCAATCCCGCTCTAGAAAGATTTCGCTTACCTAACTCACTTTAAGCTCAATGTAGTTGAGCTCTTCCAACAACTTACCCATTTTCACTGCATTTAACTTTTTTTTTTTACACTTTACTTGTCTTTTTTTTTTATCAAATAAGTTTTATTTACACTTCTGACACCAATGTAACGTGCGCTTAGTTCGCAAAAATAAAACTCTATCTTTCAATTCAATTCTACCACTTTTATTCAGTATCTACCTTCGATATACACTTTATTCGAACTCAACTCAATTACGTTTATTCAATATTTACACTATCACTTTCTAAATCAAACTGACCTCTGGTTGCGTCAGCTCCCTCTTTACATGGAAGTGTGATCGAGAGCTTTCTAGTAGTTTTGATATGAACCATGATGTCTAGACAAGTTCCCCTCCCGGTATATTTCTGCACACACACACACAATCACAACCAACGTCTTCCTTTATACCATTCCATTATAGTGTTGCCAGTTGTGTTTTCGGTTAAACGTTTTCGATTAGGAAATTGGTATAAATGTTGGGCGTACATTACAATAGTTTAAAAAAAGGCTAACTTTGGTGTACCCTGATCTGTGTTGAATTCGATTTCTCTGTCAATACTATACTTAAATAGGGCTCCTATAGGCTTAGGGTTGCCACACTTTAAATTTCCTCCAGCAAAGTTTTGATTTTGAGGTCATTTGTTTTTAGAAAATGTCTGTTAAACATACACAGTCGTATTTATAAAATTTGCTTAGAACATCCTTAGACAACTGTCCAACTAGACGGTGTCTAAAGAGTTGGACAACCCTTAGCCAATTTCGTATTTATAAATGCATTCCAACAGTTGTCTAAACAACCCCTCAAACTGTCAACTTCGAATGAAAAACTAACTGGTGGCGTTCATGAGGTATCCGTGCAGTACCATTTTTTGTGTTTTGATATACGAGTGCAACAACTAAATGGCTCTGAAAGATTGTGGCGTAGCACTTGAACCAGACCAAAAAAGCAGCTGATTTGACTTTGAGTTACAGCTTTTCCAAGTCTCATAAAACGATGAAATTTGTGCAATTTATAAATTAAATTGTTGAAAGTAGTATTTTTGCACCTCAAACTACTTATTTTTTTCGATCTTAGAGCTCTCAACAGTGTTTTATAACATGTTCAACAAAATTGTTTTTTGCTGTAGGAAATGCCACTTTAGCCATAGTTTAGACAACCAATTTCGGTGTCTAATGTTAGACGTTCCTTAGACAGCGATGAAAGTGTTTATAAATACGATTTGGAGTTGGACACTGTTCTAAGAGCTGTCCAAAGTTAGACATACTTTGGAATGGGATTATAAATACGATTGACAGTTTCTTTATTTTATTCAGATGAGGAAAACAATAATAAAAAAAATTCATTAATGAGTGCACTCAAAACCCATAAATTTTAGTAGTAGTAGTAGTAGTAAAAGTGACTTTATTTAGCAATATTTATAAAATTGATGAGCATAATTTTATTTTATTTATAATTACAATTATAATTATTTTGGGATATCACTAATTATAGCATTGGCTTTTGCCGTCAGCCAAAAAAAGAAAGTTAAACATATAATTTGCAAAGCTTTATATAATTTAAAAAAAGAACATTTATTCAGATTGTTAAAATTGCAATTGTGAATTCTGTATGTACTTTTGTTGTTGATTAGAATGCTTCGTTCGTTATTTGGCTTTGGTAGCTGAAGTGACGAATTTGGCTAGTGCTGTCCAGTTCAGTCCATTTAGGATTTCTTTGACTTCCTCTAGGTTCAAAATATGTTTGCTTAAATAAAAGCGGCGGATCGATTTTAATATAGGGCAAATTCCTAGAAAATGGAAAACATCTTCGGTTGCCTGGAGGTTACATAATTTGCATTGGGTTTGTTCGTTGGCGCCATGTGGTTGGTAATTTAAACGAAGCAGTTCTCCTCTAGTCTTAAAGATCAGGGATATAAACTTAATCGGGATTTACTTACTTACTTAGGTGGGCATTACAGTTCGGGGTGAACCTGGGCCTCAACCAACATCCTTCTATAACGATATCGATTTCGGGCGAGCTCTCTCCAGTTTCGCACTCCAAGTTGAGGTCTTCATCCACTTGATTGCGCCACCTAAGACGAGGTCTTCCCCTTCCACGATTTCCCTGCAATGTGCTGGAAACCCGACGAGCCGGAGCGTTTGGGTCCATCCGCTCTACATGGCCCAACCATCGTAGCCTCGCGATGCGTACTCTTCTGGCTATGCCCATGTCGCGATACAGCTCATACAGCTCGTTGTTGTATCTTCTTCTCCACACATTGTCTTCGCATACGGGACCAAAGATCATTCGGAGAATTTTTCTTTCGAAACGACCAAGGGTTTCCTCATCCGCTTTCGATAAGGTCCATGCTTCCGCGCCGTACAGCAGGACTGGGATGATTAAGGTCTTATACAAGGTCACCTTGGTTTTTCTGGAGATGATTTTGTTTCTCAATTGCCTTCTTAACCCAAAGAAGCAACGGTTGGCAAGAGTTATTCTCCGTTTGATCTCCGCACTGATGTTGTTTTCCGTGTCTACAGCGGATCCTAGGTAGACGAAGTCCTGTACTACCTCGAAGTTATGTCTGTCTATTGTGACGTTTTGTCCAATTCGTCGATGTTCTATGTCCTTGTTTGATGACAACATATACTTCGTTTTGCCCTCATTAACCATCAAACCCATTTTTGCCGCTTCTGTTTCAATACTCGCAAAAGCACATATATGACATCACGCTTATTTCTTCCCATTACGTCAATATCGTCTGAATAGGCGAGTAATTGTACAGACTTTTGAAAGATTGTTCCTCTCTTGTTGACGTTGGAGTTTCTTACAGTCCTTTCAAGTATGATGTTGAAGAAATCGCATGACAGTTTGTCGCCTTGCCTAAAACCTTTTTCGACATCAAAGGTCTCGGTGAGTTCTTTACCGACCTTGACGGAGCAGCGTAAATTCTCCAAAGTCATCCTGCATAGTCGTACGAGTTTTGCAGGAATGCCGAAACTAGACATGGTTATGTACAGCTCGTCTCTGTAAATACTGTCATACGCGGCCTTGAAATCGATAAAGAGATGGTGAATATCGATATTATGTTGTCGGGTTTTTTCCAAGATCTGCCGTAATGTGAAAATTTGGTCTATTGTGGACTTCTCTGGTCTAAAACCACATTAATAAGGACCTATCAAGTTGTTGACGTGGGGTTTCAGACGTTCACATATTACAGCAGACAAGATTTTATAAGCGACGTTAAGGAGGCTTATCCCTCTATAATTGGCGCAATTGTGAGGGTCTCCCTTCTTTTGGATCGGGCATACGATACTGAGGTTCCATTCATCGGGCATGCTTTCTTCCGACCATATCACGCAGATCAGCTGTTGCATGCTCCTTTCCAACTAGTTCGGCATCAAGGCCATCTGCACCTGCAGTCTTATTTGATTTAAGTTTGCATATGGCAAGCTTAACTTTCTTCTAGGTCGGGTGGACGGCATTCTTGATCATCGTCCAAGCTGAATGGGGCAATCTTCTTGACAGCGGAATTTGTGTCCTCATCGCCGTTAAACAGTCTGCAGAAATGATCTTTCCAGATCCTCAGTAGTGACTGTGACTCTATAACTATGTTTCCCTGCTGGTCTTTACAGGCTTGAGTTCGGGGTTTGCCACCCTGGCAGGATCTTTTTACACTTTCGTAAAACTTTCGAATCTCGTTCCTGTCATGGCACCTCTCTATTTCCTCAAACGAGCGCTTCTCATGCTGCTTCTTTTTCTTTTTAAGAAGTCGGTGTTCTTCCCTTCTTTTCTCCTTGTAGATCTCGTTATACTGATCGTAAGCAGCCCTTGTTCGTTTTTGCATCAGCATTTGTCGTGCTTTTTGTTTGGCTGCATTTGCCTGCCTCATTCTTCATAAAACTATGGGTTTCGTTTTGGTGCCCGAGTGAAACCTAGAACATCAGAGGCTGCGGTTTCGATGGCTTATTGGCATTTTTGCCACTGGTCTTCAATGCCTAACGCTGGTGGCATAGGATTTAAGGATACTTGGAGACTCGATTGCAAAAAGGCATTGGCAATCTCTTTCGATTGAAGCTTTCCGATGTCATATCTTTTGACAGTGCTAGTTCGCTCAAGTCGTAAACAGGATATGCTAAATCGGATCATTACTAAAACAAAGTGGTCCGAATCATAGTTGGCCCCTCAGAAAGTCCAGACATCTAACATACTGGAAGAGCGTCCTACGTCGCGGTCGTTCGCGACATGGTGGAGACAAAGTATTAGACAGATTTTTGGTAGAAATGTTTATGTGCCTGTGTTAAATGTTCAGCACATAAACAGCAGTTTACTTAATACTATCCGGGTACTTTTATCGCACGCTCCCATTTTTGCTTTGTGCCAAAGTAGTTCTTAGTTTTTTGAAAATATTTTTCAAAGTACGCTTTTAATGACGTAATATTATAATAATACTGTTTTAATTACAGCAAGCTTATTATGCAGCAACTGTCATCCGTCAAATGCAACGCATGGCTCTTAGTAGCAATGCAGCCACTAATAGCAGCAATGCGTCATCAAACACAGAGCCTTCACCTATGACTTCAAATATGGAAACAGAGCCAAGTACATTGATATCAGTAAAAACCGATTCAGAAGCACAAACAATATCCGCCACGAAAGCCAACCTAGATGAAAGTCAGATGGATTGTAGTGACTCATCGTCGTCAGTACTGAATGGCAGTAAAGCGCTTAAGTAGATTATATATATATATATATAAAAAAATAAAATAATGACCTCAGTCTATTTAATATTTTATTTAATATTTGTCTTTACAAAAAAAAAATGAGAAATTTAAATTTAAATTAAAAAAAAACACATTGTTGACTCTACGATATTGTTGATTTATTTTACTTGTTTATATATATAAATTTTTTTAAAGTTGTATTTTTTTAAAACTATGGTTGATCAATCAAAGCAAAGAAGAAAGGGAAAAACTTATTTTCTAAAATACGTTTTTTTAAGTACGCTGATACGAAACTTAATAAAAATTTAATAACTACTTATGAATATCAAATAAATTTAACAAAACTACCTTAAAATATTCTGCGAAATATGTGTAGTTTCTCTGAATCTATTTACTTAATGCTAAAAACCAAAACACACTTCAGACGAAGAAAATTTTCCTAATCTTATCTTTTTTAGACAGGACTTTTGGGTTTGAAATGTGTTTTGGCTGCTACAGCATGTGTGCTTCGGACTTATTTAATTGTTAACCAAAATATAAAACTTAAACAAGAAAAATATATTTACTGGAAATAATCTACGGAACGGGCAAATTCGACTTAATAACTCTCTTTCTCTCTCTCTCCCTCCTTTTCTCTGTACCTCAGTCCTGATCTCATCTCTCTCTCGCGCTCTCTCTCTCTCTCTCTCTCTCTCTCTCTCTCTCTCTCTCTCTCTCTCGTTTTTCTTTCTTTCTTTCTTGATTCTCTCAGTGATTATAGACCAGGGATTCCTACGTTCAGATGCAAAAAATTATTTTTATCAGACATTATTAAAAAATCTAACAACCTGCGGTTCAAACATTAACCAATTTCATAAGTTATTTTGCAATTTGTAAGGTTTTAAAGCGAGAGTTCAATGTTTGAATTAAAGAAATGTTAAAAGATTTTCCATTAAACTGTCTTAAAAAAAGCTCCATTCGGAATCGGCCGAAATGCGTTAGCCCCGGAGACTCTCAAAACTTTGTTGGGTCACCTCAATTATATTTTTATTATTTAAAACAAAGGGTCATCAGTAAATATCAATTGCAACTGTAAGGTGGGATACAACTTTTTTTTACTGTTTTGTAATAATTCCACTTGTTTGAAGAAAACAAAAAGAATCTGAATCGCTTCCATGGCTTTTTTGCACTACTCCATTTATTGATTTTTAGGTATAAGTTGAAATTAACCGTGGTGCCCGTGGCATGGTGGTTAGCATTGCATTTTCATTTTCATTTCAATTAATTACTTAAAAAAAGTCTATTACGCGGCAGGTTCGTGGTTCGAGTGCGAAGAGAAGCCAAAAATGTTTTTCCACAGTTATCACCTTTCGCGAGGAATGGAAGTCCTCCGATAGCAAATTCATTACCACGAAAAACGCTTTCTCGATTAGCATTTCGGGATCGGCAGAAAACTGTAGGTTCCCTCCATTCCCTTAGAAGACATGGTGGTGAGAATTGCGCTAGGTCCCGAGACTCACCGCTCTGTTACGACACCCTATATTTTTGCTTATGGCGTTATTGGTTGCTGTTGAGTGAGAATACTATGTTTTATTTGGGCATAATTTAACCAAAATTTGTTATTTTTGAATAAAATATGTAATTCACGAGAACTTAAAACTGCTAGTACGAGCTTTAAAAATACCTTTATTCCTTTCAGCAATTCCTTTATACCTTTATTAGACGTGCAATTCCTACAGAAAGAAGAGAATTCCACCATCTGGCATCTCTGGTCTCTCTCTCTCTCTCTATATATATATATATATCTATCTCTTCACCAATCTCTTTATCTTTTCTTTAATCTTTACCTCCTTCTCGCGGCTTCCTATCCCTTCCTCTCTCGCATATTTTCTCTTTCTTTTTTTCTCCGCTTCTTTTCTTTCCACCTCTCTCTCTCTTTCTCTCTCTCTCTCGCTCTCTCTCTCTCTCTCTCTCTCTCTCTCTCTCTCTCTCTCTCTCTCTCTCTCTCTCTCTCTCTCTCTCTCTCTCTCTCTCTCTCTCTCTCTCTCTCTCTCTCTCTATCTATCTATCTCTCTCTCTCTCTTCCAAATTATCTCTCTACTTCCTCTTTTTCTTTTATACCTGGCTCTATCTCTTACCTCTCTTAACTTTATCTCTGGCTGTATGAATTGAATTTTTTAATAAATCAATAACAATGATGTAAATTATTCATTAAGAAAAACATTTTCGAAAACGTAAATATACTGTTGAACCATAACATTGTTTATCTTTCGTTTGCTCGCAGATTTATGAACTTCTTTTAATACTGAATGAGAATTACTCCTAATCACACCACTGTTTAATTTATATGTTTAATTATGTTAATTTATTTATTTATGTAAATAATATCGAAACACAATTATTGCGACTTACATTTCTTAAATTGAAAAGAAACATTACAACAAATCTATTGCTATATTGTATATGTAAATCTCATGTGAATATTATCTTGACAGGAGGCAAAGGTTCCAGCCTTAATTACAGCTAAAAATCCTTCTCCAAATTCATCGCCTTTGTTAAAAATTTGGTTGGTCGTATGAGGGAGATAAGTAACGGCCTGTTAGCCTAAAGTACTAGTTTTCATTTATTTTTTAAGCGATGTAGAATTTTATTTTATATTTTCCATCCCTTCGTATGTAGCGTTTCAATGATTAAGAAAGTTTCAACTTTTAGTGTACCGCTTTTATTAAATGTCCATAAATGACTAAGTTTTTAAATTTAAACTGGTTCAGTTTCCGTCCAAATAGCAGCTTATGCTCCAATTATAATTTTTTTTTGCTCTCAATCGGGTGATATATACATATAAAGGGTTTTCCAATAAGAGTGATATGATTTCTTTTTTTAAAAAAACACACTTGTTGTTAAGGAAATTCAAATATTTTTTATTTAATGTGCAGTTCAATCAATACAATTAAGTTTTCAATAAAACGTCATTCAAATGGCTACCACGACTTCTCCTGCAGCAACAAATTAGATGAACCCAATTTTCGGAAATTTTTTCCAATAAATCAAGTCGTATATTATGAATGGAACGTTCAATGTTGACTTGTAAAGCTTGAAGAGAATCTGGTTTATTTTGAAAGACCAATGACTTCAAATAACCCCACAAGAAATAGTCTAATGGTGTTAAATCACAACTTATTGGAGGCCTTTCAATATTACCATTTCTTGAAATAATCTAATCTGTTAACTTTTTTCGCAATAATTCAATTGTTACATTTTCTGTGTGGCACGTACAGTACCTCACACTCAAAGTGGGACACCTAAGAAATAAAATATTCAATAAACTTCTTTACGAAAAAAAATGCAGAGTTGCTCACTTTTTTAAATAATTTTTATTTTTACTGCTTAATATTGACCTCAAATTATTATAAAATAAAAAAAAAAATTTCAAAAAACAACCCCGATTTGTTTAAAAAAAAAAAATGAAATTGATCTGTCTAGTATTTTTTTTTAATGCAGGTCACACTCAAAGTGGGACACCTGCTGTTTTCTAAGAAAACTAACTGTAATTGCCACGTTATCTATATTATTTAGTTGCAGTTTTTGTAGAGCTTTCATTGTGATAGCATTAAAAAAAAAAAATCGAAATGTCAAGGCAAACAACCTTTGAAGAAAGGCAAATTGTGATTTTCAGTTACCAAAAGGGAAAATCCGTTCGCAAAATAAGTAAAGTTGTTAAAAAAGTAAATCTATGGTGTTTAGTGTAATAAAACGGTTTCGGGAAGGTCGAATAGAAAATAAACCAGAAAGTGTTGAAAGCAAAAAAAAAATGTGCGATAGAAATGTGAGGTTTCTTTTAAGAAAAATAAGAAGTTATTCTTTGCTGTCCGCAATTGGCCTTTAAAAAATGTTAAAGGACACTTAAAATGTTGACTTAAGGGCAGAAAGAGTTCGGCGGTTTGTTAGGAGAAACAAATTGAGTGGCTGAGTTGCGCACAAAAAGCCGTTAATATCAGAAAAGAATAGTCGTTTAAGAATGCAATTCGCCAAAGAGCATGTGACATCAGAATCAAAAAGATTAGTTTTGGTTTCGTCCGTAAAATGGACTTGCAATGAATTGACCGAATTATGATTGAAGTTGGAGAACAAAATGCGACTTACCTTTGACCAGAAATTCATATCCTTTGTCACATTTTCTTCGGCGAATTGCATTCTTAAACGACTATTCTTTTCTGATATTTCTTTGGCCAATTGCATTCTTAAACGACTATTCTTTTCTGATATTAACGGCTTTTTGTGCGCAACTCAGCCACTCAATTTGTTTCTTCTAACAAACCGCCGAACTCTTTCTGCTCTTAAGTTAACATTTTAAGTGTCCTTTAACATTTTTTAAAGGCCAATTGCGGACAGCAAAGAATAACTTCTTATTTTTCTTAAAAGAAACCGCACATTTCTATCGCAAATTTTTTTTTTGCTTTCAACACTTTCTGGTTTACTTTCTATTCGACCTTCCCGAAACCGTTTTATTACACTAAACATCATAGATTTACTTTTTTAACAATTTTATTTATTTTGCGAACGGATTTTCCTTTTTGGTAATTGAAAATCATAATTTGCCTTTCTTCAAAGGTTGTTTGCTTTGACATTTCGATTTTTTTTTTTATGCTATCACAATGAAAGCTCTACAAAAACTGCAACTAAATAATATAGATAACGTGGCAATTACAGTTAGTTTTCTTAGAAAACAGCAGGTGTCCCAGTTTGAGTGTGACCTGCATTAAAAAAAAAATACTAGACAGATGATTTTAATCTTTTTTTTTTTAAACAAATCGGGGTTGTTTTTTATATTTTTTTTTATTTTATAATAATTTGAGGTCAATGTTAAGCAATAAAAATAAAAATTATTTAAAAAAGTGAGCAACTCGGCATTTTTTTTCGTAAAGAAGTTTATTGAATATTTTATTTCTTAGGTGTCCCACTTTGAGTGTGAGGTACTGTATGTAGCCCCATCTTGTTGAAAATAAATCGCACATAAAGTACAAAAGTGTCACAATTCAAAAATCAACGAAAAACTGTTTTAGGAATGCAGAAAACGTATAACAACTAAATAAGGCACGTAAGCAATAGGAATCAGCTTATTAACAACATACAAAATGACAGAAGCATTTATTTTTGGTTACGTGACATTTAAATTCAAATTTTTTAGTTGTGACATTTTTGTTAATAATTTATCAAAAAAGGCAACGACTTATTTTGAGTTCGTACACTTTTGCATGTTTTTTTTTTTGAGTTGTGACATTTTTGCTTTGAAAAAAATATTTATACTTCGCAGTGATTTATAAATCATTTTTATCATGAATTTATAACGAAGTTCATAGCTCGTTGGAAACTTAAGTTTTTTTTAACTTTTTTTTTTGTTTCAAACCTCGTTTCGAAATTTTCTTCCTTTTAAAATAGAATCTTTAAAAAACGAATTATCTGGAAAGTTTTTTATTAATGACCGAAGGTTTTTTTAAAAAACCGTGCTGAAAATGTAAAAGCTCTTAAGTCCATTTTCATAGTTTATCAGAAAACGAACTCTTAACTTTAAATCTCTATTTAAAAACATAGCTTAGGCAATTTTAAATATGGTCATAACTTTCTTGTTTGTAAAGATAAGTCATTAGGAGTAAGATAAAAACTTAGGTTTTGTTCCCGTGGTGTGATGGATAGCATGTCCACCTGTTAATCCAGAGGTTCGAGTTCGAATCCCAACAGAGGCAAAAATGTTTTTTCCACGGGTATCGCCTTTCGCGAGGAATTGGCAAGTCCTCCGTTAGTATTCATTGCCATGAAATGCGCTTTCTCGATTAGCCGTTCGGAACCGGCAGAAAATTGTAGGTCCCCTCCATTTCCTCACAAGGAATCTGTTGCGCCACCCTATTTATTTTTTTTTATTTATTTATTTGAGAAAATGAAAAATAGCTAAAAACACTTAAGTCGGCTTAAGAGCTTTTACCTTTTCAGCACAAAAATATTCTTGTTGATCAGATCTTGGATGTCTTTTTCCTTGTTCTCAGCCAAAAGAATTTTATTTGGATAGGCCTTTGTCAATCCGTGGGAGTAAATCACGGCATTTCGCTTTCATGTTTTCTTGACTTTCGTACGTTGATTCTTTTGTATACGGTGTCTTCATAATTAATTAATATTAATGTTACGCTACAGTGTCACAACTCAAAAAAACCTGAAAATGCATCAAAATGGTGTGGTTTTCCAAATGAGAAACAAAAACAGACTATGAAGGACAGCAACTCTAAACCTTTTCTTAAAAAATAAAACCATTTTCTTTCATATGGAACAATAAAAACTATTCTTTTTAATAAATCATCAAAACTGTCCTAAACTCTAAATTCTTGATTTTGATTTTTGTAAAGTGACACAACTCAAAATAATGCAAATAATTTCCATAAAAAAAACAACAAAACTGTCTTAACTCAAAATAAAACGCTTGTGCTTACCGAACATCAAACTCCAAAAATGACTCAACTTAAAATAATACACTTTACGACTTTTAAAGAGCGCTTATTTCCTTAACGAACTAGTCACAACCAAAAATGTGTCATTTTTGTACAAGCAACTTTGTTGACTTCTAAAATATTTAAAATGACATTTCATCTACTGAGGAAAAAAATATTCAATATAAATCAACGCCGACTAGATACATAGATAGGTTTGAAATAAGTTTTAATATTTTTTCAAATCAAAAACCCCAAAAATGGGTTTTTCGAGTTGTGACACTTTTGTATTACATGTGCGAAATGTTCTTCCAATTTCGGCCATAAAAAGTTGGTTATCATCGATCTATACCGCTCTCCATTGACAGTAATTGTGTTACCAGCTTCATTTTGAAAGAAGTACGGACCGATGATTCCACCAGCTCAAAAACCACACCAAACTGTCAATTAAGGTGAATTTAATGGTTTACATGAATATTTTGTAGATTTTCATCGCACCAAATCGACAGTTTTGTTTGCTTACCGCACCAGTCAATTGAAAGTGAATCGTTATCGTTTTCAAGTTGTTCCCAGGCGAAATCAGAAAACGTTAGCTAAGGCTTGCTCTGGGTCTACTAAGGGTAACCCTTTGTTAACTAAGGTTAACTCTGGATTAACTTACATTAACTCTAGCAGCCTTATTTATAAACCCGTATTATCGGCGGATTAAGGTTACTACGAACTTAATACTCCTCCAATACTCCAAACCTTATTTATAAAAAAAAATACACCAGTATTAGTGGCGGATTAAGCTAATACTGGTTCATAGGAGTATTAACGGAGGATTAAGGTCGTATTAAGGTCTAAATGTCATTTTGTTCAAATTTTTGGAGGAAAAGTGGAAAATTATTTTGGTTTTGTGAATAGTTTTAATTCTTTTTCCGCCTTAACTACGAGATAAATAAATTAATAAATGAAAACTAATATTTCTTGTTTTGTTTTGTTTAATATCCATTTTGGAAAAATTTCCGTCAACCGCAAAAAAAAACAATCATAATGCTCGGGTTCAACGCAATTAAGTTTTTCAGATAATCTAACTTTTTTTGGCCTCTGATTGGTCAAAAGTCACGCATCAAAAGAAGAACTAAAACGCTGGCCAATCAGAGCCCGAAAGAAGTTAGATTATCTGAAAAAACTTGATGCATTGAACGTGCACAATTTGATTTGTTGACGTTTATAGTAACCAGAGCTATAGATGGGTCATTTTTTTGATGAAAAATTTGACATAAGCAAGTATTAACTAATACGGGTTGGAAAATGTTTTATAAATAAGGATTCACTCGACCTGGCGTAAGGGAGTATTAAGTGCTAATACTAGTATTAACTAATACCAGGTTGAACCGAGTATTAGTGAAATCTAATAAATAAGGCTGTAGGTCTACTAAGGCTTTATCTGAGTTAACCAAAGTTAATTCTGGATTCTGATCGCACTGGGAACCTTCAAATTTTGTTTATAATTTTAACGATTTCACCAGTTGTCAGCTAGTAGTGAATTTATGTAACTTCAATCTTATTTTTTTGTCTAATTTGACCGGAATAAAAGCTGTTATAAAAAAGGTAAATATAAATATAAATATAAGTATCTCGGAGTCCAACTTAATAAGACCATGGATTTCTCAAAACACTTGATTGTAAAATCCAAAGCCTCACAATGCCTGCTTAAAGTGTCTTGGAAAAATGTATTTGGAAACCAACGGATCATACTATCGGCAAAGTATAAAATATTTAATGCCGTTGTTGGATCTACACTTTGCTACGCATCACAGGTATGGGGAGTTGATGAGTACGAACCGATAGAAAAATTTCATCGTAATTTTTTGAAGAAACTGTTTAACCTGCCACTGAATAATCCAAATTATGCGCTTTACCTCGAAACTGGTTTTCGTAAGCTTTTTACAAGTACCCTGAAATCTCAAGCTGATTATTTAATTAAGGTACTGACTAATCAGGACACCCGTCTTGGAAAACAAATTGCCCTTTTTAAGATACGGAACGAGGATTGGTGGATGGCGAAGTGGAAAAGTCTCTAGGAGAAGCATGTGGAGAAGTGTTGGTGCTCGATTCAAAAACTTAAGGGATTCAAAAGGGCAGTTTTATCGCATAATTCAGCCCCACGAAGATGGTATACGAGACGCTTTTATAGAAGAAGCTTGCGAATCTGAAAGTAGAATCCTATACTCGCAACTCAATTATAATTTGATGGAAAGGAACTACTTCGACGATTCAATGACTTACAAAGAAATATCACTTATATTTAAAACCAGATGTGAACTCCTAAGTCTTAATGAGTGCCCGTATAACGGAAGTTTTAATCAGTTTTGTACACTTTGCAATTTAAAGGCCAAAGAGAATTGTTTTCACATCATTAGCATATGCCCCATCTATGTACAACAACATCTTATCATTGTATATGGAATCTATAGTACTGTAACGTGCGCTTAGTTCGCAAAAATAAAACTTCACTTTTCAATTTATTTCTACCACTTTTATTCAGTATCAATACTTTATTCGAACTCAACTCGACTTTTGGACTATCACTTGTTCACAACAATTCACTCTTAACTTTATCACTCTATAATCAGAACTGCCCTCTGGTTGCCTCGGGCGGGCTATTTATATCGAATGACATTTCATCTAGAACTCTCCAGTAGCTTCCACATGGTCTGCAACTCTCCACTGTTTTGGCTGTCAAACATTTTCTCTCCTAGAATTTCTACACTTACACTAGTGCTCCCAGATGTGTTTTTCGGTTGAACGTTTTCGATTAGGAAATTGGTATTAAATGTTGGGTTCACTGCCCCCTCCTTAAGATTGTTCGTCCCGAATAATTCCATCTGCAGCCTCGCCACTATATCGATGCAGCCGGTCACAATGAACTACTTTTAACTTGCCTCTTAATCCTCTTTGGATGCGGTAAACCACGTCGTTAATCCTCGTGACAACAGTATAAGGACCTTCCCAGTTTTGCTGAAGTTTCGGTGACAATCCCTTTTGACGATGAGGATTATAAAGCCACACACGATCTCCTGCTTGGAATCCTGCCGTTGTCGCTTTTGTGTCGTACCGTGTCTTCATCCGGTCGCTGTAGGTTTTCATCCGTTCCCTTGTTCTTTTATGGATGTCAGCGAGTCTCTCCTTGAGGTCATCCACATACTCGTTCGTGTCCTGTGGCTCCTCTGTGGGGCATCCAAATTTAAGTTTGCTGGGCAGCCGCATGGTTTTCCCGAACAGGATGTCAGATGGTGTTTGTCCTGTCGAGCTATGTACTGCACTTCTATAGGCCATCAGGAATAGCGGTACGTGCCTATCCCAGTCTCTTTGGTAGTCGCCTACGACCTTGGTGAGGTGTTCTTTCAAGGTCCGGTTGAATCTTTCAACCATCCCATCAGATTGTGGATGAAGCGGTGTGGTTCTCGTCTTCTTAATGCCAAGTAGTCCACACACTCCTTGGAAGATGTTTGACTCAAAGTTCCTCCCTTGGTCGGAATGGAGTTCCATAGGCACGCCAAACCTACTCACCCAGTTGAACACAATCTGGTCGACCACCGTTTTGGCTTCTTGATTTGGGATGGCATACGCCTCAGGCCACTTGCTAAAATAGTCCATTACAACCAGAATGTACTTGTTTCCAGCATTGGTTTCTGGAAAAGGCCCAGCCACATCTACTGCAATCCTCTCAAAAGGCGATCCAACGTTGTACTGATGCATCTTACCTTGAATCTTCCTACCAGGTCCTTTGGTTGCAGCACACTTGTCACATGTTCGGCACCACTTCTCCACGTCATCTCTAGCATGTAACCAGTAGAACCGATGTCGCACCTTCTCCAGTGTTTTGTTGACTCCCAGGTGGCCTCCAGAAGGTCCGTCGTGCATCTCCCGAAGAACTTCACTGACTTTCGATTGCGGTACGATCAGCTGCATCACATATGACTTACCGTCAGCGGATTCCCATCTTCGCCTGAGGACACCTTCTTGCACATATAGTGAGTCCCACTGTGCCCAATAGGCTTTGAGAACTGGACTCCTGTCAGAAATGTCTCCCCATTCAGGTTTCTCTTCATTTTCTTTCCATGCGAGAATGGGTTCGATATCTGAATCCTCCTGTTGAGCAGTCCTCACTTCCTCATTGCTCCATCCGCTTATTGGGTCAGCTCTTAGTCGCTGAGCGGTAATATTTTCTTTGTCTTCTTGCCGCCTACAATGCTTACAATCCACTTTGCAAGGTCTTCGGGATAATGCGTCAGCGTTTGAGTGCAACTTTCCTCTGCGGTGTTGAATCTGGTAATCATAAGTCTGCAGTCTTTCTATCCACCTTGCGACTTGACCTTATGGATTTTTGAAGTTCAACAGCCAGTTCAGAGCACCATGGTCTGTCCGCAGAAGGAATTTCTGTCCATAGATGTACTTATGGAAGTGCTTTGTTGCCAAGATCAGAGCTAGCAGTTCCCTTCTGGTCACGCAGTAGTTTCTTTCGGGTTTCGAGAGGACCTTGCTGTAGTATGCCACCACTTTCTCTTCGCCATCATGCACTTGGGATAGTACCGCCCCGATTCCAACGTTGCTTGCATCTGCGTCGATGATGAATGTTTTGCCAGGTGTTGGATGTGCCAGCACTGGAGCGTTACAGAGGCGGTATTTGAGTTCCTGAAAAGATTTTTCACACTCACCTGACCATTTGAATTGCTTCCCTTTTTCGGTGAGCTGATGCAAACTCTTTGCAACTCCAGCAAAGTTCTTAACGAAACGTCGGTAATATGTGGCAAGACCAAGAAAGCTTCGGAGTTGATGTTTGTCCTGTGGTGTTGGCCAATTTTTGACGGAGTCAACTTTTTCAGGATCAGTCTTCACTCCTTGGGAAGAGATGATGTGTCCCAAATACTTAACTTCGGTTTTGAAAAGTGCACATTTTTCCGGATTCAGTTTAAGGTTAGCCTCTCGAAGTCTCTGAAACACGGCTTTTAGATTCTTGCAATGTTGGTCAAATGTTTTCCCGTAAACAATGACATCGTCCAAGTAGACAAGGCACGCTTTCCACGTCAGTCCTTGAAGAACGCACTCCATCAAACGCTCGAATGTTGCCGGAGCGTTGCATAGCCCAAACGGCATAACTTTAAACTGCCAGAGCCCATTACCTGTAGAAAACGCCGTCTTTTCCCGATCATCAGGGTGGATGTCAACTTGCCAATATCCACTCTTCAAGTCCAGCGTCGAAAACCACTGGGCTCCCTCCATGGCATCCAGGGTATCACTGATTCTCGGCAGGGGATAGCTGTCCTTCTCAGTCACATCGTTCAGCCTTCGGTAGTCCACACAAAAACGAGTGCTTCCGTCTTTCTTTTTCACTAGAACCACTGGTGACGCCCAAGGACTTTTGGAATTTTCGATAAGACCGTCCTTCTTCATTGTTGTTATCATTTCCTCAACCTCACCTTGTTTGGCCAGTGGAAGACGTCTTGCGGGTTGACGAATCGGTCTTGCATCTCCTGTGTTGATGCGATGCTGCACCAACTGTGTCCTACCGTATTGTCCCTTTTGCGATGCGAAGATGTCAGTGTACTCTTGTAGGAGATTTTCAGCCATCCTTGTTTGTTGGTGATCAAGGTTGGATGAACTCAGTATTTTAGCTCTGATGGTTATGAGCTCCTCCGGGGTTAACGTTTTTCTCGGGGCCTCGTCTGTGATCTTCGTAATTGCTGCAACCGATTCGCAACGTCCAACGACTTCTCCTTTCTTCAACTTTACATCGTACGGTCTGGTGTTTAGTAATCGTACGGGGACCATTTTGTTTTTCGGTGCTACCAGTGTTTTCCCAATGATGACGCTTTGGGAGGAACACTCTGGGTCTGGTTCCACCATGAGGTATCGAAGGCTTCCAAACTCACCTTCCAGTTTTGTCCAAACGAACACTTCAGAAGAAGGAGGCAGAATCAGATCTTCCGTGATGACAGTCCTCAGTGTCGACGTACTCTCGTTCGAATAAGTCATTGGAAGTTCCTTATTTTGGTACTTCAAAACCTGATTACCGATGTCCAAAATAACTCCGTGCTGTTTCATAAAGTCGATTCCAATGATGCACTCGTCACATATATCTACCACCAGGAATTGATGAGTAAACACTAGATCGGCCAGTCGGATCTTGAGACACACTTCTCCATATACTCTTGCTGCTTCCCCCGTTGCGGTTCTTAGACGGTAGCTATTGGTGTTATGGAGCCACGTCATCTTTACCAGGTCTCGACGTACTATGGATGCTGTGGCACCGGTGTCAATGGTAGCCACATGTTTGTTCCCGTTAATAGTAGTCTCCACAGTCAGACTTTTGTTGTCGCGTTTGGTCTGGGAGACCTGGATGGTGGTTTTGGGGCCATCGATACAAGAAACCAGCCTCTGCCCCTCGAAGTTGGTTCTTACTCGTTTCCCTGAAACGGGCTGATAGGCAACGCTGGTGTTGTTGTTACCTTGCTCTGGGTTGGATCTCTTGCTTCCACAATGTTGACAACCGGTTTTATTTGGCGGTAGCCGGCATTGACGCTGTAAGTGCCCGGTCTTGTTGCAGTTCCAACATCTTACTGGTCCACTCCGCTGGTTCTTTTGTATTTCTGATCTTTGGCACGAGCATTCTTCGACTATGGCCTCTCTAAGTCGATGTACTCCATGAGAAGCCTGTTCTGCTGCTTCGATTGTCAATGCGAATGCTAAAGTTTCAGAAAGAGTACGTGCTCTAGCAGTTCGTACAGACCTCTGAAGATGTATATCGGAAATGGCACGAACGAAGGACTCAACAGCAAGCTGGTTGATGATTTCTTCTCCAGCATCCGGGTATGCCAGGTGAACCAGTCTTTCGAAGTCTGCTTGGAGCTGCTGTAGACTTTCACCCCTTTTCTGGACTCTGTTATTGAGTTGGACTCGGAAGACTTCTTTCAAGTGGCTATCTCCAAAGCGTTTATCTATAGCTGCCACGAGAGAACAGAAATTGCCGCTCTTACCAGCTGGAACTGTTTGAAGTAATTCAGCTGCTGGTCCTCTAAGAGCAAGAGTCAGTGCAATGTACTTGTCTTCGTCATCCCAGCCATTTGTTGTCGCGGCTGCCTCAAATTGTCTCTTGTAGACTGGCCAAGAAGACTGCCCATCAAATGTTGGGGGTTTCATCTCCTTTTTCCTTGCAAACTCTCCAGCAGATTCTCGAATTTTTATTTTCCGTATTTGGTCTAATTCCTTGGACAGAACAGAGAACTGGTTATCGCATCGGCTTTCCAAACGATTCTCTACAACAGAAAGCTGTTTTTCCACACCTTCAACTCGTTCGTCAAGGGCACATACATTTTTCTCAATGTTACCCAATTTTCCTTCTAGAATGTTTTTCTGACCTTCTAAAACATTCTGTTGCGCCTCAAGTCTTTCGAGAATATTCTGTTGTTCCTTCTTTTGTTCGCTTCGTTGTGCTTCAAGTTGTTCGAGAACATTCTGCTGTTCCTTCTTTTGCTCGTTTCGTTGTGCTTCAAGTTCTTCGAGAACATTCTGCTGTTCTTTCTTTTGCTCGTTTCGTTGTGTTTCAAGTTGTTCGAGAACATTCAGCTGTTCCTTCTTTTGATCGTTTCGTTGCTCTTCCAGACGTCCGAGAATATTATGCTGTTGCTCTTCAATCAGCTTCTTTTGTTGTTCTAATAAAAGCTTCATCATACAAGAAAAATCTACACTTTCACTTTCTTCCTCTTTTTCCACTTCTGTTTCAAAAACAAAAGTGCTTACGTCTTCCCCTTGCTGTTCCAAATAGTTGCGCAAGCGCAGGACGAGCTCATTCTTCGATCCCGCTCTAGAAAGATTTCGCTTACCTAACTCACTTTTAAGCTCAGTGCAGTTGAGCTCTTCCAACAACTTACCCATTTTCACTGTATTTAACTTTTTTTTTTTTTTTGCACTTAACTAGTTTTTTTTTTTCTTTTTTTTTTTTTTATCAAATAAGTTTTATTTACACTTCTGACACCAATGTAACGTGTGCTTAGTTCGCAAAAATAAAACTTCACTTTTCAATTTATTTCTACCACTTTTATTCAGTATCAATACTTTATTCGAACTCAACTCGACTTTTGGACTATCACTTGTTCACAACAATTCACTCTTAACTTTATCACTCTATAATCAGAACTGCCCTCTGGTTGCCTCGGGCGGGCTATTTATATCGAATGACATTTCATCTAGAACTCTCCAGTAGCTTCCACATGGTCTGCAACTCTCCACTGTTTTGGCTGTCAAACATTTTCTCTCCTAGAATTTCTACACTTACACTAGTGCTCCCAGATGTGTTTTTCGGTTGAACGTTTTCGATTAGGAAATTGGTATTAAATGTTGGGTTCACGTTACAGTACCATCGAAAACAAAAACGGTCGCGCAAAGCCATCTATTGATCCGCCGGCGTACTAACATTCCCCTGTAATTTCTAGAGCGCCGGCGGATCAATAGATGGCTTTGAGCGACCGTTTTTGTTTTCGATAGTACTATAGATTCCATATACAATGGTCTTATGTACTTCAAGAAGAGGACTATGACGATCAACGAGACAGTAAAAGCTTAATGAGACAGAATGGAAAATACTATACCAATATTTGAAAAATATATATAAATATAGAATGTTATTATTAACAGAGTTTGAATAGTAAAATTTTATATTTTAATTGTTGTAAAATTATTTATAAAAAACAAAATGTAGGAAGTAATTTTGCCAACCGAGCTGACGCTAATGCCATATAGCTTTTCAAATTCATAAAAATGATTCAATGTATCCTTAATTAGAAAAAATAAAATGAAATGAATACTTACTTTCTAAAAAAGTAAATATGTTCTTAAAAATGATTAGTTAAACAAACTTATCATAAGTCTGAAAAGAACCGCCATGTCCTTTTTTTTTCATTTGTAAAACAACAAGAAGACAAATTTGATTAACTTTATTTTCTAGTACAAAAATTTGTTTTTCTCAGACACAAAAGGATTTCATTTTCTGAATCTTATAATATAAATCTTTATCTTCTTCGCTAATCGCTACTAACATCGATCTTTTCTTCATCTCCTCGATTTTTCACATTTGTAGTATCTGACACTGCATACAAGAACATGAAAAAAATTAGATAAACTTCCGAATATAATCAATCAGCAAATAACATAAACGGGTGCCTATTGATTCGCACATTTTATTACGCAAGTTAAGGATTTTATATCCTTGCGAATAAAAAAAAACCGAACGCCAACTTTCGTTGGCCCAACTGTTCGTACCGTTAAATAAAACGAGTTAAATATGTTTAGTAATTAAGTGCTTTAATCGACTAATCAATTCCGCTTATCCACTAAGACTAACTGTCCCAATCTACCTGAGGTCCCATGCCGCTTCGCTCGATATACCTTGTCATCAATTTCGTGTCGAAGCGTGCAAGCAATATATATATACAGGGTGTCCCGTAATTCGTTTTACATACTTTGGGATATGATTCTTGGTCATATTCTAACAAAAAAATTGTTATACAGTAAAGTCCGTTTCTCAAGTTTGACATCACTTTTTGACAATCTAAAAAAAGGCTAACTTTGGTGTTAGGCTGACCTTTGTTAAATTCGATATCTCTGTCGAAACTGATGATAGGTACCTAATCTTAGACTCAACTTTTTGTAGAAATAACAACCTTTAAGACTGTATTTAAATTAAGTTTCCATAGGCTTAGGGTTGCCAGATTTTCTATTTTAAGTGGTGTTCAAATTTTCTTCCCAAAACAAAGTTTTGACTTTGAGGTCATTTTGTCATTTTTTTGGAGAAAATCCTGTTAAACATAGAGTTTCTTTATTTTTTACAGATGAACAAAACAATAATAAAGAAAAAACTCAGCATTAAGTTAGCTCAAAAACCCATACATTTTATGATACTTGGAAAAATACGAAATGGGAAAAATTTAAAAAAAAATAAAAAAAAGTTTTTGCTTTGAGGTTTGTTTGAATAAAACAATAATATGATCACTTTTAGTAGTTTTTTATGTATTTAATACAAATATAATTATAACAAGTGCTCAAAGCGCCCTCCTTCGTTTTGAATCCATGCCAGAGCCCGTTTTTGGATTTCATTGTGGATGTTTGCTTTAAATTTGGGGTATGAATGTTCAATAGGTAAATAAGTCGTATAAAAGAATAAGAAAACAAATTTGTTCATTAGTTTGTCAAATTAAGTCACGATTGCAGTTTGATCAGAGAGTTTTTTGAAATGCTTTCATTTACGAGAGAAGAATACGCAGACATTTTTTTTCTTATATGAGTTTTTAAATGGAAATTGAAGAAAAGCACAACAAAGGATACCAGGAACTTTATACTAACTGAAAATCTGGCAACCCTTAGCCTAAAGGAGTCAAATTTAAATACAGTTTCAAAGATTACAAGACTACAAGTAAGACAAGAGTTATCGACAGCAAACACCCACAATGAAATCCAAAAACGGGCTCCGGCATGGATTAAAAAAAAGGATGGGGCTTTGAGCACTTGTTATAATTGTATTTGTATTAAATACATAAAAAAAACTACTAAAAGTGATCATATTATTGTTTTATTCAAACAAACCTCAAAGCAAGAACTTTTTTTATTTTTTTTTAAATTTTTCCCATTTTGTATTTTTCTTAGTATCATAAAATGAATGGGTTTTTGAGCTAACTTAGTGATGAGTTTTTTCTTTATTATTGTTTTGTTCATCTGTAAAAAATAAAGAAACTCTATGTTTATCAGGCCTTTTCTCCAAAAAAATGACCTCAAAGTCAAAACTTTGTTTTGGGAAGAAAATTTTAACACCACTTATCATCTGGCAACCCTAAACCTATGGAAGCCTAATTTAAATGCAGTCTTAAAAGTTGTTATTTCTTCAAAAAATTGAGTCTAAGATTAGGTCTCTATCATCAGTACTGACAGAGATATCGAATTTAACACAGGTCAGGGTACACCAAAGTTAGCCTTTTTTTAAATTGTCAAAAAGTGATGTCAAACTTGAGAAACGGACTTTACTGTAGAACAATTTTTTTCTTAGAATATGACCAAGAATCATATCCCAAAGTATGTAAAACGAATTACGGGACACCCTGTATATATTTTATTGTAGCTGAGTAATTTATACATTTTCTTTTCATTAGACCTATGTTGCACAATTTACAGAGACTTGGTATAAAGCTACCTTACTACTGAAAAATTTATAATAATGGTTTTATAATACAGTAAAACCCGCTGAAGAGAAACCCGCTTAAGAGAAAAACCCGCTTATCTGAAAGAATTTTTTCATCCCCGAGTATTTGTAGACCAATTACCTATTAAACACTCCGCTTAAGTGAAACTCGCTTAAGTGAAAAACCCGGATACCTGAAACATATTTTCAGTTAAATTTTATATTTTTCATTGAAAAAAACTCTCTTAAGTGAAAAAAAATTTATCGAAAAAAAAAACAAAAAACAAAACAATTTGAGCCAGCAAATGAATGTTTAGATCAGTGGAAAAAACGTGAAAATAATCATTTTAAGAAGATTTGTGGTGAAAATAATTCTGCTGACACAGTTGCTGCTAACCATTGGCTGGAAAAATTTTTGCCAAACATTTGTCAAAGTTACAACCCAGATGACGTGCATAATGCTAATGAATCCGGGATAATGTTTAAGGCTCTACCGACGCGACGGCTTCATTGGTAAATAGATGTGAAAACCTTCAGGAAAGAAGTTACCAAAGGACCGTATCACTGTCCTTTTCATTTTCAATTCGATTGGAACAGACAAAATTATTTTTTGTATTGGTGTGTAGACTAAGATTAAACACATTTTGTTTTTCTTTTGCTAATAACTTTTCTTCTAAATATGTACAAACATAGGTAAATCTCATAATCCAAGATGCTTTAAAAACAGCACAATTCCCGTTAAATATTATGCCAACACCAAAACTTAGATGAAAAGTAAAATTTGGACGATGACCATTCAAGATTTATACAAAACATTTAAAGAAAAGGAAAAAAAGGTTTTGCTGATTGTAGACAATGCATCTTGCCACATTAATTTGGAAAATATAAAAATTGAATTTTTACCCCCGAATGCCACCTCTGTCATGCAACCTTTGGATCAGGGAATTATACACTGCTTTAAGGCCCATTACAGAAGATGTATTACAAAGAAGCAACTTCTTCATTTGGATAATGGAGAGTCCTTATGGATTTAAAAAAAAAATTGGTTTACTGCGTTAATAATGATAAAAAAGGCCTGGTGGATGGTTAGCCCATTGACCATAAAGAACTGTTTCCGGAAAGCAGGTTTGGCTTTTAATACAGGGGCCGAATCACAGCTCACGATATCGAGTGAGTGAGTGGCATTAGAGATCGAGTGAGTTAGTAACCATTTTGGAATTACAGCATACGTGACCTCTCGTATCGTATTGCTCTTTAAAATTGTACTAGTATCATCGAATATTCACTAGTAAATTTCGAGTTTCTATTAATTCATAGATGTCGCTGGTGTCTCTTTATACTTATTTCATTATTTTTTGGTAGGTAAAATTTATGCCTTTGTAAAAAAAAGACAATATTTAGTAAGAATTTCGGAAAATTTAAACATAAAATACACTCGGATGGTGTTATTAAATGAAATATTGATAATAGATGGTTTCGATAGTCTTTCATGTATGAATTAGAGAGCACTTTATGCATCGAATGAAATTCCGATCGATTACTGATGAGAGAATGCCGAATTGTGGTACTAGATGACTCGATATCGTGAGCGGTAATACCAAATTCCCATAATTCCGATACGACTTATTCGATAGCGTGTGCCGTAATTCGGCCCCAGACGAAAACTTAGAAGAATTTGAACCAGACGACGAAGAAGAAGAAACTAATTTTCCAACAGCAATAAGAGAAGAAATCGATTAGTAGATATAGATCAAGATCTTCCTTGTTTTGGTGATATGATGGTCGAAGACATTATTAATGAAGCATAGCACTACTATTCGAAGAGCTTGATGCTAACAGATCTGTATCTGACAATGATTCAGATGTGGAAGTTATGGGAATTCAGAAACCAACAATCAAAGAAGCTTTTAAATCTCAATGTTCTTAAGCAGTTTTCTTATGGGGATAATGAACTAGATCTAATCTAAGATGAAATTGAATATAAAATGATGAATTGCCATTTTCAGATTTTGTCACAAACGAAAATTAGTGACTTTTTGAAAAAAAGTAAGATTTTTTTTGTCTTCATAAAACGTACCGTATTCAAAAATATGAATATATACATATTTGAAACCTGAAGCCATACTTGAGAGTGGAATCTTTTTGTTTTGCTCAATGTGCCTACGAGTTAACCTACAAAAACTCAAATGCGATTTAATTTGATTTATGTAAACTTTTAAATCCGCTTAAGTGAAATATTTTTTACTTATCAGGATTCCGCTTAAGTGAAATTTTTTCACTTAACCGGGGTTCGGTTAAGTGAAAACCCCGCTTAAGTGAAAGAAAAACTGTGACAATTCGCCTTTTCTCTTAAGCGGGTTTCACTGTATTATAATAGTTGAGTTAGTTGATAGAAGGAAAAGCTACAAGAAAAACCTTCATTGAATATTTGAGATGGAGAGAAGAGGAGGAAATATCTGAGAATCACCTCAGCCAAATTATAGACTTCTTACAATCTGTTTTCAAAGATTATACAAACATTTGTATATTAAGTAAGAAATGAATAACAAAATAATGAACCAACAAATGAATAAATAAATTAATAATTACACAAGTAAATACATACAATATACATACATATATTTATATATATACATTAACAAACAGTCAAATAAGGTATTAGATAAATTGGTAAATAAATAGATAAATAAGTAAATAAATAAGTAAGTAAATAAGTGTAAATAAATAAATAAGAAAATAAATAAATAAATAAATAAATAAGTAAATAAATAAATAAATAAATAAATAAATAAATAAGTAATCAAATAGATGAATAAATAAAAATAAATAACAAATTTGTGAATAAACAAAACAGCAGTTAAGTAAATAGTTTAATTTCTTTTGAGTAAACAAACAAACAGTTATATCACAGTAAGAGAAGAAATAAGTCTTTTTAAGGATGTGTATTGCAATTTTTATGAAGTCAGATTTGAAATGAGGTGGTTATCAGATGAGCTACAGGATATCTCATATCTGTTACGTAATTTTTCGATTCTAGACGGAATTTTTTCAATATTTGTGATTTTATGTAAATCATCTGTCTAATAATGCCATGGCAAATTCAGCACCATTTTCAAAATTTTATTTTGCATAGTTTGAAGTCTAAGCAGATGACTTCTTGCACATTTTCCCCACACAGGTGAACCGTATAGCATGATGCTTTGAAAAATTGCCTTGTATAAAATTAGCTTATTTTCTTTACTTAGATTGGACTTCCTGTTGATAAACGTGTAGAGCATTCTTATCGTTACATTGAATTTATTTATTGTTTGTTGGATATGTAAACCGAAAGTTAGAGTTTTGTCAAGATGAACTCCTAAGTATTTGACACTGGATTTCCAATCTGTTTCCAATCCATTAACTATTAATCTTCCACTAGGTAAAAAACAAGCGCTTCTTTTTCTTGTGAGAAAGACAGCTTGGGTTTTACCAGCATTAATTTTGATCTTCCATTTATGGAAGTAGCTTTGTACGTCATTCAAGGCAGATTGCAAATTGGTTTCGATAACTAAACCATTTGAATCCGCTGAATAAATGCATGTGTCATCTGCGAATATGGCAATTTCGCAGTTCCTAAGTTTCGGAAAGTCAGATGTGTAGATATTGTATAAAAAGGGGCCCAAAACAGATCCTTGGGGTACACCCGCAAAAATTTCCATAGATTCGGAAGATTCACCATTAACAAAAACCCAAAGCAATATGATCTGCTCACAAACACGCATATTGTCTGCCTATGCATTTTCCCATGCACTCCCGGTGCGATGACCCACGATGAGTCGAGGTCAGCTCAAAGCTCGTGCATTGGATCGTGTTAACTCGCATTCCATTATTTTGTTTTTGACAAAATTATTTTTGTTTACTTCGCGTTGCCTGTATTGTTTTTCTGTTACTTAGATTTTTAATCATTTCGCTGCACAGCTACTTTGCATTTCTTATCTTGCTAACCATTTGTTTCGCATTTCCATTGAACTTACAAATTATAATTATTATTTAGACTTTATTTATCTCGATAACTGTTTTTTCGCATTTCGTCTCGACGGTAATCTATTGTTTTGGCATTCAATTACTTCGCTCATTATCAGATTATTATTATGGATATGTTCAATTTTGGTGTTCAAATGAATGTTTTTGTTAATAAATCAATGCACCCAATATGTATTTCGAAATTTGATATTATTTCTGACTAATATGATATATGTATCTTTGATCTTTGATGGTTCTAATCAATTTTCAATAAATTTTGATGAGAAACTAAGCAAATTGTTAAAATACAAAAATAACCGATATACAGTTCAATTTTCGATTATTTCGCCATCGTTTGATTGGTATTTTGCTTTTTGTAGATGAAAAAAGAGGCTAGAGGTGTAAAAATTCGCGGGAATTTTTTTCATCCACAAAAAGCAAAATACCAATCAAACGATGGCGAAATAATCAAAATCTATATAAACAAAATCGAACTAATCGAAAAACGAAACGAGTGAAATATAAAGTAATCAATGGCCAAATGATCTTTAAACGAAGCGAATGCAAAGCGAAGCGAGAAATATCGAGAAATAAATAAACTAAACAAACGAAAAATTTAACAACAAAATGCGAAACAACTTGGGCGAAACAACAATAAACGAGATAAAAATGTCGAAACGTTCCATACCCAACATAAACATTATATTAATGGTCCACCTTGCTGGTCAAAAAATAGTTCTTCAAAATATGGATTTTGTGGGGCATTAACATATTAATATTCATATTAACTATCAATTATTGTCCATCTCCGAGGGGCATGTAAACCATAGATTGCAGGTGAATACTTTTCTTTTAATTTGTTGAAACAATTTTTTATGTCATTCGTCTTTCTTCGTCTTTTTTTAAGATTCTGATTTTCATTTTCTGATCTATAACCTTTTTCAGGTATAATAGAATTTGAAGTAAGTCGTTGTGAGTTCGATATATGTAGTCTTCTCGGCTAGCCTTGATTCTGTTTGGAGATTGTGGTACAGCACCTACCCAGTACTTACTAGCCTCTATCGTCTTTCTGGCTTCCTATTCGTGATATGATACCTTTTCTATTTTAAACCTAAATGTGCATGTTGATTATCCGCAGATTTGATTTCTAATAAATATCTGGGATTCTTAAAGAGCACACACAGATCACTACCCTTCAAGAAATAGAGACATTCCAAATATATTTAGCACCGTCCATACCTTTAAAGAAATTCAACGCAATTGTTTAACTTAACTTTTATTACATTAAGAGTTTAATGTTAACAATATTAGAACTTGATGTTCATTCGAAAGGATGACAATAAAATCATGAATAAAGAGACGAGTTGAATGTTCGCTGAGATGTGTTCGCTGCTGCTGCTATTATACGACTGACTGACTGATGATCTCGTTGACTACTACTCGACGAACCTCTGCTTTGCTGTCGGTTGCTGATTGGTCGATTCCTTGCGGCTTCTATCCTTCGGTAACTTTTATCGAACGAGCTGGGTGCTGATTGGTTGCCCTTGCGGCTTCTATCACTGAACGAAGTGATGTGGTTAGTTTTGTTAGCAGCGTTGCCAGCATCCGCCACATTGGCCCCCCAGAATACTTTTGCACTTTACTGATATCGCTCCGGTTTTTTGACCACGCGACCTTTTAAAGTGCGATAAGGATGATGATCGTTTTGTTGTGGCGGCTTTGCTAGTGTGTTTGAATCCTTTTGAAATGACGGAGTTGTTTCTTTCTCTTGTTGTTCGGTGTATGCTGGCTTCAGTCTGTCTATTGATATCTTTGTTGCTTTTCCTTTGACGTTGAGGGTGAGGAACTTATCGCTTCACTGTTTTATCTCGAACGGTCCCTCGTAGGGAGGCGTGATCGACTGTTTCACCGAGTCATTTCGTATGAACGCGTGCGTTGTGGTTTGAAGATCCTTGTGAACGAACGGGCGGTGTTCTGCGTGCCATGCTGTCTGATATGGTGTCACTTGGTGCATAGTATATCGTAGGTCTTTTATGAAGTCGCTTTGGGGCCGGTTGTCTTGCTTTGGTGCTAGTAAATCGCCGGGGAGTCTTAAAGATGTTCCGTAGACAAGCTCTGCCGGAGTGGCGTTTATATCCTCTTTCAGCGTCGAGCGAAGACCTAGCAGCATAAGAGGTAAGCGTTTTACCCACTGCGTTGCGTCATTACAATTTATGGCCGCCTTGAGCGTCCTATGGAGCCGCTCTACGATGCCGTTGGCTTGCGGGTGGTACGATGTCGTCATCGAGTGATTAGTGCCCATACACTTGCAAAGTTCTTCGAAGATTGAGGATGTGAATTGCCTCCCTTGATCCGAGGTGATTCGCACTGGCGAACCAAATCGAGCGATCCAACCGCTGATAATGGCGTTCGCACAGCTTGTAGCCGTCATGTCCTTCATTGGGTATGCTTCTGGCCATCTCGTATATCGATCAACAACTGTAAGGATATACCGGTAATCTTCGCACGGCGGGAATGGGCCAACGATGTCGATGTTGATGTGAGCGAAACGTTCGTCTGGGGTCGGATATCGCTGGAGCTCGGACCTGGTGTGACGCTGTACCTTCGTCTGTTGACACGGGATACAAGTTTTCGCGAAATTGGCACAGTGCTGTCTGATGTTTGGCCACACGAAACGCTCTGTCATAAGTCGAGCCGAGGCGCGGCGGCCTGGGTGCGATAAGTTGTGCGTTGCATCGAAGAATGTTTTTCGCAGGCCTTTTGTTACGAAGGGTCGGACGCGATTATGCGACACGTCGCAGTAAATGAGCTTGTCTATGTGTGGGAAAGAAAATAATGTTAGTTGCATAGAATGAACAGGGTTACCCTTTAGTAGCTCCTGGAGTTCGACATCTGTTTCTTGTGCTTCTGCCAACTTTGAATATAGGTCATTTGTGTAATGTACCGAATCGATTCTTGAAAGGAGATCTGCAGCATGGTTGTTTTCTCCCTTAATGTAGCGTATGTCCGTAGTGAACTCACTGATAAATGACAGGTAATTGGTTTGTCGTGGTGAAGATTTCTCTGGACGTTGTCTGAATGCAAAAATGAGCGGCATATGTATTTGATGCGTCTGTGATAAGGGTTAACTCTGCGTCGGGTACAGGGTGTGACAGGCACACTGCGCTCGCTAACAGTTGGCGGCAGTTGTTGAACGCTTCGATGGTTGATTCTGTCCAGTTCAAGACGGTTTTATCGTTTTTTTTGTTGCCCGGCGTCATGTTCAATAGTGGAATCTGGCTGGCAGCTGCGTGGGGTATGAATTTGCGGTAGAAATTGATTGTCGCGATGAAACCTTTCAGCTCTTTAACCGTGTTCGGCCGTTTGATTCGCTGGATTGCCTCCACTCGAGAAGGAAGAGGTGATATCCCTTGGCTAGAGATGAGGTGCCCAAGAAACTCCAGTTCCGTTTTCCCAAATACACATTTTGCTACGTTTATCGCGAGGTTGTGACTAGCGAGCCTTTTTAATACTTCATAAATGTGTTGGCGATGCTCATCAGCATTTGACGACGCTATGCAGATGTCGTCCATGTATGGAAAAGCAAATTCCACTCCTCGAAGGACTTCGTGAATTAGTCGTTGGAGTGTTTGTGCCGCGTTGCGTAGGCCGAAGGTCATATGGGTGAACTCGTACAGGCCGAAAAATGTCGTAATGGCGGCCTTGGGCACATCGTCTGGATTAATCGGAATTTGATGAAATGCGGAATGAAATCGGCTTTTCGTACCATATGGAGGGGGTTCGACCAATTCGACTTTGATGGTCGACATATCCCAGCCCGCATTAGCAACTCGAATTCTTTTTTTGCTGCCTTCAGCTTGTCCGGTGCCAGGCGACGTGCCCGAGCTCTGCACGGGGGGCCGCTCGTTTCAATGAAGTGAAGTGCCTCCGAGTTGGTTGAAGCTCCAGGCGGTGCGAGACGAGATATCCCTGGGAATCTTTCGATCAAGTCTGAAAATGGAGCCTTTCGGTCGATGAGCTGCGGAGACGTCTGGTTACTGGTAACAGCGTATAGAGTTTTGTAAGAGGCGTTCATTCGCGAATCGACAAGACGTGCTCTTCTTACATCGACCATCAAATCATGATGTTTTAGGAAGTCTGCTCCGATGATTGGTGAGGTTACATCTGCCACGATGAATGTCCATGCGAACGGGCGGCGGAGACCTAGGTTTAGCTCGTTTGTTACCTCACCGAACACCTTTATTGGCGTGCCGTAAACGGCGAATAATTGCATGGTCGTTGTGCGTGGTGTTTTTGGCGATGAAGACGGTGGGATGCAGGAAACTTCGGCGCCTGTGTCGATGAGAAATGGGAGATTGGTGTTCTGATCGCGTACGCAGAGTCGGTTGATGGAGGCACCGCAGTGTTGTTTTGATTTTGTATCCGAGGGCGTTAGATGTAGTCATGACGAGGGTTGCGAAGAATATGTCGTCGCTCCTGAGTACCGAAAACGGCACGGCTGGTGACAGTTGGATGCCTTGTTACCAAATTTGCGGTGAAACCAGCAATCGTCGAATTGCTCGACTGAATGCTCCCGCCTTCGTTGGTCGGACACACGTGGCCTGTCTGTCCGCTGGGAGGTGTTGTTTCGATATCGTGATGGCCGTTGGTTTGTTAAAATTTTCGAAACTTCCTGAACCAGATTGGCCACCTCGAACGAAGTCGAAGAAGTTTCTACCTGGGCTGGGCGTTCTTGCGGTGTAAGCCTTGCTGTACGTTCGATTGCGTTCAGTTGTCGCAGCTCGATTTTCTCCATAACTGTATCAGCTATTCGGGTTTTTTCGGACGCCGGACCTTTGACCAATGCCGCCACTGCCTGGACGGATTGCGGGAGCCTAGCGGCCCATAGGTCCAAGAGCACTTGTTCACTAAGCGAACCTCTAGCTGCTTGAACCATCTCGTAATACAGGCGACTGGGTTTTTTATCCCCCAGTGGCATGTCATTTAACACTCGGTGAAGCCGTTTCTGTTGACTGTCCGCGAAATACTCAGTCAATTTTGTACGAATGTAATCGTACTTATTGGTCAAGGGTGCGTCATCTATTATTGGCCGGAGTTCGGTGATCCGGGCCAGAGGTAACTGTGCGCACACGGTGTCGAATTTACGGGCATCTTTGGTGATACCTGATGAGCGAAAGTAAAATGCCATGAGGAAAAACCAATTGTCGACATCTGACTCCGCGAACGGGGGCATTTGAAGACGCGCGTACGCAGTTGCACATATTGTGCCGTCTGGTTGCCCATCATCCATTGGAGCATTTACGTCCTGGAATTCATCGTCTGAATTCGGCGTTGGGGTCACCACTTTAGCACCGTCCATACCTTTAAAGAAATTCAACGCAATTGTTTAACTTAACTTTTATTACATTAAGAGTTTAATGTTAACAATATTAGAACTTGATGTTCATTCGAAAGGATGACAATAAAATCATGAATAAAGAGACGGGTTGAATGTTCGCTGAGATATGTTCGCTGCTGCTGCTATTATACGACTGACTGACTGATGATCTCGTTGACTACTACTCGACGAACCTCTGCTTTGCTGTCGGTTGCTGATTGGTCGATTCCTTGCGGCTTCTATCCTTCGGTAACTTTTAACGAACGAGCTGGGTGCTGATTGGTTGCCCTTGCGGCTTCTATCACTGAACGAAGTGATGTGGTTAGTTTTGTTAGCAGCGTTGCCAGCATCCGCCACATATACTTCCACCCACCATCAAAGAAATATTAATACATTAATATGGTAAGTAGAAATACTAGCAGGCTGCCTCCACGTGCAATAATTTTTGATTTATTTTTTTAATTATTTAACATCAAATGTTAGGTGGAGGCGGGTCATTTGATGTTATGTCGCAATCTCTAACATTTCTGTCTTCGAATTTGTTATAACAGAGAAAGCTTAACATCAAATTTGACAGATGCCTTTTTTTGTGCGTGTTAGTGGAAAATGTCTTTTTTTACGTAATTTTTCGTCTTTCATCAGTGTCGGTTCGTATCGGTAGCTCATTTTTTAACCTAAGAAAAGTTTTTCTCAACATTATTTTTTCGAGTTTGCAATACAGTAATACAATTAGGTATGATTGATTGAAAAATTTCAAAATAAAAATAAAATATTTCAATGTAAAAATTTTTGTTTTTGCTTTCATTCAATTGTCAAAATTCTGCATCCACCATCCATGCTGTTCGAGTACAAAATGAAATGTTAAACATAATTTGCCCAGTCAGGCTAACATTGATTTGTGTCTTTGATGTTAAGTCGAGTCGACATAACAAAAATAATTGCAGGTGGAGGCAGCCTGTAGGGAATTGTCACTGATGGGAAAGAAATTTTAAAAGAAAGAACAATAAAAGCTCACTGTTTATTAATGAAATGAAAATATGAGAGTACCCACACCAACGCGAAGAAGTACTCTCATATGCCGCTGTGTAAATTAATTTGGACAACTGCAAATGCAGCTGCCGCAACTGCAAAAACGCTTTAGTCTGAGAGAACCTTAAAACCGAAAATTCAATCAAAATTGTTTTGACATAAAATACGTTCATATGCAGGGGAAGGAGTCTCGCTGAGTATGACAAAGTGTGACAAGGTGTGACAAGGAGGGAAAGGGGGGGGGGGGGTATCTAAGGCAACGAAAAAATCGCCGTTCATAAAAAAAATTTTACTACAGTATTTCTCTCGACTTGTTTTTTTTTTCAAATCTTTGCCATGATAAAGGTCATTCATTTCGTGAATGATTTACTGCGTGAACACAATGAACTGCAAACGCAGCCGCAAGAGTTAAAATAAAGTTAAATTGTGCGGCTCCGGCTTGCGTTGTTGTTGTATTCACTTATATTCAATATTTTGACATTTCTTGCGGCTGCGGCTCTGCAGCCATTGTGTTAACGCAGTAATGCGGCATTTACACTGTTCAGATGCTTGTCATTTCTCAAGCATGTAATGGCTATGGCCCAATGACTCCGTCACGCGTTCGACTTCGTGACAATTTCAATTTTTGAAATCGTCTATTTTAACTCGCATGAATAACTAAAATAGATTTATTTTAGTTTATGAAAAGCAAGTGCTTCGATATAGCTAACTTTTGCTTCTCCGTAGTAGCTTCAACAATTTTTTGGTGAAGGACTCTGGCCTCATCGAAATATGTTTCTAAATTAACTAAACACTCCTCATTCATCTGTATCGATTTTTGTTTGGTTGCTTTAACTTTTCATACGCTTTAGAATCCGCAACTAAGTCTTGCAAAATACTCTGAACAGTATCTATCCAACCAGAAAGTTTACCTTTACTCATGATGGAAGCAGAACCGGATCTAGGGGGGCAAGCCTTGCCCCGGGCGGCAAGTTTAGGGGGCGGCAAAGACAAGTTCAAAATTCGCTCCCGCTCGCCCACAGGAACCACAGAGAGCTGCAGCACTCGTGTGTGCGACAACGAGTCATAGCTCCCTAAAACAAACATCACACAAAAAAGCATCAAAACCATTTCACACTATTCATTACCGGACCCAGCGTATCTAGTAACGGGGGTTGCAAGCGAAAAATAAGCTACTTTTCGGTTTCAAAACAGCAACTGTGGTTGCGAGCGAAGGGAAGCACAGTCAAATGGAACTCAAAAGTCAAAGTGGACAGATCGCATTTTACTATCATAATTATTTTTTGTAATTTCTTGTCGATCATTACACTGATTGTGCTATTGTCATATACGTCCGTGATTAAGTCCTGTTCTAGTTACACCTAAAAAATCATTATCATTTCTCCACTTGTAAACTGTGGTGTTAGTGAAATTGTAGTCAAATCGTATAGTATAACTACTTTGCGTTGAGTTGAAAATTTTATTATTCCAGGCAATGATCTTGTTTCCCGGTCGATTCACTTTAAAAATATTTTTTAGATTGAAATGTTTCATCAGTGAAATTGAATATTTTCGTTCACAGTTTGTAATTATGAGCGCGCTAAGAAAAAAGCTATCGGGAGCGGAATATAGGAAAAATGCTAAATATAAGAAAGTGCGAGGAAAACAATGTGGAGATAATATGAAAAATTGGCTTCGCAGGGGGGGTGATCCGCCAGTATCTGCTGCATATTCCGAAGTTGATATTGAAATAGAGGATGTTTCTCGCATGTTCTCGGGCAAGATCAAAAGGATCAAAATTAACAGTCTGATTTCATGTTGATGATTTAGATATTGGACAATATCGTGGCCAATCTTATGATAATGGTTAATGGGTCCAATATGGCCGGCGTCCACAAAGGAGTACAAGACAGGATTGCAGAAAAAAAAACGGGCCGAGTTCGTACCGTGCTTGGCTCACTCCTTAAATGAATGAAGACCTATCATTCTACCTCATCATGCCAGGAAGCTATTTACCCTTTTAGACTGCTTCAAAAAGTATATTGCTGTTTTGTTGGCTCCACTACTAAGTGGAATATTATGAAAAAATACGTTAAGCTAAATTCAAAAGGAAGTAGTCAGAAGAAATGGTCGGCGAAACATGTTGCTGTGAATGCCGCATTAAATAATTTGCACAAAATTCAAAGGAGTATTGGATAATTGAAGCTTTAAAAGTTGCTGAAAAAGTGTTGAAAAGTGTTGACCCTATTTTGCAAAACAAACTTAAAAACATTTGGATGAGATATGTGAAGACGAATTACAAACACTCCAACCTGTTCAACTATTTTCTAAAGAAATAATGATGGTATTTGATCGAACCATATCAGAAATTAAAAACGGAACTCGTTATTAAAGAGCAAGCTCCGTTTTAGCGACATAGAAAAAGCTAACGGTTTCTCTCTCTTGCAACAGATCTATGAGCTTGATTTGCAGGATGCTTTTCCAAATATTTGTATTACCTTGCGAATTTACTCTACGCTTCCCACTTCATCCGCCAGCTGTGAGAGAAGTTTTAGCAAATTGAAACTAATTAAAAATTATTATTTGCGAACTCCTATAAGCCAGGAACGATTATCCAGTCTTGCAATCTTAGCGATAGAAAATCGAATTGTACACGAATTAAATTATGACATGGTTATAAATTTAATTGCTGAACAAAAAACTCGAAGAATAAAATTGTAATTTCAATTGAAAAATGCAATAATTGATTTGGTTTTTGTTACATGCAATTATAATTTTTTTTATTTTAATGTCTATCCTGTACTGTGTATAAGGTGTATGTCCTACAAGTCTGTAAATAAATAGGATTTGCACAGAAAAAATATCGGTGGAAGGGAAGTATTATTTCTGGAAGGCTTATGTCCAGTTGTCAATCAATTAGTGGACATCTAATGAAATTATAAAGATGATAAAGGTAAAAATAAACATAGGTTGGTAGGGGCGGTATTTTTCAGTATTTGCAAAGCCTAAAAAAAATAGAAGATCCGGGGCTGTCATGAAGTTACAATTTATCTAATAATTTGGAGATCAGATGACACACAAGACACGATTTAAATTAGGATCAACTGTGATCAATGAATTAAGATATAAATAATGATAAATTAAAACCCACACACCTGTAATCATGCGTTGCTCCCTCAATGAACCAGCGCAGCGTCTTGTAAAGCAGGTCTCTTGACTGGATGTCTTGAATTGACCAGACGAATGTTCTTTAATTTGTACCACGTGCAAACACGAATGTCTTTCTGTTAAGGTTCTACAACGCAAAAAACACGATTGTCTTTCTATTTAATTTCTACCACGCACAAACAGGATTGTCTTTCTGCTTTATTGCAATCTATATGTATCCTTGAGATCCGACTAGAAAGACCAAAATGTATCGCAAGGACACTCAGCATAAGAGAATAAGAAACTTTCATACAAAAAAGAATAGTTGTGGTATTAACCGCGGTCATTTGTCGCGAATAAGCAACCAAAATGCAAAAAAACTTATGTATAGTAAAAAAAAAATAAAGACTTCTCCTCTATCAGAGGCTTTAAGTTTTCAATTTTATTTCTTATTGACTGTGTCACATCGCTATCGTCTACGACAGCTGTTCTCCCCGTTGGAGTTATCTATGGTCCAGCTATGGATCGTTGACCCTCTGCGGTAGCAGATCACATTTACGGGAAAACACGAATCCAATTTTTTAATTTGCGATGTTCCTTGCACCGCACCGCACCGACTCGTGTGCGTCTTTGACCACCCACACCTTGCTTGCCTAGTGCAAAGGAAAACATCGACCTAGGCGGGGCCAAAATGATGATCGTGGTGTTTAGAAACATAGCATTGGGTGGGGCCAAATTAATGCACCTCGAGGAATGCAAAAGAACCCTGCAACAGGTACAAAATAAAACGCTTTCTCAGACTGCTGCTTCTTGTAAAAAAATATATATTGGAATTTCAAATGTTTGAAGCATTTCTTTCGTAATTTTGCTTCGAAAATTGTACTTCCTTTTATAGAACAGAATATAATTATGCTCTAATCATTTGGTTTGTTCAATACATAGAGTTGTACATGAGCAACAATGTATAATTTGTTACACAATAAATAAAAACAAAACTTGTTTGTGGTTTAACGTCCAATAATATTCTTGTTTTTGTGGGTAACCAAATTTCCAAATCCATTCGAGCCGAAAAGGCTTAGAGGGAATGAATTACGATTTTCTAAACCATTATTAAAATCCAAAATCTTTTAGCTTAATCTTATAGCAAATTGAATATTGAATTGATTCAGGAAATACATAGTTCATCTCTGTACGTCTATCCGTTTGGAAATAGCATCAAAAAATGATCAGTTTTTCTAATTTCTCTCCATATGGGTGAAAATATCTTAAAAATAAAAGATATTTGGTGATGTTATTTTTGAATGGCTTAACGTATGTTGATGGACTAAATATTTGGAATCTGTGGCCCTTATTACGAGTGTCGTCTAACATTCGATGCGACAAGGGTCGAAAGCTTCGATAAATTTTCCTTTTGGTATTGCGTATCTCTTATCGACAAGGATTTATGTTACTGTGAATAATGAAAATAGTCATTATGAATAAATCCTATAATTTGACATTTGAGTTATAGCGTTTTTCATTGAAATCCGAAAGAACTACTCTCAAATGTAGAACTACTCTTTTCAATGAAACATTTTTCAACAGTTTTGTCGTAGTATTGATGACAATTGTCAGGAATAGCATTAGGTGCATTCACTTATGTAGTCACTAAGGCCGTGTGTGAATTGCGTTAAAATTTGCGTTAAAACTTCTACCACGATTAAAATTTGACGTCTTGTTTGAGGTGGGATCAAATTTAGCCATTTGCTGTGTGAATTGCGTTAAAACAATTATTTTAACCAAGATTTCTGCGTAGGTTAAAGAAATTTCCTTCGATAATTTAAGAAATTTCCCTGAACAAAAATTGGTTTTCTTTTCACAGAAAAATAATTTCTCTTACAAAACATATTTTTAAGAAAACAGGGTTAATAAAAAGTCTCTGAAACTGAAAAAAAAATCTTTTTTATGTATTGTTCTCGATTCTAATGTCATTATTTAAAACAACAATAAAAAATATTCAAACAAAATTCCCATTTTGATTCATTGAGTTATTCGGTGTAGTAACACTGAAAATTAGTTTTCATGGCTGATATCTTTCATACATTTCAAAAGAAACAAACAATAAATTCGTATTTGGTTTAGAAAAATGACAAATTTTAAAATTTTGTAATTGTTATTTTCATCCAGACTTATCCTAATTTCAATTAGTTTTATTTTTTTTTTCGTGAAACCCTAGAAAACAAAAGCATTGAATTTATATAAATTAATTGATTTCAAACAAACATTTATGGTGGATTTACATGCATCCGCAAGTGCGGAAGTGCAGAAAAGTAAAGCAGGACGGATATAGATAGTGTGCACAAAAGACAGAAAGAGAAAACCGATATCTCCTTTCAAAGTTGCTATAATCGGTTGACAGCTTTCAGTCATATGTTTTTGACATTAAAAAAAAATTGGTTGGCCTTTAAAGTGATTTATTTTTTCGTTCTTTCAAGAACATTCCTTCGTTTATTTTACATCGCACGTTTCTTTAACTTTTATGCAAATAGAAAACACTTTAGACTTTTTAATTCAAGCTTAGAAATTATTCTGACAACAGCTGCGAGTTCCCAAATCTAGTCAAACTCCACGGATCTTTTTGGTGGGGGATGGTTGTCATTTTAAAATGTCCTTTCGAAACGTTTGCATTTTTTCAACACGTCCTTTTTTTTTACTTTGAAACAAAGAGAAAACTAGGCAGACACTCACGGTGCAGGCAAATGCAACAACAGCATCTACATTCTACATTGATTGTGCTTGCCACTAACGTGATTGAGGCAAGGTCTAGGTTTATTATTATTTGATGATGAAAAAGATGACGATGAAGATGAGGACGAAAGGGATAAAGCTAAAAATCGGAAGAGATGGGTAATGCAAATCGGTGTAAAAGAATGTTTCGGCATGTTCAATTGTTCAATTTTAGTAAACGCAAATCTCGGTATCAACGCAAAGCTCCAGAAAACCATCAGAAACGTGGACCAAAAGCATTAGAAAAAATGCCACAGACCTGCTATGACTGCAACAAAATATTTAAATGCACTGTACAGCTTCAAATGCATATCCGAACGCACACTGGAGAGAAGCCCTACTTATGCAACTATTGCCCTCGCCGATTCGCTCAAAATTATAATCTCCAAATTCATGTAAGAACTCATACCGGCGAGCGTCCCTTTCAATGCGAAATATGTAGCAAACAATTCTTGGCATTATGAAACTTTCAGGCTAATCAAGAAATACACACTGGAGTGCGTGATCAAGTAACGCACTTCAAGACGCTTAGCTTTAATGTCACCCAGGATTGCGATCTGAATGGAATCGCTGGGTATTTCGATGCAGTTCTGTACAAGGATATTACTTTGAGCAACGCAAAGGCATACAAAGGCTCTTGGACTGAATGGGCCCAGAAGGAAGGTATGTGAGAATCTAATTTTCCTTCTGGGCCCATTCAGTCCAAGAGCATGTGAGAATCTAATTTTTTGCTTCCTCTGTTTTAAAACAGCACTTTTGTGTATATTATATATTATACATTTTAGTAAAAAATGTTCAAAAATTAAAACAATAAACTATTTACATTTTAACTTCTTGCAAATCACCCCAGGATTTACCAATTTTCAGCTTCACCTTTAGTGGAACACTCAACGAACAGTTTTCCATTGTTATGCTCAAAACTTTAGCAACTTTCTTTGCTTTATATTCGGGAACTTCAAATATCAGTTCGTCATCCAGATGAAATACTAAGTTTTCAAACTAACACATTGATTTGTCAAGCCCATATTCCCGCAATACTTGCCAATGTTCTTTTCCATTCTTAAGATTGCATTTTTGCCATGTCAGCAGCGGATCCCTGAATAGTTGATTTGATGGCCTGACGGTCGGCTTGACCTGAAAAGAAAATTCGCATTGAAAGCAACTGACTTTAGGTAAAAGATAAAGGAATACTTTTCAACTGTGGTTCGCCACTGTTATTGTCTAAATGCCGCCTTCGCCCTGTTATTGTCTCCACATATCCATTCTGCCTAGCAAACGCTGGCTGTGGAGAAATTAATCGTTCGGATTTTGGTAGGAGCGCTTTGGGAGCCCGGGAAGTTGGCATATACGGTGTCTGTAGGGAAGTGCATAAGTTTGACGGCTGCGGGAACAACATCGGAACACATGGCAAGAAGCTCAGAAGTGTGGTTGAAGTGTAGTTGGGTAATGGAGGCTGTTAAGTTGAGAAGCGTCTTCTCTGGTTGTTCAGCCTTGGAAGCAAAACACTTTATCGTATTAGTAAATGTTGACAGCTCCTTCGCAACTATGGTAAGCATTTTGCCGTCCGTACTTAGTACTAATGAGAATCCTTTAATATAGCCATCGTCAAGGAAAGAGTGCATAACGCGTTGCATTCATAATTATGTCGAATATATTTACCGTCGATCCTCTGAACGTAGTGATGATTTTTTTGGAATCCAGAGAAAATCTGAATCTCCAACACACCTCCTCTTGTTTGAATGTGTGGAGAAACTCTGGATTTTAAGTCCAATAAATGGAGCTCACATTTCAAATATTTCGTCGACCTAGGAAAAAAATTTATAATTAAAAAGTTAAGAAAAGAATTCACTTACCGCATTTTTTGGTATCCAAATAAACAAAGAAGAAGAACCGATGAGTTTGACGTTTCTAGGGTCGTCACTGAAGTTCAGGCAACGAGTGCTAGGAACAAAAAAAATTTTTTCCTCAAAATAAAACACCTGAACGAATAAAATTATGGTTGCAGATGAAAAATTATAGGTGCAGATGAACATGTTCATCTGCAACCATAATTTTTCATCTGCAACCATAACTAGGAAGTTCATTCCCTCTCTATCAGACAAGTATGAATTTTACATCTTGTGTCTTTTTCCGATTTTCATCTGCACTTGCAGATGCATGTAAATCCACCATTAACGTATGGTTTTCCAGCCTGCCTTCGTTTTTTTTTCTTGATTCATATTTCGTTGTTTGAATTGAATGCAAAAGCAAGAGCGAATTTCTCTATCCCTAGAAACGTCAAATTTTAACACACTTTAACCTGCTCCACAGCTCAATAAATTTTAACCCATTTTATTCACCTCATTAGTGTCAAATTTTAACGCGGTTAAATTTTAACACACATTTTAACGCAATTCACACACGGCCTAAGGAGTCGAAATTCAATTATGGCACTTTCCATAGGACGAAAAGAACCGTCCAGGAGCGTCCAGAAGCATTCTCAAACCGTTCCATTGGTGCAAAAAGATCGCTCCTCATGATTCTGAGGAGTGACAGCCGCTTCTCGATTTGAAATGAGAATCGACTCAAGAAGCACTAACACATGTTACTCAAATGTCAAAAAGAAAATTTTCTTCAAGGAATATTTTTTAAGAGCCATAGGTGTTTCACTCACACAAAGGCAATTACGTTAAAATGAACAGAAATTATTTTGGGTGTTCCATTGGTTTTTAAAATGAGTGCTTCCCCGAGTGAAACCAATGGAAAGTGCCATTAGTTTTGTGAATGCAAAATTGAACTACAAACACAGTAAATCCTTTTTTGTTTGTAATCTTTCGTATTTTTTCCGAACAGCCGATTGTGAAACGTCGTAATGATTCTAAATTAACTTTATATCTGAAATTTTTACATTACGTGGGGTGAAAAATTTTCAACTCATTTCGCAGTTGTTTCTTATGACTTGATTACATAACTACTAAAGCAGTGAATGCGCCCACTTGCATCTTTTCAATCTTTTTTTTTAACTCCATGTAGGTGATGGATGGAAAGGGATGACGACGAAGTAGGTGACAACAAATAATGCAGCGAACTAACAAATTCTAAATTATTTACATATTTCTGCACTCATATTCAATTACTTTCGTTTTTCTTTTCAATTTTAATAATCACCAAACAAATTTCACAACATTTTTTTTCCATTTGACGTTTGATAAAACATATGTTTTTGCATTTTCAGAGTAGATCTCCCAACCGATTGGGAGTAGATCTTTGGCGCTTAGAGTAACTCCAGAACTACTCTTTTTTTCAATGAAACATTAAAAATGGAAAAAGAGTAGATTTTTTCACAAAAGGAGTAACTCTTTTCGTCAATGAAAAACGATATTATTTTTAGTGATAGTCGAACGCAAAAATAAAGACGATAACGACCGAATCCAAAATTGAAAGTATCGAATAATAAGAATACGCAATACCAAATTTCATTTTCGACGTTCGACTATCGACAACCTCGCAATAAGGGCCTGTATCTTATTGGAAAGAAACTTGCATGCTTACAATTTCATTACAGTATATATTTCAAAAAATCCTAGTTCTAAAGCTATTCCCACTGTCAGCTTTAACTTTTTAGTTTTATTAAGAACGATGGAAACGGCTTTTGGTAGGGATTTTTTTGAAGTTTTTATTTTATTCAAAATCCAATGATGCAGGTTTGGTGTCAATGCAATAACTGATCAGGAAATATATATTTTGTAGCTGTATGTCTTTTTTTATAGAAGTGACACCAATAAATGTGATAAGAATTTCTTACAAAATCAGAAATTGAAAAATTCTTGGTGTATTTGGTGGCGTCACCATAGACATACAGCTTTAAGTTATATATTTCCTGATTAGTAATTGCATTTACTACAAAGCTGCACCATTACATTTCCCATCAAAAGAAAATTTGAAAAAATTCCCAATCAAAAGTGATTTTTACTATGCCACCTTATTAAATGGCAAGTGAAATCACGTTTGATCATTGCATTTATTGAGCAATTTTATTTTATAAATAAATTATTATCGAGGTAATGAAATTATTGAAAGAAAAATAATTAAACGACTCGACAAAAATAAAACCAAAGAAGAAAATGAGCTTATGACATCAATAGTGCCTGTCCAGACGGGTTATTTCAATAACGTTATGCTGTTAACGGTAGGTGTCTACACGTTGTTATAATTCCTCGCACTAGTTCTCCATTTTGTGTTGGAAAGTGTATTAAAAAAAGCATAACGTTATGAGTATAACCCGTCTGGACACGCCAAGTGTACTGCTTAGGCAGATAAATCTGATTTCGTTTTGCGCATCCAACCTCTTTCTTCCTCACCCCTTTTGCCCAGAAACGACCGATATAACGTTATTGGAATAACACGTGTGGACAGGGACATAGATAATGAAAACTAATCCTTCCCACTATAGATATTGAATATTTATATTTGCTAAGTCCGATCTTAAAAATATTTTAAATCTTAATACTGGGAAACGTGTTATGAGTGACAAATTTTGCTTTTTTTGTAGCACCACTCCGCAAAGCTCCGTTCTTTATTTACAATTTATTATTTGTCAAAATATACATTATGTAAAATGTTGAAAAAAAAAAATTGCTAGGGATTTTTGACACCAGTTACCTTTTTCTTCAACTGAATTCATATTAATTTCCAACAACCATGGATTTCAAAACCTTTTGCACAAAGTCGTTTGCAAGTGCAAATTTAACGAGTTCAATGCTCATTGAGAGGCAGAGATATTTTCTTGTGTTGTAGAAGAAATCTCTTCTACAGATTGTTGTGTTCTGCTCTGAGAGTTTGTCTACTCTTGGTGGTGTATCTGGGGCCCTACTCTATATTTCGTTTCGAAAAGCAGGCCTATTCGAAAGTAGTGTTCAATCCGATTAAGAATTCGTACTCTGTATTTCGTTTTCAAATCGAAAAAAACTACTTGTTAACATTTTCATTTTATGTTGAAACTTTCAAAATTTAATATAATATTAAAAGTAGCGAACCGATGTTGTAGTCGAAATTTTCAAAAATATATGAAGGTAGTTTCCTTTATTGACTACAAATGTCAAAATTTTACAATAAAAACACGAAATTCAAATGTTAAAAAAACCCGTATTTTTATTTATAAAATTTAAAAAATCGTATGCATTTCGAACTGACATGCAGCTCATCATCAGCGAAACCCCGATTTACACTAAAACAAAACAACAAGAAATAAACAAATGAAGTTAATGTTAAAAATTACAAATTCATGCTAATAAGAATAAGGGAGATAGAATGTTTCCATTGTCGTTGTTCATCACATTCTTAGCTTTGTGAATAAAGAGAGACTCATATGCATCAAGCTTTCTTTCATTATGCAAGCTCTTTAATAATCGAACACTCTCTTCAAAGGGGCCGATGTGGTGCGGTGGTTCGTTGTTATCACACGACGCGAAGACATGAGCCGCTACAGATGAACGGTTTATTTGTTTATGTTTGATACAGCTGATGTGTTCCTTAAATCTCGTTTGTATATTCCTCTTCGTTTGGCCAATATATTTTTTGTTGCAGTCTTTACAGCTGATTTCGTATATACCACTTTTTTCACTTGTTGGGGTGGCATCTTTGGTTGAACCGAGAATGTTTTTTAGTTTGCCGTTGTTGTTGTAAGCGATATGTATGTTTTCTTTCTCTAACGTCTTTCGCAATTGATTTGTTATTGCTGGTATGTAAGAAAACGATATACGAAATTTGTTCTTTGTATGATTTTGGCTAAAGAGTGTGGATATTTCATTTTCCGTATTCGGTTTGACTGTTTTTTCACAATATTTTCCACAACCGTTTTCTCAAAACCATTAACATCAGCTAAATGAACAATGTAATCAAATTCTTTTTTGAAATTACCAACGGAAAGTGATAGTTTGCACAATCTGTATGCCATTGAATGAAAGGCTGCTATTTTGTGTTGGTACGAGCAAAAAGAGTCTTTCGTGATGTAGCGATCAGTTGCTGTATTTTTTCGGAAAACGTCGAACTCTATTTTTTTGGTGCGTTTCTTACATAAAACGTCTAAGAACGGGATGGAATTTTTGTCGTCTTCTTCCTCATATGTGAACTTGATGGTGTCATATCTATTGTTTAATGTATTTAGAGTTTCTTCAACTGTATTCTTTTTTATAACACTGAAAACGTCATCAACATATCTTAGCCAAATTCTGGGCAAAAGACCTTCTCGTTTCAAATCCATCTCAAATTTTGACATGAAGGCTTCGGCGATGAGTGGTGACAAAGGGTTACCCATGCTTGTTCCGTTGTTGTTTTTGTAGAAATTGTCACGGAAAACGAAACAATTATGTGACATACAAACTTTTGCTGCTCTTAAATACACTCTTTTATGATTTTCTTCTAAATTTTTCGTTTCGAGATGTAATTTGAGTGCTTCAATTGCAACATCGACAGGTATACTAGCAACTAGCGACTAAGATCTCCTTAGCCATTCAGCCCTCGGCGTCGCTGTTCAACCACTGGCTTGAGGATTGTTTATCGACCTTTACTGGTCTAGATCCGTTATGTTCGGTTATTGCGTAAGCAAGTTGCAGTGGCACCTCGAGCAGGATGTTATTTGCTAACGCATAACGGTCTTGAAGAGGGAGAGGCTAGAGTTTCATGGAATACCAGACTTTTATTGCGCTTCACCTATTCCTGGGTCTAATGACCCTGGCCACCGTAGCTTTTTCAAGCTACGCGAAGAAATTAAGATGTTTTTCTTTAAAGAAAAAAAATTGTCATAAATGCATTTCATTGTCGTTTTGATAATTTTACGTGGTGCTGTCAAGTTGCACATTTATTTGACGTTTTCGATGTTCAATTGCATTCAACATGGGTTTACAAACTCACGAACAGTAACTGAATTCCAGTTTAAAGAAATCGGATTCACGCTTTAACATTAATATGTAGCAAAAGCGATTTGAAAAAACGATTTTCGATACGTCAACAAGCCTCCAGATTTTCGACTATTCCATATCTGAGGCCAACGAAATGCAGATGTCATTGCGTATACCTGTACCAGATTTGTTTGGCGTCAGAGTTAGAGTGTCTGCCCGTTACGTGGTATGATCTTAGTTCTAAGTTCGAATCAAAACATCTAAGAAAAAATGTTTTTGAACGAGGATCGTCTCTTGCGAGGAATTGGCAAATTTTTCAGTAATAATTTCATACCATGAAAAGCGCTTCCTCGATTGGCTGTTTTAAATCAGCAAAAAATTGTAGATTCCTTCCATTTCCTCACAAGGTATGGTTAAGAGGAAAGTGCCTAGGCTCCTCGCTTTGTTGAGCCATGCTATTTATTTTTTAGGAGTGTTTTCGTCTGTATTTCTTTTTCTTTGTCTTCTTTGTGTTGGCTTTTTGATGGGGGACCTTTGAATCTTTCCTTTACACATGACAATACCAACTGATGATATTTCGGTCTTGAGGGCCTCCACAAATCCTTGTGGTAATATTATATTATATTATATAATATATACGATCCAAATTTGTTACTCCTTCCATCAGCTTAGGGGGCATTTTTCTGCACAGAAGATGGAAGGTCCGATAATGAAAAATTATGGACTAAGACCCCATAGTGATGTAAGTTGCTTTTCGTCTAAAGAAGAAAGCTGTTCTGATACTTCTGTGACGTACCTTTAAAACTGTAAAATCCAGTTTTTAAAAACCCATTCTTTTCTTCTGGTCAATTGCTAGAAAATAAGGATTAGAATTCCCTTTTCTACATCATATCTATGTGCGAAAAGCCTTTTCTACTTGTTTATATGAAAAATAGATATATAAAGAAATAAGATTTAGAAGTGTTCGTATGATCCAAAGCAAATAACTTAGTAGCTACATAGAAAAACACCTCCCATTACATTTATTATCTTACTTACTGATAATAATCTTTCAATAACAATTTAATGAAACATATTCTTATTTTTATAAGAACATTTTCTTAAGATGAAACATTTTTACTTTTATCTGGGAGTTGCGGTGTTTACTTTAAATCAAACTGAATGTTACAATTTTTATTATTGGGAAGAGTCAGCCGACCGATAAATTCGTTGCTCGGGTTCCGCACATGCTCAAGGGCTGAGAAACGTTGGCCACTCTATCATACGAAAAATCATTGGCATATTTGTTACCATTTAGAAGATACCAGAGGTTAAAATGTGAAGAAGTAAGAAAATCTCTTTCTTTATTCTTTACTTTATAAATTGTAGAAAAATTTAAATTTTGAGAAGTGCAATATAATATCCCGCAGGAAACATATTCCTTAGAGCGTTCAATTTCCTACACAATTTCCTAAGCAATCAATAAAAATAAAACTGCAAAAAATTTTCCCACGTTATTCTAATGGGAAATAGAAAATTGCATTGCGAACGATTTTAATTCAATATTACAAACTCTAACTTTTGCCTGGCTATTTTCAAATCAAAACTTAGAGTTTAAGCCTGTTTGCGAAAAAAAATTTTTTTTTTGTTTAATGATCCAAATTTATATAAATATATGTATATTATACACATATGCAGAGTTAAACCCAAATTAAATTGCTCATAATCGTTTACTTCAACTTTCGTTCTATTTAAGTTCTTTTATACTAAGCTTTGTATATACAATTTTTTTTAATAAAAATACTTCTCTGTTTTTGTTGTTATGTTTAGCATCAAGGACGAATACAGTAGGCAGTATTAAGTTATACAGAACAAAATATATGTATAAATACATAAAAAATTAAATTCGTATTAAACTAACAAAAGAAAGAATTCACTTTGAAATTGATTGGATAGTGTTAGTGGTAAACGGTTAGCCCTGATCACTTGGGTAAAATTTAATTTAAGCTTAAATGATTAAAATAAATGTGCCTATTCGGAAAACTTTTTTTTTTAAGTAAGATGTGTTGATGTGTTTTGGGAAAGTTTTGGCAGTAAGCAAAACTAAATGCTACGATTGGAACTTCTCTACGATCGTATGTTTCTCCGATCTATTACGATGATAGGGCGAAATATCTGAAGAATTTTAAAGTCTTTTTTTGTTTGCTTGACTTTATTCTCTTATATCGATGAGCTTTTTCTCGAAAATTTGTTAAAAAATAGTTATGTATCATTACCGGGATTCGATTCTGTTCTCATAGACAGTACCAACTGATAGTAGAATCGCAAACTAGGATCGAGTTACGTAGTGGAGCCTTTGGTCACAACGTTGTGACCTGTGACTTTTTGGCAGAATCGTGCTGTTAGAAACCCAATTATTAAAACCTCTCTGTAGGCTATCTCATAGAGTCTAACTGCAAATTTTGAAGAAAATTGGTCAAACGGTTCAGGCAGTAGATCCATATACAGACAGACAGAATTGCAAACCCCACTTTTTTCGTCATCATCGCAACGCCATGTTTTATTGTTATCTCAAAGTTTTGTTTTTACCTATTGCAAAACTTGCCTTATAGTCGGCCCTATCGAGGTAACCATTGGAGCGGAGTTTTCTCCGCAACGCATCTTTTTTCGGAGATTCAATTTTGCTTCGAAGTAGTTGTCGTCGTAAGAAATTTTTCAGGAATGCGGCAATGAATTGCATCCGTATGTTTTCAATTTGATTTTCACTTTGTTAGCGGTATTGAATTCGGTTAATGAATTATGTAGAACACTATTAATTCCTATAAATGAGAAATTGTCAACTATATTTAAATTATCATGTACTAAAACAGTAAATATCATTCAATCAAGTACAGTCATGAATAAATAATGCAGACTTCAACTATATGGCTTTATTGGTACAGAAAAAATTAGAGGAATCCGAAAAGCCGTTTACTGTAAGTAAGGATGTAGTGACACAGAACTTGCCAATACCGTCAACTGTGTCCCTTGATTATGTATAAATGTTTAATTTAAAAAGACACTGCGATGAGCCACAAAAAAAACAACTCAGGGAAATAATATAAAATATTATAGTGAAAGTCTTTATTTTACCAAAAAAGAAAGTACTTTTGCCGAAACGTACAGAAGCTGGTAGGGGTGTTTGCACGTTTTGCGATAGTTGTGACTTTGGCTTAGACCACACATTTAAATGTCCCCATAATTTTACAAAATAATAAGAAAACTTAAAAAAGACATCGATGTATATAATCAAAAAAAAAAACATAACATGGCAACTCGTGTATCAATATTTGCTTGCCATTGCAGTAATTAGAAAACCCTTTATTTTTTATTTTTACAAATAGGCTCAGAATTTTTCGTTTTGGTGTAAAAATAGCTTAGTAAGAAATTTGAGTTCGTAATATGGATATTAATGCAATTTTTGTTTCCCATAAGAATAGCACAAGAAAATGTCTATTAGATAGACTATAGGCAAACAATAAAAACAGAATATGCAAAAAAAATTCAAGGAATTCTTAACTTAACTCTTAATGTAGTCTGCGAACCCTTGGAGTCGTTGGAACACTCTCAACGGTCTCTCCACGGTTTTTTAATTAAACCGTGGCAGCATTGTAACATATTTAGAATATTTTACGCAAAATGAGTACCAGCGAAAATAAAAACGATATTTCCAACCATGTTCGCTTTTCAGACCAACTAAAGCGAAGCGCTTCGCAATTGAGTTCTCGCTTTAAATACCATCTGGTGCGCTTATTGGAATAGCCCTACTGAATTTTAGCTGTGGTCGCCACACAGCGTTTTTTAGAAAACCTTAACACGCCCTGAGCCCAGATTCAGCAAGAATGAGTTTGAAAACTCATAACCACAGCCCTCATGCTCTCCAGAAGGCCACGAATAAATTTGAAGGATAGAGTAAACGACAGCTATAATAAAAACACACCTATGCAATCGAATTGAGAGAGTGCACACAGTTAAAATCTACTCTTGCGGAGTTGTTGTGAGTCAGTATTGGGCCACGGGGGCAAGTTTGGTAGTGAACTAAGGGCTTTGGCATGCTTGTATATGCTCGGCTCAGCTCGAAGGTTTGGGGTGGTTTCTTGCCCTTGTTCACTCACCACGACTCAGCAAACAAATCTCATGCCTATTTAAGGAAAAGGAAAGGATAATTGGAAGGGTAAGTATGAGGAATATATATAGGAATTGCTTCAACCTAGGTACCTATGCCACTGCGCGAGAGGAAGTGTGATGTCATCATTTAAAAAAATTGAAATTGACGGATGAACTATTCTGCTATGCTAACTATAAACTAACCTATTCTATATTATACCAAAGTAGCATGTTTTAAATCAAAAAAAATATAAACATACTATTAAAAAAAAACTAAATCTACACCCTACAACTAAATCCTATGTACTAACTAACTTCAACTTTTCTTCCAAATCCACGACCTCACTGTTACTCCCACGCGGTGGTTCGTCGAGTCATCATAAGGCCTTACCAGGTGTTGTTGGTAATGTCTGGCCTACCCACCCTTGTACTGAAAGTACAACCTGTGCTACCACCTTGGCCGCGAAATGATGGTGATAGCCCCTAATGTGACATCCAGTCACAACTTAAAATACCGTCTTCAGTCCCGTCACATGTCCAATCGTCCTATATACCACCGTTGACCATTTGTCGTCGGCCTAGCCGGCTTTCACACACACTCAGACACCATCAGTTTCCTTACTCAGCCATATCTCTGGCAATTAAACTCATTTATAAGTTTCTTTTTCTTTAATATAATTCAATAGTTTTGAGCTAAGGAAAGTGCAAAGAATAGAACTAACTAAATATTCAACAAAACTCATGGGAATTCTTAAATAACTACTATTAAATATGTAGATTTTCTTTTTCAAAAGAAGAGAAGAAAAACTTTTTTTTTTTCTTTTATGTATATATATGAGATTATAGATATTTATCTGTATGCATGTATATATATGTCACGTGTATTTGTCCACGTTTTCTCAAAATAAAAATAAAAAAAAACTTACAATCTTCGTTCCTTGATGTTCTGCCGGCAGCACCTTCCTGGATACGGTATAGTGGGCACTTTTTCCGCTACCCCACTGCTTTTTTACCACTCACATGTATTTATATATATATATATGCATCTACATATAGCAAATCAGTATATACCAAAAAAAAATGTCTTTTCCTTTTCTTTCTTTTTTTTTTGTTACGTTAAATACTATAGTAAACACTTCACTATCATAATTCAAGTTAAAATTACTTTTCTTTTTTCTTTAGCACTTTACTTTCACAAGAAAACTTCTTTTTTTTTTTTTTTTTGTTTTAGTTTTGTTGCCACTTTCTAATAAGATCCAGGCTTCAATCTAATTCCTCCAATGGTTCCAAAAGAGCACCTTCACCCAATTGCTTAATTCCGTCTATGGACGTCTATACTAATTCCTTGCTTCAATAGCCTGAGTGCGGCACAGGAATAGAACGTCTGACAAAAAAAAATTAAGAGGCTCAGGTCACCTTGAGTTTGGTGGTGAGTCTTGACTTCTGTTGGCGGTGGCCCAACCCAAGCCTCTATAGTATTATAAATTCCACCTGCTTGTTCTGATTCTGTTTTTTTTTTGTGTTGAGGCCTTTTCCAAAAGCGTAGTCTTGTCTTAGACCCTTGAACTCAACTCACTAATTAAAATCCAGATATAAAAATATGTCGATATGTACCAGTTTATATATATATAAATCACTTCGACCGATAAAAAGAATATAACTTCATGCTTTTCTACACTACTGTGTCAACTTCGCATGCGAGCTGTTAAATCGGTAATGACCGGCCTTTCTTTTCTTTCACTACGTCAATAGCTCACAGCTGTTCGTGGCCTTGATCTTGAAATTTTACTTACGGCCATTCACCTTTTGCCCTACTTTCCATTATCCTACTTTATTCTATTTTTCTTTCCCTCTTATTTTCGTATTTGCTTTGTGATTACGTTTTTCGAAGTTATTAAGTCGTGTCAGTTCATTGGTACAGTTTAAGGGGTTCTGAATCGTCATCTTATCTCGTAAGTTCTAGCGTATAACACTTCTCAGTCTTTATTTCTCAATTTAAGCGGTATTAAAATAAATAAGTAATTAAATAAATACATAAATAAACTACACAAACATGCATATAGACCTAAACTATCCTAATATTGCACTTATATCACAGATTCTATCAAAATATATTGGTATTCAAACCGTACCGACCCGGAAGCTACTAACTATGGCTACGAGTAGCCTTCCTACTTGGAAATGTCAATGCCTTGTTTTCGAATTTTCGAATAAGGCTGTCTGACGTTTCTTGAGTATGACATTTCAACTCCGGCGCGTTAAATTTGGTGTGTTTATCTTTTTAATTTATTTATTTCTTTTTATTTAGTTTGACTAAGTTTAGTGTAAGTGTTTGAACACATTTTAATAAATTCTTTGTTGACAAATGGTTTGACTGGATTCCAGCGTATTTTTATTGGCTTATCACCTCTGTTGCACTTGGCATTGGATTCATCCCGAAGCTCCGGTAAGCCCATTTGGCCTTAATGATTCCAGGAATCGGGATCACCAGCTACGTTACAGAGTCTGGCCCCTGGTCTCGTAACTTCACGTTTCGGTGACGTAAATTGGCCACCAAGATCATGCGATTCGACACCGCTAGATTATCTTATGAGGCGCTACTCAAATGACCGTGAAATGTGCGAAATAGTGACTAACGAGTGCTATATTATAATCCGTGTTTTATTGTCATTATAGTCATCTAATACGCTCAATACGCACTAATGCAACTTTATTCCATAAACTCCATTCACCAGCCATCCCTGTTGTTGACTTCTAAACACTGACTTATTTTTGTTCACTAATCGTTTTTGTTTCCCCCATGTGCGATGTTTTCCAAACGTGAGTATAATATTCCCAATAAAACACGGCTATAGTTTGCACAGTCCATTCTTTGTAATGAAAAAAAAAAAAATTTCAACAAAAATGTAGTAAAAGATTCAAAGACTCTTTTTCAAGCTTTTTTTTTTTTTTTTTTTTTTTAATTAAATAGGGTGAAGGTGAAAATTACCTTTACAAGCACGTCGACCTGAAAGATCTTTTGTGCTGTTCCCTTTAGGTTTAAATACACGTAGTGTATAGGTTTGTTCATTCGAAGCTGAGGTCATGTAAGAACCTAAGAACCTTCGAGGAAGAGGTGTTTCTGATATCAAGGGGACAGGGGAACCCTTTATTGAATATTTTAAGCCTGGATCTAGCTAAGGCAGGGCATTCGCATAAGATGTGTTCAGCTGTTTCTATGTCTTCAAGACAGAGACGACAGGTGTCATCTTGGCTGATGCCCATGTTTTTAAGATGATACTTGAGAGAGCAGTGTCCAGTGAAGAAGTCCGTAAGTAACTTTGCGTCACGTTTGCTCATGTCAAGAATTTCTTTCATACGTTTGTGGGATAAGTCAATGAATAGTTTTGACTGACGATGGCCACTTGAGTTGTTCCAGGTGCTGATCATGTTCTGTCGCTCCCAGGTAGTTAATTCGTTTTTAAGGCTACTGATTGGGAGACCACAGTAGGGTTCAGGGCCTTCGAATTGGGACTGAGAGCCAAGCCTAGCAAGGCGGTCAGCCTCTTCGTTACCCGGTACACCTTCATGACCAGGCACCCATGAAAGAGTTATTTTATTGTGAGTAGCTAATTGAAATAAACATGTCAGGCAATTCCAAACTAGTTTGGATTCGATTTTTGTCGAGGACAGAGCCTTTAGTGCTGCCTGACTGTCAGAGCAGATTAGTATGCTTGATCTTCGGAGGTTTCTTCTAATGCATTCCCTAATACAGAATTCTATAGCCATTACCTCTGTCTGAAAGATAGTAGTTGTGTTACCAAGGGATGTAGATGATTTAAAGTTGGGACCATAAATCCCTGCACCTACACCGTTGTTTGTTTTTGAACCGTCAGTATACCAGATGTATTGGAAGTTATTAGTAAGAGTTACAGGGTTTTTCCATGCTGAGTGGTTTGGAAAGATTACTTCAAAGGGGTGGTGTAAGAGTATGCGTTTAGGCATAAAGTCCGAGGAGTGGGCTGCAGGCGATTCCAGTATTGGGAGCACCTGCAGAATACTCATATGTCCTTGTAAGTTTTCCTTTCCCGATTGGTTAGTGAGAAGAAGCTTTAGTCCGCTTAGTGCAGCAGTCTTCTTTACTCTTTGATGTAGCGGAGGAAAATTTAATAAACTTTCTAACGCTAAAGTTGGGCAGGTGCGCATTGCGCCTGTGATACCTACACAGGTTAGTCTTTGTAACTTTTGCAAAGATTTGCGGGCATAAACTTGCTCTGTTTTTTGCCACCAGATCAGCGAAGCATAGGTTATGATGGGTGTGATAATAGTGAGATAAGTCCAGTAAATCATTTTTGGCCTAAGTCCCCACTTTTTACCAAAGAGTCTAGAACAGGCCCAGAAAGCATTTGTTGCTTTTGCTATGGTTTTGTCTAGATGTGGTTTCCAATTGAGTTTATTATCCAGGGTTACTCCTAGATATTTGACCTCTTTGGAAAAATTAATTTGAACATTATTTAGGGATAGTGTTTGGAGATCGATTTTACGTCTCCTGGTGAATGGAATGATGACTGTTTTGGTGGGGTTGATCTTAAGCCCTTCTTTATTGCACCAGTCATTAACTTTGTTCAGGGCACTTTGCATACGGTTTGTGACCTGTGCTTCTTGATTGCCTTGAATAGAGATGACTAGGTCATCAGCGTAGCCTTGTGTATCAAGGCCCAGCTTATTGAGGTCGTCCAAGAGCTGATCTATTACAATTGACCAGAGTAGGGGAGATAAAACAACCCCTTGGGGACAGCCTTTAACAGCATTAACTGTTATTGATGTTTGACCTAGTGTGGTGGAGATGATTCTGCCACTTAACATAGAGTCAATCCATTTAATGGTTGGTGTGTCAATTCCTTTGACAGTTGCAGCGGTTTGAATTGACAAGTACGTAGTATTGTCAAAGGCGCCAGAAATATCAAGAAAAGAGCAGAGTATGATGTCTTTCTTAGCAAACGCTTTCTCAATTTTGCTGACCAGCTGATGGAGAGCTGTAACTGTGGACTTACCAGTTTGGTAAGCGAATTGGTTAGCATTGAGAGGATTTGCTATTAAGGCCGTACTGCGAATGTGTAAGTCAATTACTTTTTCCATGACCTTTAGGAAGAAGGATGTGAGACTGATTGGTCTGAATGATTTTGGGTCTGAGTTTGATCTATTGCCAGCTTTTGGTATGAATACTACTCTCACCTTTCTCCAAGTTTGGGGAATGTAGCTTAATTCAAAACTAGATCTATAGATAAGTGTGAGTGAGCAGATTATGGTATCAATTCCATACTGCAAGAGAGCAGGAAAGATACCATCCTCCCCGGGCGCCTTGAAAGGCTGTTGGGAGGATATTGCCCATTTGATGGAGTCTTCGTTAAAAATTTTTCTTGCTAGACTTCTTGTTGTGCTATTTGGTGTAGTGTAACTCACATTTGTGGTTAGAGATTGATCAGTGGTATGTATACAGTCTTGAAAATGAGTGGCCAAAAGTAGGCTCAGAGTTTCACTGTAACTTTGGGTAAAACTACCATCCGATTTTTTTAAGAGACCAATACCGTTGTTATGATCTTTAGCTAAGGCTTTTTGAACTCTAATTGAAGAAGGCAAGTTATCGATACTTTCACAGAAGTTTTTCCAGGTAAGTCGTTTTTGCCTTCTTATCAACGAGTTGTAAGTCGTTAGAGTTGTTCGATATTCGCTCCACGAATTGGTTCGTTAAGCTTTGTTGAACATCTTCCGAAGCTTTCTTTTTAACTTCTCCAATTCACTGTTCCACCAGGGAACATCGCGATTTGAATTTATCTGTCTAATACGACAGCTGGACTCGTATGCGCTTGTGATTTGTGAGCTTAAGCGTGTTGCTTCCCTTTCAAGTTGATAAGGAGAGTCAATGTTTGGATAGGATGGTTCAAATTCACAACGAAGTGTCTCTGTGTAGAGATTCCAGTCCGTGTGTCTTGGTACCCTATTGTTTTCTATAATGTTGTGATTCGGCCTTGACAGATCAAATCTGATGTGCCGGTGGTCCGAGAATGATAACTCTTTCGAGACATGCCAATTGAGAATGTTGTTGGCTATGGCAAAACTTGCCACTGTCATATCCAACACTTCTTTCCTAGTGGAGGTGACAAAAGTAGGTTCATTTCCCTTATTTAGAATATCTAAGTTTGAGTGCATGAGAAAATCTAAAAGTGACTCACCTCTTTTGTTGATGTCTTTTATTTATTTTATTTTATTTTATTTTATTTTATTTCATGAATGCCTAACAACTGTAAGATATAATATCTTATAAGCTAGTCATTAGCTAATTTAACAAGATAAAGAGCAAGATAAAAAGAAGTTATTAAAATTGAAGCAAATTATGAAACAGATTTAAGTTAAAATTTTTAGTTATTTACATTTGTATAAGTTCGAAAGTGGTTTATTAATAGTCTTTTAATTCTTGTTGCGTTTTGAATTTCCTTAATATTTCGTGGTAATGAGTTCCAAAGACGGACGGAATTTACGAAAAATTGACGCTGAGATGTTAAACACGAACAACGAGGATGAATCAATTGACGAGACCTTGTCGAGACCGCGAATGTAATTCTCTCAAAGCAGTATTGTGGTTGGTGCGAAATCATAATGTCAGAGAGCAAAACTAGACACCTAAGTTCAAGAAACTTTTCAAAGGTCATACCCAGCAAGCGTTGGGAAAAACCGGCTAATCGATCATACCTACTCAAACCATAGACATAACGTAAGGTACTATTGAAGACGACATTGAGTTTACGCATGCTAGCAAAACTGCAGTTACAAAATATTTCACAGCCGTATGTCAGAATGGGAATTATCAGAGTCTTGGCAAGAAGAAAACGAGTTTTAAATGGTGTAAAGCTCTTAGTTACCCATAAAGTACGTAAAACCCCATACACTTTGCCAGCAATAACATTAATGTGGTTGTCCCAGGTCAAAGAGCGGTTAAAAATTTGCTACCCCATATGGTGTGATGGGAGTTGGCATCACAACCAAGTAGTAGCTGTCTTCCCCTTGCGTTGCAGTAGCTAACAAGTTTTTTAACCTCTTCAGGTGGTGCGGAGGTAGTATCACCCGGGTAGTAGGCTGAGGCTATTACAATGTTTTGTAAGCCTCTTGCCGTGGGGATCTCAGCTAGTACCGCAACGAGATCATTTGTGATGAATTCTGGAAAGGGAAGAAAGTTAGTTCTTTTATGGATAAGAAGCGCAGCTCGTGGTTGGAGTTGCGTGTTATCGTATATTAACTTACACGATTGTGTTGGAAGGCCTTTTATTTGGCCTCTTACCACCCATGGTTCCTGGACTAGTAAGCAGTCCAGATCCTGCTTGATAAATTCCCTGCTTGCCGCAGCTGAGGCAGCTTTGGCGTGCATGAGATTTATCTGCAGGAATTTTAGGGTGGTGTAGTTCATTTTGATTTTGGGGTTGAGGTAAAGCTCGCTGGTGCTTTTAATAGCCTCTGCCGAGCTTTACCTTTGGGCCTGGGGTCCCGTTTTTGAGCCATGAATTTGGCTATGCTGCTTTTTGCAGCTGGTGTTGCATCACCGCTTTTTGGTGATGGTTTGGCAACGGTAGTTGAGCAGGGAGGGGGGGGAGTTGTTGTTGCATTGCCAGAGGTACCTTTTGGTGAGGAGGGCCTCACGGCTGACTCCTTTGGTAAGGTAGTTGTGGCAATAACAACTGAGGGGGGAGGACCTAGGGTTATTGGAGCTGTCAGCCTGTTTTGTAGATCTGACGTTGGTGAAGGCTGTGGAGCACTATTACCTGTCGTCAGAGTCGTACAGGCTGTCTTGACAGGGGAGTTAGGTGGGGGTTTGGGGGCGCCAGTTTTGTGAGTCACTTTAGGATGGCGGAGTTGAACATCGCCAAACCTAAAGTCTATGACTTCTTTTTTGGTTTTCAGTAGAGCCGCGGATTTGTGGTCTACTGAAAAGGTAAGAATGGAGGCTGCACCTTTGGCCTCTCTTCTTATAATTCTCCATTCAGGAACGGGGAGACCCTCATTCTGGACCTTGATTGCCGTGAGAATCTGCTCGTTCGTGCAGGTGGGGCCAACGGGGAAATGACCCACCAGAATTTGGTTTTTGGGAATTTCTTCCTCTTCAACCGCCTTCAGTGAGGCATTCTCCCAAGGCTTTATTTTTGGTATTTCACCTTTTAGCCAGTCAGCCGTGACCCTATTTTTGCAGTTGAAGACAAGCCATCCTGGTCTGAAATTGGTGCCAAAGAATTTGGGGCTGATATCCCCTGTCTTTTGGCTGCAAATCAGACCAAAGATGGTGTCTTGCACTACTGTCATTTGGTCAGTGTTAAGTAGCGTTTCCGGGAAGTCTGAGGCAAGGATACCTATTTTGTAACTCTCCAGCGCTTGCTTAAAATTTTGTTGCTCTATTTTTTGTTGATTTGGAGGCGGATTTGATGCGGAAGGCACATCAACAGACCTCTGCTTGTGAGCAATGTTGGGTTTTAATATTTTGGCACGATTTGTGTCCTTAGGGAAGGATTCAGAGCAATTCCTTTTTTCTCCCTTTGGAACAGCCGTTCTGGCTCTTTCCCTGGCTTCGGCTTCGTTAAGGCCGCTAGCAAGAAGGAATTTAAAGCGTTTGCGAGCAGCTCCACTAAGCTTGACGCGCGCTTTTTGTGTTGTTTTGATCATTTGATCAGTGTGTGTTGAAGGGGCAGCCTCGTCAAGAAGTTTCGCCTCCTCCAAAGAACCAATAGGTGGAAGGTCGTCAAGACCTGTCTCCATTGGAGTGGATGCACTTAGAGCAGCATCACTCTCTTTAAAGTTTATATTTTGATTTTCAATTTTGTACCCACGAGTAATAGGGAAAGGAGGTCACCATTGGCAGAGCCCTATGCCAACGTAAAGGACTTATAAATTAAAACTGGATTTGCCTAGGTATCCAGAGTTCGCAACTAGCGACTAAGATCTCCTTAGCCATTCAGCCCTCGGCGTCGCTGTTCAACCACTGGCTTGAGGATTGTTTATCGACCTTTACTGGTCTAGATCCGTTATGTTCGGTTATTGCGTAAGCAAGTTGCAGTGGCACCTCGAGCAGGATGTTATTTGCTAACGCACAACGGTCTTGAAGAGGGAGAGGCTAGAGTTTCATGGAATACCAGACTTTTATTGCGCTTCACCTATTCCTGGGTCTAATGACCCTGGCCACCGTAGCTTTTTCAAGCTACGCGAAGAAATTAAGATGTTTTTCTTTAAAGAAAAAAAATTGTCATAAATGCATTTCATTGTCGTTTTGATAATTTTACGTGGTGCTGTCAAGTTGCACATTTATTTGACGTTTTCGATGTTCAATTGCATTCAACATGGGTTTACAAACTCACGAACAGTAACTGAATTCCAGTTTAAAGAAATCGGATTCACGCTTTAACATTAATATGTAGCAAAAGCGATTTGAAAAAACGATTTTCGATACGTCAACAAGCCTCCAGATTTTCGACTATTCCATATCTGAGGCCAACGAAATGCAGATGTCATTGCGTATACCTGTACCAGATTTGTTTGGCGTCAGAGTTAGAGTGTCTGCCCGTTACGTGGTATGATCTTAGTTCTAAGTTCGAATCAAAACATCTAAGAAAAAATGTTTTTGAACGAGGATCGTCTCTTGCGAGGAATTGGCAAATTTTTCAGTAATAATTTCATACCATGAAAAGCGCTTCCTCGATTGGCTGTTTTAAATCAGCAAAAAATTGTAGATTCCTTCCATTTCCTCACAAGGTATGGTTAAGAGGAAAGTGCCTAGGCTCCTCGCTTTGTTGAGCCATGCTATTTATTTTTTAGGAGTGTTTTCGTCTGTATTTCTTTTTCTTTGTCTTCTTTGTGTTGGCTTTTTGATGGGGGACCTTTGAATCTTTCCTTTACACATGACAATACCAACTGATGATATTTCGGTCTTGAGGGCCTCCACAAATCCTTGTGGTAATATTATATTATATTATATAATATATACGATCCAAATTTGTTACTCCTTCCATCAGCTTAGGGGGCATTTTTCTGCACAGAAGATGGAAGGTCCGATAATGAAAAATTATGGACTAAGACCCCATAGTGATGTAAGTTGCTTTTCGTCTAAAGAAGAAAGCTGTTCTGATACTTCTGTGACGTACCTTTAAAACTGTAAAATCCAGTTTTTAAAAACCCATTCTTTTCTTCTGGTCAATTGCTAGAAAATAAGGATTAGAATTCCCTTTTCTACATCATATCTATGTGCGAAAAGCCTTTTCTACTTGTTTATATGAAAAATAGATATATAAAGAAATAAGATTTAGAAGTGTTCGTATGATCCAAAGCAAATAACTTAGTAGCTACATAGAAAAACACCTCCCATTACATTTATTATCTTACTTACTGATAATAATCTTTCAATAACAATTTAATGAAACGTATTCTTATTTTTATAAGAACATTTTCTTAAGATGAAACATTTTTACTTTTATCTGGGAGTTGCGGTGTTTACTTTAAATCAAACTGAATGTTACAATTTTTATTATTGGGAAGAGTCAGCCGACCGATAAATTCGTTGCTCGGGTTCCGCACATGCTCAAGGGCTGAGAAACGTTGGCCACTCTATCATACGAAAAATCATTGGCATATTTGTTACCATTTAGAAGATACCAGAGGTTAAAATGTGAAGAAGTAAGAAAATCTCTTTCTTTATTCTTTACTTTATAAATTGTAGAAAAATTTAAATTTTGAGAAGTGCAATATAATATCCCGCAGGAAACATATTCCTTAGAGCGTTCAATTTCCTACACAATTTCCTAAGCAATCAATAAAAATAAAACTGCAAAAAATTTTCCCACGTTATTCTAATGGGAAATAGAAAATTGCATTGCGAACGATTTTAATTCAATATTACAAACTCTAACTTTTGCCTGGCTATTTTCAAATCAAAACTTAGAGTTTAAGCCTGTTTGCGAAAAAAAATTTTTTTTTTGTTTAATGATCCAAATTTATATAAATATATGTATATTATACACATATGCAGAGTTAAACCCAAATTAAATTGCTCATTATCGTTTACTTCAACTTTCGTTCTATTTAAGTTCTTTTATACTAAGCTTTGTATATACAATTTTTTTTAATAAAAATACTTCTCTGTTTTTGTTGTTATGTTTAGCATCAAGGACGAATACAGTAGGCAGTATTAAGTTATACAGAACAAAATATATATATAAATACATAAAAAATTAAATTCGTATTAAACTAACAAAAGAAAGAATTCACTTTGAAATTGATTGGATAGTGTTAGTGGTAAACGGTTAGCCCTGATCACTTGGGTAAAATTTAATTTAAGCTTAAATGATTAAAATAAATGTGCCTGTTTGGAACTAGATGGAAACATTTACAACGAAAATAAACAATACTAAACATACGTTCCACAAAATGTAAATATAAACAAAAACATAGAATGTTTATAGAAAATTAATGAAGCGACTATACTTAAAGTCATATGACTAAGATTCGAGAAGGAATTAAATACAACCAATTTTCAAGTCAAAGAGTGAAGTTGTGTGTTTTATTTAAAATTACTTTTTTCCTAGTTTTTTCAAGTATAATCTAAAACCTAGTCAGAACATATTGGTCCTTCTAAGCCGTTTTTACGAACAATATTTTAAAAACATTTAGTGTGTGTGAAGACAATAACATTTAAAGACAAAAAGTGTGTGAAGTGCTGAGTCGTTTTACGAACACTCTAGTGCATATATATATATATATTCATATATAAAGAACTCCTACAGAGTTTAATAAGTAAAGTTTACTATTCTACCGAATAAAATTTGCTTAAATCTAAAAAATCGCGCGCGATTAAAAACGCAATCTTAATAAACTTAAAACTAAAATCTGCTGCAGAAGTTGAGACACCCGGAACACAAAAGGTCATACAAGGTCGCCACTACAAAGAGAAGAAAAAATTAAGTAAGTTCGTTCTTGTTGTGTTCGTATTTATAAATAAATAGTTTATACCCAAACAAACTTTAAAATGTCGAATCCAGTTCCTGCTCTTGGTTCTTCGTTGTTTTACGGAGCTCTCCAAATAAGCCTCCTGGAGCAAATTGAGAGGAACTACAGGAATTTCAAGAAAGAGCCCAAAACACGTCGTACGCGTGCAATTGCGAGTAGCCGCTTAGCCTTGCTGGAGGAAAACATGGCTTCAGCGAAACTCTATCACCAAAACGTCGTTGGGGGTTCCAAATTGGAAGCTGGGGTAGAGAAGAAAGATTATTTTGAAGTCTTTGACAAAATAAACGACACTTACCTGGATTATAGGTCCGATTTAACCGAGTTGTTGGAGAGCTTGTCTTCGGTTCCTGCATCGTCATCGCTGGCAGCAGGTCAGGCTGGTCAGAGTTTAGGCCAGTCAGGTATGGTCCGTACCGAGTTGAGATTGCCCAAAATTGATCTCCCTAAATTTAATGGGGAATACACAAGATGGCGGTCGTTTCACGACAGGTTTGATTCCTTGGTCTGTTCCAACCATAATTTAACGGACATCGACAAGATGCACTTCTTGAAGTCGAGCTTAGAAGGTGAAGCGGATCGTTTGCTCCAGCACTTACCTTGTGTCGCGGGTAATTTTGACAAGGCGTGGGAGCTATTAACAGCGCGATATGACAACAAGCGTGTCCTAGTAAACGCGCAACTGAAACTACTTTTCAGTCAGAAGTGCCTTGTCAAGGAGTCTGTTGATGAGCTGAAGGAGGTGATATTCACCTCGCAAGAGTGCATCCACGCACTCAGGAACCTGGATGTACCTGTAGATCAATGGGACGTTATATTGGTGCACATAGTGTACAATAAGTTACCTGGTAATTTGCAGCAGTTGTGGGAAGAAAAGCTGGGGAACCAGAAAGAGTTGCCAAGCTGGAACGATTTTCTGGAGTTTTTGGAAGCACGCTTCAGGACCTTGGAAGCAGTGAGTGCAGATACAGCGCAACCAACTTCTTTCAAGAACGATGTGCGGAGACCAGCCGGTACGGAGGTGCGGAAGGTGTTTCACGTGAAGAATGCTGCCAGAACGGAGTTCGTGTGCCAGGTATGCCACCAGAGCCAGCACTCACTGAGGAAATGCCAGAAGTTCCTAAATATGGATGTGCAAAGGCGTGCACAGGTAGTTAAGACGGCAAAGGTGTGCAACAACTGTCTGGGGTACAGTCATTTCGCCTCAAACTGCCCAAGTGACAAAACTTGCACATTTTGTTCAAAGCGCCACCATTCACTGCTACATACCAACATAACACCACAACCTAGCCAGACCAGAAGACAAACAGATTTCACCGCTACTCAGGTCTCCGTCAACCCAGACGCGCCTGAGTTCCATATGGACGGCAGAGCTAGCTCGAGCGGTCGAGATTTAAACACCTTCCATGCATCTGCAGGCAGCTGTGCATCGGCGAAGGTTTTGTTGGCAACAGCCGTTGTCAAAGTCATGGCAACAGATGGAAGCTTCCATTGTCTAAGAGCTCTGGTTGACCCAGGATCAGAAGCCACTTTTATAACAGCAGCAGCTGCACAATTGCTGAACTTAAAACGGTGTCAGACCGTGGCAAGAGTAAGTGGGTTGGGTTTGGTCAGCAGTGGCACAACACATAGCAGCGTCGATTTAACGATTGCGTCGCAACACTCGACGTTTGAAGGTGCTGTAAAAGCACTAGTTTTCACGTCACTGACTGGGCATCTTCCAGCCCACCGAATTAATCCAAGGAAATGGCAACATTTAGAGGGACTCTGTTTAGCAGATCCCACTTACTTTTTACCTGCTCCGGTGGACCTACTACTTGGAAGCGACGTTTTCGCCGACATACTCCTTCCACAAGTAGTACGGAGTCAAGACGGCCAAGGTCCAGTGGCCCAAAAAACACAACTCGGCTGGATTATTTTTGGAAAAGTTCCGACCGAAACCCCGGTTCATGTCCGAACTTTTACGCAGTTCGCGGACTTTAGGTCGGAAGTACGAGGATTCCAGGAAGCTGAAGAGGTTGTAACTGCAGAAGAAGAGCGCCCAAGTCAAGCGCACGCCATGCAGATGAGCGCGGAGAATAACCGGATACTCGATGTGGTACAAAAAGTCTCGACACTGTTACGAGTGATCCGGAAGATTGCTACATATCTCAGGTCTGTATCCAACTGCCGCAAAGTCAAGGGACTTTCAGCAGCGTTCAAACGCTTTACAAGACGTAGAGGTACATGCAGAAAGCTGCACAGTGATTGCGGAACAAATCTTGTTGGTGCTAACGCGGAGCTAGGCAGAATATTGGAGAACGCAAAGAATTGCTGGAAGGAAGTAGCGGAAGAACTGTCAAACCACGGTACAGAATGGCTTTTTATTCCTCCCGCTTCTCCCCATTTCGGAGGATTATGGGAAGCAGGTGTGAAACCGGTCAAGTACCACATCAAACAAATTGTTGGAAGTGAGATACTCACCATTGAGGAGCTCGCGACGCTTCTAACACAAGTAGAAGCATGTCTCAATTCGAGACCCTTGTGTCCACTAACCGACAACGTGGACGATTTGGACGTCTTAAGCCCCGCTAACTGTCTCAACGGAGAACAAATTCACGCCTTACCGCAACGGAAACTTACCCATAACATCACCCACTTAGAACGCTGGAAGAGAATTCAGGTCCTGGCTGACCAATTCTGGAAGAAGTGGCATTCCGAGTACCTTTGCAGGTGATACTGGAACATGGCCAGAATCACCGAGACGCATCCCGGATCAGACGGACTCATCCGAGTCGTCACAAGACAAAGAACGGATATTATTTACAACAACCCATTATACACTGCCCCTGGATTCAGTACGAATCAATTTCTGCTGAAGTATATCTCTTCCCCGAAGAATTACCTGAAAAACCTCAAAAATACACCGCCCCTGGATTCAGTACGAATCAATATCTGCTGAATTAAATTTCTTCCCCGAAGATTTACCTGAAAACCTCAAAATACAATGCCCCTAGATTCACCCGAATCAACAACAGTATACCAACCTGCTGTTCCCATTATCCTCTCCGAAGATAACATCATTTGTCTCAATATAAATCCAATTCAATATGCATATTTATTAATTCAAAAAAAGGCTAAAATTCAACAGTAACATCGCATCACCACTTCGTTCAACCATCAAGGATACCAGAGTCTTTCAACGAAAACTCACTTATGTTACTTCAAAACTTGAACGCGAACGGAGATTTCAAACAAAGTTTAACAACGCTTCGCTTCAGGAATCTTTTCGCCGAAAAATTCGCTGAAGCAACAAAACCCGATAATGAACAGGAATCGTTTCACCGAGACATTCGCTGAAGAAACAAGAAATAATAAATGAATAGGTTAAAGTGATGCTTTTACGAAAGATCATTAACCATATAAGTTCATCAACGAATTCAAACAGCAATCAACCCATCTTTAAAAATTCGCAAGCTGTTCAAACCACCTGGAAAGCTGTTTAAAAGAACAATAAATCAAACAAGAACTTTTTAAAAATCATCTTTATTGAAAGACATAATAATCTACAAAATTGCACGAAAGGCAATCAAGCAGTTCGTCTTTATTACTGTGCTGCATCAACGCACACACAAAATCAAACTTAAAATCTAAAACGAACTAAACACAACTTATTCTAAAAAACTTAATCTACAACACAAATCTTAAAATACATTATTTTTAAAATCTCTGCAAGGAGAACATCGAAAACAGAGAAACACCGCACGTCGAAGTCGATTTCCCGTCGGCAAAACAAAACAAAAAAAAATCGTCGTCGACAAGACCATTTTAATAATAAAAAAAAAAAAAAAAAAATTATGTGCACTGCAACAAACGCATACACAATATAATTTGATGTTAACATGCTGAAATAACGCTCAAAGTTAACAAATTAATAAATTATCACCGGCATAAAATACAAATGCACTGCCATTTTTAAAAAAAAAACAAAAATAAGGAACACGATCCACATCGAAAAATGAAAAACGCGAAATGTCAAATGCCGTCGGCAAATACACTTGACCATTTTGCACTACAGAGCTGATTCATATTTAAAGATCACCAAAATTATACAGTCCACTGAATAAAAGCGCACTTAATGATTTTCATTTAATTTAAAACACAAAATAAACTTCACTTTAAAATATCACACAAACACTCCTAAAACGTAACAAACTTTAAAAACGCGAATCGTTTTCGTAAATTTTCATCGAAAATAAAATGAAATCCGCGTTTGTTTACAACTCAAAAAGGTAAACAAAATCCTAGTTGGAACCGAAAATGTCCAACTAGAAAGAGACCGAAATCACTGCAACTCGAAAGCAATTAAATAATAATTATCCATACACACACACATACACACAATACCGCGATCGCAAAAATCGATAATAACCCGGAAACGCGACAACGTCACCAACAACAACAATATTAACCTATATATCAAAATTAAAACATTTCCCGAATGAGCAACAATAAAAATCAATGAATATTAATATTCTATTATAAAATGAAAACAAAAATCAAAAGGAAAAAAAAAAATGAACAAAACACTTATCAGTTTTTATAATATGTGGGTATAGGCACACATATATATCCAGCCATCATCCATCCATCGGAACATCTTTCAACATTTATGGTGCGGGACGCACTTATTCCACGCATCAAAAACACCAAGTTGAATAAAAACAATGCCATATTTCTAAAATAAACACAATTCAAAACAAAACTCACAATAAAAAAAAAAAAAAAAATCGCGAATAAATTTGCGCAAAGCATGCCGGGCACCATGCTCGCGAAAACGATTTACAATTTACATATGAGACGATAGACGAAGAACGAACAGCAACACTTTCTTTACTACGTAAGCCGCAAGAAAAAGGAACGGAAGAATGCATCGAACGTATACGACACTACGATTGAATGGGAAAATGCAACTTACGCATGCGATACATACAACATCTACAGTATACACGTCAGAATGAGAGGCAACATTTGTTAAATTTTTGTTTGGTGTCTGTTGTACTGCTCTTTCGTGTTGTCCATTTGTGTTTATTTAATGTACTAATCACCTTTTTATCTCGTTCCATGTACACCATGAGAAAGAAGAGTACCACCAACAGACAGTAATTATACCAATTAAGAAGGCAATCAAATGTCAACAGCCATCTGTGGAGAAGTAGGTGAACGTCGTCGTCGGTACTACAGTGCAGACTTTGGACAGGGTGCACCCTAAGCAGATGGAGTTTTCGAATTTTTTGGAGGCGGGAGAATGTTTGGAACTAGATGGAAACATTTACAACGAAAATAAACAATACTAAACATACGTTCCACAAAATGTAAATATAAACAAAAACATAGAATGTTTATAGAAAATTAATGAAGCGACTATACTTAAAGTCATATGACTAAGATTCGAGAAGGAATTAAATAAAACACACAACTTCACTCTTTGACTTGAAAATTGGTTGTATTTAATTCCTTCTCGAATTCGGAAAACTTTTTTTTTTAAGTAAGATGTGTTGATGTGTTTTGGGAAAGTTTTGGCAGTAAGCAAAACTAAATGCTACGATTGGAACTTCTCTACGATCGTATGTTTCTCCGATCTATTACGATGATAGGGCGAAATATCTGAAGAATTTTAAAGTCTTTTTTTGTTTGCTTGACTTTATTCTCTTATATCGATGAGCTTTTTCTCGAAAATTTGTTAAAAAATAGTTATGTATCATTACCGGGATTCGATTCTGTTCTCATAGACAGTACCAACTGATAGTAGAATCGCAAACTAGGATCGAGTTACGTAGTGGAGCCTTTGGTCACAACGTTGTGACCTGTGACTTTTTGGCAGAATCGTGCTGTTAGAGACCCAATTATTAAAACCTCTCTGTAGGCTATCTCATAGAGTCTAACTGCAAATTTTGAAGAAAACTGGTCAACTGAATTGCAAATCCCACTTTTTTCGTCATCATCGCAACGCCATGTTTTATTGTTATCTCAAAGTTTTGTTTTTACCTATTGCAAAACTTGCCTTATAGTCGGCCCTATCGAGGTAGCCATTGGAGCGGAGTTTTCTCCGCAACGCATCTTTTTTCGGAGATTCAATTTTGCTTCGAAGTAGTTGTCGTCGTAAGAAATTTTTCAGGAATGCGGCAATGCATTGCATCCGTATGTTTTCAATTTGATTTTCACTTTGTTAGCGGTATTGAATTCGGTTAATGAATTATGTAGAACACTATTAATTCCTATAAATGAGAAATTGTCAACTATATTTAAATTATCATGTACTAAAACAGTAAATATCATTCAATCAAGTACAGTCATCTTTATCTTTATCTTTATCTTTATCTTTATTACTATATAATTGAGCTTTTTTGTTTGCACGCGCCAAAAATCCTAAGAAAGAGCAAATCTTTAAACTTATCTAATTAATTGTCCCGAAAATTAATCCATTGGGTAGCCTATAACCATGGTTTGGTTATAGGCTATACTGAAAACCTAAAAAATAACAATTATTTAAGATATCTTACAATTTAAAAAATTTTCCGTACTTACCAAATTTTGTTTACATTCCAAATGACGTTTAGAATAATAATAATTATCAGAATTGCAGCCCATACTCTGTTTCCATAGTGGGTTGAACCAAGGTTGACTTTGCCAACTCCATGGAAACAGGAATAATCAGTGAAAAGAAAAATGGGTGCGTTCAAGAAAGTATCTAAGGCGATATATATCCCTTTCGTGACATTTTTTGTTGTTGACTCATTTTGTTTTGCTTTCTGGGTTGTAGTTTGCTGGGTTTTTGTTGGAAATAAAGTACATAGCAGTTTGAAAAAAAAAAATTGTTCCAAGAAAATTATGTGGAATGCTATTTTCTTTTGGTCTGTTTTGGTTCCGTTTTTTCAGGTGTTTATGATTTGACAGATATTTACTTTTAGTCGTTCGAAAACTCACCTGTGGTCTCAGCCAGCAGCATCACATCTACCGAAAGTCCAAAGGAGACCAAAAATTCCATGTCCTTCAAATGACATGTCGGTGAAATTCATTTTTTGAGTGGTGTTGAAACTCGGGCATGGATTTGACACTTCACAAGAGGTTTTGTTATGTAGGAGCGATCGAAGATGAAGTAATCGCAATGTAAGAGTTGTGGTGAGTGCACATATAGAGGGGTGAGTAATAATTTTTCAATCAGCGCCGAAAGTAAGTGCAATGATAGGTTTCCTTTTGCCATTTGCTAAGGGCCAGTTTTTCAGTGAAGAGTTATCCTATGGTAAGGAGTTAGTTCTGACATAACTCATGATCGTATGGGTTAACTCGAAAATTCTCACCACAGGACAACTCTGCACTGAAAAACTGGCTCTAAATGACAAATGAGCTAATTTGACGTAATTCAGAAAAATGTCAATGGAAAACTGCTGAGACTCATTTTGAGTTAAAATTTTTCAGTCTGTCTTTCATATTTTTCTATCCTATGGCGAGGAGTCAACTCTGACATAACTCATGATCGTATGGGTTAACTCTGCACTGAAAAACTGGCTCTAAATGACAAATGAGCTAATTTGATATAGTTCAGAAAAATTACAATGGCAAATTTCTGAGACTCATGGTGAGCAAACACTGAATGGTGAGTTAAAACTTTTCATTCTGTCTTTCATATTTTTCTATCCTATGGTGAGAAGTTAACTCTGACATAGCTCATGATTGTATGGGTTAACTCTAAAATTCTCACCACAGGACAACTCTGCACTGAAAAACAGGCTCTAAATGACAGATGAGCTAATTTGACATAATTCAGAAAAATGACAATGGCAAATTGATGAGACTCATGGTGAGCAAACACTGAATGGTGAGTTAAAATTTTTCATTCTGTCTTTCATATTTTTCTATCCTATGGTGAGAAGTTTACTCTGACATTACTCATGATCGTATGGGTTGACTCGAAAATTCTCACCACAGGACAACTCTGCACTGAAAAACTGGCTCTAAATGACAGATGAGCTAATTTGACATAATTCAGAAAAATGACAATGGCAAATTGCTGAGACTCATGTTGAGCAAACACTGAATGGTTAGTTAAAATTTTTCAGTCTGTCTTCATGTTTTTCTATCCTATGGTGAGGAGTCAACTCTGACATAACTCATGATTGTATGGGTTGATTCGAAAATTCTCACCACAGGACAACTCTGCACTGAAAAACTGGCTCTAAATGACAGATGAGCTAATTTGACATAATTCAGAAAAATGACAATGGCAAATTGCTGAGACTCATGGTGAGCAAACACTGAATGGTGAGTTAAAATTTTTCATTCTGTCTTCCATATTTTTCTATCCTATGGTGAGAAGTTAACTCTGACATAACTCATGATTGTATGGGTTAATTCGAAAATTCCCACCACAGGACAACTCTGCACTGAAAAACTTTCTCTAAATGACAGATGAGCTAATTTGACATAATTCAGAAAAATGACAATGGCAAATTGCTGAGACTCATGGTGAGCAAACACTGAATGGTGAGTTAAAATTTTTCATTCTGTCTTCCATATTTTTCTATCCTATGGTGAGAAGTTAACTCTGACATAACTCATGATTGTATGGGTTAATTCGAAAATTCCCACCACAGGACAACTCTGCACTGAAAAACTGGCTCTAAATGACAGATGATCTAATTTGATGTAGTTCAGAAAAATGTCAATTGCAAATTGCTGAGACTCATGTTGAGCAAACACTGAATGGTGAGATAAAATTTTTCAGTCTGTCTTCATGTTTTTTTATCCTATGGTGAGGAGTCAACTCTGACATTACTCATGATCGTATGGGCTAACTCGAAAATTCTCACCACAGGACAACTCTGCACTGAAAAACTGGCTCTAAATGACAGATGAGCTAATTTGACATAATTCAGAAAAATGACAATGGCAAATTGATGAGACTCATGGTGAGCAAACACTGAATGGTTAGTTAAAATTTTTCAGTCTGTCTTCCATATTTTTCTATCCTATGGTGAGAAGTTAACTCTGACATTACTCATGATCGTATGGGTTAACTCGAAAACTCTCACCACAGGACAACTCTGCACTGAAAAACTGGCTCTAAATGACAGATGAGCTAATTTGACATAATTCAGAAAAATGGCAATGGCAAATTGCTGAGACTCATGGTGAGCAAACACTGAATGGTGAGCTAAAATTTTTCATTCTGTCTTTCATATTTTTCTATCCTATGGTGAGAAGTTAACTCTGACATAACTCATGATTGTATGGGTTAACTCTAAAATTCTCACCACAGGACAACTCTGCACTGAAAAACAGGCTCTAAATGACAGATGAGCTAATTTGACATAATTCAGAAAAATGACAATGGCAAATTGCTGAGACTCATGGTGAGCAAACACTGAATGGTTAGTTAAAATTTTTCAGTCTGTCTTCCATATTTTTCTATCCTATGGTGAGAAGTTAACTCTGACATTACTCATGATCGTATGGGTTAACTCGAAAACTCTCACCACAGGACAACTCTGCACTGAAAAACTGGCTCTAAATGACAGATGAGCTAATTTGACATAATTCAGAAAAATGACAATGGCAAATTGCTGAGACTCATGGTGAGCAAACACTGAATGGTGAGCTAAAATTTTTCATTTTGTCTTTCATATTTTTCTATCCTATGGTGAGAAGTTAACTCTGACATAGCTCATGATTGTATGGGTTAACTCTAAAATTCTCACCACAGGACAACTCTGCACTGAAAAACAGGCTCTAAATGACAGATGAGCTAATTTGACATAATTCAGAAAAATGACAATGGCAAATTGATGAGACTCATGGTGAGCAAACACTGAATGGTGAGTTAAAATTTTTCATTCTGTCTTTCATATTTTTCTATCCTATGGTGAGAAGTTAACTCTGACATAACTCATGATTGTATGGGTTAATTCGAAAATTCTCACCACAGGACAACTCTGCACTGAAAAACAGGCTCTAAATGACAGATGAGCTAATTTGACATAATTCAGAAAAATGACAATGGCAAATTGATGAGACTCATGGTGAGCAAACACTGAATGGTGAGTTAAAATTTTTCATTCTGTCTTTCATATTTTTCTATCCTATGGTGAGAAGTTTACTCTGACATAACTCATGATTGTATGGGTTAATTCGAAAATTCCCACCACAGGACAACTCTGCACTGAAAAACTTTCTCTAAATGACAGATGAGCTAATTTGACATAATTCAGAAAAATGACAATGGCAAATTGCTGAGACTCATGGTGAGCAAACACTGAATGGTGAGTTAAAATTTTTCATTCTGTCTTCCATATTTTTCTATCCTATGGTGAGAAGTTAACTCTGACATAACTCATGATTGTATGGGTTAATTCGAAAATTCCCACCACAGGACAACTCTGCACTGAAAAACTGGCTCTAAATGACAGATGATCTAATTTGATGTAGTTCAGAAAAATGTCAATTGCAAATTGCTGAGACTCATGTTGAGCAAACACTGAATGGTGAGATAAAATTTTTCAGTCTGTCTTCATGTTTTTTTATCCTATGGTGAGGAGTCAACTCTGACATTACTCATGATCGTATGGGCTAACTCGAAAATTCTCACCACAGGACAACTCTGCACTGAAAAACTGGCTCTAAATGACAGATGAGCTAATTTGACATAATTCAGAAAAATGGCAATGGCAAATTGCTGAGACTCATGGTGAGCAAACACTGAATGGTGAGCTAAAATTTTTCATTCTGTCTTTCATATTTTTCTATCCTATGGTGAGAAGTTAACTCTGACATAACTCATGATTGTATGGGTTAACTCTAAAATTCTCACCACAGGACAACTCTGCACTGAAAAACAGGCTCTAAATGACAGATGAGCTAATTTGACATAATTCAGAAAAATGACAATGGCAAATTGCTGAGACTCATGGTGAGCAAACACTGAATGGTTAGTTAAAATTTTTCAGTCTGTCTTCCATATTTTTCTATCCTATGGTGAGAAGTTAACTCTGACATTACTCATGATCGTATGGGTTAACTCGAAAACTCTCACCACAGGACAACTCTGCACTGAAAAACTGGCTCTAAATGACAGATGAGCTAATTTGACATAATTCAGAAAAATGACAATGGCAAATTGCTGAGACTCATGGTGAGCAAACACTGAATGGTGAGCTAAAATTTTTCATTTTGTCTTTCATATTTTTCTATCCTATGGTGAGAAGTTAACTCTGACATAGCTCATGATTGTATGGGTTAACTCTAAAATTCTCACCACAGGACAACTCTGCACTGAAAAACAGGCTCTAAATGACAGATGAGCTAATTTGACATAATTCAGAAAAATGACAATGGCAAATTGATGAGACTCATGGTGAGCAAACACTGAATGGTGAGTTAAAATTTTTCATTCTGTCTTTCATATTTTTCTATCCTATGGTGAGAAGTTAACTCTGACATAACTCATGATTGTATGGGTTAATTCGAAAATTCTCAACACAGGACAACTCTGCACTGAAAAACTTTCTCTAAATGACAGATGAGCTAATTTGACATAATTCAGAAAAATGACAATGGCAAATTGCTGAGACTCATGGTGAGCAAACACTGAATGGTGAGTTAAAATTTTTCATTCTGTCTTTCATATTTTTCTATCCTATGGTGAGAAGTTAACTCTGACATAACTCATGATTGTATGGGTTAATTCGAAAATTCTCACCACAGGACAACTCTGCACTGAAAAACTGGCTCTAAATGACAGATGAGCTAATTTGATGTAGTTCAGAAAAATGTCAATTGCAAATTGCTGAGACTCATGTTGAGCAAACACTGAATGGTGAGTTAAAATTTTTCATTCTGTCTTTCATATTTTTCTATCCTATGGTGAGAAGTTAACTCTGACATTACTCATGATCGTATGGGCTAACTCGAAAATTCTCACCACAGGACAACTCTGCACTGAAAAACTGGCTCTAAATGACAGATGAGCTAATTTGACATAATTCAGAAAAATGACAATGGCAAATTGCTGAGACTCATGGTGAGCAAACACTGAATGGTGAGCTAAAATTTTTCATTCTGTCTTTCATATTTTTCTATCCTATGGTGAGAAGTTAACTCTGACATAGCTCATGATTGTATGGGTTAACTCTAAAATTCTCACCACAGGACAACTCTGCACTGAAAAACAGGCTCTAAATGACAGATGAGCTAATTTGACATAATTCAGAAAAATGACAATGGCAAATTGCTGAGACTCATGTTGAGCAAACACTGAATGGTTAGTTAAAATTTTTCAGTCTGTCTTCCTGTTTTTCTATCCTATGGTGAGGAGTCAACTCTGACTTAACCCATGATTGTATGGGTTGACTCGAAAATTCTCACCACAGGACAACTCTGCACTGAAAAACTGCTCTAAATGACAGATGAGCTAATTTGACATAATTCAGAAAAATGACAATGGCAAATTGCTGAGACACATGTTGAGCAAACACTGAATGGTTAGTTGAAATTTTTCCGTCTGTCTTCATATTTGTCTATCCTATGGTGAGGAGTCAACTCTGACATAACTCATGATCGTATGGGTTAACTCGAAAATTCTCACCACAGGACAACTCTGCACTGAAAAACTGGCTCTAAATGACAGATGAGCTAATTTGACATAATTCAGAAAAATGACAATTGCAAATTGCTGAGACTCATGGTGAGCAAACACTGAATGGTGAGTTAAAATTTTTCATTCTGTCTTTCATATTTTTCTATCCTATGGTGATAAGTTAGCTCTGACATAACTCATGATTGTATGGGTTAATTCGAAAATTCTCACCACAGGACAACTCTGCACTGAAAAACTGGCTCTAAATGACAGATGAGCTAATTTGACATAATTCAGAAAAATGACAATGGCAAATTGCTGAGACTCATGGGGAGCAAACACTGAATGGTGAGTTAAAATTTTTCATTCTGTCTTTCATATTTTTCTATCCTATGGTGAGAAGTTAGCTCTGACATAACTCATGATTGTATGGGTTAATTCGAAAATTCTCACCACAGGACAACTCTGCACTGAAAAACTGGCTTTAAATGACAGATGAGCTAATTTGACATAATTCAGAAAAATGACAATGGCAAATTGCTGAGACTCATGGTGAGCAAACACTGAATGGTAAGCTAAAATTTTTCATTCTGTCTTTCATATTTTTCTATCCTATGGTGAGAAGTTAACTCTGACATAACTCATGATTGTATGGGTTAACTCGAAAGTTCTCACCACAGGACAACTCTGCACTGAAAAACTGGCTCTTAGTGACAGATGAGCTAATTTGACGTAATTCAGAAAAATGACAATGGCAAATTGCTGAGACTCATGGTGAGCAAACACTGAATGGTGAGTTAAAATTTTTCATTCTGTCTTTCATATTTTTCTATCCTATGGTGAGAAGTTAGCTCTGACATAGCTCATGATTGTATGGGCTAACTCGAAAATCTCACCACAGGACAACTCTGCACTGAAAAACTGGCTTTAAATGACAGATGAGCTAATTTGACATAACTCAGAAAAATGACAATGGCAAATTGCTGAGACTCATGGTGAGCAAACACTGAATGGTGAGTTAAAATTTTTCATTCTGTCTTTCATATTTTTCTATCCTATGGTGAGAAGTTAACTCTGACATAACTCATGATTGTATGGGTTAACTCGAAAGTTCTCACCACAGGACAACTCTGCACTGAAAAACTGGCTCTAAATGACAGATGAGCTAATTTGACGTAATTCAGAAAAATGACAATGGCAAATTGCTGAGACTCATGGTGAGCAAACACTGAATGGTGAGTTAAAATTTTTCATTCTGTCTTTCATATTTTTCTATCCTATGGTGAGAAGTTAACTCTGACATAACTCATGATTGTATGGGTTAATTCGAAAATTCTCACCACAGGACAACTCTGCACTGAAAAACTGGCTCTAAATGACAGATGAGCTAATTTGACATAATTCAGAAAAATGACAATGGCAAATTGCTGAGACTTATGTTGAGCAAACACTGAATGGTGAGTTAAAATTTTTCATTCTGTCTTTCATATTTTTTTATCCTATGGTGAGAAGTTAGCTCTGACATAACTCATGATTGTATGGGTTAACTCGAAAATCTCACCTAGGGACAACTCTGCACTGAAAAACTGCTCTAATTTGTTGCTTATTGTTTCTTCCATTGGGTTTTCTTCAGACGCTTCCTGGAAATATTTAAATTCATTTTAATGTTATTTCAATAAATTGTACACAAATAAACAGGATTTTTTTTCTTTGGATACTTCCAGCTTTGTAGGTAAGAAGCCTTGGCAAAAAGGAACCCGGGCAACGCCGGGTGTTTTCGGCTAGTGAATAAATAATGCAGACTTCAACTATATGGCTTTATTGGTACAGAAAAAATTAGAGGAACCCGAAAAGCCGTTTACTGTAAGTAAGGATGTAGTGACACAGAACTTGCCAATACCGTCAACTGTGTCCCTTGATTATGTATAAATGTTTAATTTAAAAAGACACTGCGATGAGCCACAAAAAAAAACAACTCAGGGAAATAATATAAAATATTATAGAGAAAGTCTTTATTTTACCAAAAAAGAAAGTACTTTTGCCGAAACGTACAGAAGCTGGTAGGGGTGTTTGCACGTTTTGCGATAGTTGTGACTTTGGCTTAGACCACACATTTAAATGTCCCCATAATTTTACAAAATAATAAGAAAACTTAAAAAAGACATCGATGTATATAATCAAAAAAAAAAAACATAACATGGCAACTCGTGTATCAATATTTGCTTGCCATTGCAGTAATTAGAAAACCCTTTATTTTTTATTTTTACAAATAGGCTCAGAATTTTTCGTTTTGGTGTAAAAATAGCTTAGTAAGAAATTTGAGTTCGTAATATGGATATTAATGCAATTTTTGTTTCCCATAAGAATAGCACAAGAAAATGTCTATTAGATAGACTATAGGCAAACAATAAAAACAGAATATGCAAAAAAAATTCAAGGAATTCTTAACTTAACTCTTTATGTAGTCTGCGAACCCTTGGAGTCGTTGGAACACTCTCAACGGTCTCTCCACGGTTTTTTAATTAAACCGTGGCAGCATTGTAACATATTTAGAATATTTTACGCAAAATGAGTACCAGCGAAAATAAAAACGATATTTCCAACCATGTTCGCTTTTCAGACCAACTAAAGCGAAGCGCTTCGCAATTGAGTTCTCGCTTTAAATACCATCTGGTGCGCTTATTGGAATAGCCCTACTGAATTTTAGCTGTGGTCGCCACACAGCGTTTTTTAGAAAACCTTAACACGCCCTGAGCCCAGATTCAGCAAGAATGAGTTTGAAAACTCATAACCACAGCCCTCATGCTCTCCAGAAGGCCACGAATAAATTTGAAGGATAGAGTAAACGACAGCTATAATAAAAACACACCTATGCAATCGAATTGAGAGAGTGCACACAGTTAAAATCTACTCTTGCGGAGTCTGGCCCCTGGTCTCGTAACTTCACGTTTCGGTGACGTAAATTGGCCACCAAGATCATGCGATTCGACACCGCTAGATTATCTTATGAGGCGCTACTCAAATGACCGTGAAATGTGCGAAATAGTGACTAACGAGTGCTATATTATAATCCGTGTTTTATTGTCATTATAGTCATCTAATACGCTCAATACGCACTAATGCAACTTTATTCCATAAACTCCATTCACCAGCCATCCCTGTTGTTGACTTCTAAACACTGACTTATTTTTGTTCACTAATCGTTTTTGTTTCCCCCCATGTGCGATGTTTTCCAAACGTGAGTATAATATTCCCAATAAAACACGGCTATAGTTTGCACAGTCCATTCTTTGTAATGAAAAAAAAAAATTTCAACAAAAATGTAGTAAAAGATTCAAAGACGCTTTTTCAAGCTACGCGAAGAAATTAAGATGTTTTTCTTTAAAGAAAAAAAATTGTCATAAATGCATTTCATTGTCGTTTTGATAATTTTACGTGGTGCTGTCAAGTTGCACATTTATTTGACGTTTTCGATGTTCAATTGCATTCAACATGGGTTTACAAACTCACGAACAGTAACTGAATTCCAGTTTAAGGAAATCGGATTCACGCTTTAACATTAATATGTAGCAAAAGCGATTTGAAAAAACGATTTTCGATACTTTCAACAATAAATGATTTATTGGCACTAACAACGATATTTTATCAAGGCTTATCAAACATTTCATTTAACTAAAAAAGTTTTCGACAGTAAACTTCATTTTCTCATAGCAGTTTATTCCTGTTCTTCTTCCGTTTTGCCTTACGAGCATCGTAGTAGTGCTCTCCCACTAATCTGCTTGCATTAATCCACCCGTCTGGTAGTCCACGTTGATTTCAGAAAACGTCAACAAGCCTCCAGATTTTCGACTATTCCATATCTGAGGCCAACGAAATGCAGATGTCATTGCGTATACCTGTACCAGATTTGTTTGGCGTCAGAGTAAGAGTGTCTGTCCGTTACGTGGTATGATCTTAGTTCTAAGTTCGAATCAAAACATCTAAGAAAAAATGTTTTTGAACGAGGATCGTCTCTTGCGAGGAATTGGCAAATTTTTCAATAATAATTTCATACCATGAAAAGCTCTTCCTCGATTGGCTGTGTTGTATCTCCTCCTATACCTTCCAGAGGAAGTCGTCGTGCGTTGAACTCAGCACACTTCAATTGTGTTGTACTCTTTGATTGCCAATTCGATATCATATTACGGATGTGTTTTTGGGTCAATCAAAGTGCAATCATACAATAGTTGAATTGTGCTGACTCTTTTAACGTGCCGACGATTATCCACTGCGAATGTTTGGGCTTGCGGTCACCAAAATGACATGACAAGAGAGAGTCTTTGGAAAACATTCAATGAAGTCGGTCGTTTCGCATTCTTTACACGGAAAACACTTTAACATTGGCGCAGCCGGTCCGCGAATCTCGTTTCTTTTATGTAAACTCGCGAATCTAAATTCAGAATAGTTAAAAAAAAAAAAAGATATTAATTAATCAAAGTGTGAAATCTAAATGTTTTAAAAAGAATCGCGTCGAATGTTGGGTTGTGTAGTGTTGTTGTGACAGTAAAGTGAATGAAAAATAAAAAAATAATAACAAAGAGCAAAAAGTTAATCTGAAAAAAAAAAAAAAAACCATCGCTGTGACAATTAAAAGTAGATACAAAGGGAGAAATACAGGTGAGTATACTTTAATGTATTGTAACGTGCGCTTAGTTCGCAAAATAAAACTTCACTTTTCAATTTATTTCTACCACTTTATTCAGTATCTATCTTTATTCGAACTCAACTCGACTATTGGACTATCACTGATTAACAACATTTCACTCTTAACTTTATCACTCTATAATCAAAAACTGACTGCTCGTTGCGTCAGCGGCAGAGATAAGCAATTAACTAGATGGCAAACTTTTACTTCTCTTGCCCCGCAACAACCATTTGTTTACATTGTTGTTTTTGTAATCACATCCTCTGTCTGTGAATACGTGGAAGCTGTACTCAAAGTGGTAGTAGTGAGATTTGCTGTACTCTAGTGAGATTTTGTATAAAGTAAAGGTGTAGAGGAAGCTGTACTCAAAGTAGTAGTGGTGATTTTTGCGTAAATCAGCTTGTAGGCAGTTTCAATGTGTGAGTGAAGTTTGCCATCTAATTAATTTCTTATCTCTGGTCAGCGGCCTATTTATATAGAACAATACTTATCTAGAGCGTTCCAGTTTCTTCTCCATGGTTTCCACATTTCCTGTCAAGCATCTCTACACTCACACACACTGGCTTACAAACAATGCCTGTCATTTTATACCATTCCATTATAGTGTTGCCAGTTGTGTTTTCGGTTAAACGTTTTCGATTAGGAAATTGGTATAAATGTTGGGTGTTCATTACACTGCCCCTCCTTAAGATTGTTCGTCCCGAATAATTCCATCTGCAGCCTCGCCACTATATCGATGCAGCCGGTCACAATGAACTACTTTTAACTTGCCTCTTAATCCTCTTTGGATGCGGTAAACCACGTCGTTAATCCTCGTGACAACAGTATAAGGACCCTCCCAGTTCTGCTGAAGTTTCGGTGACAATCCCTTTTGACGATGAGGATTATAAAGCCACACACGATCTCCTGCTTGGAATCCTGCCGTTGTCGCTTTTGTGTCGTACCGTGTCTTCATCCGGTCGCTGTAGGTTTTCATCCGTTCCCTTGTTCTTTTATGGATGTCAGCGAGTCTCTCCTTGAGGTCATCCACATACTCGTTCGTGTCCTGTGGCTCCTCTGTGGGGCATCCAAATTTAAGTTCGCTGGGCAGCCGCATGGTTTTCCCGAACAGGATGTCAGATGGTGTTTGTCCTGTCGAGCTATGTACTGCACTTCTATAGGCCATCAGGAATAGCGGTACGTGCCTATCCCAGTCTCTTTGGTAGTCGCCTACAACCTTGGTGAGGTGTTCTTTCAAGGTACGGTTGAATCTTTCAACCATCCCATCAGATTGTGGATGAAGCGGTGTGGTTCTGGTCTTCTTGATGCCAAGTAGTCCGCACACTCCTTGAAAGATGTTTGACTCGAAGTTCCTCCCTTGGTCGGAATGAAGTTCCATAGGCACGCCAAACCTACTTACCCAGTTAAACACAATCTGGTCGACCACCGTTTTGGCTTCTTGATTTGGGATGGCATACGCCTCAGGCCATTTGCTAAAATAGTCCATTACAACCAGAATGTACTTGTTTCCAGCATTGGTCTCTGGAAAAGGCCCAGCCACATCTACTGCAATCCTCTCAAAAGGCGATCCAACGTTGTACTGATGCATCTTACCTTGAATCTTCCTACCAGGTCCTTTGGTTGCAGCACACTTGTCACAAGTTCGGCACCACTTCTCCACGTCATCTCTAGCATGTAACCAGTAGAACCGATGTCGCACCTTCTCCAGTGTTTTGTTAACTCCCAGGTGACCTCCAGAAGGCCCGTCGTGCATCTCCCGAAGAACTTCACTGACTTTCGATTGTGGTACGATCAGCTGCATCACATATGATTTACCGTCAGCGGACTCCCATCTTCGCCTGAGGACACCTTCTTGCACATATAGTGAGTCCCACTGTGCCCAATAGGCTTTGAGAACTGGACTCCTGTCAGAAATGTCTCCCCATTCAGGTTTCTCTTCATTTTCTTTCCATGCGAGAATGGGTTCGATATCTGGATCCTCCTGTTGAGCAGTCCTCACTTCCTCATTGCTCCATCCGCATATGGGGTCAGCTCTTAGTCGCTGAGCGGTAATATTTTCTTTGTTTTCTTGTCGCCTACAATGCTTGCAATCCTCTTTGCAAGGTCTTCGGGACAATGCGTCGGCGTTTGAGTGCAGCTTTCCTCTGCGGTGTTGAATCTGGTAATCATAAGTCTGCAGTCTTTCTATCCACCTTGCGACTTGACCTTCTGGATTTTTGAAGTTCAACAGCCAGTTCAGAGCACCATGGTCTGTCCGCAGAAGGAATTTCTGTCCATAGATGTACTTATGGAAGTGCTTTGTTGCCAAGATAAGAGCTAGAAGTTCCCTTCTGGTCACGCAGTAGTTTCTTTCGGGCTTCGAGAGGACCTTGCTGTAATATGCCACCACTTTCTCTTCGCCATCATGCACTTGGGATAGTACCGCCCCGATTCCAACGTTGCTTGCATCAGCATCGATGATGAATGTTCTCCCAGGTGTTGGATGTGCCAGCACTGGGGCGTTACAGAGGCGGTATTTGAGTTCCTGAAAAGATTTCTCACACTCACCTGACCATTTAAACTGCTTCCCTTTCTCGGTGAGCTGATGCAAACTCTTTGCAACTCCAGCAAAGTTCTTAACAAATCGTCGGTAATATGTGGCAAGACCAAGAAAGCTTCGGAGTTGATGTTTGTCCTGTGGTGTTGGCCAATTTTTGACGGAGTCAACTTTTTCAGGATCAGTCTTCACTCCTTGGGAAGAGATGATGTGTCCCAAATACTTAACTTCGGTTTTGAAAAGTGCACATTTTTCTGGATTCAGTTTAAGGTTAGCCTCTCGAAGTCTCTGAAACACGGCTTTTAGATTCTTGCAATGTTGGTCAAATGTTTTCCCGTAAGCAATGACATCGTCCAAGTAGACAAGGCACGCTTTCCACGTCAGTCCTTGAAGAACGCACTCCATCAAACGCTCGAATGTCGCCGGAGCGTTGCATAGCCCAAACGGCATAACTTTAAACTGCCAGAGCCCATTACCTGTAGAAAACGCCGTCTTTTCCCGATCATCAGGGTGGATGTCAACTTGCCAATATCCACTCTTCAAGTCCAGCGTCGAAAACCACTGGGCTCCCTCCATGGCATCCAGGGTATCATTGATTCTCGGCAGGGGATAGCTGTCCTTCTCAGTCACATCGTTCAGCCTTCGGTAGTCCACACAAAAACGAGTGCTTCCGTCTTTCTTTTTCACTAGAACCACTGGTGACGCCCAAGGACTTTTGGAATTTTCGATAAGACCGTCCTTCTTCATTGCTGTTATCATTTCCTCAACCTCGCCTTGTTTGGCCAGTGGAAGGCGTCTTGCGGGTTGACGAATCGGTCTTGCATCTCCTGTGTTGATGCGATGCTGCACCAACTGTGTCCTACCATATTGTCCCTTTTGCGATGCGAAGATGTCAGTGTACTCTTGTAGGAGATTTTCAGCCATCCTTGTTTGTTGGTGATCAAGGTTGGATGAATTCAGTATTTTAGCTCTGATGGTTTTGAGCTCCTCCGGAGTTATAGTTTTTCTCGGGGTTTTGTCTGTGATCTTCGTAATTGCTGCAACCGATTCGCAACGTCCAACGACTTCTCCTTTCTTCAACCTTACATCGTACGGTCTGGTGTTTAGTAATCGTACGGGGACCATTTTGTTTTTCGGTGCTACTAGTGTTTTCCCAATGATGACGCTTTGGGAGGAACACTCTGGGTCTGGTTCCACCATTAGGTATCGAAGGCTTCCAAACTCACCTTCCAGTTTTGTCCAAACGAACACTTCAGAAGAAGGAGGCAGAATCAGATCTTCCGTGATGACAGTCCTCAGTGTCGACGTACTTTCGTTCGAATAGGTCATTGGAAGTTCCTTATTTTGGTACTTCAAAACCTGGTTACCGATGTCCAAAATAACTCCGTGCTGTTTCATAAAGTCGATTCCAATGATGCACTCGTCACATATATCTGCCACCAGGAATTGATGAGTAAACATTAGATCGGCCAGTCGGATCTTAAGACACACTTCTCCATATACTCTTGCTGCTTCTCCCGTTGCGGTTCTTAGACGGTAGCTATTGGTGTTATGAAGCCACGTCGTCTTTACCAGGTCTCGACGTACTATGGAGGCTGTGGCACCGGTGTCGATGGTAGCCACATGTTTGTTCCCGTTAATAGTAGTTTCCACAGTCAGACTTTTGTTGTCTCGTTTGGTCTGAGAGACCTGGATGGTGGTTCTGGGGCCATCGATACAAGAAACCAGCCTCTGCCCCTCGAAGTTGGTTCTTACTCGTTTCCCTGATGGGAAACGGGCTGATACGTAACGCTGGTGTTGTTGTTACCTTGTTCTGGGTAGAATCTCTTGCTTCCACAATGTTGACAACCGGATTTATTTGGTGGTAGTCGGCATTGACGCTGTAAGTGCCCGGTCTTGTTGCAGTTCCAACATCTTGCTAGTCCGCTCCGCTGGTTCTTTTGTATTTCAGCTCTCTGGCACGAGCACTCTTCGACTATGGCTTCTCTAAGTCGATGTACTCCCTGAGAAGCCTGTTCTGCTGCTTCAATTGTCAATGCGAATGCTAAAGTTTCGGAAAGAGTACGTGTTCTAGCAGTTCGCACAGACCTCTGAAGATGTATATCGGAAATGGCACGAACGAAGGACTCAACAGCAAGCTGGTTGATGATTTCTTCTCCAGCATCCGGGTATGCCAGGTGAACCAGTCTTTCGACGTCTGCTTGGAGCTGCTGTAGACTTTCACCCCTTTTCTGGACTCTGTTATTGAGTTGGACTCGGAAGACTTCTTTCAAGTGGCTATCTCCAAAGCGTTTATCTATAGCTGCCACGAGAGAACTGAAATCGCCGCTCTTACCAGCTGGAACTGTTTGAAGTAATTCAGCTGCTGGTCCTCTAAGAGCAAGAGTCAGTGCAATGTACTTGTCTTCGTCATCCCAGCCATTTGTTGTCGCGGCTGCCTCAAATTGTCTCTTGTAGACTGGCCAAGAAGACTGTCCATCAAATGTTGGGGGTTTCATCTCCTTTTTCTTTGTAAACTCCCCAGCAGACTCTCGAATTTTTATTTTTCGAATCTGGTCCAATTCCTTGGTCAGAACAGAGAACTGTTTATCGCATCGGCTTTCCAAACGATTCTCTACAACAGAAAGCTGTTTTTCCACACCTTCAACGCGTTCGTCTAGGGCACATACATTTTTCTCAATGTTACCCAATTTGCCTTCTAGAATGTTTTTCTGACCTTCCAAAACATTCTGTTGCGCCTCAAGTCTTTCGAGAATATTCTGTTGTTCCACCTTTTGCTCGTTTCGTTGTTCTTCAATCAGCTTCTTTTGTTCGTTTCTTTGTGTTTCAAGTTGTTCGAGAACATTCTGCTGTTCCTTCTTTTGCTCGTTTCGTTGTGCTTCCAGTTGTTCGAGAACATTCTGCTGTTCCTTCTTTTGCTCGTTTCGCTGTTCTAACAAAAGTTTCATCATACTAGAAAAATCTACACTTTCACTTACTTCCTCTTCTTCCACTTCTATTTCAAAAACAAAAGTGTTTACGTCTTCCCCTTGCTGTTCCAAATAGTTACGCAAACGCAGGACGAGCTCATTTTTCGATCCCGCTCTAGAAAGATTTCGCTTACCCAACTCACTTTTAAGCTCAATGCAGTTGAGCTCTTCTAACAACTTACCCATTTTCACTGTATATAATTATTATTTTTCTTTTTACTTTTATTTTTTTTTTTTTTTTACACTTTATTAGTCAAATAAGTTTTATCCCACTTCTGACACCAATGTAACGTGCGCTTAGTTCGCAAAATAAAACTTCACTTTTCAATTTATTTCTACCACTTTATTCAGTATCTATCTTTATTCGAACTCAACTCGACTATTGGACTATCACTGATTAACAACATTTCACTCTTAACTTTATCACTCTATAATCAAAAACTGACTGCTCGTTGCGTCAGCGGCCTATTTATATAGAACAATACTTATCTAGAGCGTTCCAGTTTCTTCTCCATGGTTTCCACATTTCCTGTCAAGCATCTCTACACTCACACACACTGGCTTACAAACAATGCCTGTCATTTTATACCATTCCATTATAGTGTTGCCAGTTGTGTTTTCGGTTAAACGTTTTCGATTAGGAAATTGGTATAAATGTTGGGTGTTCATTACAGTATGTACCTATTAGGGTGGGTCAAAAAAACCAAAAAATTTTTTTTTTTGATCCGACACACGAAAACTTGTTCTTTGGTACCTCTAGAAAGTACGTACAAAATTTGAGCTCTTAATATTAACGGGAAGATGATGCTCATCGTAGTTTTCCATTTTCAGTTTAGTATCATATTAAAATGGTCATATCTTTTTAAAAATAGATTGTTCAACCAGTCGCAAAAACAGTATTTATAGGAAATTGAACGGCCTACAAAAATGGTCTCTTATACTTTTTTCATTAATCTAACCATTTAAAAGATATTCAAGGTCAAAAATTTATGTATTTTAAAGAAAATAACTTTTTTTTAATAGATGTATTGGAAATATTTATTAAGAAATTATTAAAATTAGTAGGCATTAAAATTCTACTGCGAATATCTTTTAAATGGTTAGAGTAATCGATTAACAACAAAAGACCTTTTTTGTAGAACGTTAAATTTTCTATTAAAATAATTGATGTTCATTTTATAATAACTATTTTTTAGTGAGTTACAAAATTCAAAACAAAAAGTTATTTTCTTTAAAATACTTAAATTTTTGACCTTGAATATCTTTTAAATGGTTAGATTAATGAAAAAAGTTAAGAGACCATTTTTGTAGGCCGTTCAATTTCCTATAAATACTGTTTTTGCGACTGGTTGAACAATCTATTTTTAAAAAGATATGACCATTTTAATATGATACTAAGCTGAAAATGGAAAACTACGATGAGCATCATCTTCCCGTTAATATTAAGAGCTCAAATTTTGTAAGTACTTTCTAGAGGTACCAAAGAACAAGTTTTCGTGTGTCGGATCAAAAAAAAATTTTTTTTTATTTTTTTGACCCACCCTAGTACCTATATTTTATTTTTTAGATCGTAAGTGACAAAGTTGTGTACCTATAAATTTTATTTATTTTTTTTTTTTCGGTTTAGTTTTACAAGTCAAGTTCTTAGTCAAGTTTCGTTTCTTTCATTTGTTTTTCGTAGTAACTTTAGTTGAGGTGGTCGTTTGATTTTATTTGATTTAAAAAAAGAAAAAAAATTAGATCTGTTGGTTGGCGTTAGTTAATGGCCCGCACCCAAAGCCCAACTTAACGATCTAATAGAGGAGTTAGAGTATTTAAAAAAAAAAAAAAAAGAAAATCAACGACAATTAAAGTCGGTGAATGAATTTCTTTTCACAGAATTAAGGGAAGTTTTGAATCCTGAGGTTTACAAACTGGTAAGTTTTCAGCTAACGTCTCAGTGGGGTAAATTAACTAGAGTAGAATCGACTGACGAAATCGTTAACGAATACGTCAAAGCCGTTCACGCTCTAGTAGAAAACCACGCTAAAGAGGAAGAAGACCTTAGAAAACAGCTTAAAAAGAGCGAGTTTAAGCGTAAGGAAGCTGAAAAACAACTTCTGAAAACAACAGAAGAAGCTGACCAAGAAATAGACCAGCTCACTATTGAGTTAAACAAAAGTTTTACAACTCAAAGGGAGCTAAGGGAAAAAGGTAAATCATCACCTTATCCTGACAGTTCAAAACACCTTATTCCGTTGCTCACTCCTCAACATACTTCTACACCAAAATCGTCTCTGGAAAGAAACCTGGTCAACACAGGAGTTCAAACCACAGTAAATTAACTAGAGTAGAATCGACTGACGAAATCGTTAACGAATACGTCAAAGCCGTTCACGCTCTAGTAGAAAACCACGCTAAAGAGGCAGAAGACCTTAGAAAACAGCTTAAAAAGAGCGAGTTTAAGCGTAAGGAAGCTGAAAAACAACTTCTGAAAACAACAGAAGAAGCTGACCAGGAAATAGACCAGCTCACTATTGAGTTAAACAAAAGTTTAACAACTCAAAGGGAGCTAAGGGAAAAAGGTAAATCATCACCTTATCCTGACAGTTCAAAACACCTTATTCCGTTGCTCACTCCTCAACATACTTCTACACCAAAATCGTCTATGGAAAGAAACCTGGTCAACACAGGAGTTCAAACCACAGTTGTAGAAGTATTTAAATCAAATAAAATCACTCAGGTAGAAATAGAAGAAAATTGCGAAATGCCACTTGAGAGTATAAGCAAGGTAGTTTCAAGGTTAGTCCTCATATTCAACGGGGAGAGAAATCATGAACTTTCACGAAGAGTTCATGAATTCTTAAACGCATGCGATCTGGCTTTGAAAATGGTAAAGCCAGAAGAAGAGGGGATCTTAGTGTCTCTAATCTCAACCCGATTGCAAGGCGATGCGTTTGAGTTAATTCGTTCAAACAATGTGAACACAATAGAGGGTTTGGCAAAACTGTTTAGAGACAGTTATTTAGTGCCAAAAACTCTGGACAATGTGATGAACGAATTAAAACAATGCCATCAATTGTTAGGCGAAGATGTAAAAGCGTTCGCTAGACGTCTAGCGAAACTGAGAGCTACATCTGTTGAGATTATTGACTCAAGATATTCCGCAACTGAGTCAGTAGGCCTCAAAAAAGAAGTTGAAAACACGGTGTTGACAACTTTTAAAAAAGGGCTAGTCGATCCAGCTCTTCGACAGTTTATGCTGGGGAGCAAAAGCAAAGATCTCAACGAAATCTCTGAGGAAGCCTTGAAAACTTCCTTGCTACTACAGCCAAACTCGATGGGCTATATGGGAGTTGGAACAACACCAAACTTACCTTTTGATCGTATTAGCTCAATGTACCAAATTCCCGGTACTTTCCAACAAAATTACAATAGCCTGACTCAAGCATATCCATCTATGCCGTCCATGCCTCACCTTTTTAACAATTATACTACACTACCTCACAATTTACCTCAAGTGACACAAGACTACACATCTAAACCCGCACAACATCCTTCACACATCACACATAATGAAACACCACCTCAATACATCCAGGATTTTCAAGACCCTCCCCACTCCAGCAATAGACAGTCAACAAGGTCTGCAAATCCCATTAAAACCTGTGGATTCTGTGGTAAGCAAAATCACAGCTATGTTGATTGTAATATTCGTAAAAGAACGCCATACTGCGACACTTGCGAGGACTATGGGCATGCTCAAAACAGTTGTCCCCGCTCACAAATACGAGCTACTCAGACAATAAGTCAAAGGCCTAGAGTCAAATGCAAGTGGTGTTCTAGGGTGGGTCATGTGGAGGACGATTGTTTCTCTAAGAGAAATTACCTCAAAGACCAATCGGGAAACGCCCTGGGGGCCAATTTGAATCACTAAATTGTGCCCCAGAGAATTCGCTCTCCACAAAATCAACAACGAAAAATAAAAAAAGCAATGTAGACGAAGTAAAGCCATTAGCGCCTGTATTAAACGATCGACAAAAAGAAAAAAGAACACAAAACATTGACTCGGAGGAGTTAAATTTCTTTACTTTTGAATCGATTCGTAAAACGAAGCAGAAATCAAGGCCACTAGTTTCTGGGACAAAAATAAACCTAGGTCAGTTTGGTTTCTTATTTCTGATTTTCAATCTTCGTTTCGTTTGGAGTAAGTGCTATTCAAAGGTGAAATTCGTCTATAACTTTTTGAATGATTATTTTAAGTGTTTTGTTTTGAAGTGTTTCAACCAGTATGCTTTGCCGAAAAGTAAGAAAAAAATATTATATGCATTTAGGAAGCTTCGTAAGCATGACGTGTTCGTCGAGCTGCCTATGTCAATGGCCAAGTCCGAAAAGGTACTTCTTCTAGTCGACACAGGAGCAGACTCGAGCTTACTAAAAAGAAGCTCATTAAAAAATGCTACCAATATAAATATAAATGAAACAAAGCAACTGGGTGGTGTTTTCGGTGGAGTAGGTATGACATTGGGTACAATTAAAACCAATTTACTTTTTCCAAGAAAATTTTTTACTAAGTGGAATGTTGTAGATGGACTAGAAGATATACCTGCTGATGGTATACTGGGTCGTGATATCCTTTGGAATCACTCAATCATCGACGCAGTTTCCAAAAGAATAAAATTTTTGGATGAAAAAAAAGAATTTTTAATTGATCTACCTCTAAAATGCCTGCCAACAAATCCTCCTCCTATTTCTTTACTAAACGTTGTCAAGTGTAGGATTGGAGCTCGTACGCAAACTATTGTTAAAATAAAAATTCCGAATTCCAAGTCAAACGAATTCCTGATACATTCACAGGAAATTGATGATGGAATTTATCTAGGAAACACAATAGTTAAGGCACACGACAACTACGTCCATGTCCCTGTTTTGAACAGTACAAGAGAGGACTATTTCATGGATACAAGCTTCATACCTACACACTGAAATCTTAAAAATTATACAATAGAAAAAAATAATCCGGGATCGAAAATATATGCGAATTTTAAACAAATCCACATTAAGGAACGGGAAAAGAACCTTCTATCTTTAATTAGACTAGATCATAACTTAACAAAGCAAGAAAAAAAATCTATACAAAATTTATGCATTAAGTTTAATGATGTATTTTTACTAAAAGGTGATCGTTTAAGTTATACACCCGTGTTAGCACACAGTATACCCACTAAATCTGACCAAAGACCGATTAACACTAAGCAATATCGAACTCCGGAGATTCATAAGAAAGAAATTGAAAGACGAGTACAAGAGATGCTTGATCAAAACATAATTTCGGAAAGTAAATCTCCATGGAATTCACCATTGCTTATTGTACCTAAGAAATCCATTGAAGGTCAGAAAAGGTGGAGGGTCGTTGTGGATTTCAGAAAACTAAACGAAATCACGATAAAAGATGCTTTTCCCTTACCAAGAATCGAAGAAATTCTTGACCAATTGGGACACTGCCAATTTTTTACCACATTGGATTTGGCAAGTGGCTACCACCAGGTAATGATCGATCCGGCTGACAAGGCAAAAACCGCGTTTAGTACTAGCAAAGGGCATTACGAATTCAATAGAATGCCGTTTGGGCTAACCGGTGCCCCAGCAACCTTCCAAAGGATCATGAATCACATCCTGACTGGTTTGCATGGCATTGATTGTTTTGTCTATTTGGATGATATTGTCGTGTATGGCAAAAATCTTGAACAACACAACGAAAAGCTTGAAAAGGTTTTGGATAAGTTAAAGCAACACAACCTGAAGTTAAATATTGAAAAAGTAATTTTCTTCGCCGTGAAGTAACGTATTTAGGGCACGTGTGCTCTGAAAACGGATCTACTCCAGACCCATCAAAAATTCAATGTGTCTCCGATTTTCCCACCCCAAAGACAGTAAAGCAGGTACAATCATTTTTGGGGCTTGCGAACTACTATAAAAAGTTCATACCTCATTTCTCTCAAATAGCCGCTCCAATCACGAAGCTATTGAGAAAAGAGGAGGTGTTCCAATGGTCCACAGATTGCGAAAAATCATTTAGATTTCTTAAAAAAGCTATTTCTTCACCACCTATTCTGATATATCCAGATTTTTCGAAGCCGTTTATCTTGACAACCGATGCGAGTAACGAAGCTTTGGGAGCCGTTTTGTCTCAGGGCAAAGTTGGTGAAGATAAACCTATAGCTTTTGCTAGTCGATCTTTAAATAGGGCCGAAAAAAATTACTCAACCATAGAAAAAGAATTGCTTGCCATAGTTTGGGCCTGTAAGCATTTCCGAACATACCTCCTTGGTCGTAATTTTACTATCTATACGGATCATCGCCCTCTGATTGGTGTTTTTAATGTTAAGGACCCAACAACCAGACTAGTAAGGTTCCATCATAAGCTGTCGGAATATGATTATAAGATAATGTATAAGGCAGGCAAAACTAACTGTAATGCGGATGCACTAAGTAAGATCCCAATAGATACACATCCAATACAAGCTGTAGAAACTAGGAGCAAGGCAAAAATAATTGAGAACAAAAAACCTCAAGAAGGTAATAACCAACTCAATGACAAAATAGTCACTGCTCCAAACCAAAGGTTTGTCACTTTAACGGATCCAGCTGATATTTTAACAGTTCTTCGTGATTTCCACAACTCCGCACTAGGAGGGCATCAGGGGATGACAAAAACTTTTGCACGGATTCGTCGTCAGTTTAGATGGAAAGGGATGAAAAATGACATTGCAAATTACATCAGGAATTGTGAAAAATGCCAAAAAAATAAGTCAGGGAAAATGACTAGAATGCCAATGGTATTGACAGATACCCCATGTTTTCCTTTCGAAAAGGTTTACATGGACATGGTCGGTGTTCTTCCACTGACGTATTCCGGTAATAGATACATTTTAACATTCCAGGACGACTTGACGAAGTATATGACCTGTGTGGCCATCCCTGATGCTGAAGCATGCACTGTAGCAAGAGCTTTTTACGAAGAGATTGTAACAAGGTTCTGTATACCCAAAGTTCTAGTCACAGATAACGGAACAAATTTTACTTCGAAGCTTTTTTTCGAAACTTGTAAGCTTCTGGGAGTTAAAAAGATCCACACTACCGCCTATCATCCACAGGCCAACGGTTCACTTGAACGCAGTCACAGACCCTTAGCGGAATATCTAAGGAGTTTTGTTGACAATGATGATCAGTGTTGGGACCAGTGGCTGAGACAGGCAATGCATGTCCACAATAACACGGTGCATACCGCCACTAAACTGACACCAACTAAGAGCTTGTATGGTTTCGAGTTCGAGATGCCGACAAATTTAAAGAGTAAACCTAAACCTCTGTATAATGATGAAGACTATCCGAAATTTCTTCAACATCAACTGCAGAAAACTCATGAACTTGCAAGAAAGAATCTCGAACTGGCCAAGCAAAAATCGAAACAGCAATACGACCGTCAAACCAACCCTGTTTCGTTTGCAGTTGGAGCAAAAGTCATGCTTAAAAATCCAACTAGGAAAAATAAGTTCTCCCCTATTTGGTTGGGTCCCTACGAGGTGGTGTCTGTAAATGATATTGTAAATACCAATATTCAAGTAGGTAGGAAAATCAAAAGGGTACACAACAACCAACTTAAGGCTTATTGTAATGATTAAATTTGATTTCTTTTTTTTTTTTTTTTTTTTTTCTCTTTCTAGATTGTGGACTGACTGGTAAAAATAATTATTTTTATTTTTTTTTTACTCAAATATAAATTATCTTCTTACATTAAATTTATAAATTTCAATTTGTTCACTAAATTCAAAAACAAAAAAAAACCAATAGAACAAAAAGTTAGACTATTCCTGTTATACAAAAAAAAAAGTGATAGAAGAAAAATGTATTCAATACTTAATATTAAACAAACACTTTTAAATGTTGCCTTAATGTATAAACTAATCTTTCTCGTGGCAAACATACCGAACGTCTCAACATCCCACACAACAACGACATCAGCTCCTTATCAAATAGAAAGCATTACTTTAACTCCGGCACTATTTGAAGGCATTGGGAATGCTGTCTTTTTTAATAACAAATGGACCATATTCACGAAAATAAAACCCATGGATTTTTCTGAAGTTCTCGATTTTGTAAACAAGTGTGACGCTAAGATCAAACAGCTGTGCGTTCCTCTACAATCAAAATTCCAAATAAATTGCAACATGAGAACGAACGAGTTGGAAGCTATCATTTACAACCTTCGGCAAAACAACATGCGACTAAAGCATATGGTCTCTCACCGAAGAAATAAGAGAGCTATAGAAACAATTGGACATTTCTTCCATTGGGCTTTTGGAACTATGGACAAAGAGGATTCTGATAAGATTTATGACCATCTTGACAACTTAGATACGAACGAAAAGGAAACGCTCAACTTAACTACGAAGCAGATAACGGTGGCAAATTCCAATTTTGATAGGCTCAGTAAACCTATTAAAACATTAGCAGAAGAGGTGGAAAAAATTGGAAATAGTTTCGAAAACTTCACCACGGATATGGAGAATTTCGCGACGGCTGCAATCAAAGATTTAGCTGCGACGAAATTGAAAGTGGAGATTAACGAAATGATCTCATTAGTTACTTCTAAACTACTTGAAGTCCAAAGTCGCCAAACAACTGAGCTATCAATTTTTAACGATTTGTACCAAAATAAGCTTCATCCCTTTATTTTGGACGCAAACAATATATCATCAGTGCTGAAGAATTCAAAGTATGAAAGAATGGTTCTTAATCCAGCCGCGTTGTTCCAAGTTGTTCGGCTGTTGACCTATCCACAAAGAGACTCAATCGTTTTAAAGATTACTGTTCCGCTACCTGAAGCCACCATGTTTTCCTTGTTCAAGGTATACCCAGTGCGAACAAAACTCGATAACCATTGGGACTTGGTTTTGGACGTTAAGACTCAATACATCGCAGAAGCAGACGATCATACCTTATTTGTCACCATGTCGCGTACAGAGTTGATGCAATGTTCCGAGGTCCCGTTCAATTCGTCAATAACGATAAAGGTATGTCAACACCAAAAACCTATACATACCAGTGGAAGCTCCGAGTGCCTAGTAGAGCTGTTGCAACATTCTGCTACCTCAAAAACGAACTGCAACTACGTCGCTGCACCAACTACAAAGGGGGTAATCACGAAGATGTCAACGAAGAACCAATGGTTTTTCAATGTAAGAGAATCGATTGCTCTCAATTTTAATTGCGATGGGGAACTGTACGCTCCAGAGCTCAAAGGATTCGGAATTCTGCACATTCTACATCCTTGCAAAATAAATACGAAGGAATTGCGTATACCATACGAGCAGGTTTGGAGTTCAAAGCTTAAGATCCATCAACCGAGAGTGAACCATTCGGATCTTATTGGACTACTAAGGGAAAGATATGCCAATCTTACAGTGAGGACCTTTTCGAAACCACCACCACTATACCTAGGTAGTCATAGCGATATGATTGCGAGTTTGAAGGAGGGGAAGAAGAAGAAGTCGTTAGAAGATCTACAAGAGGAAGCAAATCAGGTCGAAAACAGAAAGCGTGTAAACAGTCAGCGATTGGAAGTCGACGTCCATCGATATTCTCTTGTGTCCATCAGTGTTCTCATAATAGCACTCGTATTGTTTAAATGGTACCTTTCAAGAAGTTCGTCTGAAAACACCGCCAACATACCGAGTCACATAACAACAAATGTAACAAACGTTGTCCCAGAAATATCCCATGCCGTCAAGATAGATGCCGTCGAGATGGATGCCCTGCCCGATCGTACAGCTGCAACAAGGAAATCGATACGAGAAGTAACGTTTGCCCGAGCTTAAAAAACTTATTTGTAATGTATAATGTAGTAAGAAAAAGAGAAAACAAAATAAATAATAATTAAATAAAGAATTGTAAAAATGAGATCAAAATAAAGATAAAAATCTTAAAACTGTTAATTACACGTTTATACAAATATAACGATTTGTTCTATATATTCAAAAATATAAATAAAAACAAACTGTCCATTACCTCAGAAAAATGTATTGCTTACATAAAAAAAAAGGTTATTTTTGTATATAAAAGAAAAATTATAATACAATATATTAGAATGAATTAAAAACAAAAACAAAATTAAACCTATTTTTAAATATAATGCTGTTAATAATAATGTTCTTAAATAAAAAAGATAATAACGTTTCTAAATAAAAATAAAAAAGAATGTAATAAAAAAAAACAAAGTAATTCCTAGAATATAAAACTATATTTGTTAAGTATTTGTAAGAAATTGTTCAATAAAAATAATTTAATCTCGTCGATTGTCATCCGGTTGATCGTGAGTTCGTCCTCCGGGTGGGGAGGGATGTTGTATCTCCTCCTATACCTTCCAGAGGAAGTCGTCGTGCGTTGAACTCAGCACACTTCAATTGTGTTGTACTCTTTGATTGCCAATTCGATATCATATTACGGATGTGTTTTTGGGTCAATCAAAGTGCAATCATACAATAGTTGAATTGTGCTGACTCTTTTAACGTGCCGACGATTATCCACTGCGAATGTTTGGGCTTGCGGTCACCAAAATGACACGACAAGAGAGAGTCTTTGGAAAACATTCAATGAAGTCGGTCGTTTCGCATTCTTTACACGGAAAACACTTTAACATTGGCGCAGCCGGTCCGCGAATCTCGTTTCTTTTATGTAAACTCGCGAATCTAAATTCAGAATAGTTAAAAAAAAAAAAATATTAATTAATCAAAGTGTGAAATCTAAATGTTTTAAAAAGAATCGCGTCGAATGTTGGGTTGTGTAGTGTTGTTGTGACAGTAAAGTGAATGAAAAATAAAAAAATAATAACAAAGAGCAAAAAGTTAATCTGAAAAAAAAAAAAAAAAACCATCGCTGCGACAATTAAAAGTAGATACAAAGGGAGAAATACAGGTGAGTATACTTTAATGTATGTACCTATATTTTATTTTTTAGATCGTAAGTGACAAAGTTGTGTACCTGTAAATTTTATTTATTTTTTTTTTCGGTTTAGTTTTACAAGTCAAGTTCTTAGTCAAGTTTCGTTTCTTTCATTTGTTTTTCGTAGTAACTTTAGTTGAGGTGGTCGTTTGATTTTATTTGATTTAAAAAAAGAAAAAAAATTAGATCTGTTGGTTGGCGTTAGTTAATGGCCCGCACCCAAAGTGAAGCCCAACTTAACGATCTAATAGAGGAGTTAGAGTATTTAAAAAAAAAAAAAAAAAAAAAATCAACGACAATTAAAGTCGGTGAATGAATTTCTTTTCACAAAATTAAGGGAAGTTTTGAATCCTGAGGTTTGCAAACTGGTAAGTTTTCAGCTAACGTCTCAGTGGGGTAAATTAACTAGAGTAGAATCGACTGACGAAATCGTTAACGAATACGTCAAAGCCGTTCACGCTCTAGTAGAAAACCACGCTAAAGAGGCAGAAGACCTTAGAAAACAGCTTAAAAAGAGCGAGTTTAAGCGTAAGGAAGCTGAAAAACAACTTCTGAAAACAACAGAAGAAGCTGACCAGGAAATAGACCAGCTCACTATTGAGTTAAACAAAAGTTTAACAACTCAAAGGGAGCTAAGGGAAAAAGGTAAATCATCACCTTATCCTGACAGTTCAAAACACCTTATTCCGTTGCTCACTCCTCAACATACTTCTACACCAAAATCGTCTCTGGAAGGAAACCTGGTCAACACAGGAGTTCAAACCACAGTTGTAGAAGTATTTAAATCAAATAAAATCACTCAGGTAGAAATAGAAGAAAATTGCGAAATGCTACTTGAGAGTATAAGCAAGGTAGTTTCAAGGTTAGTCCCCATATTCAACGGGGAGAGAAATCATGAACTTTCACGAAGAGTTCATGAATTCTTAAACGCATGCGATCTGGCTTTGAAAATGGTAAAGCCAGAAGAAGAGGGGATCTTAGTGTCTCTAATCTCAACCCGATTGCAAGGCGATGCGTTTGAGTTAATTCGTTCAAACAATGTGAACACAATAGAGGGTTTGGCAAAACTGTTTAAAGACAGTTATTTAGTGCCAAAAACTCTGGATAATGTGATGAACGAATTGAAACAATGCCATCAATTGTTAGGCGAAGATGTAAAAGCGTTCGCTAGACGTCTAGCGAAACTGAGAGCTACATCTGTTGAGATTATTGACTCAAGATATTCCGCAACTGAGTCAGTAGGCCTCAAAAAAGAACTTGAAAACACGGTGTTGACAACTTTTAAAAAAGGGCTAGTCGATCCAGCTCTTCGACAGTTTATGCTGGGGAGCAAAAGCAAAGATCTCAACGAAATCTCTGAGGAAGCCTTGAAAACTTCCTTGCTACTACAGCCAAACTCGATGGGCTATATGGGAGTTGGAACAACACCAAACTTACCTTTTGATCGTATTAGCTCAATGTACCAAATTCCCGGTACTTTCCAACAAAATTACAATAGCCTGACTCAAGCATATCCATCTATGCCGTCCATGCCTCACCTTTTTAACAATTATACTACACTACCTCACAATTTACCTCAAGTGACACAAGACTACACATCTAAACCCGCACAACATCCTTCACACATCACACATAATGAAACACCACCTCAATACATCCAGGATTTTCAAGACCCTCCCCACTCCAGCAATAGACAGTCAACAAGGTCTGCAAATCCCATTAAAACCTGTGGATTCTGTGGTAAGCAAAATCACAGCTATGTTGATTGTAATATTCGTAAAAGAACGCCATACTGCGACACTTGCGAGGACTATGGGCATGCTCAAAACAGTTGTCCCCGCTCACAAATACGAGCTACTCAGACAATAAGTCAAAGGCCTAGAGTCAAATGCAAGTGGTGTTCTAGGGTGGGTCATGTGGAGGACGATTGTTTCTCTAAGAGAAATTACCTCAAAGACCAATCGGGAAACGCCCTGGGGGCCAATTTGAATCACTAAATTGTGCCCCAGAGAATTCGCTCTCCACAAAATCAACAACGAAAAATAAAAAAAGCAATGTAGACGAAGTAAAGCCATTAGCGCCTGTATTAAACGATCGACAAAAAGAAAAAAGAACACAAAACATTGACTCGGAGGAGTTAAATTTCTTTACTTTTGAATCGATTCGTAAAACGAAGCAGAAATCAAGGCCACTAGTTTCTGGGACAAAAATAAACCTAGGTCAGTTTGGTTTCTTATTTCTGATTTTCAATCTTCGTTTCGTTTGGAGTAAGTGCTATTCAAAGGTGAAATTCGTCTATAACTTTTTGAATGATTATTTTAAGTGTTTTGTTTTGAAGTGTTTCAACCAGTATGCTTTGCCGAAAAGTAAGAAAAAAATATTATATGCATTTAGGAAGCTTCGTAAGCATGACGTGTTCGTCGAGCTGCCTATGTCAATGGCCAAGTCCGAAAAGGTACTTCTTCTAGTCGACACAGGAGCAGACTCGAGCTTACTAAAAAGAAGCTCATTAAAAAATGCTACCAATATAAATATAAATGAAACAAAGCAACTGGGTGGTGTTTTCGGTGGAGTAGGTATGACATTGGGTACAATTAAAACCAATTTACTTTTTCCAAGAAAATTTTTTACTAAGTGGAATGTTGTAGATGGACTAGAAGATATACCTGCTGATGGTATACTGGGTCGTGATATCCTTTGGAATCACTCAATCATCGACGCAGTTTCCAAAAGAATAAAATTTTTGGATGAAAAAAAAGAATTTTTAATTGATCTACCTCTAAAATGCCTGCCAACAAATCCTCCTCCTATTTCTTTACTAAACGTTGTCAAGTGTAGGATTGGAGCTCGTACGCAAACTATTGTTAAAATAAAAATTCCGAATTCCAAGTCAAACGAATTCCTGATACATTCACAGGAAATTGATGATGGAATTTATCTAGGAAACACAATAGTTAAGGCACACGACAACTACGTCCATGTCCCTGTTTTGAACAGTACAAGAGAGGACTATTTCATGGATACAAGCTTCATACTGTAATGAACACCCAACATTTATACCAATTTCCTAATCGAAAACGTTTAACCGAAAACACAACTGGCAACACTATAATGGAATGGTATAAAATGACAGGCATTGTTTGTAAGCCAGTGTGTGTGAGTGTAGAGATGCTTGACAGCAAATGTGGAAACCATGGAGAAGAAACTGGAACGCTCTAGATAAGTATTGTTCTATATAAATAGGCCGCTGACGCAACGAGCAGTCAGTTCTGATTATAGAGTGATAAATTTAAGAGTGAATTGTTGTGAACTAGTGATAGTCCAAAAGTCGAGTTGAGTTCGAATAAAGTATTGATACTGAATAAAAGTGGTAGAAATAAATTGAAAAGTGAAGTTTTATTTTTGCGAACTAAGCGCACGTTACATTGGTGTCAGAAGTGTAAATAAAACTTATTTGACTAATAAAGTGTAAAAAAAAAAAAAAAAAAGTAAAAGTAAAAAGAAAAATAATAATTATATACAGTAAAAATGGGTAAGTTGTTAGAAGAGCTCAACTGCATTGAGCTTAAAAGTGAGTTAGGTAAGCGAAATCTTTCTAGAGCGGGATCGAAAAATGAGCTCGTCCTGCGTTTGCGTAACTATTTGGAACAGCAAGGGGAAGTCGTAAACACTTTTGTTTTTGAAATAGAAGTGGAAGAAGAGGAAGTAAGTGAAAGTGTAGATTTTTCTAGTATGATGAAACTTTTGTTAGAACAGCGAAACGAGCAAAAGAAGGAACAGCAGAATGTTCTCGAACGACTCGAAGTACAACAAAAGAAGCTGATTGAAGAGCAACAGCAGAATATTCTCGGACGTTTGGAAGAGCAGAGAAACGATCAAAAGAAGGAACAGCAGAATGTTCTCGAACAACTGGAAGCACAACGAAACGAGCAAAAGAAGGAACAGCAGAATGTTCTCGAACAACTTGAAACACAAAGAAACGAACTAAAGAAGCTGATTGAAGAACAACGAAACGAGCAAAAGGTGGAACAACAGAATATTCTCGAAAGACTTGAGGCGCAACAGAATGTTTTGGAAGGTCAGAAAAACATTCTAGAAAGCAAATTGGGTAACATTGAGAAAAATGTTTGTGGTCTAGAAAAACGCATTGAATGTGTTGAGAAACGATTTTCCAAGCTTGAGAGTCAATGCGAAAGTCAGCTTGCCACTTTGGAGAAACGAATCGAAAACATGGCTAAGGAACTAGACCAGATGCGGAAAATGGAGCTACGGAAAACTTGTGGAGATTGTCTAAAGCAAAGAGAAGTACAACCACCAACATTCGATGGACAGTCGTCTTGGTCAGTTTACAGGAGACAATTCGAGGCAGCTGCGACAGCAAATGGCTGGGTTGACGAAGACAAATACACAGCACTGACTCTTGCTCTTAGAGGACCAGCAGCTGAATTACTTCAAACTGTTCCAGCTGGTAAGAGCAACGATTTCAGTTCTCTCGTGGCAGCTATAGATAAACGCTTTGGTGATAGCCACTTGAAAGAAGTCTTCCGAGTCCAACTCAATAACAGAGTCCAGAAAAGGGGTGAAAGTCTACAGCAGCTCCAAGCAGACGTCGAAAGACTGGTTCACCTGGCATACCCGGATGCTGGAGAAGAAATCATCAACCAGCTTGCTGTTGAGTCCTTCGTTCGTGCCATTTCCGATATACATCTTCAGAGATCTGTGCGAACTGCTAGAACACGAACTCTTTCTGAAACTCTAGAGTTTGCATTAATGATGGAAGCATCTGAGCAAGCTTCTCAAATGGTACATTGTCAAAGAGAAGCCATATTCGAGGCTGGATCATGCCCAGGAGTTAAGCTACAAAGGAACCAGCGGAACGGACTTGCCAGATGTTGGAATTGTAATAAGACGGGGCACTTACAGCGACAATGCCGGTTTCCACCAATTAAAACTGAAACTTCTTGTCGACGTTGTGAAGTCCAAGAAAATCAATCCGTGAGCTGTAGAGTAAGGCCGCAGACTTATCAATACCGAATTGGACATCAGGTAGAAAACCCCCAATGGAATTGCTGGGGGAAAGTAGAGACCAAGACTCAGCGGATGAAAATGGAACCCATATTCGGATGGAACAAGGAAGAATTGAGGTCTGCTCAAACGAAGGATCCAGACATCGGACCGATTCTCAAATGGAAAGAGAACAACACGAAACCTGACTGGGACGACATTTCTGACCAAAGCCCTGTTGTCAAAGCCTATTGGGCACAGTGGGATTCGCTTCGCGTGCAAGAAGGAGTACTCCAGCGCAAATGGGAATCTCCTGACGGTAAATCTTTTGTAATGCAGCTTATTGTTCCTCAATCGAAAATCAAGGAGGTTTTACAAAAGATGCATAGAAGCCCTTCAGGAAGCCACCTGGGAGTTAACAAGACGCTGGAGAACGTGCGAAAACGCTTTTACTGGCTGCATGTTAGAGGTGACGTGGAGAAGTGGTTCCGAAATTGTTATGTCTGTGATTCAAACATAGAGGTGAGTAGGCTTACAGATAGACCTAATAGAACAGGGACATGGACCACAGTGTATGGCGACCGGATGAAGACCCGGTATGACACAAAAGCGACAAAGGCAGGATTCCAAGCAGGAGATCGTGTGTGGCTTTATAATCCTCATCGTCAAAAGGGATTGTCACCGAAACTTCAGCAGAACTGGGAAGGTCCTTATACTGTTGTCACGAGGATTAACGACGTGGTTTACCGCATCCAAAGAGGATTAAGAGGCAAGTTAAAAGTAGTTCATTGTGACCGGCTGCATCGATATAGTGGCGAGGCTGCAGATGGAATTATTCGGGACGAACAATCTTAAGGAGGGGGCAGTGTAATGAACACCCAACATTTATACCAATTTCCTAATCGAAAACGTTTAACCGAAAACACAACTGGCAACACTATAATGGAGTGGTATAAAATGACAGGCATTGTTTGTAAGCCAGTGTGTGTGAGTGTAGAGATGCTTGACAGCAAATGTGGAAACCATGGAGAAGAAACTGGAACGCTCTAGATAAGTATTGTTCTATATAAATAGGCCGCTGACGCAACGAGCAGTCAGTTCTGATTATAGAGTGATAAAGTTAAGAGTGAATTGTTGTGAACTAGTGATAGTCCAAAAGTCGAGTTGAGTTCGAATAAAGTATTGATACTGAATAAAAGTGGTAGAAATAAATTGAAAAGTGAAGTTTTATTTTTGCGAACTAAGCGCACGTTACAATACCTACACACTCAAATCTTAAAAATTATACAATAGAAAAAAATAATCCGGGATCGAAAATATATGCGAATTTTAAACAAATCCACATTAAGGAACGGGAAAAGAACCTTCTATCTTTAATTAAACTAGATCATAACTTAACAAAGCAAGAAAAAAAATCTATACAAAATTTATGCATTAAGTTTAATGATGTATTTTTACTAAAAGGTGATCGTTTAAGTTATACACCCGTGTTAGCACACAGTATACCCACTAAATCTGACCAAAGACCGATTAACACTAAGCAATATCGAACTCCGGAGATTCATAAGAAAGAAATTGAAAGACAAGTACAAGAGATGCTTGATCAAAACATAATTTCGGAAAGTAAATCTCCATGGAATTCACCATTGCTTATTGTACCTAAGAAATCCATTGAAGGTCAGAAAAGGTGGAGGGTCGTTGTGGATTTCAGAAAACTAAACGAAATCACGATAAAAGATGCTTTTCCCTTACCAAGAATCGAAGAAATTCTTGACCAATTGGGACACTGCCAATTTTTTACCACATTGGATTTGGCAAGTGGCTACCACCAGGTAATGATCGATCCGGCTGACAAGGCAAAAACCGCGTTTAGTACTAGCAAAGGGCATTACGAATTCAATAGAATGCCGTTTGGGCTAACCGGTGCCCCAGCAACCCTCCAAAGGATCATGAATCACATCCTGACTGGTTTGCATGGCATTGATTGTTTTGTCTATTTGGATGATATTGTCGTGTATGGCAAAAATCTTGAACAACACAACGAAAAGCTTGAAAAGGTTTTGGATAAGTTAAAGCAACACAACCTGAAGTTAAATATTGAAAAAGTAATTTTCTTCGCCGTGAAGTAACGTATTTAGGGCACGTGTGCTCTGAAAACGGATCTACTCCAGACCCATCAAAAATTCAATGTGTCTCCGATTTTCCCACCCCAAAGACAGTAAAGCAGGTACAATCATTTTTGGGGCTTGCGAACTACTATAAAAAGTTCATACCTCATTTCTCTCAAATAGCCGCTCCAATCACGAAGCTATTGAGAAAAGAGGAGGTGTTCCAATGGTCCACAGATTGCGAAAAATCATTTAGATTTCTTAAAAAAGCTATTTCTTCACCACCTATTCTGATATATCCAGATTTTTCGAAGCCGTTTATCTTGACAACCGATGCGAGTAACGAAGCTATGGGAGCCGTTTTGTCTCAAGGCAAAGTTGGCGAAGATAAACCTATAGCTTTTGCTAGTCGATCTTTAAATAGGGCCGAAAAAAATTACTCAACCATAGAAAAAGAATTGCTTGACATAGTTTGGGCCTGTAAGCATTTCCGAACATACCTCCTTGGTCGTAATTTTACTATCTATACGGATCATCGCCCTCTGATTGGTGTTTTTAATGTTAAGGACCCAACAACAAGACTAGTAAGGTTCCATCATAAGCTGTCGGAATATGATTATAAGATAATGTATAAGGCAGGCAAAACTAACTGTAATGCGGATGCACTAAGTAAGATCCCAATAGATACACATCCAATACAAGCTGTAGAAACTAGGAGCAAGGCAAAAATAATTGAGAACAAAAAACCTCAAGAAGGTAATAACCAACTCAATGACAAAATAGTCACTGCTCCAAACCAAAGGTTTGTCACTTTAACGGATCCAGCTGATATTTTAACAGTTCTTCGTGACTTCCACAACTCCGCACTAGGAGGGCATCAGGGGATGACAAAAACTTTTGCACGGATTCGTCGTCAGTTTAGATGGAAAGGGATGAAAAATGACATTGCAAATTACATCAGGAATTGTGAAAAATGCCAAAAAAAATAAGTCAGGGAAAATGACTAGAATGCCAATGGTATTGACAGATACCCCATGTTTTCCTTTCGAAAAGGTTTACATGGACATGGTCGGTGTTCTTCCACTGACGTATTCCGGTAATAGATACATTTTAACATTCCAGGACGACTTGACGAAGTATATGACCTGTGTGGCCATCCCTGATGCTGAAGCATGCACTGTAGCAAGAGCTTTTTACGAAGAGATTGTAACAAGGTTCTGTATACCCAAAGTTCTAGTCACAGATAACGGAACAAATTTTACTTCGAAGCTTTTTTTCGAAACTTGTAAGCTTCTGGGAGTTAAAAAGATCCACACTACCGCCTATCATCCACAGGCCAACGGTTCACTTGAACGCAGTCACAGACCCTTAGCGGAATATCTAAGGAGTTTTGTTGACAATGATGATCAGTGTTGGGACCAGTGGCTGAGACAGGCAATGCATGTCCACAATAACACGGTGCATACCGCCACTAAACTGACACCAACTAAGAGCTTGTATGGTTTCGAGTTCGAGATGCCGACAAATTTAAAGAGTAAACCTAAACCTCTGTATAATGATGAAGACTATCCGAAATTTCTTCAACATCAACTGCAGAAAACTCATGAACTTGCAAGAAAGAATCTCGAACTGGCCAAGCAAAAATCGAAACAGCAATACGACCGTCAAACCAACCCTGTTTCGTTTGCAGTTGGAGCAAAAGTCATGCTTAAAAATCCAACTAGGAAAAATAAGTTCTCCCCTATTTGGTTGGGTCCCTACGAGGTGGTGTCTGTAAATGATATTGTAAATACCAATATTCAAGTAGGTAGGAAAATCAAAAGGGTACACAACAACCAACTTAAGGCTTATTGTAATGATTAAATTTGATTTCTTTTATTTTTTTTTTTTTTCTCTTTCTAGATTGTGTGTTGCGGTAAAATTTACCGCAACAAAAACCATCTTACGATAGTTTGTCTCAAAACCCTTTCTCTTAATTTTGGTCGCAGCTGCATGGTTCTGGGTGAGTTGAGGGCAGCCATGGTCCCATCAACCAGTGGCGTACTCACAGAGAACCCTGCAAAAGCAACCAACCATTTTCGAACAGAACGGGCGGTTCTGCAAAACTCTCTACCCATCCTAGTCACTTCCCAATTCCTTTTTACCTACCCCATCTTTCCACCTGGATTATCATCAATCGTGTCGAGCCAGCAGGTTGGCTGGAGACTCGCACGCAACTCTGTGTATGAATATGGGCTAATGACAGAAGGGGTCTGTCCAAATGATTAAAAACACAAACCAACACTAACCATATCATACTACATCACATGCACAAACCACACGAAGAACCAATTATTTCACGAGACGCACCATATTAATCATCACATACACAAACCCATATTCATACACAAATAGTAATCACACATACACGCATACCTACACTGAGGCAAACAAACCATTCATCCAACACAAATCATCCATCACACACATACAACTACATACACACAAAATAGTCATCATTCACATACAATCACACTGATACATAAATCGATCAACATCAAATCATCAATGGCAAAGTACCCAACGAAAACACTTTTCTATGGCCGAGTGCCCGACTTTTAACTTTAAATTTAAATTTTAATAATCGCCACTTAAATCTCTTTTACAAGGAAAACACGGTATCAGCCAGTCTTCACCTTCTAAACAAATCTGAACAAAAGTCCACCAGACATAGATTTTCAAAATTCGCGTTTCTTTTTACTCCTTCTACTCAAAACATTTTACTACGGCATTTAACTTGAAACTTGTTGACAGACCCGTTCTGCACCTAATCTTTTAAACCTCCGATGTAACTTCACTTTTTAGTTGCACAGAATGGTGCATATTATCGTTTTATCGTTTTCGCTACAAAAGGGTACTGAACTCTTCCGTCAGCTGTAAGCCGACCAAAATTTCCCAAGATCGTGGAAATTTGGTGGCTAAGGGGAATATTGAGAGACAGTAGGGTATTCCAAATAAAACGGTAGTCCTCTCACGCAAACGCTGATTGGTGCTAATTATCCGTAATGGAACCCACTGTGGCTGAATGAACGGCCAAGAAAAACGACGATCATGAAGAAGCTTGATGAGAGAGTTGGGGAAGTCACTTCATTGTTGGCTATTGAACAGGAGGTTGTAGAAAAGACGATAAAAGGAGATATTTTTTTTGCGAACGGCCATTTTTTTTTGGACATATTTTGCTAAGGAAAAAAAAAGTTTCTGAAGTTTGGAAATTACAAGTGGTGTAATTTCAGAATAGAATAGAAATTTTCCATTGTTTTTCGCGTGTGGCTAAAAGGTTTTGCTGGCAGAACGGGCCAGTCAACAGGATTTGTCGCACAAGAAGATTTGTGGAATTTTGAGACAGGTGTCAGAGACGGACACAGAGGTGGAAGGAGTAGGAAGGAAAAAAAGAATATTAAAACACACTGAAAGATAAGTAAAATCGTTCACTTTTTCATTTCTTTTGTTTCTGTAAAGTACATTATAATCTGGTTGGCTTTTGTGCCGCAAAACTCCCGATTTTATTGAGGGACTCGTGACCTTTCGTCATTGCCATTTTTCGGCACTTTCAAGACCGTGCGATAACGGGTTTTCCTCCTATCAAACTTTTATTTTGGCGAAGAATACTGTTTGCTTCTTTTCTTACTTCATTTCTTTAACTATCATCAATTCTTATAATCATCTGTTTATGAAAAGATTTGGGTTTTTAATCCTAAATCCTTAAGGTTTTCCCAACCACAAAATACACTTTAAACTACTTTCAAAATTGTCTTTGTTCTTTTCCACTCTAATCGTTTATTCTTATTCTTGGTCGTATTTTCCTTTTTCTTTACTTTTCAGCAAAGGTTTGAAAATTCCTTTTCAACAAAAATTTTCTGGCGCCCACCTTTTATTTTTGTTAGTCACTGTACTAACAAAAATTTTATTAACACCCACCCACCTACTTAATACATCGATTAAAAATTTTCACTTCATTAATCATCTAATTAATAAACATTTCCCCCGAACGCACCCCCAGCTGAGCAGCCGTGGAAACAGCATAATAGTTGCTGGACGCACTTATCTTCTCATCATTAATCAAACGCACCTTTTTAATAAACGTCATTCTATCGAAATTTTCCTCGCGGTGCACATCGGTCGTGCAATTTTAACTTTGGTTTATTTATTGTTTTGGAATCGGGAATTCCTTTGCTAGTACGCGGTCTATCAGTTCGTATAACATCCTAAATTGAGTAATTTTAACGTAGCTTACCTTTTTGATTATTAACTAGAAAAAAAAATTTAACAGAGAAGATAAAGTGCAACAAGTGGCACCCAACGTGTGAGGCTCGTGGAAATTGTTTTTTTTTCCTTACTATTTGGAAATTCTCTGTGTGAAATTGTGTCGTATCGTTTGGTTTGAGTTGTGATTGTGTTTTTGTGCATATTTTTTGGAACAAATAGTAATCTTTTTTAATTTCATCTAGGTTGTTGGTGGAAAATTTATATTTGCATTGTGACATTGAATCACACATACCTACAGTTTTTTGGTAACAGAGGAAAGGAGAGGAAAATTTTTTTGTGCGGCTGGAAAAGTGTCAAGTATACTAAACTGTATACTTTTTCAAGTAAGGTTTCCTTTGCATTTCATTTTATATTATATTGATTTTTATTTGATTGGTTTGATATCATATTAAAGTTTATTTCTTGATATTTTGTTGAAACATACATAATTATACGCATATATATATATTTTTTTTTTGTTTTTGTCCATATACATTCATACATACCCATTTAAAATCATAATCGTTTGCATCACTTTTTTTGTGTTGACAAGGTCTGTTCGAGTAGTTTTTTTTTAATTTCATCTTCGTGCAAAAGTGCAAGTGAGTGCCTTTTTGACTTTGGAGTCGGGGTTGTTTTGTTTAGTTGAAATATAAGTGGTAGGAAGGAAAAATTATTGGTTTGTGCCATTGCGAATCTGAAGTGTGTAGTAAAAGTGTTAGTATAAATCATAGGGCTTCCTAGATTACGAACATTAATTTAATTAGAGTTTTGGAAATTGATTGATTGATTTGAGTTAAGATACAACTATAAGTGTTTATGCAAAAAGTTTGCGAGTCGGAATCAGTTTAAGATCGAAAGTTTTGAGAAAAGTTTTTTTAGTGATTTGAGATTTAGCGACTTGATTGACTTGAGTGAAAATAAGTTTTTGTTTTTAATCATTGTTTTGAGAATTAGAATAGTTTGAACGTTTTTCAGTGGTTTGAGTAAAAACAAGGTGTTGTTTTTCAATCATTGGTTTGTGAATTAGTTTGAATAGGCTGAGTGGTTTACACAGTGATTTTACTGACTTGAAGGAAATAAGGTGTTTTTCAATCGTGGTTTGGCAAATTAGTTTGAATAGGTTGTTGTATACACAACGACTTTATTGACTGAGTGCAAATAAGGTTTTGTTTTCAATCGTTTTGTCAGAATTAGGTAGAATAGTTTGAACGTTTTTCAGTGGTTTGAGTGAAAATAAGGTGTGTTTTTCAATCGTGGTTTTTCAAATTAGTTTGAATAGTTTGAGTGTTTTACACTTTATTGGCTGAGTGAAAACAAAGGTTTGATTTCCATAGTTGTGTTTTGGATTAGTTTGAACAGTTTTGGAAAATGAACATTGGACGATTAGCAGTGGACGAACTGGCATATGAGATGCAGATTCGTGGTTTGAAAGTGGGTACAGTGGAAGTGATGAGGAAAGCCCTCAGATCTTCAAGAGTGTTAGAGTCTCGGGGGACATTGGAAAACTCGAAGAGTTATCCGTTCAGTTTTCAAGAGGATAAAGATGCGGTGATAGCTAAGATGGAAGAGATTAGGGTTCTTTTGGAAGATCCTCCGAAAGATCCGAAATCTTCAGAATGTGTCAAAATAATTACAAAGATTGAGTGGGCATTAGGCCGTATTGGTAGGGCAGTGTGTGAGGATGAGAAGCATGAAGAAGAACAGAGTGAACTAAAGAATGAGTTGTTGATTTTGTTAGGTGTGCTTATGGGTGATAGTGGAGATAGCGACTTGGAGGATGAAATTCCAAAGAAGGTCGTAGCATCAGGAGTCGCAAGTGGCCGCTCGGTGAGCATAAGTCCATCACGAGGTAATGCAACGAATGCTAATGTAGGAAGACTTTGTGAGGTAGCAAGTGGTAGCGAAACAGGTCGTGTGAATGAAGTAACGAATGGTGGCAGGTGTAATGTGTTGACGAATGAGAGGTTGTCGTGTGGTCGTGTGAGCGAGGAAACTCGACGTGAGAGCGAAAGTGAGGCCCGTATTAGAGAACTCGAAAGAGAAATTGAACTAATACGATTGTTGAGAGAGAGTGATAGGGAATCTAGATTGAACAGGGAAAGTGGAGGAGTGAACAGGGAACAATCAGGGAATTTAGTTGGAGATGAGGTTGTTGCAAGGTTACCAGTGGAGAATGTAGATCGTAGGGTGATTTTTAGAGAGAAGGAACGTGTGGGGAAATGGGGAGTGAAATTTACTGGTGAGTCGGATGGTTCATCAGTGAATTCATTCCTAGAACGTGTTGAGGAACTGCGTGTAGCGAATGATGTGTCGGAGTCACATTTATTCAAATCTGCGACTGAATTGTTGTGTGGAAAAGCCCTCTTATGGTATAGGACTGTAAGGAGTGAGCTAAAGAACTGGCAAGAACTGGTTGAAGAAATTAAGGCGGAGTTCCTTCCTGCGAACTATGATGATCTCCTCTTGGAGGAGATTAATCATAGATCCCAAGGGAAGGACGAAACCTTCGGCGCATACCTCGCCGTTATGAGAACTCTTTTTAGGCGGTTATCAGAACCTTTGACTGAGGGAAGAAAACTTACTATTTTGAAGAAAAACGTCGACCCCTTTTATCAACAACAAATTGCCTTTGCGAAACCAACGTCTGTTAAGGAGCTAGCTGTTTTAGGAAGAGAGTTAGATACGCTTAGGACGAATATGGAGAATTTCACCCCCCCTTCTAGGTCGAAAAATCTTCTTGAACCGGAGTGTGGATATCGGCCAAGCAGTTCAAGTCAACATCGTGTTGCGGTGGTTGAACCAGCTCCCGATAAACCACCACCTAGGGTTGTTAGGTGTTTTAATTGCAATCAGGAAGGTCACTTTGCTTCTGCTTGTTCCGCTTCTAGGAAATGTTTTGGATGTGGTGCTTCTGGTGTGTCAAGGCGTGATTGTAGGCGTTGTGCGGGAAATGGTCAACGAGCTCTCGGGTCAGCAGGCCGAGTAGCTCGTCGAAATTAGATAGGTCGCCTGCTGGCGACCAGTTGGCGGACATTCAGTTAGGTTTTACTCTTGCGGCAAGTGATAGGGACATAAGGCCATATTTAGGAGTTTTAATTTATGGAATTAGGTTTTTAGGCTTATTAGATTCAGGTGCCTCCCGAACCATAGTTGGTGGTGAGGGTTGGAAAATTTTGCAGGATTTAGGGCTAAGTGTAGGGAACTCAGATATTAAATCAGTAGCGTTAGCAGATGGGAAGGGTGTAGGAGTTTTAGGTTCTCTGCCTCTCCCGATGGTAGTTGAGGGTAGGTCCATTTTGTTGGATTGTTTGGTTATTCCAAACCTTCCACAACTTTTGATTTTGGGTGCGGATTTTTGGGCACTTGCGGGTATAGTCCCGGATTTAAGATCAGGAGTTTGGAGTTTTTCCGAAGAGCAGAGACTAGCTGCGATATCGGATATAGGTAGTATTAGGGAAAAGTCTGAGTTGAGTGCGGATGAGAGTAGAAAGTTAGAGTCTGTAGTCGAAGACATGTTTAGTAGTATGAGTGAGGGATTAGGATGTACAAATCTCGTAGAGCATAGGATTAGGACGTCCGCAGAACCGATAAAACAGAGGTATTATCCGGTATCGCCGGCGATACAACAACACATAGATAAGGAATTAAAGGAAATGTTGGAGGCAGGGGTTATCGAGAAATCGAAAAGCCCTTGGGCTTCCCCAATATTACTAGTGAAGAAGAAAGACGGTTCTTATCGGTTCTGCGTAGACTATAGGAAGTTAAATGAGGTTACTGATAGGGATGCTTACCCTCTACCGTTTATTTCAGCCATTTTGGACAAGCTCCGAAATGCTAGGTTTTTGTCTTCCTTAGACATTAAGTCTGCCTATTGGCAGATACCAATGGAGGAAGAATCGAGAAAGTATACGGCCTTTACCGTACCGGGTCGAGGACTTTTTCAATTTTTGAGAATGCCCTTCGGGCTACACAACTCCCCGGCGACATGGCAGAGGTTTATTGACGACGTTCTAGGTCCCGACTTGGAACCGTTCGTCTTCGTATACTTGGATGACATCATCATCGTCACCGATTCTTTCGAAAAACATCTCGAAATTTTACAGGAAGTTTTTAAACGGTTGAGGGAAGCAGGATTAAAAGTAGGTAGGGAAAAGTGTAATTTTTGTAGGCCTTCCTTAAAGTTTCTGGGATATGTGGTAGACAGGAACGGGCTTCACGTCGATCCTGAAAAGGTCGAAAGTATGGTGAAGATTCCTCCACCCAAGAACGTAAAGGAAGTTAGGAGTTTTGTAGGGACAATTTCATGGTATAGGAGATTTGTACAAAATTTTGCAGGTTTAGTTAGGCCCCTTACTGACTTGTTGAAAAAGAATAAAAAGTTTGTGTGGTCGAATGAGTGTGATGAATGTTTTAGGAAGGCGAAAGAATGTTTGGTTACGGCACCGATTCTGACCTGTCCAGATTTTTCTCGACCATTTGTCGTTCAGACTGATGCGTCGGATTATGGAATCGGGGCTGTACTTTCGCAAAGTTTTGATGAGGGTGAAAAGGCTATATGTTATATTAGCCGATCACTAAACAGAAGCGAGAAGAATTACTCAACTACGGAGAAGGAGTGTTTGGCAGTGATGTGGGCCATTGAGAAGTTGAGGCCGTATTTGGAAGGTGTCCAATTTACGGTCATAACTGATCACTATTCCTTAGTGTGGTTGAGTAATCTCAAGGATCCTCAAGGGAGATTAGCGCGTTGGGCCATTCGGCTACAACAATTCGATTTCAAAATTATCCACCGAAAGGGAAAAGAGCATGTAGTTCCTGACATGTTGTCGCGAGGAGTGCCGGAGTTAGCTGGTATCTCAGAAGCGGATTCTGACCCTTGGATAATCAAAATGAAATCGGCTGTTGAGAAGGATCCATTGTTATATCCATCGTGGAGAGTTGAGAATGGTAGGCTTTTTAAACATGTAAGAGCGAGTCATGTTTTGGTTAATGAAAGTGGAGATGAGTGGAAATTAGTGATAGGGAAAAAAGATAGGTTAGGGATTTTAGAAAAATGTCATGATAGTCCATTAGCAGGACACATGGGCATACGAAAAACTTTTGCTAGGGTAGTTGAGAAATACTATTGGCCTAAAATGAGAGGAGATATAACTAGATATGTTAGGAATTGTAGGACTTGCCAACAAGTGAAACCGATAAATGAGAAACCAGCTGGTTTGATGACAGAAAGGGAAGGTACTTCCAAACCATGGGAAATGATCTGCGTGGACCTGGTGGGTCCGCTTCCAAAATCATCGAGGGGTTTTATCCACATTCTGACTGTGGTCGACTATTTCACCAAATTCCCTTTGTTGTTTCCCCTTCGGTCTGCAACTGCAAAGTCGGTATGTAAAGAGCTTGAAGAGAATGTGTTTCTGTTGTTTGGTGTTCCGAAATGGATTGTGTGTGATAACGGCCCCCAATTTCGCAGTAAAGAACTGCAGTCCCTGTGTGCAGGATACGCGTCGAATCTGAGGTATACTGCACACTACCATCCCCAAGCTAACCCTGCGGAACGAATCAACCAAATAATTAAGACTACGTTGAGAGCGTATGTCTCTGAAAATCATCGGAGTTGGGATACGCAGCTGGCAAAGGTGGCCTGTGCGATCCGAACATCACAACATGAAGTATTAGGTTTTTCCCCTTACTTCGCAAACTTTGGTAGAAACATGGCCACTAGTGGTCGTGATTTCGAATCGAGAGTTGATGGTGAAGAGAGTCACCAATCCCAAGAAGAGATAGGAGCTTCGTTCAAGAAGCTCAGAGATGATATAGCAAAGAAGCTAGGGGCAGCGACTAAGAAGTCGGCCCAGATCTACAATCTACGCCGGAGAGACACGCAGTATCAACCTGGCGATCTCGTGTGGCGTAGAAACTTTGTACTCTCCGACGCTGCGAACTATTATGCTGCGAAATTGGCACCAAAGTTTGTTGGGCCTTTTCGTATCAGCAAGCGCTTGTCACCTTGGACATACTTGCTTAAAGATGATAAAGGGAAAGATCGCGGAACGTGGCATGTTAAAGATCTCAAGCCGTTTGTCGATGAGATCAGTGACAGCAGAAGTCCCTAACTTTGAATAAGTTTTTTGTTTTTTTTTTAATTTTAATTCTTTACATAATTTACAGCGGTCGTTACATCTTTCCCTTTAATTTTATTTACCTTTTTTTTCTCTCTTTACTTAAACTTTACTTTTAATTGTTTTCTTTAGCTCATTTTATGTTTTTTATTATTTATTTCAATTCTTTATACTTCACATCTTCTTCAGTTTTTATTTTTACTTTTTATCTAATTTTCTTCAATTCGGGTTACTACTTTGTCTTGATGGAACTTATACTTGTGTTGTTTACCCTTCCATTTGTTTCCTCTTTTTCCTGTGTGTGTGGTAGGACTTTAGGAAATGGTTTACGTTTCTTGTGAAAAGTAAACACATTTCCTGGGAGGTAAGGGTGGGATTTGTTGCGGTAAAATTTACCGCAACAAAAACCATCTTACGATAGTTTGTCTCAAAACCCTTTCTCTTAATTTTGGTCGCAGCTGCATGGTTCTGGGTGAGTTGAGGGCAGCCATGGTCCCATCAACCAGTGGCGTACTCACAGAGAACCCTGCAAAAGCAACCAACCATTTTCGAACAGAACGGGCGGTTCTGCAAAACTCTCTACCCATCCTAGTCACTTCCCAATTCCTTTTTACCTACCCCATCTTTCCACCTGGATTATCATCAATCGTGTCGAGCCAGCAGGTTGGCTGGAGACTCGCACGCAACTCTGTGTATGAATATGGGCTAATGACAGAAGGGGTCTGTCCAAATGATTAAAAACACAAACCAACACTAACCATATCATACTACATCACATGCACAAACCACACGAAGAACCAATTATTTCACGAGACGCACCATATTAATCATCACATACACAAACCCATATTCATACACAAATAGTAATCACACATACACGCATACCTACACTGAGGCAAACAAACCATTCATCCAACACAAATCATCCATCACACACATACAACTACATACACACAAAATAGTCATCATTCACATACAATCACACTGATACATAAATCGATCAACATCAAATCATCAATGGCAAAGTACCCAACGAAAACACTTTTCTATGGCCGAGTGCCCGACTTTTAACTTTAAATTTAAATTTTAATAATCGCCACTTAAATCTCTTTTACAAGGAAAACACGGTATCAGCCAGTCTTCACCTTCTAAACAAATCTGAACAAAAGTCCACCAGACATAGATTTTCAAAATTCGCGTTTCTTTTTACTCCTTCTACTCAAAACATTTTACTACGGCATTTAACTTGAAACTTGTTGACAGACCCGTTCTGCACCTAATCTTTTAAACCTCCGATGTAACTTCACTTTTTAGTTGCACAGAATGGTGCATATTATCGTTTTATCGTTTTCGCTACAAAAGGGTACTGAACTCTTCCGTCAGCTGTAAGCCGACCAAAATTTCCCAAGATCGTGGAAATTTGGTGGCTAAGGGGAATATTGAGAGACAGTAGGGTATTCCAAATAAAACGGTAGTCCTCTCACGCAAACGCTGATTGGTGCTAATTATCCGTAATGGAACCCACTGTGGCTGAATGAACGGCCAAGAAAAACGACGATCATGAAGAAGCTTGATGAGAGAGTTGGGGAAGTCACTTCATTGTTGGCTATTGAACAGGAGGTTGTAGAAAAGACGATAAAAGGAGATATTTTTTTTGCGAACGGCCATTTTTTTTTGGACATATTTTGCTAAGGAAAAAAAAAGTTTCTGAAGTTTGGAAATTACAAGTGGTGTAATTTCAGAATAGAATAGAAATTTTCCATTGTTTTTCGCGTGTGGCTAAAAGGTTTTGCTGGCAGAACGGGCCAGTCAACAGGATTTGTCGCACAAGAAGATTTGTGGAATTTTGAGACAGGTGTCAGAGACGGACACAGAGGTGGAAGGAGTAGGAAGGAAAAAAAGAATATTAAAACACACTGAAAGATAAGTAAAATCGTTCACTTTTTCATTTCTTTTGTTTCTGTAAAGTACATTATAATCTGGTTGGCTTTTGTGCCGCAAAACTCCCGATTTTATTGAGGGACTCGTGACCTTTCGTCATTGCCATTTTTCGGCACTTTCAAGACCGTGCGATAACGGGTTTTCCTCCTATCAAACTTTTATTTTGGCGAAGAATACTGTTTGCTTCTTTTCTTACTTCATTTCTTTAACTATCATCAATTCTTATAATCATCTGTTTATGAAAAGATTTGGGTTTTTAATCCTAAATCCTTAAGGTTTTCCCAACCACAAAATACACTTTAAACTACTTTCAAAATTGTCTTTGTTCTTTTCCACTCTAATCGTTTATTCTTATTCTTGGTCGTATTTTCCTTTTTCTTTACTTTTCAGCAAAGGTTTGAAAATTCCTTTTCAACAAAAATTTTCTGGCGCCCACCTTTTATTTTTGTTAGTCACTGTACTAACAAAAATTTTATTAACACCCACCCACCTACTTAATACATCGATTAAAAATTTTCACTTCATTAATCATCTAATTAATAAACATTTCCCCCGAACGCACCCCCAGCTGAGCAGCCGTGGAAACAGCATAATAGTTGCTGGACGCACTTATCTTCTCATCATTAATCAAACGCACCTTTTTAATAAACGTCATTCTATCGAAATTTTCCTCGCGGTGCACATCGGTCGTGCAATTTTAACTTTGGTTTATTTATTGTTTTGGAATCGGGAATTCCTTTGCTAGTACGCGGTCTATCAGTTCGTATAACATCCTAAATTGAGTAATTTTAACGTAGCTTACCTTTTTGATTATTAACTAGAAAAAAAAATTTAACAGAGAAGATAAAGTGCAACATGTGGACTGACTGGTAAAAATAATTATTTTTATTTTTTTTTACTCAAATATAAATTATCTTCTTACATTAAATTTATAAATTTCAATTTGTTCACTAAATTCAAAAACAAAAAAAACCAATAGAACAAAAAGTTAGACTATTCCTGTTATACAAAAAAAAAAAGTGATAGAAGAAAAATGTATTCAATACTTAATATTAAACAAACACTTTTAAATGTTGCCTTAATGTATAAACTAATCTTTCTCGTGGCAAACATACCGAACGTCTCAACATCCCACACAACAACGACATCAGCTCCTTATCAAATAGAAAGCATTACTTTAACTCCGGCACTATTTGAAGGCATTGGGAATGCTGTCTTTTTTAATAACAAATGGACCATATTCACGAAAATAAAACCCATGGATTTTTCTGAAGTTCTCGATTTTGTAAACAAGTGTGACGCTAAGATCAAACAGCTGTGCGTTCCTCTACAATCAAAATTCCAAATAAATTGCAACATGAGAACGAACGAGTTGGAAGCTATCATTTACAACCTTCGGCAAAACAACATGCGACTAAAGCATATGGTCTCTCACCGAAGAAATAAGAGAGCTATAGAAACAATTGGACATTTCTTCCATTGGGCTTTTGGAACTATGGACAAAGAGGATTCTGATAAGATTTATGACCATCTTGACAACTTGGATACGAACGAAAAGGAAACGCTCAACTTAACTACGAAGCAGATGACGGTGGCAAATTCCAATTTTGATAGGCTCAGTAAACCTATTAAAACATTAGCAGAAGAGGTGGAAAAAATTGGAAATAGTTTCGAAAACTTCACCACGGATATGGAGAATTTCGCGACGGCTGCAATCAAAGATTTAGCTGCGACGAAATTGAAAGTGGAGATTAACGAAATGATCTCATTAGTTACTTCTAAACTACTTGAAGTCCAAAGTCGCCAAACAACTGAGCTATCAATTTTTAACGATTTGTACCAAAATAAGCTTCATCCCTTTATTTTGGACGCAAACAATATATCATCAGTGCTGAAGAATTCAAAGTATGAAAGAATGGTTCTTAATCCAGCCGCGTTGTTCCAAGTTGTTCGGCTGTTGACCTATCCACAAAGAGACTCAATCGTTTTAAAGATTACTGTTCCGCTACCTGAAGCCACCATGTTTTCCTTGTTCAAGGTATACCCAGTGCGAATAAAACTCGATAACCATTGGGACTTGGTTTTGGACGTTAAGACTCAATACATCGCAGAAGCAGACGATCATACCTTATTTGTCACCATGTCGCGTACAGAGTTGATGCAATGTTCCGAGGTCCCATTCAATTCGTCAATAACGATAAAGGTATGTCAACACCAAAAACCTATACATACCAGTGGAAGCTCCGAGTGCCTAGTAGAGCTGTTGCAACATTCTGCTACCTCAAAAACGAACTGCAACTACGTCGCTGCACCAACTACAAAGGGGGTAATCACGAAGATGTCAACGAAGAACCAATGGTTTTTCAATGTAAGAGAATCGATTGCTCTCAATTTTAATTGCGATGGGGAACTGTACGCTCCAGAGCTCAAAGGATTCGGAATTCTGCACATTCTACATCCTTGCGAAATAAATACGAAGGAATTGCGTATACCATACGAGCAGGTTTGGAGTTCAAAGCTTAAGATCCATCAACGAGAGTGAACCATTCGGATCTTATTGGACTACTAAGGGAAAGATATGCCAATCTTACAGTGAGGACCTTTTCGAAACCACCACCACTATACCTAGGTAGTCATAGCGATATGATTGCGAGTTTGAAGGAGGGGAAGAAGTCGTTAGAAGATCTACAAGAGGAAGCAAATCAGGTCGAAAACAGAAAGCGTGTAAACAGTCAGCGATTGGAAGTCGACGTCCATCGATATTCTCTTGTGTCCATCAGTGTTCTCATAATAGCACTCGTATTGTTTAAATGGTACCTTTCAAGAAGTTCGTCTGAAAACACCGCCAACATACCGAGTCACATAACAACAAATGTAACAAACGTTGTCCCAGAAATATCCCATGCCGTCAAGATAGATGCCGTCGAGATGGATGCCCTGCCCGATCGTACAGCTGCAACAAGGAAATCGATACGAGAAGTAACGTTTGCCCGAGCTTAAAAAACTTATTTGTAATGTATAATGTAGTAAGAAAAAGAGAAAACAAAATAAATAATAATTAAATAAAGAATTGTAAAAATGAGATCAAAATAAAGATAAAAATCTTAAAACTGTTAATTACACGTTTATACAAATATAACGTTTTGTTCTATATATTCAAAAATATAAATAAAAACAAACTGTCCATTACCTCAGAAAAATGTATTGCTAACATAAAAAAAAAAGGTTATTTTTGTATATAAAAGAAAAATTATAATACAATATATTAGAATGAATTAAAAACAAAAACAAAATTAAACCTATTTTTAAATATAATGCTGTTAATAATAATGTTCTTAAATAAAAAAGATAATAACGTTCCTAAATAAAAATAAAAAAGAATGTAATAAAAAAAAAACAAAGTAATTCCTAGAATATAAAACTATATTTGTTAAGTATTTGTAAGAAATTGTTCAATAAAAATAATTTAATCTCGTCGATTGTCATCCGGTTGATCGTGAGTTCGTCCTCCGGGTGGGGAGGGATGTTGTATCTCCTCCTATACCTTCCAGAGGAAGTCGTCGTGCGTTGAACTCAGCACACTTCAATTGTGTTGTACTCTTTGATTGCCAATTCGATATCATATTACGGATGTGTTTTTGGGTCAATCAAAGTGCAATCATACAATAGTTGAATTGTGCTGACTCTTTTAACGTGCCGACGATTATCCACTGCGAATGTTTGGGCTTGCGGTCACCAAAATGACACGACAAGAGAGAGTCTTTGGAAAACATTCAATGAAGTCGGTCGTTTCGCATTCTTTACACGGAAAACACTTTAACATTGGCGCAGCCGGTCCGCGAATCTCGTTTCTTTTATGTAAACTCGCGAATCTAAATTCAGAATAGTTAAAAAAAAAAAAAAATATTAATTAATCAAAGTGTGAAATCTAAATGTTTTAAAAAGAATCGCGTCGAATGTTGGGTTGTGTAGTGTTGTTGTGACAGTAAAGTGAATGAAAAATAAAAAAATAATAACAAAGAGCAAAAAGTTAATCTGAAAAAAAAAAAAAAAAACCATCGCTGTGACAATTAAAAGTAGATACAAAGGGAGAAATACAGGTGAGTATACTTTAATGTATGTACCTATTTTTTATTTTTTAGATCGTAAGTGACAAAGTTGTGTACCTGTAAATTTTATTTATTTTTTTTTTCGGTTTAGTTTTACAAGTCAAGTTCTTAGTCAAGTTTCGTTTCTTTCATTTGTTTTTCGTAGTAACTTTAGTTGAGGTGGTCGTTTGATTTTATTTGATTTAAAAAAAGAAAAAAAATTAGATCTGTTGGTTGGCGTTAGTTAATGGCCCGCACCCAAAGTGAAGCCCAACTTAACGATCTAATAGAGGAGTTAGAGTATTTAAAAAAAAAAAAAAAAAAAAAAATCAACGACAATTAAAGTCGGTGAATGAATTTCTTTTCACAAAATTAAGGGAAGTTTTGAATCCTGAGGTTTGCAAACTGGTAAGTTTTCAGCTAACGTCTCAGTGGGGTAAATTAACTAGAGTAGAATCGACTGACGAAATCGTTAACGAATACGTCAAAGCCGTTCACGCTCTAGTAGAAAACCACGCTAAAGAGGCAGAAGACCTTAGAAAACAGCTTAAAAAGAGCGAGTTTAAGCGTAAGGAAGCTGAAAAACAACTTCTGAAAACAACAGAAGAAGCTGACCAGGAAATAGACCAGCTCACTATTGAGTTAAACAAAAGTTTAACAACTCAAAGGGAGCTAAGGGAAAAAGGTAAATCATCACCTTATCCTGACAGTTCAAAACACCTTATTCCGTTGCTCACTCCTCAACATACTTCTACACCAAAATCGTCTCTGGAAGGAAACCTGGTCAACACAGGAGTTCAAACCACAGTTGTAGAAGTATTTAAATCAAATAAAATCACTCAGGTAGAAATAGAAGAAAATTGCGAAATGCTACTTGAGAGTATAAGCAAGGTAGTTTCAAGGTTAGTCCCCATATTCAACGGGGAGAGAAATCATGAACTTTCACGAAGAGTTCATGAATTCTTAAACGCATGCGATCTGGCTTTGAAAATGGTAAAGCCAGAAGAAGAGGGGATCTTAGTGTCTCTAATCTCAACCCGATTGCAAGGCGATGCGTTTGAGTTAATTCGTTCAAACAATGTGAACACAATAGAGGGTTTGGCAAAACTGTTTAAAGACAGTTATTTAGTGCCAAAAACTCTGGATAATGTGATGAACGAATTGAAACAATGCCATCAATTGTTAGGCGAAGATGTAAAAGCGTTCGCTAGACGTCTAGCGAAACTGAGAGCTACATCTGTTGAGATTATTGACTCAAGATATTCCGCAACTGAGTCAGTAGGCCTCAAAAAAGAAGTTGAAAACACGGTGTTGACAACTTTTAAAAAAGGGCTAGTCGATCCAGCTCTTCGACAGTTTATGCTGGGGAGCAAAAGCAAAGATCTCAACGAAATCTCTGAGGAAGCCTTGAAAACTTCCTTGCTACTACAGCCAAACTCGATGGGCTATATGGGAGTTGGAACAACACCAAACTTACCTTTTGATCGTATTAGCTCAATGTACCAAATTCCCGGTACTTTCCAACAAAATTACAATAGCCTGACTCAAGCATATCCATCTATGCCGTCCATGCCTCACCTTTTTAACAATTATACTACACTACCTCACAATTTACCTCAAGTGACACAAGACTACACATCTAAACCCGCACAACATCCTTCACACATCACACATAATGAAACACCACCTCAATACATCCAGGATTTTCAAGACCCTCCCCACTCCAGCAATAGACAGTCAACAAGGTCTGCAAATCCCATTAAAACCTGTGGATTCTGTGGTAAGCAAAATCACAGCTATGTTGATTGTAATATTCGTAAAAGAACGCCATACTGCGACACTTGCGAGGACTATGGGCATGCTCAAAACAGTTGTCCCCGCTCACAAATACGAGCTACTCAGACAATAAGTCAAAGGCCTAGAGTCAAATGCAAGTGGTGTTCTAGGGTGGGTCATGTGGAGGACGATTGTTTCTCTAAGAGAAATTACCTCAAAGACCAATCGGGAAACGCCCTGGGGGCCAATTTGAATCACTAAATTGTGCCCCAGAGAATTCGCTCTCCACAAAATCAACAACGAAAAATAAAAAAAGCAATGTAGACGAAGTAAAGCCATTAGCGCCTGTATTAAACGATCGACAAAAAGAAAAAAGAACACAAAACATTGACTCGGAGGAGTTAAATTTCTTTACTTTTGAATCGATTCGTAAAACGAAGCAGAAATCAAGGCCACTAGTTTCTGGGACAAAAATAAACCTAGGTCAGTTTGGTTTCTTATTTCTGATTTTCAATCTTCGTTTCGTTTGGAGTAAGTGCTATTCAAAGGTGAAATTCGTCTATAACTTTTTGAATGATTATTTTAAGTGTTTTGTTTTGAAGTGTTTCAACCAGTATGCTTTGCCGAAAAGTAAGAAAAAAATATTATATGCATTTAGGAAGCTTCGTAAGCATGACGTGTTCGTCGAGCTGCCTATGTCAATGGCCAAGTCCGAAAAGGTACTTCTTCTAGTCGACACAGGAGCAGACTCGAGCTTACTAAAAAGAAGCTCATTAAAAAATGCTACCAATATAAATATAAATGAAACAAAGCAACTGGGTGGTGTTTTCGGTGGAGTAGGTATGACATTGGGTACAATTAAAGCCAATTTACTTTTTCCAAGAAAATTTTTTACTAAGTGGAATGTTGTAGATGGACTAGAAGATATACCTGCTGATGGTATACTGGGTCGTGATATCCTTTGGAATCACTCAATCATCGACGCAGTTTCCAAAAGAATAAAATTTTTGGATGAAAAAAAAGAATTTTTAATTGATCTACCTCTAAAATGCCTGCCAACAAATCCTCCTCCTATTTCTTTACTAAACGTTGTCAAGTGTAGGATTGGAGCTCGTACGCAAACTATTGTTAAAATAAAAATTCCGAATTCCAAGTCAAACGAATTCCTGATACATTTACAGGAAATTGATAATGGAATTTATCTAGGAAACACAATAGTTAAGGCACACGACAACTACGTCCATGTCCCTGTTTTGAACAGTACAAGAGAGGACTATTTCATGGATACAAGCTTCATACCTACACACTCAAATCTTAAAAATTATACAATAGAAAAAAATAATCCGGGATCGAAAATATATGCGAATTTTAAACAAATCCACATTAAGGAACGGGAAAAGAACCTTCTATCTTTAATTAAACTAGATCATAACTTAACAAAGCAAGAAAAAAAATCTATACAAAATTTATGCATTAAGTTTAATGATGTATTTTTACTAAAAGGTGATCGTTTAAGTTATACACCCGTGTTAGCACACAGTATACCCACTAAATCTGACCAAAGACCGATTAACACTAAGCAATATCGAACTCCGGAGATTCATAAGAAAGAAATTGAAAGACAAGTACAAGAGATGCTTGATCAAAACATAATTTCGGAAAGTAAATCTCCATGGAATTCACCATTGCTTATTGTACCTAAGAAATCCATTGAAGGTCAGAAAAGGTGGAGGGTCGTTGTGGATTTCAGAAAACTAAACGAAATCACGATAAAAGATGCTTTTCCCTTACCAAGAATCGAAGAAATTCTTGACCAATTGGGACACTGCCAATTTTTTACCACATTGGATTTGGCAAGTGGCTACCACCAGGTAATGATCGATCTGGCTGACAAGGCAAAAACCGCGTTTAGTACTAGCAAAGGGCATTACGAATTCAATAGAATGCCGTTTGGGCTAACCGGTGCCCCAGCAACCTTCCAAAGGATCATGAATCACATCCTGACTGGTTTGCATGGCATTGATTGTTTTGTCTATTTGGATGATATTGTCGTGTATGGCAAAAATCTTGAACAACACAACGAAAAGCTTGAAAAGGTTTTGGATAAGTTAAAGCAACACAACCTGAAGTTAAATATTGAAAAAGTAATTTTCTTCGCCGTGAAGTAACGTATTTAGGGCACGTGTGCTCTGAAAACGGATCTACTCCAGACCCATCAAAAATTCAATGTGTCTCCGATTTTCCCACCCCAAAGACAGTAAAGCAGGTACAATCATTTTTGGGGCTTGCGAGCTACTATAAAAAGTTCATACCTCATTTCTCTCAAATAGCCGCTCCAATCACGAAGCTATTGAGAAAAGAGGAGGTGTTCCAATGGTCCACAGATTGCGAAAAATCATTTAGATTTCTTAAAAAAGCTATTTCTTCACCACCTATTCTGATATATCCAGATTTTTCGAAGCCGTTTATCTTGACAACCGATGCGAGTAACGAAGCTATGGGAGCCGTTTTGTCTCAGGGCAAAGTTGGCGAAGATAAACCTATAGCTTTTGCTAGTCGATCTTTAAATAGGGCCGAAAAAAATTACTCAACCATAGAAAAAGAATTGCTTGCCATAGTTTGGGCCTGTAAGCATTTCCGAACATACCTCCTTGGTCGTAATTTTACTATCTATACGGATCATCGCCCTCTGATTGGTGTTTTTAATGTTAAGGACCCAACAACAAGACTAGTAAGGTTCCATCATAAGCTGTCGGAATATGATTATAAGATAATGTATAAGGCAGGCAAAACTAACTGTAATGCGGATGCACTAAGTAAGATCCCAATAGATACACATCCAATACAAGCTGTAGAAACTAGGAGCAAGGCAAAAATAATTGAGAACAAAAAACCTCAAGAAGGTAATAACCAACTCAATGACAAAATAGTCACTGCTCCAAACCAAAGGTTTGTCACTTTAACGGATCCAGCTGATATTTTAACAGTTCTTCGTGATTTCCACAACTCCGCACTAGGAGGGCATCAGGGGATGACAAAAACTTTTGCACGGATTCGACGTCAGTTTAGATGGAAAGGGATGAAAAATGACATTGCAAATTACATCAGGAATTGTGAAAAATGCCAAAAAAATAAGTCAGGGAAAATGACTAGAATGCCAATGGTATTGACAGATACCCCATGTTTTCCTTTCGAAAAGGTTTACATGGACATGGTCGGTGTTCTTCCACTGACGTATTCCGGTAATAGATACATTTTAACATTCCAGGACGACTTGACGAAGTATATGACCTGTGTGGCCATCCCTGATGCTGAAGCATGCACTGTAGCAAGAGCTTTTTACGAAGAGATTGTAACAAGGTTCTGTATACCCAAAGTTCTAGTCACAGATAACGGAACAAATTTTACTTCGAAGCTTTTTTTCGAAACTTGTAAGCTTCTGGGAGTTAAAAAGATCCACACTACCGCCTATCATCCACAGGCCAACGGTTCACTTGAACGCAGTCACAGACCCTTAGCGGAATATCTAAGGAGTTTTGTTGACAATGATGATCAGTGTTGGGACCAGTGGCTGAGACAGGCAATGCATGTCCACAATAACACGGTGCATACCGCCACTAAACTGACACCAACTAAGAGCTTGTATGGTTTCGAGTTCGAGATGCCGACAAATTTAAAGAGTAAACCTAAACCTCTGTATAATGATGAAGACTATCCGAAATTTCTTCAACATCAACTGCAGAAAACTCATGAACTTGCAAGAAAGAATCTCGAACTGGCCAAGCAAAAATCGAAACAGCAATACGACCGTCAAACCAACCCTGTTTCGTTTGCAGTTGGAGCAAAAGTCATGCTTAAAAATCCAACTAGGAAAAATAAGTTCTCCCCTATTTGGTTGGGTCCCTACGAGGTGGTGTCTGTAAATGATATTGTAAATACCAATATTCAAGTAGGTAGGAAAATCAAAAGGGTACACAACAACCAACTTAAGGCTTATTGTAATGATTAAATTTGATTTCTTTTTTTTTTTTTTTTCTCTTTCTAGATTGTGGACTGACTGGTAAAAATAATTATTTTTATTTTTTTTTTACTCAAATATAAATTATCTTCTTACATTAAATTTATAAATTTCAATTTGTTCACTAAATTCAAAAACAAAAAAAAACCAATAGAACAAAAAGTTAGACTATTCCTGTTATACAAAAAAAAAAAGTGATAGAAGAAAAATGTATTCAATACTTAATATTAAACAAACACTTTTAAATGTTGCCTTAATGTATAAACTAATCTTTCTCGTGGCAAACATACCGAACGTCTCAACATCCCACACAACAACGACATCAGCTCCTTATCAAATAGAAAGCATTACTTTAACTCCGGCACTATTTGAAGGCATTGGGAATGCTGTCTTTTTTAATAACAAATGGACCATATTCACGAAAATAAAACCCATGGATTTTTCTGAAGTTCTCGATTTTGTAAACAAGTGTGACGCTAAGATCAAACAGCTGTGCGTTCCTCTACAATCAAAATTCCAAATAAATTGCAACATGAGAACGAACGAGTTGGAAGCTATCATTTACAACCTTCGGCAAAACAACATGCGACTAAAGCATATGGTCTCTCACCGAAGAAATAAGAGAGCTATAGAAACAATTGGACATTTCTTCCATTGGGCTTTTGGAACTATGGACAAAGAGGATTCTGATAAGATTTATGACCATCTTGACAACTTGGATACGAACGAAAAGGAAACGCTCAACTTAACTACGAAGCAGATAACGGTGGCAAATTCCAATTTTGATAGGCTCAGTAAACCTATTAAAACATTAGCAGAAGAGGTGGAAAAAATTGGAAATAGTTTCGAAAACTTCACCACGGATATGGAGAATTTCGCGACGGCTGCAATCAAAGATTTAGCTGCGACGAAATTGAAAGTGGAGATTAACGAAATGATCTCATTAGTTACTTCTAAACTACTTGAAGTCCAAAGTCGCCAAACAACTGAGCTATCAATTTTTAACGATTTGTACCAAAATAAGCTTCATCCCTTTATTTTGGACGCAAACAATATATCATCAGTGCTGAAGAATTCAAAGTATGAAAGAATGGTTCTTAATCCAGCCGCGTTGTTCCAAGTTGTTCGGCTGTTGACCTATCCACAAAGAGACTCAATCGTTTTAAAGATTACTGTTCCGCTACCTGAAGCCACCATGTTTTCCTTGTTCAAGGTATACCCAGTGCGAATAAAACTCGATAACCATTGGGACTTGGTTTTGGACGTTAAGACTCAATACATCGCAGAAGCAGACGATCATACCTTATTTGTCACCATGTCGCGTACAGAGTTGATGCAATGTTCCGAGGTCCCGTTCAATTCGTCAATAACGATAAAGGTATGTCAACACCAAAAACCTATACATACCAGTGGAAGCTCCGAGTGCCTAGTAGAGCTGTTGCAACATTCTGCTACCTCAAAAACGAACTGCAACTACGTCGCTGCACCAACTACAAAGGGGGTAATCACGAAGATGTCAACGAAGAACCAATGGTTTTTCAATGTAAGAGAATCGATTGCTCTCAATTTTAATTGCGATGGGGAACTGTACGCTCCAGAGCTCAAAGGATTCGGAATTCTGCACATTCTACATCCTTGCGAAATAAATACGAAGGAATTGCGTATACCATACGAGCAGGTTTGGAGTTCAAAGCTTAAGATCCATCAACCGAGAGTGAACCATTCGGATCTTATTGGACTACTAAGGGAAAGATATGCCAATCTTACAGTGAGGACCTTTTCGAAACCACCACCACTATACCTAGGTAGTCATAGCGATATGATTGCGAGTTTGAAGGAGGGGAAGAAGTCGTTAGAAGATCTACAAGAGGAAGCAAATCAGGTCGAAAACAGAAAGCGTGTAAACAGTCAGCGATTGGAAGTCGACGTCCATCGATATTCTCTTGTGTCCATCAGTGTTCTCATAATAGCACTCGTATTGTTTAAATGGTACCTTTCAAGAAGTTCGTCTGAAAACACCGCCAACATACCGAGTCACATAACAACAAATGTAACAAACGTTGTCCCAGAAATATCCCATGCCGTCAAGATAGATGCCGTCGAGATGGATGCCCTGCCCGATCGTACAGCTGCAACAAGGAAATCGATACGAGAAGTAACGTTTGCCCGAGCTTAAAAAACTTATTTGTAATGTATAATGTAGTAAGAAAAAGAGAAAACAAAATAAATAATAATTAAATAAAGAATTGTAAAAATGAGATCAAAATAAAGATAAAAATCTTAAAACTGTTAATTACACGTTTATACAAATATAACGTTTTGTTCTATATATTCAAAAATATAAATAAAAACAAACTGTCCATTACCTCAGAAAAATGTATTGCTAACATAAAAAAAAAAGGTTATTTTTGTATATAAAAGAAAAATTATAATACAATATATTAGAATGAATTAAAAACAAAAACAAAATTAAACCTATTTTTAAATATAATGCTGTTAATAATAATGTTCTTAAATAAAAAAGATAATAACGTTCCTAAATAAAAATAAAAAAGAATGTAATAAAAAAAAAACAAAGTAATTCCTAGAATATAAAACTATATTTGTTAAGTATTTGTAAGAAATTGTTCAATAAAAATAATTTAATCTCGTCGATTGTCATCCGGTTGATCGTGAGTTCGTCCTCCGGGTGGGGAGGGATGTTGTATCTCCTCCTATACCTTCCAGAGGAAGTCGTCGTGCGTTGAACTCAGCACACTTCAATTGTGTTGTACTCTTTGATTGCCAATTCGATATCATATTACGGATGTTGTTTTGGGTCAATCAAAGTGCAATCATACAATAGTTGAATTGTGCTGACTCTTTTAACGTGCCGACGATTATCCACTGCGAATGTTTGGGCTTGCGGTCACCAAAATGACACGACAAGAGAGAGTCTTTGGAAAACATTCAATGAAGTCGGTCGTTTCGCATTCTTTACACGGAAAACACTTTAACAGCTGTTTTAAATTAGTAAAAAATTGTAGATTCCTTCCATTTCCTCACAAGGTATGGTTAAGAGGAAAGTGCCTAGGCTCCTCGCTTCGTTGAGCCATGCTATTTATTTTTTAGGAGTGTTTTCGTCTGTATTTCTTTTTCTTTGTCTTCTTTCTGTTGGCTTTTTGATGGGGGACCTTTGAATCTTTCCTTTACACATGACAATACCAACTGATGATATTTTGGTCTTGAGGGCCTCCACAAATCCTTGTGGTAATATTATATTATATTATATAATATATACGATCCAAATTTGTTACTCCTTCCATCAGCTTAGGGGGCATTTTTCTGATTAGTTTAGTTTATTCATCAATCAGATATAAATTATCTTATAGACTACGGTAACAAATGTAAATATATATATATAGAAAAAAAAAAAAAAATGAGTAAATAAAAAAGAAAAAAAAATGGAATACATATGATTCATATATGAGGAAAGCCAGTATATAACATTGTAAAAGCAATAAAATTAACAAATTAATTATCAATTTAACAAACGGGTGATAATAGTTTCAATTAAAATTTAAGAAATAAGTTAGTAATTGGTTTTTGAGAGATTCTCTAGTTATATGAAAGTTAACATCAATAATAACTGAGATTTGATTAGTTATCCTGACACAGCGAGTTATGACCTCATTGAAACCATAGTTAGTTCTGTGCTCCTCTTCACGAAAAAGAAAGCGTTCCCTGAGATGACGAGAAGGAGCATTTTTATTGATTAACGTCAATAGAAGTGGACAATTAATACGATAAGACAAAATATCATTTATAAACATTACAGAAAATACTTTACGACGACTTTCAAGCGTTTGGATGCCAATAAGCAGACATCTTGTTTTATAACACGGCATTTCAATGTTCCAACCAAGCTTCCAAACAACAAATCTTGTGAAATTTCTTTGGATGCTTTCAAGTCTTCTGGAATGCGAGTTGTAGTAAGGATTCCAAACTACACTACAATATTCCAATACAGATCTGACGTAGGAAGTGTAAAGAGATTTTAGAGTATAAGGATCAGTGAAATCAGTCGAATTACGTTTAATAAAACCCAACATTGAGCTAGCTTTAGCAACCACGTATTCAATGTGTTTAATAAAATTAAGTTTTGAGTCAAAGATTATGCCAAGATCCTTTTTTTCATAAACTTTTTCAAGAATAATATTTCTTATTTTATATTCGAAGGAGATAGGTGAGAAATTTCGAATAAAAGAAAAACATTGACATTTCGATACATTCAAAGATAAGTCATTGTTTAAGCACCAATTTGACAATCTATCAAGGTCTTGTTGTAAAAGAATACAATCTTCTGCAGATTTAATACATCTAAAGAATTTTAGATCGTCCGCAAACAATAAGCGATGTGAATTCAAAAGAACATCAGGTAAGTCATTAATAAAGACAATGAATAAAAGTGGTCCCAGATGGCTTCCTTGGGGAACTCCAGATGACACAAAGAAAGATTTAGATCTAAAATTGTCTATTTGCACAGATTGAATTCTTCCTGTTAAATATGAAATCAGCCATTTAAGAATGCTGGAATGAAAACCTAATTTTTCTAATTTGCCTATCAATATAAAGTGATTAACTCTGTCGAAAGCCTTCGCGAAGTCCGTGTATATCACATCTACTTGATAACCCTGCTCAAGTTTATTAAGAACGAAGTAGGAGAATAAAGCAAGGTTGGTTGTTGTGGACCTACCAGCTACAAATCCATGTTGAAATGGTGATATAACCTCTTTGAGCTTAAATGCCAATCTTTCATAAACAATTTTTTCAAAAAGTTTAGGAATTGTAGATAATTTGCAAATAGGTCGATAGTTACATATGCTCTGTTTGGAGCCAGATTTATGAATAGGAATAATGAATGACTCTTTCCATTCAGAAAGAAATTCACCCCTAGAAAGGGAGTTATTAAATATAAGAGCAAGAGGCTCGGAAAGAACTTCAGCACATTTTTTAAGAATAATTGACGGAATTCCATCAGGCCCAGGGTTTTTGTCACAGTTAAGTTTATTAAGTGCATTTTCAACTTCGGAAACACTTATATATAACCGCCCAATATTAATCTGAGCGTCTGTACAATGAAAGTCAAATGTTTGTTGATGAGTAGAAGTTGAATAATTAGATCTAAAAAATTCAGCAAAAGCATCACAGATAGATGTTAGATCAGTTAAATTAGTATCCAAGTAAGTCATACTGCTTGGAATACCACTGGATTTTTTTTTGTCTTTGATGAAGGCCCAAAAGGATTTACTGTTTGTCTTTAAGTTGGATTCAACAGAGATTATGTAGTTTTTGTAGAGAAACTTGTTAAGAAAATTGAATTCCCTTTCTAGTCTTATATAATTTTGTTTTAATTCCAAATTATTTGAGCATTTATGAAGCTTTTTATAAGCTTTGATTTTTTTATTGCTTAGATTAGAAAGTCTTTTATTAAACCAAGGAGGTTTTGAATTATTGTTTATAAATGATTTAGGCACATATTTATTAATTGCCTCCTTCAAAGCATCCATAAAAAATTTATAAAACTTTGTAAAATCACTGTGGCTTGAGTTTAAACGCCAGGGAATTTTCGACAGATAACCCGCTATGCCTTCATAGTCAATTTTGTTGAAATCATATTTAAAGTTAATCTCACACTTTGAATTGAAATATTTATAATAGTCAAAACCAATACACAATGCTTTATGATGAATTTTATTGCCATCGATGGGGCATAAAGATCTTTGAACTAATATTTTCAACTCTTTATCGGCAAAAACTAGATCAAGTATACGATTTAAATCATTTTTAAATGAATTATATTGACTTAATTCATAGCTCATAAGAGAGTCTATTACTTCAATTTCACAGTCGCTCTTGACATTAAATGGAATAAGTTGACATTCGTCCGAATCGTAAACCCAATCAACAAATGGTAAATTAAAATCCCCTAATATGATAACATGTTGATTATCTTTCAATTTGTCTAAGTAAAATTTACAATTATCTAATATCGTTTTTCATTGACAAAAAGAGTTACTCCTTTTGTGAAAAGATCTACTCTTTTTCCATTTTTAATGTTTCATTGAAAAAAAGAGTAGTTCTGGAGTTACTCTAAACGCCAAAGATCTACTCCTAATCGGTTGGGAGATCTACTCTGAAAATGTAAAAACATATGTTTTATCAAACGTCAAATGGAAAAAAAATGTTGTGAAATTTGTTTGGTGATTATTAAAATTGAAAAGAAAAACGAAAGTAATTGAATATGAGTGCAGAAATATGTAAATAATTTAGAATTTGTTAGTTCACTGCATTATTTGTTGTCATCTACTTCGTCGTCATCCCTTTCCATCTATCACCTACATGGAGTTAAAAAAAAAGATTGAAAGTGGGCAAGTGGGCGCATTCACTGCTTTAGTAGCTACGTAATCAAGTCATAAGAAACAACTGCGAAATGAGTTGAAAATTTTTCACCCCACGTAATGTAAAAATTTCAGATATAAAGTTAATTTAGAATCATTACGACGTTTCACAATCGGCTGTTCGGAAAAAATACGAAAGATTACAAACAAAAAAGGATTTACTGTGTTTGTAGTTCAATTTTGCATTCACAAAACTAATTAAATTTTGACTCCATAGTGACTACATAAGTGAATGCACCCAATGCTATTTCTGACAATTGTCATCTATACTACGACAAAACTGTTGAAAAATGTTTCATTGAAAAGAGTAGTTCTACATTTGAGAGTAGTTCTTTTGGATTTCAATGAAAAACGCTATAAATGTAATTTATACAATTCAAACATTCAAAGGAACTCCTAGGTGGAATATAACTTAAAAAGACAAATAGTTCAAAGCGACGTTCTATTGTTATTTTAATGATCAGTTGATCGACATCATAAGAATCAGAGTGGGAAGAAGAATGTGAAAGCATTTGAACACATGAGAAATGTGAGCGCACTGCAAGTAGTACACCGCCTCCTTTATCAAGTCCAGTTGCTTGAGACGAACGATCTTTTCGAAACACTGTGTATAGTTGATTGTTAAACATTTCAGCGTTGTTGTGGTGGTCATTTACCCAAGTTTCAGTGAGCGCAATAAAATCGTAAAGTTGAGAAGATGATGACAGTAGCATTTGTTGCATTTTTGTGCGCATGCCACCAATATTTTGGTAATAACCCAGAAACAAGTTATTATTATTATTAGTGTGTGATAGAGAGGCATTAGTTGAAATTAGATTTAGACTTGGTAGTCACTGATTGATTAGAGATGAACGATGTGATGGTTGTTGTGGTTGCATAGATGATGATGGTGGTGTCGGCGCCGGCGGCTGGACGGTGGACGGTTGTAGGTTGTGTTTGTGTGAGAGAAATAATTGAAGGTGAACTCTCTTTTTTAGCATGATGAGCGAATTTTTTTATTTTAACAAAGGAACCCCAAGCAGAAGAGTTCATTACAGCCGATAACTGATCAGAGGGAACACTAAGTTTAAAAGTGACAAATTTAAGAGAAGACAAGTCAGCATCTCTCTTTACTAACATGAAACATTTAAACTGTTCAGGTGGAATTTTGGTTTTGGATGAAATGTGATTGATGATGTCCTCTGATTTCGTGTTTATGTGAAACTTAGATAAATGAAGCCATTTGTAATCAGGAAGTGCACAGAGCTTGGCATTAGTATCCGTTCCTATTACCTGGCTAGGTTTAGATTTGTTCTTCCCGATTAACGAGTTTCTATTAGAATTAGTATTTGCGTTTACCATAGGAGGATTTATTGTTTTTGATGATGGTGGGAGATGTTCCTGGGATATCTCTTCTGAACTCACCTTCATTAATGGATGAGAGTCATTATAATTGGATTTGTTGCTGACGAGAGGGGAGCTTAAATCACTTTCTCTAACAGAATCTTTACGATTTTTTTTGCAGTTTTTCTTGGGGGAGAATTAGTATTTAACACCGATTTAAGAGTAGCAAGATCATTTTTCATTTCAGTCACACTATTTGAGAGTTCATAGAAACTTTTAAAGAAAGAAGAAAAGTTTAAGTTAGCGCACGAATTACATTTCCAATACAGATTTTTATGAGTTATTGATTTAAAGTCAATGTCGGTTAAATCAACACAATCTTTGTGGAAATGACGACCGCAAAAATAACCGCACTCGATGAATTCAGTATTTTTGGATCGTTTAATGATTAGGTTGCAATTAGCACAGCTTTTAGACATTATGATGTGACAAGTTAAGAAAATTCACGTCTTGCTCAGAGAGATGATTACAGTTTCTGCACAGAAGATGGAAGGTCCGATAATGAAAAATTATGGACTAAGACCCCATAGTGATGTAAGTTGCTTTTCGTCTAAAGAAGAAAGCTGTTCTGATACTTCTGTGACGTACCTTTAAAACTGTAAAATCCAGTTTTTAAAAACCCATTCTTTTCTTCTGGTCAATTGCTAGAAAATAAGGATTAGAATTCCCTTTTCTACATCATATCTATGTGCGAAAAGCCTTTTCTACTTGTTTATATGAAAAATAGATATATAAAGAAATAAGATTTAGAAGTGTTCGTATGATCCAAAGCAAATAACTTAGTAGCTACATAGAAAAACACCTCCCATTACATTTAATATCTTACTTACTGATAATAATCTTTCAATAACAATTTAATGAAACATATTCTTATTTTTATAAGAACATTTTCTTAAGATGAAACATTTTTACTTTTATCTGGGAGTTGCGGTGTTTACTTTAAATCATACTGAATGTTACAATTTTTATTATTGGGAAGAGTCAGCCGACCGATAAATTCGTTGCTCGGGTTCCGCACATGCTCAAGGGCTGAGAAACGTTGGCCACTCTATCATACGAAAAATCTTTGGCATATTTGTTACCATTTAGAAGATACCAGAGGTTAAAATCTGAAGAAGTAAGAAAATCTCTTTCTTTATTCTTTACTTTATAAATTGTAGAAAAATTTAAATTTTGAGAAGTGCAATATAATATCCCGCAGGAAACATATTCCTTAGAGCGTTCAATTTCCTACACAATTTCCTAAGCAATCAATAAAAATAAAACTGCAAAAAATTTTCCCACGTTATTCTAATGGGAAATAGAAAATTGCATTGCGAACGATTTTAATTCAATATTACAAACTCTAACTTTTGCCTGGCTATTTTCAAATCAAAACTTAGAGTTTAAGCCTGTTTGCGAAAAAAAAATTTTTTTTTGTTTAATGATCCAAATTTATATAAATATATGTATATTATACACATATACAGAGTTAAACCCAAATTAAATTGCTCATTATCGTTTACTTCAACTTTCGTTCTATTTAAGTTCTTTTATACTAAGCATTGTATATACAATTTTTTTTAATAAAAATACTTCTCTGTTTTTGTTGTTATGTTTAGCATCAAGGACGAATACAGTAGGCAGTATTAAGTTATACAGAACAAAATATATATATAAATACATAAAAAATTAAATTCGTATTAAACTAACAAAAGAAAGAATTCACTTTGAAATTGATTGGATAGTGTTAGTGGTAAACGTGGTAAACGGTTAGCCCTGATCACTTGGGTAAAATTTAGTTTAAGCTTAAATGATTAAAATAAATGTGCCTATTCGGAAAACTTTTTTTTTTAAGTAAGATGTGTTGATGTGTTTTGGGAAAGTTTTGGCAGTAAGCAAAACTAAATGCTACGATTGGAACTTCTCTACGATCGTATGTTTCTCCGATCTATTACGATGATAGGGCGAAATATCTGAAGAATTTTAAAGTCTTTTTTTGTTTGCTTGACTTTATTCTCTTATATCGATGAGCTTTTTCTCGAAAATTTGTTAAAAAATAGTTATGTATCATTACCGGGATTCGATTCTGTTCTCATAGACAGTACCAACTGATAGTAGAATCGCAAACTAGGATCGAGTTACGTAGTGGAGCCTTTGGTCACAACGTTGTGACCTGTGACTTTTTGGCAGAATCGTGCTGTTAGAAACCCAATTATTAAAACCTCTCTGTAGGCTATCTCATAGAGTCTAACTGCAAATTTTGAAGAAAATTGGTCAAACGGTTCAGGCAGTAGATCCATATACAGACAGACAGAATTGCAAATCCCACTTTTTTCGTCATCATCGCAACGCCATGTTTTATTGTTATCTCAAAGTTTTGTTTTTACCTATTGCAAAACTTGCCTTATAGTCGGCCCTATCGAGGTAACCATTGGAGCGGAGTTTTCTCCGCAACGCATCTTTTTTCGGAGATTCAATTTTGCTTCGAAGTAGTTGTCGTCGTAAGAAATTTTTCAGGAATGCGGCAATGCATTGCATCCGTATGTTTTCAATTTGATTTTCACTTTGTTAGCGGTATTGAATTCGGTTAGTGAATTATGTAGAACACTATTAATTCCTATAAATGAGAAATTGTCAACTATATTTAAATTATCATGTACTAAAACAGTAAATATCATTCAATCAAGTACAGTCATGAATAAATAATGCAGACTTCAACTATATGGCTTTATTGGTACAGAAAAAATTAGAGGAACCCGAAAAGCCGTTTACTGTAAGTAAGGATGTAGTGACACAGAACTTGCCAATACCGTCAACTGTGTCCCTTGATTATGTATAAATGTTTAATTTAAAAAGACACTGCGATGAGCCACAAAAAAAAACAACTCAGGGAAATAATATAAAATATTATAGAGAAAGTCTTTATTTTACCAAAAAAGAAAGTACTTTTGCCGAAACGTACAGAAGCTGGTAGGGGTGTTTGCACGTTTTGCGATAGTTGTGACTTTGGCTTAGACCACACATTTAAATGTCCCCATAATTTTACAAAATAATAAGAAAACTTAAAAAAGACATCGATGTATATAATCAAAAAAAAAAACATAACATGGCAACTCGTGTATCAATATTTGCTTGCCATTGCAGTAATTAGAAAACCCTTTATTTTTTATTTTTACAAATAGGCTCAGAATTTTTCGTTTTGGTGTAAAAATAGCTTAGTAAGAAATTTGAGTTCGTAATATGGATATTAATGCAATTTTTGTTTCCCATAAGAATAGCACAAGAAAATGTCTATTAGATAGACTATAGGCAAACAATAAAAACAGAATATGCAAAAAAAAATTCAAGGAATTCTTAACTTAACTCTTAATGTAGTCTGCGAACCCTTGGAGTCGTTGGAACACTCTCAACGGTCTCTCCACGGTTTTTTAATTAAACCGTGGCAGCATTGTAACATATTTAGAATATTTTACGCAAAATGAGTACCAGCGAAAATAAAAACGATATTTCCAACCATGTTCGCTTTTCAACTAAAGCGAAGCGCTTCGCAATTGAGTTCTCGCTTTAAATACCATCTGGTGCGCTTATTGGAATAGCCCTACTGAATTTTAGCTGTGGTCGCCACACAGCGTTTTTTAGAAAACCTAAACACGCCCTGAGCCCAGATTCAGCAAGAATGAGTTTGAAAACTCATAACCACAGCCCTCATGCTCTCCAGAAGGCCACGAATAAATTTGAAGGATAGAGTAAACGACAGCTATAATAAAAACACACCTATGCAATCGAATTGAGAGAGTGCACACAGTTAAAATCTACTCTTGCGGAGTCTGGCCCCTGGTCTCGTAACTTCACGTTTCGGTGACGTAAATTGGCCACCAAGATCATGCGATTCGACACCGCTAGATTATCTTATGAGGCGCTACTCAAATGACCGTGAAATGTGCGAAATAGTGACTAACGAGTGCTATATTATAATCCGTGTTTTATTGTCATTATAGTCATCTAATACGCTCAATACGCACTAATGCAACTTTATTCCATAAACTCCATTCACCAGCCATCCCTGTTGTTGACTTCTAAACACTGACTTATTTTTGTTCACTAATCGTTTTTGTTTCCCCCCATGTGCGATGTTTTCCAAACGTGAGTATAATATTCCCAATAAAACACGGCTATAGTTTGCACAGTCCATTCTTTGTAATGAAAAAAAAAAAATTTCAACAAAAATGTAGTAAAAGATTCAAAGACGCTTTTTCAAGCTACGCGAAGAAATTAAGATGTTTTTCTTTAAAGAAAAAAAATTGTCATAAATGCATTTCATTGTCGTTTTGATAATTTTACGTGGTGCTGTCAAGTTGCACATTTATTTTACGTTTTCGATGTTCAATTGCATTCAAAATGGGTTTACAAACTCACGAACAGCAACTGAATTCCAGTTTAAAGAAATCGGATTCACGCTTTAACATTAATATGTAGCAAAAGCGATTTGAAAAAACGATTTTCGATACTTTCAACAATAAATGATTTATTGGCACTAACAACGATATTTTATCAAGGCTTATCAAACATTTCATTTAACTAAAAAAGTTTTCGACAGTAAACTTCATTTTCTCATAGCAGTTTATTCCTGTTCTTCTTCCGTTTTGCCTTACGAGCATCGTAGTAGTGCTCTCCCACTAATCTGCTTGCATTAATCCACCCGTCTGGTAGTCCACGTTGATTTCAGAAAACGTCAACAAGCCTCCAGATTTTCGACTATTCCATATCTGAGGCCAACGAAATGCAGATGTCATTGCGTATACCTGTACAGTCGACTCTCGTTAATTCAAACTTGCGATAATTCGAACCTCTCAATAATTCAAAGTTATCACGAGTTCCCTACAAAATCTCTTGATATTTCGAACTAAATCAGTACATTTTTATACACTTGGTAATTCGAACGAAAAAGTCATTGCTATATAATAAAACGACGCGGTAATTCGAACTCATCGTCGGCCAACACTCGACAATTCGAAGTTGCAGAGAGAAAGAGGTCGAATGATTGTAATTACATTACATTTTGCGACAAGTTCAAACTTATATCAACGTACACAAGCCTTTGTTCTTGCGACAGATACGAATGAAAAAAGCAACGGTGAAGATGAGGACAATACATCTGAACCTTTAACAGAGGTGTCAGTTAACGAAGCACGATCCTCATTCGATACATTACAACGCTTCTGTCTACAAAACGAAAGTAATGAAAACTCATTTCAGGCACTTTTTCTCTTAAAAAAAGTTATTGAACAGTCTGAGGTCTGAGGAGCAGCAATGTGTTTTGAAGCAAACGAGTATTACAGAGTTGTTTCGAAACATTAATCAATTCACATTATTATTTTTGTTTATTTATGTTTACGAATGTACATGTACACTCTAATTTTTTTTCATAGCTATAGAATAGCAGTTAATTAATAATAATTTATTGATCAATACATAGCAATTCGAAGCTTTATTTATTTTCCCTCACAAATTTCGAACCATTTGATAATTCAAACATTCGATAATTCGTAGTATTTTAAGAGTCCCTCCAGTTTCGAATTAACGAGAGTCGACTGTACCAGATTTGTTTGGCGTCAGAGTTAGAGTGTCTGTCCGTTACGTGGTATGATCTTAGTTCTAAGTTCGAATCAAAACATCTAAGAAAAAATGTTTTTGAACGAGGATCGTCTCTTGCGAGGACTTGGCAAATTTTTCAATAATAATTTCATACCATGAAAAGCGCTTCCTCGATTGGCTGTTTTAAATCAGCAAAAAATTGTAGATTCCTTCCATTTCCTCACAAGGTATGGTTAAGAGGAAAGTGCCTAGGCTCCTCGCTTCGTTGAGCCATGCTATTTATTTTTTAGGAGTGTTTTCGTCTGTATTTCTTTTTCTTTGTCTTCTTTGTGTTGGTTTTTTGATGGGGGACCTTTGAATCTTTCCTTTACACATGACAATACCAACTGATGATATTTTGGTCTTGAGGGCCTCCACAAATCCTTGTGGTAATATTATATTATATTATATAATATATACGATCCAAATTTGTTACTCCTTCCATCAGCTTAGGGGGCATTTTTCTGCACAGAAGATGGAAGGTCCGATAATGAAAAATTATGGACTAAGACCCCATAGTGATGTAAGTTGCTTTTCGTCTAAAGAAGAAAGCTGTTCTGATACTTCTGTGACGTACCTTTAAAACTGTAAAATCCAGTTTTTAAAAACCCATTCTTTTCTTCTGGTCAGTTGCTAGAAAATAAGGATTAGAATTCCCTTTTCTACATCATATCTATGTGCGAAAAGCCTTTTCTACTTGTTTATATGAAAAATAGATATATAAAGAAATAAGATTTAGAAGTGTTCGTATGATCCAAAGCAAATAACTTAGTAGCTACATAGAAAAACACCTCCCATTACATTTATTATCTTACTTACTGATAATAATCTTTCAATAACAATTTAATGAAACATATTCTTATTTTTATAAGAACATTTTCTTAAGATGAAACATTTTTACTTTTATCTGGGAGTTGCGGTGTTTACTTTAAATCATACTGAATGTTACAATTTTTATTATTGGGAAGAGTCAGCCGACCGATAAATTCGTTGCTCGGGTTCCGCACATGCTCAAGGGCTGAGAAACGTTGGCCACTCTATCATACGAAAAATCTTTGGCATATTTGTTACCATTTAGAAGATACCAGAGGTTAATATCTGAAGAAGTAAGAAAATCTCTTTCTTTATTCTTTACTTTATAAATTGTAGAAAAATTTAAATTTTGAGAAGTGCAATATAATATCCCGCAGGAAACATATTCCTTAGAGCGTTCAATTTCCTACACAATTTCCTAAGCAATCAATAAAAATAAAACTACAAAAAATTTTCCCACGTTATTCTAATGGGAAATAGAAAATTGCATTGCGAACGATTTTAATTCAATATTACAAACTCTAACTTTTGCCTGGCTATTTTCAAATCAAAACTAAGAGTTTAAGCCTGTTTGCGAAAAAAAATTTTTTTTGTTTAATGATCCAAATTTATATAAATATATGTATATTATACACATATACAGAGTTAAACCCATCTTAAATTGCTCATTATCGTTTACTTCAACTTTCGTTCTATTTAAGTTCTTTTATACTAAGCTTTGTATATACAATTTTTTTTAATAAAAATACTTTTCTGTTTTTGTTGTTATGTTTAGCATCAAGGACGAATACAGTAGGCAGTATTAAGTTATACAGAACAAAATATATATATAAATACATAAAAAATTAAATTCGTATTAAACTAACAAAAGAAAGAATTCACTTTGAAATTGATTGGATAGTGTTAGTGGTAAACGGTTAGCCCTGATCACTTGGGTAAAATTTAATTTAAGCTTAAATGATTAAAATAAATGTGCCTATTCGGAAAACTTTTTTTTTTAAGTAAGATGTGTTGATGTGTTTTGGGAAAGTTTTGGCAGTAAGCAGATTGTTTTTAAAAAAAAATCTATTTTGTTTACAAAAATATCACAATTTAATAAAATACATTGTTAAATGTGTAAAAATAGGATTTTATATAACTAAACTATTGTGTTTTTATTTTGTATTTTGTTTTGAATGAAACACAATATGTTTTTTACCAATGTGCATGGGGGATGCTATACGTATAGAGTGAAAATGTTAAGTGGGCACGGTTTCAAATAAACTTTATGGAAAAAATTCCTTAAAATTCTAAATGCTTTGAAAAGAGAGTTAAATAAAAACGAGAGAAGGATTCATGATGCGGAAAGGTTATGTGATTAAAATTTTAAAACTAAACGTTTATAATCGGTAGAAGTTCTTATTTGATCTTTTATGGCAACGGCAACTGCAGCATTTGACGACGTGTTGTAATTATTATTTGTAGCTGTCATAAGTGGAGTTAGTTCAATGATGCTGCTGCTGTTATTGTAAACGAGATTTAAATGCATTTTATCACCTGTAAGAAAATATAAAATTGTTTTTCATTGCTTATTTTATTTGTATTTGTGTTTGTATTTATTTATTAAACGATAAGCATTTAAAAACAGAGAGTCTTATTAGAAATACTTAGAAATGGAACATTTAAATTTAAGTATCTAATTATTTAAAAAAGAATTAAAATTATTTAAAAAAGAATTAAATTATTAAAAGAAGAATTTAAGGAAAAGAGTAAAAATGTTGTTTTTTTTTAAATAAAGCTTAGAAAATTATATATTTGTTAATGAGCTTAAATTAATTTACATTATTTATATATAGTTTTAACTAGCTCTAGTTTTTGATTCATAAGTTATCTTAAGGCCGAAAGGCATTAGTAATAAGATATTGAATAATTTAGAGTACCCGCCTAGGGTCAGTAAGTTAATTAAGTTATTATATAAGCTAGTTTTACACATTTTTGTTAGCATGTAAGTTGATATAAGAAAAACTGAATAAAAATGAATTAAAAATGAAATGAATGAATATAAAAGAGATGAGAAAACAAAAAGATGAAGTTTAAGAAAGAAGATATAGAAATAGTTTCAGCATTTGAAAAGGTTTTTTATGGAATTTTCGAAACGTTTGTAGCTATTTATTCCTCTCAGGTTGGCAGGTAAGGAGTTCCCAAGGCCAACAGCGTGCACAAAGAACTGTTGCTTTGAGTTTCTGTATTTAAAAGTAGGGACGATCGATCGATCTTCGAAGTAATTTTTCTTTTTAATTTATCAAACAGATATACATAATATAAGTTTTCCTTTCACTATTATAAAGAGGCAAGATTTTTTGTTTGTTTGTTTGATTGTATTTGTAAACATTTCCTCGGGAACTTAAACAAGAACTTGGTGTTTGCATTGAATAGGCTCCAAAATTACTGAGCCAATTAGAATAAAATTTAAAAGATGGTATAGAGCTCTGAACTCAAGCCTGTAAGTATTATGATCGGTGAAACATACTGATAGAATCGCAATTGCTACTGAGGATCTCGAAAGACCACTTCTGCAGACTGCTAAAGGGCTCTGAGGACACAAATTCCGCTGTAGGTAGAATGCCCTATTCAATTCGGCGATGATCAAGAATGCCGTCATCTCGACCTAGAAGAAGTTAAGCTTGCCATAATCAAACTTAAATCAAATCAGACTGAATGTGCAGATGGCCTAGACGCCGAGCTTTTCAAGGCAGCAGGAGATCAGTTGGAAACCAAGACATTTGATGTCGAACGCTCGTACTGTGTTACTTAACATGTTAAGGGTAGTCACAACCCTTTGAGTGCGCGCAAATTATAAAAAAAAAAAAAAAAAAAAAAAAAAAAAAAAAAAAAAAAAAAGAATAAAGTTTCGATAAGGTGACAAAATGTCATGCGATTTAAAAAAATTGTACAAAACTCAAACGTCAACACCAAGGAACAATCTTTCAAAAGTCTGTACAATTGCTTACGCAGACGATATTGATGTAATGGACAGAAGGACGCGTGATATCACAGGTGCTTTTGCGAGCATTGAAGCAGAAGCGGCTAAAATGAGTTTGATGGTTAATGAGGGCAAAACGAAGTATATGTTGTCATCAAACAAGGACACCGAACATCAACGAATCGGACAAAACGTCACAACAGACAGGCATAATTTCGATGTGGTACATGATTCGTCAACCTAAGATCCGCTATAGACACGGAAAACAACATAGTGCAAAGATTAAACGGAAAACAACTATTTTCAAAAGCTGATATTTTGGATTAAGAATGCAATTGAGAAACAAAATCCTCTCTAGAAAAACCAAGGTAATCCTTTATCCTCACAGTCCTTTTTTACAATGGGGATGGAACGCATCGCTCCGACTAGGCGGGTTTTCGAAAGCACATTGCAGGGAAACTGCGAAGAGGAAAGACTATTTAGATTAGGTGGCGCAATAAAGTGGAAAAAGACTTCAACCGACTTAGATTGAAAACTGAAGAAGGTTCTTCCGAAACCCCTTTTACTCATTTAATGATTGAATTTATTTATTCACCTTTCTAATAAAATTCGCATTAAACAAGTACATTTTTATCGTTAAAAATAATACACAATAAATAGTATAACATGCACAGATACCGAAAAGTTTAAATTAGCAACGAGGTTTTAAAAACAACTGTCCTCGATTCCTGGAAGTTTATTTTCAACTTTCAGTCATTACAATATTGCTGAATCTTATCGAATTCCCGCTATAAAAGAAAAAGAATTCAAATGACTTCGAGCTTTGCACCTGTTCAGTACAAAAAAAGGTCATGAGGATTGAGAGACCTCCTTCACATAGATCGCGACCACATACAACCGCCTCCCCCAGTGAAGACGAATGCATACGATAATTTTATGAGCAATACCTTTAGTTGAGTCTTCTTGCGATAATATAATCGGGACGTTTGTTTTTTAACAACTCAAAGAAGTTGGTTCATAGTTCTACCCTAATTAACGAATTTACATTCAGGGCATGTCTTATACATTCCAGACTACTACTGGGTGAAAGGGTATTATACGCTCATAAGTCTACCCACAGTAGATGCCGAAGTATTTCTTCTTTATTCCCGGCAAATTCCATCGCACTTTCTAAATGGAGGCTATGGCCCCGATTGCGGTTGTCGATTGACTAATCGATACTCGACTTTTGTCGATTTCGATCGACATCTTTCGTTCATAATTTTCTGGTCGACTGTTGTCGACTGTTGCGTTAGGAAATCATTTTGTGGGAAAATGAACAAATTCATATTTTGATATAATACTCGTATTATATACTCGTATTATATCAAAATATGAGCATTTATTCAATAAAATACTTACATTTTCCCATAAAATAATTTCCTAACGGAACAGTCGACAACAGTCGACCAGAAAATTATGAACGAAAGATATCGATCGAAATCGACAAAAGTCGAGTATCGATTAGTCAATCGACAACCGCAATCGGGGCCTATGTCTGCTTTGCAGCAGTCTAGGGCGTCCGCTGATTCGGTAGTCCCGCGCACAATCACAACTGGAGGGCAGTTTTTTTGAGTTCATCTTGGACATAAAGGGCCCTGGGACTCCCCGCCTCTTTGCGCCACCCTATTTATTTATTTTATTTTACTAACTTGTTGCAGGGGTGTGAAAGCTGCCGTTGATTCGCCAGGATCTCATCCGCCACCATCTCTATGTCAATACCCTGTCCTAGCATGAAAAGACCCTGAAAAAATGTCGAGCTCCAGTCTATTGGTGGAATCCATCGCCCAACACTGGCGAGACTGGTTTAAAGCAATGAGATGGAACCACCAGTGCCATCGGAATCGGCGTCAACTAAAGTAAGCGATAAAGTTGGAGACTTCTCCTATCTTTTTCAATTACGGAATAAATTCTATGAACCTTCAATGTATTGAAAGAAAAAAAGGTCTTGGAGTAATTATAGACCCTAAACTGTGATTCATACCCCACATCGACTATATTATGGTTAATAAGGCTATCCAAATGCTTGGATTTATTCGTAGGAATACAAGGGAATTTACAAACCCATATACTCCGAAGATACTATAACTCATTAGTACGGTCAGTTCTTGAGTATTGTATGGAACCCTTTATAAAAAAAAACCTCCTGCGGCAGAATTTAGAAAGTTCAAAGAAGGCTTACTAAATATTTAATTTTTAAACTTAATTGGTGTACATGTATGCCTGCTTACAAATCAAGGTGCTTGCTTTTTTATATCAAAACTCCTGAAAATCGACGAACATGCGTATCTATTAATGTCTTTAAACTCGGCTGTCAATATACAGGTTTGGATTGCAGGTATATAGTGTGTATAAAAGTTACAAACGGGTAACTGTAAACTCACCCGAATCATAATTTTGATGTCAGCAAGCTGATGTCTCTTCTCCATCTAATGTGCAAGCGACATTTTCTAACTTATGAGCTAGGTGCATCTTCTTACAGTTTACGTCGACTTCAAGCGTGTGCATAATCTATTGCAATTGAAAACATTGATTGAATTGAACTTTTTTTTTATCTATCTATTCTTACTTGATCCCTGTACTTTGTGACGTATATATAGAGTTCCTTCAAGGCTGCTATTGTATCAAACTCTTCACTTTGTTGTACTGATAGCTGCTGCATGGCTGTATTCATTTCTTGGTCACTAATCTGTGGTAACCTTGCAACTTCACGATAGAATTGCTTCACCATTTTACGGTATTGTGGAATGTCCTATAGATTGAAAAAAATTATTTGAGGAATTTTAAAGAGAGTAAGGTTTAAGATAGCCAACCTTTGCAAAAAGAAGCTTATTGGAGGGAGAATCTTTACCCAGCCGATGCTCTGTGGTCGAGCAGGCATCAATAAATGTATGCGCAATTACACTAAGGCAGGAATCGACTGTTGTCGTTTTATTTACATCAAAAATAAAATCGGGATTCTTAATGAAATTCACCCAAAATCGTAGTGGCAGACTATTGGATTTCCAGGCATGAACAATTTCCTGGTCACTAATATCATGACGACGTGCTGCTTCGTCAAGTAGATCGAATAACCATTTTACCGCTGGCGGTAGCTCTTCGTTGACTGTCAATATTGTGGCAAAGAAATCGTCGACAAATTTTTGTATTGTACCTTTAGTGGCTAACAGGCGAGTCAGGTACACTTCGGGTATAGTCTTGTGAGCACGTTCAGTCGTTCCTGATCCACCGCAAGCACTTCCACCTCCACCCGATATTGCTGAATTTTTCATATTCATGTAGTGATCGGGTACCACAGGCTTAACCAAGTGATAAATACGCGGCTGATGTAGACCTGATTCTAGGTCACTATTTATGATTATATGTGACTGTGAGTTATTTATATAATAAACTGAAAAAATATATACTGTAAGAAAACACATATTTTAAATGTTGTGAATAATTTATCTTACAATTATGGTATGGCGGTTGCTTGCTATAATTTATATTATAGCTATCGTTCTGTCGGGCTATAAGCGACATCACTGCTGACTCTTTAACACCGTAATGTGCCAGTGTATTTAGACGCTTCCATCCAACATTCGTTTTTGTCGTAAGATCTTCGTCCTGCAACGTCAAATGACCACCACGGCCATGACGCCACTCCAAATCGACTTCGTGTACTGAGGGACGCATTGAGAATGGTGTGTTTTTAAAAAGCGCATCTAAAATTTTTGACTTTACTTGGGAAATAGTATCCCAATCCAAAACTTTACATTGGACCTTTTCATCGAGATCATCTTGGACAATGTGCAACATTACTACCGAGTGATCTATTTGCTCATGCAACAAGTGTTCTTCGGACAATGAATTGCGAGCTGCGTGAGTTACTGCATCCACTAAACCCTTCTCAATTTGATGCTTGATTGCTTTGAAAAGTAAGAAAAGGCTGGAGCCGGCGTATTCTTTCAAATAATCATACATGCAAATTGCCATGTAATTCGTCAGCATTTTTTCAACAACGCTCTCTGTACGACGAAGCATCAGTTGAGGGTGCTTGCTCATCACAGACTTATCAATGAGGCGCAACAGAAGGCATTTCAGTATTTCTGTTGCATATTCCATCTTATTCATTAAGACAATCATCAGCAATGATGCAACATTCACTCTGAAATTATGAAAATCAATTTTAAATAACAAAAAACCATTTAATAATTAATGTTATGTCTTACTTATCACGTATATTGAAAGATTTTTGAGCTTCCAATGTCTCAATGAATGCTAAAACAAAATACTTATTACTTATTAACTGTTCAAACTGTAACATTGCTGCATCATAGTTTGTATGTTGTGTATTCATTCGGAGCTAATGGGAAACAATATTTAGTAACACGAATCAAATAAAATTTTTCAAATGCAATTTACCTTCGGTGAATTTAGAACAGGATGGTCGGAAACGCCTGGGAAAAATACTTTCATTATATAGTTGACATGATCAAGAGTTGGAATGCCCGTACTCTCAAGGTCAGCTGTTAAATCTGTCATATCAGTCTGAAGCTCGGCAAATGCTTGTTTACATTCAAGCCGAACGTTACTCTCCAATGTAATCATTTGAATTTGAATTCTTTTATATTCCCGCTCTGCCTGTGTACTTTTTCGACGGTAAGTTATAATGACAACGAAGAACACAAGGACGACAATTATGGCAAATGCTATACCAAACATTGCATGTGAGAAGGAGTACGGCTTGAGTAAGTCATATTTCAAGTACCCAATTTGAAATCGTAAGTTTCGTCCAACTTTAACTACCACCAAGGGTAGATCGGTATTTGTTTCAATGCCGTTTTCATCAGTGGCCGCTGGTTGTTGTTCTGGAGGTATGCATACAAGCTGAGTAAGTGCCAAGCTTGTTATGTTACACTGGACAGTGCCTATGGTCACATTTACATCATATTCATCGGATGCAATGTTCAGCAGTTCTCCTTCGATTACCAGAGTGTCCCCTTTGTAGAGTTTCTTACCATTGGGAAACGAAAAATAATTTGGATCGCTTACATATACGATTGTGCTTCGAATATTTTGAAAATATTTGTTGAGATCCCTAACTACCTGCACATTGTCCATAATAAAGCCTACTTGCAGACTAAGTTGTGTCTCGTGTATTTTCAAAGCCGCCATATCATTATTGCTGCCAGTGTAGCTACTGGTGGTAAAGAGTGAACTGTCTTGGATACTTCGACGACGCCGGAGGTTTTCGTAGTTATGATACGATTGACCTTGGAATGGCGAATGTCCTTGAATTTTTTCTAAAGAAAGTTTGTAAGCGTTAAACTTTTCACTTACTGATGGCGATGGGCATTCCATTTGACTAGGATTAATTACAGTGCAGGCAGTTTTGTTCACTTGACCATCATCAAAAAATACCTCTAGCTCTGGCCGTTGAACAGAGTGAAGGTTTGTACCATGTACAGTTAACATACGGCCACCATTAGCAAAACTGCGCAATGGTTTGATTTGCATTATTCCAGGATCTTGAGTGTAGTTGTAAATTGAGCACTGGCCGTTTGGGCGATAGGCAAAGTTTCCCCTTTGGTCATACGTTGCACATCTTTCGTATGTACGGTTTGCACCATCAACTATCAACTTTAACCTCCGGATTGGTTCGGGCTGAGACGCTTCAGAAGTGATACAGGTAAGGCGATTACTCGAGGCTTGCGTGATATTTATGTGGCATTCGTATTCATCAAGAAATGCTCGAATGTGTGATCCAATGTTTAAATATTTTCCTATTAGAGCTACATGTGTTCCGCCACTGCGTGGACCCATAGCTGGATGTAAACCTTCCAGCTGAATGTCCTTAAACTGAAACTGAACACTTGATTCAGCATATCCAGCATCATTAGCTATTTTGACTGGAGCTACAAGCTCATGAGCAACTGGGCCGGTTCGACACTCAATTTTAACAGATATTTCATAGTTAACCAACTCACAAGGAACATTTCCTATGCTTACTTTTCCTCGCACATCTTCCTCGCGTATTCCTAAATTGCTTCCTTCAATAGTCACTAAGGTACCTCCTTCAATTGGTCCACTCATAGGTCTAATCATGTCTATTCGTGGTCTTGGGCATTCGTTTGTTCGCTCAATATTACAAGTTTCATTATACACACACGAATCCCCACACCATGCACATTGATACTTTGCGTCCCTCGTTACACATAAACTGCAATCGGCGCTCTCTCGGTGTGATCCTAAAACGTCACACTTATAGAGCACTACAGTGGCCGTGTCTATGTAGTGTTGGCGGTTCCAAGTGATATCTACCTTAGCTTCGTACTCATGAACGTTCGCTTCATAAAAATACTACAAGAAATGTGTAAACAAAATGACTAAATAGATAATTTTCTTTTATTTTTCTTACCGGTGTCTTTTCGCAGACGACAATTTTGTTATTCTCTATTCTCGCAGGAAGAAGCATGTGGGCTTCTTCGATGTGTACTGTACAAAGGAATCCAGAGTGAGCACTTTTAGGCTTCGGTAAATTTTCAATCTCTACACGGATTTCTTTAGGTACACGCACTGGTAGGAGAGTGAGATTACGTTGTCTCTTCAAATGGGGACAAACCTAAACAATAAAACCATGCTTTATTTGCAATAATTTAGAAGAAAAAAAAAAAGGAACTCACTTCAACAGTGCTTATAACATTCTCCATGTTTCTACATTGCTCCGTGCGATGGACGCATTTATTATCGAAGATACACCAACTACATCCCCATTGAGCCTTTACGCATTTCTGACAAGTATTGTGCCGCGAACAATCGAAGAAGGCGAACGAACGAGATACAAAATCTTTGTTCGTCTCAGAACTTCTCACTGACAACGGAACTAATACATGGTCGTCGTTGGGTTCAATCAAAGGTCGCTGATCAATAGGCGGTGTCATGCAAGCAAGACCATTTTCAAGAACTTCAGCATCGATTGGCGTTGAGTTACCAAAAACACAACGATATTTTGCATTCAACGGTTCGGGAAGCGTTCGAATAATCAACTGAACATGGCTCAGTTCTTTCACTGGGATTTTATCGGGAACAATAGATTCGAAGTCAATGCATTGTTGCCCACTTCCAAGTGACAACCACCGTGCAGCACTTGTATCCTTTTGACAAGCACTTCGCACTGTACATCGCTTCTCCAAAGAGCACCACCCGCAGAAAGGATCTCGTGATTCCAAACAAGATGAACAATTGCTGTAAATAGAGCAGTGCTCTACTCGAAGCTTCGAAATCTTTAGCAATGGGAATTAGTACAAATAATTAACATATCAACAAAAAAGAAAGACCTTTGTACAAACCTTTTTCTTTGAGAGAACATATAAAAAATCTTTTTTTGGTGACATCATGGTGTCTTGTAAAATTCTATTACCTGGGTCAACCACAACTTCTTCGTACTCGCCTAGTTGCTGACCAGAAATAAGCACTTTTTTAATTGAACCTGTCTCGGTACCCAAGAAAGCTAAGGAGTGAGGGCCTGTTGTTGTTGCTGTGACTGATGTTATTGAAACATTATCAAAATGAAACAATGCGTGTGCTGAGATAGGTGAAACTCCGCTTATTTTTAAACCGACTGTGCAGAAACTATAAATATTCCCAAGAGACTGCAAAAAGAACAGAGTAAGGCCATCAGATACTTGCACATAGACAAAAAAAATTAAATTGCGGTTATAGCAACTATATGCAAGTTTTGCGATCGTGCAGAAAAAAATAGGAGATAGGAATAAAACATTATTATGATAGACAACACGAAAAAAATTGCAGTTAGGGTTTATGGGGTAGCCTACAGAGGGATTTTTAAAGGTCTTCAAATAACTGTTTCTGTCATAGAATCTACATGATAATACTTATTTCTGTCGAAAATGAATCCTACGACTGCGGTTAAAGATTATGTGAGGCATAACATATTAGTTGTTGTTATGATGTAAAAAAAAAAATTTTAAAAGTCTAAAAATGGTACTTTTTTCAGAACTGATTTACGTTAAAGTTAAAAGCTTTTACGGTTTTAACAAAATTTAATATTTGCTAGGTTTTTTTTTTAAAAAACTTAAGTTTTGGAAAATTTGGTTAATTTTTAAGAAAAAAATATATTTTTTGAAGATTTGAAATATAGTATATTTGACAATTTTGATTGTTTCTGTTTATTGCGTCACTGCAGGAGTCAATATTACATTTAATGGATTTCAGAATGTGGGACAATTATATTTACCCACAATCATCGCAATAAAACACGAACAGGGAACTGTATTCAACAAAGTAGGTCAGCGATCGTTTGCTTAGACCAGTACACGTTGAGTGAAATAGCGTACCGCACAATAATTGAAAAATGCTTGCACATAGATAACCAGGTTAGTACTGCACGCGCTATAGAGGGGTAAGCCTCCTTAACTTCGCTTATAAGAAATTGTCTGCTGTAAAATTTGAAAGTCTGAAACCCCACGTGGTTTTAGACCAAAGAACTCCACAATAAACCAAATTTTTCACATTACAGAAGATCTTGAAAAAACCCGACATATACATGTGGTGTATATCGATATACACCATCTTTTTATCGATTTAAAGGCCGCATATGACAGTGTTAAGAGAGATGAGCTGTACAGAGCCATGTCTAGTTTCGGCATCCCGGCAAAACTTGTACGACTATGCAGGATGACTTTGGAGAATTCACGCCGCTCCGTCAAGGTCGGTAGAGAACTCACCGAGACCTTTGATGTCGAAAAAGGCCTTAGGCAAGGCTACAAACTGTCATGCGATTCCTTTCACATTATACTTGAAAAGATTGTACAAAACTCAAACGGATTAATCTCTCAAAAGTCTGTACAGTTACTCGCTTACGCAGACGATATTGACATAAAGGGAAGAAAAAAGCTTGATGTCATAGGTGCTTTTGCGAGTATTGAAACAGAAGCGGCAAAAATGGGTTTGATGGTTAATGAGGGTAAAACGAAGTATATGCTGTCATCAAACAAGAACACCGAACATCGACGAATTGGACAAAACGTCACAATAAACAGACATCACTTCGAGGTAGTACAGGACTTCGTCTACCTAGGATCCGCTATAGACACGGAAAACAATATCAGTGCGGAGATCCAACGGAGAATAACTCTTGCTAACTGTTCCTTCTTTGGATTAAGAACGCAATAGAAAAACAAAACACTCTCCATAAAAAACCAAGGTAACACTGTATAAGACCTTGATCATCCCAGTCCTGCTTTACGGCGCGGAAGCATGGACCTTATCGAAATCGGATGAGGAAACCCTTGGTCGATTCGAAAGAAAAATACTCCGAATGATCTTTGGTCCCGTATAGGAAGACAATGTGCGGAGAAGAAGATACAACAACGAGCTGTATGAGCTGTACCGCGACATGGACATAGCCAGAAGAGTACGCATCGCGAGGCTACGATGGTTGGGCCATGTAGAGCGAATGGACCCAAACGCTCCGGCTCGACGGGTTTTCGAAACCACATTGCAGGGAAATCGCGGAAAGGGAAGACCTCGTCTTAGGTGGTCTCAATTAAGTGGAAGAAAACCTCAACCGACTAAGAGTGCAAAACTGAAGAGAGTTCGCTCGAAATCGTCGTTATAGAAAGAGGTTGGTTGAGGACCAGGTTAGCCTCAAACTGTAATGCCCACCTAAGTAAGTAAGTAAGGCCCTGTCCTCGAGAAAAAGACATCTCATGCCATAGAATACTCTTTACCATACCTGCCCTGACCGATGAGGAAATAACCAACTGGTTTAAAAAACTCCGTCGCACAATCAAATGCCAGCCACCTACTCTCACGAAAATGTTTTCGAACCACCACTCCATCGTCATAAAGTTTTGCCGCCCGTTGATAGAAACACTGTTTTGATGTCAGCCAAATCATTTGCCAGCCATCTGAAGCAACTTTCAACGGAACTTTGTTTACGTGGTGTTGGCAAGGACTGCTACTTAAACGAAAATCTGACAAGCGAGACATGCTTTCTATTGAACAGCGCTCTTGGTTTAAAGGAGAAAAGGCGACTCTTTGTGCACACTAGGCACACTGCACACTGGAAATGTGTATGTGAAGAGATCATCGAATGGTAAAATCTTTTTCAAGATCTGACTGCTACTGCCCGGACTGGACTCATATTTTATAATTATATTCATATTTATTAAACTTTTTTCTTCTTTTACATTCTTTGTTCCTATATATACTTTTGCTTATTCTTTTCTTCCACACTTCCATCCATTTCGATTTTCGATTTAGCCTCTTCCAGTTTGTTTTTAAATTTGTGTTTCCAATGAGATTTCAACAGCTATTCCTATTATCAAAGGAGTTCTACAGGGACCAATTCTTGGTCGGTTACTCTTCAGAATGTTTATCAATGATCTACCATCTTGCTGTTTGCATGCTACTGTCTTTTTATATGCAGATGTCGGCAAACTTTATCTAATCAGGGCTTTTCATCAGCTTCATGAACCTTGTCTCTCAATCAATAAAGAGAAAGACGTTATTCGAACTAATGATTGGTCTTTTGCAAGTTTCCATCATAATTTCTAAAAAAGGTGATATCAATATTAGGGTGACTTTTTTTACTTTTTTTCTTTTTTCGAGTAAACGCGCAACTGAAACTACTTTTCAGTCAAAAATGCCTTGTGAAGGAGTCTGTTGATGGGCTGAAGGAGGTGATATTCACTTCGCAAGAGTGTGTCCATGCACTCAGAAACCTGATCGTGAAATTTTGTTGGAAATACTAAAAAATTAATTCTCTGAAAGTTTGAGCCCTTAATATTAATTTTAAGTGCTCGACCAAGAGGTATGAAGATTTCCCATTGAAAATACACGGAAACTCTGATTGTTTATTTTTAAATTTCTATAGCTCAGCGGCATTTCATGAGATCGCTTTAACCGAAAATGGTTTTTCTCAAAATTAAACGCTCTACAAAAATGCCCATTGCGGCCAAGTCGTAACTCACGTAGTATGAGCCACTGATAACCGGCAAAAATTTCATAGAAACCGGTTATTCAAAAATAACTTAAGAATCAGTTACCCAATATAGATCTTAATAGTTACCAGTTACCAGTTACCGATCGGATATAATCATAACAGTTGTTTAGTTATTTGGTACTGGTACGATACATAAGCAGTTATTTTTAACAGTTACCAGGTACCGATCTGATATATCGATCATAACAGTTATTTAGTTCTTTCGTGTGTTATTTTCAATATCCTAGTAGTTACCAGTAAACAGTAACCGATCTGACATATCGATTCTAGCAGTTATTCAGTTATTTAGTTGTTTGGTACTGGTACGATGTTTATATTGACCATAAAAGCTATTTTGATTTATTCCCTTTTTCAGTTATTGTAAAGCAAAACAATGCATTCAAATTATTTTTTTTTTGTATTTTGAAGATACATTATTTGAAAACAGATAGAGAATTTAAATGCAATTTGTTTTAAAGGGAATGGACCAACATTTGGATGATAATACTGTTTGAAAATAAGACACATATTTGTTATCTACATATCTGTCATGAAAGGAGATTACAATTGTTATTACGTTTTGAAGCGAGAATTATTAAAAACAAAACTATTTTTCCCTTTTTGATAATGTATCTTAAAGTGTAATTTGTTGATGCTTGAATCTAATTGAATTTCTATTGGAATAATCAAATCAGTGTTTAAAAATAAATCTAGCGTTAGTGTCAACAAATCGACAAATTGTGTTTTGTTCATTGTTTTCATTTCTCATTTTAGAAATTGTTATTTAACTTCCAAATTGCTGGTTTTCCTGTTCAAAATTTGATCTTAAAATAAAATAAATAAATAGGGTGACGCAACAGAGCGAGGAGCCCCTGGGCCTAGCGCATTTCTCACAACATTCGCTTTTGAGGGAATGGAGGGGACCTACAACTTTTTGACGGTTCCGAAAGGCTAATTGAGAAAGAAATCTTAAAAGTTTGAATGTGAACTATTAGTCTGAGTGATCTTTGGTCTGTGAAGACAATGTATAGAGAAGAAGATTCAACAACGAGATTTAAGTGACATGTGCAATAAGCATAGGTAGAAGAGTACGCATCACGAGGTTGTGATGGCTCCATCTCAGGTGGCACAACTTGCAAGACTTTAGGGAGTTCAAGACTTTAGGGAGTTCGTGCGAAATCGAAATTGTTGGCAAAATGTATAGACAAAGGCCGTGTTTAACCCCGAACTGTAATGTCCATTTGAATAAGTAAATAAACCAAAGACAGAAGTGTTTTCGAAACAATATAACAAAAGCATTGAGGTGCATTTAAGATATAATTATATTTTTTACTTTGTGTATATATTTATATAGGTCGTGGACCACCCCAATTTGTATGTTGTTGGTATTTATCAATCCAATTTTAGAATTTATGGTTTACCAACTTAATAATATTGTTAAAAACTATTTTCTTAATATACTCAATAAATAAAAGAAAACAGGTGAACTGCATAAATAAAAAATGGGCACGACAAAGTCGCACGAACTTGCGATTGTGTGCTAATTACAATACCAAAATCTATTGCCAAATACACATTTATTATGAAAATTTAATTAAATCACGCCAAATATCGAACAAAAATTAAATTAAATATTCCAAAGGTTTTAAGCGAAAATCTAAAAACGCCATTTTTCTGCAGTTGCTAGTACATATAAACCTTTAAAATTTAATTAAAATCGTTAGAGCCGTTTTAAAAAAAACCGGTTTATTTTTAATTTTTTTTTAAAAGTTGGGTTTTAAAAATTCAAGTACACAAATTTTAAGACCTTACTAAAAGATGTATTGACAAGAAATTTTAAATAAATCAAAGATACCGTTTTAAAAATATTCGAAAAAAGAAATGTTTTTTTAAAAAATTTATGAAAATTCGAAAAAACTAAATTTCTAAAATGTTGATAAACAATCTTTCTCAATTAATCTAGAACTTTCAAAATATGAAATTTCGTCAAAATCGTGTTAGCCATTAGCGAGAAAATCGGTTTTGAAAAAAACGGTACTATGAGGGGTACCGTTTTTAGACCTTTTCCAAAAAAAATTTTTACATCATAATAATAACTATCTAGAAATAATACCCCACGTTAAATTTTATCGAAATCGTTTGAGCCGTTTTCGAGAAAAACAGGTATTATCATATAGGTTGTATGGCAGGTAACGTTATTTTAAGACCTAGAGACCAAATTCCAAAAACCCCTCTGTAGGGTGCCCCAGAGACCCTAACTGCAAAATTTGGAGAAAATCGGTCAAGCGGTTCAGGCTGTAGATCCATATACGGACAGACAGACCCATTTTTTCCGTATTCTCTATCATCGAAATGTCATGTTTAATTGTTATCTCAAAAATTTTTTTCTGCACGATTGCAAGACTTGCCTTATAGTACCTATAATCGCAAGTAAAAATACTTGTACTTCTGCAATCCAAAATTATAAATTATAAGATCATCAAACAAAAAGGGCAATAAAAAAAAATCAATGTACTTACTCCAACCATGGGACAACGTCCATCATTAATAGTTCCAGATATATATCCCAAATTGCGGTCCTTTATTGTTCCATTGAAGCACATATGAATATTTTCAATAAAAACTTCTTCAATTTCCTTTAAACTATAGATGCACATGGCCGACTTTGCCTCCGGTTGATTCGTTATTTCTTTTGAAGGTGAAAATACTGTGACCAACACATGATCATCTCTTTTAATACCCAGTTGCTGAGCTAATTTTTGACCAGCCTGAGTTATTTTGGCATCTCTCAAAATGTTATAGTTAACGTTTGCATGAGTTGCTTGACACTGTATCGTTATTTCAGTATAGCTGTCATAATTCGAGTCTGTTATACAAATTCGCGCCAATCTTGTTACATAGCCTGCCTCCTCGGCCAAATGAGATTTTTTTTGAACTAATGCAAAGTATGCATATTCGGACGAATTGAATCCGTAGACATAGTCAACCAGAAAATGGTCCCTATACTTTACATCGATATTGATTATAGATTGCTGAATTGAGAATTCAGCATAGTTTAAGTCTTCTAGCTTTCGAGAGCTTATAGCTGGAACATCGTGGCGATAATCGCCAACATTTGTGAACGTTGTACCAACATACAAAATGTCCTCTTTCTTCCACGATTGATACTGTGAGGGACCGATAAATGCATACGTAGATGAAGATTCATCATTGGCTGCCAATGGAATGGCTATGAATTGCGGTGACTGCGGGAACTTTGATAAATTGTAAATTTCACAAGCTCCTTGTCTTATACTGCCACAAGCTATCAATATATCATTAACATAGTTGACTATGAGAATTTTATTGTGATTATTCATTTGTAATGTTTCAACTTCTTCTGGACAACCACCTGCATGACATTGCGGACTATCATGCTTTGGACCAGTTACAGCTTGGCTAAGGACTCGTAGATTTTCATTTAACTGCAAAATTTTATTGGTAGCCCCAGCGTAGAACACATTTCTCTTCTTATCATATGACAAATGTGTAAAATAGTTAGTATATAAAAGTGAGCTTATTATTGACGAACTATTATTTGCAAGTGTTGATGCAGTCGATGTCGGTGTACTTCCAACCCCACCAGATAATGGTGAAGATGGCAGGCAAAATTGTGCTACAATGTCACTTTGAACATGGGTGTCATTTATACATGATTGAGATCCAATTGAGCGGCTGGAAATTAAGTTATTACTACTGCTGATTTTTTGTTGCACACCTCTTGTACTGACGATTGATGTAATAAGCAAAACGCATGTGAGAACATACAGATGCAATCTTTGTATAAACACAGTCTTAGTCATTTTTCTTATTTTAATAATTTTTCCTTTTTAATTTAACTTAATTTTTTATTATATTTTCCTTCTTATCAGTGGTAATTTGACTCCGAGGCAGTACAGCTTTCTGTTACAGTTTAGATAACAACCGAAGATTTTTTGAAGAAATCCATTTGCATTTTTGTTAATTTCTTGTTTAAATTTTATGATGCTTATATGTTAATTACCTGCCATGGTAACTACATTATGGTCTTCCAAAATGTCATCTGAAAAAAGAAACAACGATTTTTATATTAAATATTTACTAACAATATTTGCTGATGAATAAATGAACACTATTACAAAGAGGAAAGATTTTTTGTTTGTATTAAATAGGCGCCAAGACTACTGAGCCGATTTGAATGAAATTAAGAACAGAGATGGTCATAGGAAGTAACAAAGGCCATATTTCATTCCTATATTTCTTTGGGAACGGAAATGGGAATCTAATCGAGAAGTTAGAGTTTGTATTGAATAGACTCCAAAACTACTGAGCCGAATTTAATTATACTTCGAAAAGAGATGCTCTAGAGCCTGAAAAATGACATAGGCGACATAGGCAATAATTCATCTTCATTTTTTTTACACCCTGACAGAACTTGTAACGAAATTATGTTCCTTATTTTTTATTCTTTCTCTATTTCTTTTACTTTCTTTCTCTTTTACCATCTTTTCTCATTTTTTTCACTTTCCGTTTCCTCTTCTTTCTGCTACTTTTATTAATTTATGTAAATCATTATTATTTTTATTTTCTTTTTTGCAAAATTTTTGTTAATATTGGTATTTGTAAATTTAGTTTTATAATTTTAAACATTGTAATTATTATTCCGTAATTCTTAAGTACTGTAAAAGACCTAGTCTCATTTGTACAATGAAATAAATAAATTGAATTGAATTGAAAAATGACGAATAATAGTAGGGGAGCCTGGGATGCTAAATTTGCAGTTACTAAAGCGTCATGGGGACTTATTGGATTGTGAAGTTTACGTTCTAAAACGAAAAAAAGTGAATGGCAGTTTTCCATTTTAGTGCGGCGATGAGCGTGTATGAGCTTTTAAAAATGTAAAAAAAAACAGTCGCATTGAAATACTTGAGCGCGTCAGATATTCATAGAGTACGCGCTTTTTCTTTCTGTTTTCTGATAACCGAAAAATATTAATCTGACCATCAACTATGGGGAAATGGGCGTAAAGAGAGGTTGAAAAAAAAAAATTTATTCGAGCGTGTCAGATTTTTGAGGTGAATGTTAAGTGTACTCAAAAAGTGTATATTTCAATAATCTGACAATTTTAGTGGGGCCATAAGTCATGGCTGATTTTTAAAAATGAAAAAAAAACACGTGACCTTGAAATATTCGAGCGCGTCAGTCATTTTTATACAGAGAGATCAACTTGATGTCTTCGTCCTCCAGGATGATAATCTGACAATTAACTGGGGGCGTACTCTTAGTCTGACAATTTTAAAGTGTCAATAAATTATTTGTCGTTTCTATTTTTTATTACTGGATGCAATGAAAAAAATACATGTAAACATATACATATACAATACAAATTTTGATTTGAAATTTTGTTGAAAATACTAAAAAAAAACCCTGAAAGTTTGAGCCCGTAATATTAATTTTAAGTCCTCGATCAAAAGGCGTGAAGATTTCCCATTGAAAATACACGGAAACTCTGACTTTCTATTTTTAAATTTTTATAGTTCAGCGGCATTTCATGGGATCACTTTAACCAAAGATGGTTTCTTCTCAAAATTGAACGCTCTACAAAAGTAGTCATAATAGTCAGGCCAGGTGGTACGGCCCACTAAACCAGATTTTTCCATAACATTACCGTTATTTCACAGTTATCTCGTAAATAACAAAAGCTACGGAAAAATTATAAAATACAAACTTGTAGAGAAATTTAGTTTCCCACAAAAAAGGTATTTTAGACCAACTTGCTAATATCAATATTAACCGAGACATTAAAAATCATATATAATACCTTTTATTGACGATTTTACCTAAATCGCCCCAAGCAAAATGTCAGATTATGGCCCGTATTATGAGTAGCGAATCGAACGTTCGCTTCTAGTCGAACTGTTCAGCGAACTACAAGCTTCGTGGTATTATGAGTAGCGAACTACAACATTCGCTTTTGATGTGATAGGTACCAACATAAAAAAAAGTGAATATTTCATGTCAAATTGCTTTGTAATTGTTGTTGATCTGTTAAAAGAACATCTTTTTCAATCAAATATTAAAAAAATAATTCATTATAAGTATGATTAGTAGTGTTGATTTGTTTTTTGAAGATGTGGAAGAAAATGAGAGTGCACGGAACAAATTAGTGTGTCAGTTTGGTATTTCATATGTGCATTTTCACTTTCATTTAAAGTGTTCTCCCTTCTTTAATACGCTGGCAGGGATCGCTGCTGGCCAGATGATGATGGTCCTTGAACATGCTGGGTATCTTCATCTTGCAGAACTTGGGCATCTTCATCATTACTGCATAATTTTTCCTGCAGATTTGCTTCTTTATAATGCATTTATATTTGAAGGCGCAACTGCAGGGGATCCTAGAAACCTATAAGCAAACCTTATGCCATTTTTTTCTCTCACGAGAAGGAGGACCAAGTGAGTTGGGGTCAATTGGAAAACAATTGCTCAATTGCTTTGCGAACTGACTGCTGTTTCGAATGAATCGAAAGAAATTAGCATCTTGTTTTTAATAGTAAATAAAAATATAAGAACTATTTTCTTTTAATTCACTGATTTTTGCCAGAGATGCATCCAAACAGAAACAGTAAACAAACACAAAAAAAAGCTAAACTCTTCATTCGCTTGCTTTATCACCCATAACTTTCGTTCGACCGATTTTGACGCGCTGGGCGAATACAATATCGAACGTTCGCTACTCATAATTGGTCGATAGCTCTAGTCGATAACTTTTTGACATTTGAAGCGAACTTCATTTAAGCGAGTCGCTACTCATAATACGAAATTATCGAATTCGCTTGGATTTTAGTTCGATTCGCACTCATAATACGGGCATATGTTCTCCGTAATCCTGATAAAATTACCTTCAAAATAAAAAAAAATTAATCGCGCTCGAGTATTTCAAAATGTCAATTTTTTTTACACCTTTGCGACTCGCCTACTTACTAAGGCCCCGCTCAATTTGTCAGATTATTGAAATATACACTTCTCTGGATATAATCAACCAACCATCTCTTAATCTGACGCGCTCAAGTATTTCCGAGGATCGACTTTTTTTTACTAATCTGACGGGCTGCCCTAAACGAACGCCCCCACATTAAGGTTTCATATATGGTAGGAGTACATTAGAGGGTGCAAGGTTTCTCCCCATATGATTTTCTGACGCACTCGAGTAACGCGCAAAATTTCTTCCTGGGCTCCCCTACTATCTATCTATAAGTAGGACAAAATCAGGTCATCACTTGAATCCACCGAGACGAACACCTGTGTACTCAACCACCAGAGCAAGAAAAAACAGAGTCCAATGAATCGAATCCTTCTAAAAACAGCTAATGACAGATGGTAATCTTTAGAAACTTGGTGGTTTTACTGGAACATAAAGCCAGAAATTTTAAGGATAAGACAGAATTTCTACTCCAGTTTAGCAGGCTTCGGCTCTCTCCGTTGGTTAACATTCTTACGTGTCACAACTCATTAGGTAGCAACATGATGAGAATGGACATTTACACATCAGACTTATATAGAGGATTACAAGACGAAAAAGCAGTGTAAGGATCATTCCACTCCCTCTGTGAGAGTCCAAGCTTTGCATTACGCAAACAACCTTCGACGAACAGGGCGACATCTCTATCCTTCCAATGAATAGCATCCTCAAGTTTATTCACAGCCATTAAATGCTTCAACCCTAATTATCTAGTCATCAATTCAATATGTACCTTCATCCACCAGTAATAAAGTTTACAAATCATTATTTAAAAAAAAATAAATACAACTCGCCAACCATACAATTAATAAGAGACCAACTGATTGAAAAAAATAGACACGTCTGGGTTGTACGAAGTTGTGATTGAGTGCTAAATACAATATCAAAATCTTAAGTCTGAGTACAGGGTTTTAGTATTAACTCTTCATAATATATTTGGTAGTACAGGGCTGCAAAATGTAAATCTGTAGTTCATTTACTATGAAAAATGAACGATATCCATGAGTAAATGTTGAATATGTTTGGGCAAAAAAATTTGAAAAAGTCAAAGATACAGTTTTGAAGGTATTTCAAAAAATCAAAAAATTTTTTTATAAGATTTATAAAAATGTCAAAGAAATGAAATTTTTCGCATGTCAATACGCTATCTTTCTCGAACTACTTAGGACTTCTTGTATAAAAAATTTCCTCAAAATCGTGTCAGCCATTAAAGAGAAAGTCGGTTTTAGAAAAAAAGCGGTACTATGGGAGGTAGACTTAAAATTTTCCCGAAAATATATTTTACATCATAAGAAAGATAACCGGAAATTAATCCCTCAAAAAAATTAATGGAGATCGTTGGAGCCGTTTTCGAGATAAGTAAGTATTATTATATCGGTTGATTGGCAGGTTCCGTTATTTCAAGACCTAGAGACCCAATTCTCAAAACCCCTCGGTAGAATTTTGAAGAACATCGGTCTAGCGGTTAAGGCTGTAGATCCGTATACGAACAGACAGACAGACTGACAGACAGAATTGCAGGACCCACTTTTTCGTATTCTCTATCATCGTCTTCTTCTTCTTCTTTTCATTTCCGGCGTTACGAGTAGTGATCTTGAAGCGATCACAACTCTCCCACTTTTCTGCTTCACACTAGTGATCCGCCTGTGGGGTACGCCGCATATTATTATTCTATTATTCGTATTCCAATAATAGAAATATTTTTTTTATTTATTCGTATTCTCTATCATCGTAATGTCACGTTTAAATGTTATCTCAAAATTTTTTTTCGTAACGATTGCAAAATACCCATAATCGCAAGTAAAAGGAGAAGTAGAATTTTTTTGGATTCCTGCACACGGCAATACGTCCCTGAAAACTTTTCAATGGCTATTCTGATTGCCGAAATGGACAAACTCTTAGACCAGAAACTGATTAAATTTGCTACTAAAGAGGACATAAACAACATCAAAGTCGATGTCACGGCCCTGCAAGAAGAAAACAAAGTCCTGAGGGAGGAAATTGAAAAGTTGAAGGATGGGGAAAAACTACTCCAGAAAAGAGTAGAAGAGGCTGAATAATTTTCAAAAAGGCTTAATATAATTATTGTTAGTGGTTTTTAAATACGGAAAATGTTCAGAAAGCCAAACATCCAACAAGTGTGTAGCAATACTCTTCATGCTACAGCTACGACGAGCATTGCCCGTAAAATAAACTCAATACAAGCCAGACCAGCCTATGTTTTTGAACTTGCCAACGCTGATGAAGTTCACTCCGTTATGTCCGCTACCAAAAATCTGTCGAATACGCAAATATCTATTAATAAGGACCTAAAGTCGAGAGAAAGGACAGAGCAGTATCAACTTCGCCAGATTAAAAGAGGTCTTCTAAAAAGTTATCAAACGCTGGACTCTTACTGTAGGTGGACGTAGGCGGTTCAAATGCAACAAAGATGGTGTTATAAGAGCTTTTAATGAAAGTGACAGAGTATTTCTCCAACAACATTTAGGAACGGATTCTAATTACTCTGTAGTACTTGATACCCATTTAAACACGTAACAATCGAAAGACAACCTAACAAACAAACAAATTTAGGAATTGAAAGTCTGTCAGGTCTGTTGTATAATATGGCTGGTCTTGTCAATAAAAATTTATTATGTAACCATTTTTTCAAATATGTTTGTCAATTTGATATTTTCTTTTTATATGAAACATTTGTCTTATCAGAGCACACACAAAATTACGAAATTTATTTTAAAGATTTTAAATTATTCTGGGTTCCTGCAATAAAAACTCAAAACTTCGGCAGAGCTAGTGGAGGGTGCTTATTTGGATTTCGTAAAAGCATTGAAACTAAATTCATTCTAAATGGAAGGGGTTTTAATGATAGAACGGGCTAGTATACGTTTGTGTCAAACAGAGGTTCCTCAGTCGTAGATTATTGCTGCCTGTCATACACTGCTTTGGAAATGATTGACAACTTTTCAGTAGGATGTACAACATTTTCGGATCATATGCCACTAGTATAACATTTGATATTCAATTCCAACGACAACACAGTTAATATTCCATTTGAAAATTTTTCCTGATCGCTATAACTGGCACCTAACCTAGGATCCAACGGAGAATGACTTCTGGCTCTTACTCTTGTAAGCATATCTGCCTGTTACGTGGTTGGAGTTCCAGAAACATCAAAATGTGTTTCGCTAGTATCGCCTTTCGCGAGGGATTGGCAAGCCCTCCGAGAGTAATTGCACACAGCGGTAAAAAACGATTTCTAACTTATTCATAAGGAATCGGCACAAAATGGGGGGGAAAACTGTCTGCAACTATTTTTATATATTTTTTTATTCAGCCCTATCGAGGTAACCGTTGGAGCGGAATTCTTTCCGATTCCCTACGATTCGGAGACATTTTACTTCGTGGTAGTTCTCCGATCGGCCGATCCGACGTGCTCCGATAAGTTTTTGCTACGGAAAGTTTTAGTTTTGGGAATGCAATGCGTTGAGTCATTTCCGAAAAATTTCTTACGATGGCAACTACTTAGAAGCAAAATTGAATCTCCGAAAAAGGATGCGTGTCGGAGAAAACTCCGATCCGATGCGACGGTTACCTCGATAAGGCCGATTGTTTTATTATTTCAAGTAGTTTTATTTCTTTATTTATTTATTATTGTTTTCTTTATTTATTTATTTATTTATAAAGTGGTACCCGTGGTGCGATGGATAGCATGTCCGCCTGTTAATCCAGAGGTTCGAGTTCGAATCCCAACAGAGGCAAAAATGTTTTTTCCACGGGTATCGCCTTTCGCGAGGAATTGGCAAGTTAGTATTCATTGCCATGAAAAGCGCTTTCTCGATTAGCCGTTCGGAACCGGCAGAAAATTGTAGGTCCCCTCCATTCCCTCACAAAGAATTGTTGTGAGAAAAGGCCCAGGGGTTCCTCGCTCTGTTGCGCCACCCTATTTACTTTTTATTTATTTATAAATCTACAGGCTTAAGCTAATAGATTAAGCGATAGTATTATTAAAAACAATATTTGGACTTTGGAGTAATAAGAAAATAAATAACAGTAAATACAGGAGAGAGGAGAGGAAAAAAAATTATTAAAATTTAAATATTGTCTAGCTTAGATCTATTCTTTGGCAAAATTCATTGAAATCCGTACTAATATTATAAATGTGAAAGTAACTCTGTCTGTCCGACTTTCTATGTTATCGTCTCCCGCCCAAACTACTAAACTGATTGATATGAAATTTTGTACAGAGAGAGTGTAGAATCTGAGGAAGGACATAGGCTATATATTTTATCCCTAAATTCCCACAGCAACGGGAACGTATACGGGAACTTAGAATCTACAGCACCGATTTTGAAAATTCTTCCATCGTTAGAATGTTACACCATACCCGAGTAACATAAACATTAATTCATACCCATATTACTACGGGAACGGGAGTCCTTACTTATATGATAAGTGCGAAAGTAGCTCTGTCTGTTCGTCTTTCTATGTTACCATCTCTCGCCCAAGCTACAGAACCGATTAAAATGAAATTTTATACAGAGATGATCTAGAACGTGAGGAAGGACACAGGTTACATTTCATTCGAATATTCCCACGGGAACCGGTCTTCCCTAATATTATAAATGCAAAAGTAGCTCTGTCTGTTCGCCTTTCTATGTTAAATTTAAGATTTAAATGAAATTTTGTACATTTTAGAATGCTACACTATCCCTGAGTAACATAAACTGTAACACATCCCCATATTCCCACAGGAATGGGAGTCTTTACTTATATCATTTTTTTTTTTTTATAATTAACGCGCACATCAAGGGGTTATGACTACCCTTATAATGTTGTAAAAACACAGTGCGAGCATTTAGGAAAATAGGAGAGGATTTGAAAGGAGACACCGATGTACGTTGCTTTTAAATCTTTGTAAATCGTAATGTAGGGGAAAAACAGGGTCGGGCAGAGCATTCCACATGCGGGTGGTGCGACTAAAATATGAATCTCTATACTTGACTGTACGCCCGAAGTTGGGCTCAAGGTAAAACTGATGAGCATTCCTAGCGAGGCGGGTGTTGCGGCTAAATTGTTTCAGGGGAGGAATGCAACTGACTATTTCACTAGAGCAATGTTTATAGAAAAAGCGATAAAAGAGAGTGAGACAGGTAACATTTCGACGATGTTCAAGAGAATCAATCGATTCTACAATTGAACTATCACCTATCAATTTTAACGCTCTATTTTGTACCCTATCAAGTAAGCGCAAAGATGTTTGAGAAGCACCTGACCAGATATGGGAGTTTTACTCCAGTTTTGGGCGGACGAAGGCCTTATAAATTGCAGCCAGATCAGAAGGGGTGATCAGTATGAAGTGGGAATCAGACTTGAAACCATCCAACACAACTTGTATTGAACGGTCGGAAAGGTAATTTCTAATCCAACGAAGAAAAGACTCATCGATACCAAAAGCACGCATTTTCGATAAAAGAGCTTGATGCCAAACTCTATCAAATGCCTTAGAAATATCAAGCGCAATAATCTTACTTTCTAAAAAACAGTGTAAAGATTGGTTCCACTTTTCGGTGAGATAAGCCATCAAATCACCAGTGGACCGTTTGCTACGAGAGCCGTACTGACGGTCATTAAGAAGCTTTCGATCTTCAAGATATTTCATAAGTCATCATAAGTTTATTTGTTATCAAAAACCGCCCAAACTATTAAAAATATTACGAATTTCGGTACAGAAATATAGTCTTGAGCCTGAAGATGCACATAGGCTATATATGTTATCCCTGTATTCCCACAAAAACGCAAACGTAAACGGGAACCTAGAGAAACTACTGAACCGATTTCAAGAATTTATTTCCCCGTTAGAATGCTACACTATCTCAAAGCAACATTAACTTTAATTTATCCCCATATTCCCATGGGAACGGAAGTACTTACTAACATTATAGATCCGAAATCAACTCCATCTGTATGTTTTTCTTTGTTACCATTTACCGTCCAAACCTATTTGTATGAATTTTGGTGCAGCGATAGGCTTGAACCTGAAGAAGGACATGTGCTTTTTTTGTTGTCCCAATATTCCTACGGGAACGGCAACGTAAACGGGTACCTTGAAACTACTGGATCGATTTCAAAAGTTCTTTCACCGTGAGGTGATTTCTGTCAAATTGTCGATAACACAGTTGATCTAAGAAGAAATGTCTATCTTGATCTTCAAATAAATATTGGCAATCGGTAATGACTGTGTGAAAAGTCGTTTCCGGCGCCGACTAATGAGATAGTTAACCATATAAACTAATAAATTATGTTTGACGTATTGGGGGATGTTGTGGAATATCTATCAGTAGAAAATATTATGGACACTGAGCAGGTCACATCATACCCTAAAGAGTTTCTCAATTCCTTTGAATTATTAGGAGTGGCTGCAATTTGGTGTTCCAGTACCAATAATGAGTAATCTAGAATTGTACACAGCTACAAATAACACATCTGGGATGCGGCATTATAAAAGTTTTAATAATGACTGGAACAGCGAAAGGAGAAAACTATTGATTCCCCGTATTTCTTTAATTCCCACTGATTTCTCATTTTAGTTTATCACCATTTTATTTGACAAAAGATAAAAAAAGTAAGAACGTCGTGTGCAGAAATGCACTAAAATAAAATAATAAGACAATAATTAACTAAAACGCATGAATGTGTCATATTTGCAAAATACGCAGCCTAAAAAATTAAAAATGTTGCCGAAAGTCACTATTCCACGCGGACGAAGTCGCGGGCACAGCCAGTGTCTTATATATGTATCAACAAATGGGATCATTAGAACAATAATAATTTGTCTGTGGTATTGTTCTAAAAGCAGATCTTTTGAATGCAAAACCCTTGATATTGATATTGATAATTCAAAATATCCCTTACAAACGTTAGATCATGCATGCCTTCTGGATTCTAGTGATTTAATTCCTAAAAGTAGGCAACGCGACTTGTATTCCGGGATAAAAAACCATTTCATTCTGTCAAATATAAATCTAAAAAATCGTTTTCATGGCTAGGTTCCAGACAATATCTCCATGCTCAAGTATCGATCTAACTATCGATGATCGATGTGTAAGAAAACCCAAGGACAGTGGCGGATCCAGGATTTGGGCATGGGGGGGGGGGGGGGGGAGGGGTCTATTACTCAAAATTTTATTTATATATACGAGGTTTAGCAGATTCAATCAGAAATTATTTACATGATGTAGGCGTCGATTGCTGATATATGTATGGCCAAGGATTCGACGGAGCTCCGGCAATGAGCGTCCAATTCATTGGTGCACAGGCTCATCTGGGATCGTATTTCCCCCTGGCAATTTATGTACATTGCGCTGCACATAGCTTTAGTTTGGCAGTCAATGCAGCATGCATGCAGGAATCAAAAATGCGTTAGGAACTATCGGAGCGATTGAAGCATTTTTTCACTGTCCTAAAAGACAAGACGTTCTACACCTAGAAATTTCAAAAATTAAAAACAAAAGTGAGAAGAAAAAACAAAAGTTGAAGTCTGTTTGTCCTACCAAGTGGGCTCAGTCTCATGAAGCAGTTGGAACGTACGTTGAATAAACCGGCTGTTATTAAATCTTTGGAAGAAATCAAAACGTGGAAAGATCGAGATACTTCGCAAAATGCATTGTATCTTTTGACAGCGATTTCGACGGTTGAATTCCAAATCGCCTGTCACATTATGGAATCAGTTAATTCGACTGTTTTGCCTTTGAGTCGGGAATTGCAATCTAAAAACCAAGATCTGGGTGAGGCTACTAAGCTGGCTTTGAATGAATTTACGTACAAACGCGAAAACGCAGATTCTACTTTCCCCGTTATTTATGCGCATGTTGATAGAATTTGTTCTGAATACGAAATTACAATGAAATTGCCACGCCCGCCGCTTTGAATGAATTTACGTACAAACGCAAAACTCAGATTCTACTTTCCACGTTATTTATGAGCATGTTGCTAGAATTTGTTCTGAGTACGAAGTCACAATGAAATTGTCACGCCGGCCGCCGCGCCGCTCCGTTGCAATTAACAAAAAAATCGTTGCAACGTTCAAGCACAAAGTATTGAAGATTACTACAGAATTTCTTTCTACATTCCGTTTCTTGATACGTTCATTTCTCAACTCAAAAGTCGGTTCTCGGAACACAAATCCATTTTCCAAAGTTTCGGGCAGCTGTTTTTTAAACAAGAATTTAACTAAAAGAAATGCGCTGGCCTCTACACATTTTACGAAGATATATCGGATTGTTCGAAAGAAAATTTTCTGTCAGAAGTCAAGATGTGGAGACAACGAATCCACGGCCAGAACATCCAAAATGCGCTTGATGCTTTACTGGTTAGTATCTTTCTATCAAAAATGTACATGTTAAAAATTTTATATGTGACGCGATGTGAGAGAAAAGGCACCTTTTAGGCAAAAGTGAAAGCTTACACGGCACCATTCAAACCCATCTAAGAAATCGTTTCTCTGAATTTATATTTTGTGAAATAATAGCGATGGTACAATTTCTGATTGCGCTTCATGAATATTCAGTAAAAGAACTTGTGTAATCAGTAAGTAAGTCGCTTTTATCGGATCTAGTCACATATGCAAACATCAGTCTGACGATATTTTTCAGGTTATCAATAGCAAGTCGTTGAAGAATGTCGATTATGTTTTTATAATCAATAAGGTTCTTGAATTTTTAAAATAATAATATTACTTCTCCTTTACTTTTTTGTCTTGCTCATGCTTCCGTCCCGTAACGAAATTTGAACATTAGGAGCCGATAAATGTTACAAATAAAATCTTTTATTTTCCCGATTGGGGGGGTCCGGACCCGAAACTGAAATGTCAAGATGTCAAACACTTTTTAGCCGTTTGTCTTATTTTGCAAGAACTTGGAAAACTTTAGTTCTCAAAAAGCTTTCCAAAACACCAGGAAGTAAAAGATATATAATAAAATATATCTTATTTATCTTATATATAAAATAAAAGATATAAGATATCTATATAAACTAGGGGAAAAAATTAAGGGATCAAAAAAAAACTCCAAATTTTTTGCGGTTTTCAAGTGGTTGTAATTCTCTCAAAAATGGTCGTACAGGAATTTCAAAAAAACCATTTTGAAGCTCAAAGCTTCTAGTTTTAAGATTGAGAATTTTTCAAGCAACATAGTTCGTTCAGTCCTAACGAAAACTGAGAACAAATTTTTTTCGAAATTTTTTTGGTTCTTTTTTTTTGTGTACGAACTCGGAAAAAAAATTTTCAACTTAGCCACTATATGGACTGGATAGCTTGTTTGTTTAGCTTGAATTTGTTTTTTTGGAAAGTTCGATTGGACCTCTTCTCACAGAGATATCGATTTTTGAATGAAAAAGAGTCTGTTTGTCTTTAACCATCAATATCTCAGGAACCGGTGTTTGCACAAAAAAAAACAAGGAGGGTTTTGAAATTTTGAATTAATTTCCAACAAAAATCATTCTTGTTTTTTTGGAAAAAAAATGTTTTTCTAGTCTGTACGCTAATTTAAAAAATTAAGAAAAATGGACTTATGGTGTGTTTTGGGACAATCAAGCACCAAGTTGGATCTGTCAAGAAAACCGGCCATGTTGAGCGCGCCTTTTACAGTCGTTCGAACGATCGAGCCGTTTTTTTGTTTTTTTCGATCAAATTTTGGAAAAAATTAAAGGATCATGATTTCATCTTTAAGTGATCACATTCTTATAAAAAACGCAAAAAAAATGTTTTTTCACTCTTTTTATGGATTTTTACTGATAAAAATGCTTAAGTGGGGGTTGAGTGCACTTATTATTGAGTTTTTATGTTTATCATGCATTTTCTGAAAAAAATGACCTCAAAGTTAAAACTTTGTTTGGAGAAGAAAATTTGAACACCATTTAAAATTGAAAATCTGACAACCCTAAGACTATAAGAGCCCAACTTAAATACAGTTTTAAAGGTTATTATTTCGACAAAAAATTAAGTCTAAAATTAGGTTTCTACCATCAGTATTGACAGAGAAATCGATTTTAACACAGGTCAGAGTACACCAAAGTTAGCCTTTTTTTAAATTGTCAAAAAGTGATGTCAAAGTTGAGAAACGGACTTTATTGTAAAATAATTTTTTTCTTAGAATATTACCAAGAATCACATCCCAAAGTATGTAAAACGAATTACGTAACACTCCGTATAACTATAAACGAACGAAAACCTTGAACTCGTTTTTCTCGAAACGCGTTTTTTCCGTGCCGTGCAACATAGCTCAAGAGCTAATGGAGCGATCAACTTGAAAATTTTCACGAATATTTCTTACATTATTTGACTTTGCATGAACCTGAAATTTGTTAATCACCCCGATTACGAAATCCAATAAATGGGCTGCGGAAGCGATCCGCACGAGTTTTGACATTTTTGCTATTATCGAATACGCATTGAACCCGGCGGCGACGGAGTGAAAGTGAAAGATTGTCCAAAATACAGGTTAAAAAGGCGTATTACCGAATCCGTTGTTCATCAACACTCCATACAACTTTTGGCGTTTCTCATCCGCACCAAAATTGTTGCGGATATTTAAAAGTCAATGTAAATTTTAGTTAATATTGGGGGCGTTCAACAATCGTATCCAGATAGCTTTTGTTGTTGTTTACATGTTAAAACGTTTAGCAAAGTCACAAACCCATTTCTACTAAAAAGCTATCTAAAGGTATCCGAGTATTTTTGGTATACCTTTCTATTCAAGTGATCAGCTGATGGAAATTTTATTTTTATTTCTTTTCATGTTGATTTTTTGTTTTGGTGTGCATTTATTTCAGCATTAGTCTTTTAAAACGCATGGGAAATCGAAAAAATTAATTTATAATCGCCTAGCAAAGATATTTTGAATGTTTTTCTGTTTTCAAAAGTCGAATTTTAATATTTCACAGCTGTTGTATGCAGCAATCTGGAAAAAGATATCTGAGTCGTTTAAAAATGTATCTAAGATATGGCTATCCGAGATAGGCTATCCGATAGGTTCTTGAACGTGCCCATTATGTTCATTTGTGTAGTTTTTTTTCCAATGTTTTGCAACGCTATTCAAAAAATTCGAATAAAAGTTGTGGATGAAGCGTTTTGCTTCTGCTTCTTACAATAGGCACATCATCAACCCTTGAAAGAATTGAATTAAGAAGCAACTCAATTTCGACTCCGCTTTTCAATCTCTAGTCCTCAAAAAAACATAAAAACAGCAAACCCGTTATCTTCATTTTTCTTATCCCGGGAGGAGAAGGACTCAATTTCCGATAAAAATTGTTACACAATGATGCACGGTCTTACGACAATAACTGCATCCCGATTGCATCTGAGACGATGACGGTGCAAATGGCTCCGATTCCGGCTCCCAGTTAGGTACTTTTTTCTCCACGTCGAGTCATGCCTCATTTATGGGAGTCCGGTTAAGTGACTTAATAAGTTGGGGTGAGAAAATACCTCTGCGCAGTGCAGAGGCACACAATAGACTCCTTGGGGGAATGCGACAACGGCGACTCTAAAGGTCTATGCCGTGAAAATGATTTCTTAGTCCAGAACTCACATACGGTTCACAATGTTAATACTAAGCAAAATTGACTTCGGAATTTACGTTTACGGCAAATGCCCAAAATTTACACTGAACATAATGAAACCACCATACCATCAAGCTGTAAGAAGATGCCTTAATGCCTTCCCAACCACACCAAAACAAAACTTGCTAGCCGAAGCCGGTCTTCCAACCATCGAACATAGAGTAGAAGAACTGACTCTAAGACTGATTCCAAAATTAATCTTCTCCAAAAACTCCGTAATCGACAAAGACATTGCCCAGGCCATGAAGCAAAAATCTACAAAACGAACCCCATCTGCAATAAGACTAATACTACTGAAAGCGAACCAACCAACCAACCAACCAACCAACCAACCAACATAATTATAGACGATGAAACTACTTTAAATGCGATAGCCCAGAGATGTCAAGCAGCAAATGATGGAAATGAAATTTTCGATACTAATCGCTAAAAAAATACGTACTATTTTCCCCTTAAATCTATCTTCTTTTCTTTTTCTTTTCATTCTTCTTCTCTTTAATTATGAATGTAAGTTTATTTATTATTATTATAGTTATTGCTTAAAATTTAAATTTGAGTCTACTTGGAAGCCTTTAAAGATTTTCGAATGTATAGGTGTTGTTTTTGTTAAATACACTTGCTGCCTCTAATGTAAAGAGGGGTTCCACGGTTGAAAGCAAAGTCTTGGTCGACATTTTATGTAAACAAAAGAAAGGCATTAATATTTGTCATCTCAATGCACAAAGTATAAAAAATAAAATTGATGATATGCGTGATCTTTTCGATGGTAGCAAGGTTGATATCATCTGTATAACAGAAACTTGGTTGAAACCAGAAATATATGATAGTTTTCTCAGATTACACAATTTTAAAATTATAAGATCAGATAGGTGCAACAGATTGGGAGGTGGTGCAGCTATTTTTATCAGAAGTTCATATAACTTTAGAATTGTTAAAAAATCTCTATGCAATGAACCTACTGAATATTTGTTTATTGAAGTTGATTGTGAACGTGGTAAGCTGCTGGTTGGTTGCATTTATATGGCACCAGACATAGCCCATCTTAACCTTATAAGATGTCTTTTGGAGGAGTTAGTTCCTAGGTACACTGATATTATAATCTGTGGTGACCTCAATCTCAATCTGTTGGATAAAAAAAACAATGACTTTATTGACATGGTAAATTCCTTTAAGTTGAGCTTTGTTAACAAGAAGGTCCCTACTCACTTTAGACCAAACTGTGCACCATCTTTATTTGATGTTTTTATTGTTTCGGATCCTAATTTGGTTCTGCTTTATGATCAAGTTCTGGCACCTGCTTTTTCACACCATGATTTAATTTTCTTGTCACTTGACGTTCTTTTTTCTCATGAAGCTGGAGCGAAGTTAAAATATTTTGATTACTCAAATATTAATTTAGAACTCTTGTTCAACGATGCTCGATCCATTGATTGGTCACCTATTTATTTTACAAGTGATGTGAATAAACAGGTTGAATATTTTAACTCAAATATTTATGTTCTTTTCGATTCTCATGTTAAGATTAAACATAAGACATTAAACAAAAAAAATTTGCCATGGATGACGCTTCAAGTGAAGAATCTTATAAGAGATCGTGATCTGTTATATGCTAGATGGAGAAGGTATAGGTGCTCTACAATTTATAATGAATTCAAGATCGCTCGTAATGCTGTTACTTCCTTAATAAAGAAAAGCAAAAGAATCTTTTTTCAAAACAAATTCAAATCCAGTGACTCAAGTTCTACTTTTTGGAGAAATATTAGACAAACTGGAATAAGTCGTAACAAGCAAGAAATTGTAGATGAAATTAATATAGAAGAATTAAATAAAAAATTCGTCTTACCACAATCCAACATTGCAAATGATTTATCATTCGTAAATGAAAATTACAATATTAGTAATTCATTATCACTGAATTGTGTTGATATTTGGTTAGTAGGTAATGAGCTTCTCAAAATTAGTTCTAAAGCCGCAGGTTCGGATAATATTCAACCAGAATTCATAAAAGTCTTATTACCATTTTTGCTCCACCAGATAACGCACATTTTCAATACAATAATCACTACCTCTGTTTTTCCAAATCTCTGGAAAGTTGCTAAAATCATACCCCTACCTAAGCCATCGCAAGGTAATAAAGTTGAATACCGTCCTGTTGCTATACTATCATTTTTCAGCAAAGTTTTTGAAAAAATTGTGAGCCGCCAGATAACAAAATTTTTGAATGATAACAAACTAATTGTTAACCACCAATCTGGTTTTCGTGCAAAACACAACTGCACTACGTCACTGGTTAAGGTCTGCGATGATATTCGAACTGGGTTTGACAAGGATATGATGGGATTAATTGTTTTTTTGGACTTTTCTAAAGCATTTGATAGCGTTGATCATAATCTTTTACTGCTCAAACTCAAATCCAAATTTTCATTTGAGAACTCGTTGTGCAATATGATCAACTCATATCTTTCAGACAGATCCCAGTTTGTGTATCACAATCAAAAGTGCTCGAGTTGTATAAGAGTCCCGTTGGGTGTTCCACAGGGCTCAGTACTAGGTCCGCTCCTATTTTCGTGTTTTATAAACGACTTAGTCGAATGTTTGTCTGACTTTGAATATCACATCTACGCAGACGATGTTCAAATTTATAAAATGTTTTCAAAATCTGTTATGACTCAAGAAACCATTCAAATGAATCAAGAATTGTGTAAAATCTTTGCCTGGACTATTGATAATGCTCTTAACCTCAACACGTCAAAAACAAAAGCAATGGTTTTATGTCGTAATAAATGTCATCAATGTCCTCCTTTGTTTCTCAATCATACACCTATAGAATATGTTGAGACAGTGAAGAATCTTGGGGTATATTTTAATTATAATTTGAATTGGGACACACATATTAATAAGACGGTTTCAAAAATGTATGGTGCTTTACGAGGCCTATGTCAAACGGCTAAATATTTACCAACCGAAGTTAAACTAAAATTAGTGAGATCATTTATTTTGCCTATTTTAACTTATTGTTGCGAGCTATTCTCTAATATGGACCATGAGTCCAGAAGAAAACTAACCGTTGCTTATAATAGCTGCGCGAGATATATTTTTGGTCTGAAAAGAGGTGATCACATTACCGAATTCACAGCTCAAATTGCTGGTTGCTCGTTGTCAGGTCTTTTGAAGTACAGAACCTTGTTATTATTGCAAAGAATAATACATCTTAAGGAACCTAAATATCTTTTTGATAAAATAACGTTCTCAAGAAGTAATCGAACATTGCAAATTATTATACCGCGCTATAAATATTTAATCAGTTCAAGGCAATTCTTTGTTTATGCTTCTCAACTATGGAATCAAATTCCTCGTAACTTAAAACTAATAACCAACACCAATGTTTTCGCAAAAGAAGTTCTAAAATTTATTGTTGAATTAAACTAAAAAATTAAATCTTTTATCCATCCTCTAGAGAGAAACTTTTTCTTTTTCTTTTTCTATCTTTCTTTTTCTTTTACTCTATTACAGTTCTTTCCTGTCTAAAAACATAAGACTTTATGAATTTTTCAATTGTATAATATAGACATAAGTATGAAGCTCTGTAATACAATTTAAGCATGTGCAACTCAAAAGAAATACTTGTATATCTTATATGCACTATGAATATTATTATAATAAATACAAATACAAACTGAAACTCCCAACAAAACGAGGATTTAATTTCAAACCTTCCGCCCCACCTTGGCTTTTTAGACCAGAAAGCAGAAACCATCTTGATGTCACTAGCTCAGTACAAAAAAGCTAACACAAGCCAAGCTACCTACCGGACCTTATTCTCAGATACAGTAATGAACCTCCGCAACCAAGGATGGAGACTATTCTTTACTGATGGCTCCAAGACTCCCGAAAACACATCATTCGGAGTTACACTAGAAGATGGCTACATAATCAGCATCGGAATCCTTCCTGATTTCGTATCGATTTTTACAGCCGAAGCATTTGGTATCTATCAAGCAGCCTCGAAAGCATCAAAGCTCGATAATAAAAACCATAATCTGCTCGGACAGTATTTCTGTACTTCAAGCTATCGCCAACCCAAATAATAGCTCAGAATTAATAACCGAAATAAGATGCCAACTTATTAAAGCCGCAGACAAATTTAAACTAATGTGGGTTCCCGCTTCCCGGACATACTGGTATACGCGGGAATGAAGAAGCAGATTTAGCTGCAAGCTCAACAAAAAATTCTCCCGTATACAAATTCAATATATTTTCGAAACAAGATCTAGAGAACTCGATACAAAACTCATTAAAAAAGAAGCAACTGAATGACTGGAGCCATTACCAACACCACTATAAGGAACTAAACGCTGAACGTAGTCAACCTCGATACCCCTGCTTAGCGAAAACGAAAATAACAAACTTTGTCCGCCTGAGGCTTGGACACACAACTACAACACATGAACACCTCCTCAACAAACAAAGTCCCCCAACATGCAACAACTGTAGAGTTACACTTAGTCTAGAACATTTACTAAAAAATTGTAAAATTACCAAAAAACTTTGAACAGCAACAATTAACAAACCATCAATATATGAACTCCTAAAAATTCCCGATAAAAAAAAATATAGAATTAGTCTATCATATTATAAGCCATTTGAATTTTAAAACTTGTACTGATAGCTGATAGTCAGTCGTATGCCGCAACAAAGCAGGGAACCCCGGAGCTAAGCGTAATTTTCACAACATTGCTTTGTGAGGGAATGAAGGGTAGGGTAGTGGCACGTATTTCGGAACATCCCCAGTTTTCGAGCACTTTAAACGAAAATGCCTATATTTTCGTTGTTTTTGGTGTTTCAACCTTGAAAGGACTATATATGTGTGCCCTCATATTCCCTTTTCACTTTCCGGATGTACTCACTAATACAAATACAGCACAGGATCTTACAAAAATTCAGTTTGCCAGTGCGTTCAACGCTTGGTAGCAGTAAAAAAAAAACTTGCAGTGCACGTGTTGGAAACTTCAGTTAAAAAGCAAATAATGACGTACGTACTTGAACCTGTGGTTTTTATTCTATTAGAGCAATTGCTTGTGATATTGAGAGAAATTTTGAAAATAAAAAGTTAAGTTAGCATGTGTTTTTGCCTGTTCGAGAATAGGAAACTCATTCTTACCTAGTTGCTTATTTTCGAACAGTTGTGTTGGAATAGGCAACTAGGTAAAAATGAGTTTCCTATTCTCGAACAGGGCAAAAACACATGCTAACTCAACTTTTTATTCTCAATTGAAATTGTTTTTCATCGGTTTCGTACCGGGATTTATCAGAAAATATATTGCTATCATTTACTTATGGGTCATTCCATCACAAACGATACTGGGGGTAAAAAATAATATGTTCTTTTTGCATTTAATTAATGAATTTAGAAAGAAAACATTCCAAATCTCAATATGCAAAATAAAACAGAAAAAAGCGTTATTTTTAAGTTTAAGTCAGCCTTCAAAACCTGTAATAAAGTGAAATTGTTTTATGACTACTATACCTTTAACTATTGGACATATGACAACCGTTTTGCTGAGTTGTGATTTTAGTTTATTATTTGTATCATTGATGGAGAACGTTACAGTCCTGAAAAAATTCATAATTATCAAGTAAAAAGTGTGTTTTCTTGTTGCATTTTCACTGTAACACACGAAACGAGAAAACAGGTAATTGTTTAATTATTGTAACTTACAGATTGATTAGTTTAATAATATTTAGTAAAAGTAAGGTTCTGATGGTAATGATTTAAAATACTAACTAATTCAACAAGAGACAAGTTTGGTGGCTTTTTTTCATGACCGAAACGTTTCGGGTGTTACAACTTTTTTTTAACGTCATATTTCCTTGTATCTTCAATTCATGGTGTGTGTGTGCATGAGGCGATAAGTTTTTTTTTTAGGAAGATCAACATAGACTAACGAAAATGCAGGAAAGACGAAACCTAGACAATCTTTACATATAAAATAGGATGTATGTACATATGTACAAGTATGTATGTCCGGTGTAGACTCCTAAACCACCCAACGGACTTTTATGAAATTTTCAGGGTAGACATAGTTTAATCAAGAGATGGTTCCTGTCAAGGTTTGATCCACATATTCCCACAGGAACAGGGTTGGGAACGGAAACTTTTAAGCTACTGGATAGATTTCAAAAATTCTTTCAGGTGCTACATTTTCCCCCTCCATCAGTAACTTAGACTATATATCATCCCTACAATCCCAAGCAACGAGAACGGGAACATTAAAGTTACTTTACCGATTTAAAAATTCTTTCAACTTTGGGATGTTACATTATCCCTCAGTGGCATAGACCTATATTTCATTCACATATTTCTATGGGAACGGGAGATTCCCACAGGAATGGGGTTGGAAATGGAAACTTAGAAACAACTAGACAGATTTCAAAAATTCTTTCAGCATTAGGATGCCACATAGTCCCACAGTAAAAAAAACATTGTATTTCATCCCCATATTCCCACGGAAGCGGAAGAACGAGTACGAGAACCTTAAAACTACAGACCCGAGCAACGCCGGGCGGCTCAGCCTGTGAAAAAAATTCATAAAAAAAATATTTTAAATTAATTTGAAATAAACAGTATCTGTTATATAAAAGAAGATCTAATTTATTTTTGTTTACTTAGTTTTATTTGTTTCAAAGAAGCTCATAATGTAGCTGCATTAAAGAAAAATTTATTGTAGTTATGTTCGTTTGCCAGTAGATTTTTTTAAAGAAGCTGCTAATTTTTGTTAAAGGAGAGGTAGAAGCTGAAGGTAACAACATAATTTCAAAGTTTCAAGCGGGTTTCAGAAAAAACTTCTCCACTGTAGACCACATCTTTACCTTAACATCGATAGTTAAAGCAGCACAAGCCAGAAACAAGAAGACATATGTATGCGTTTTTTGTGGACTTTAAATCTGCCTTCGATCTTGTCAACCGAAATGCTCTTTTTTACAAGCTTTCCCTGTTAGGTATGTCAACGAAGTTCATTCATGTGATAAAGGAAATGTATACCCAATCAAAAGCAACTGTGTGGGATGGGGCAGAACTATCAAATTGGTTTGAAACGGACACCGGAGTTAAACAAGGGTGCCTTCTAAGTGCTCTTCTTTTTGCACTTTTCATCAATGATGTTGAAACTTGTCTGCCTGGAGGTATCCGAATCGCTGATCTGACCATTAATGTTCTTTTGTATGCCGATGATTTGGTTATCCTCTCTGAATCGCCTGAGAACTTACAACTAATGATTAATCGACTATCTGATTATTGTATTAAATGGGGGCTTACAATCAATATTAACAAGTCCAAAATAATGACGTTTTCTAGATCTACCCGAAATCATGCTGCATATACTTGGAAGTTCAATGGAAATGTATTGGAGAATGTAAGCAAGTATAAGTACCTAGGAGTTAATATTAACAAAACCATGGACTATAATAAATATATAGCAATGAAATCTACTTCATCACAAAGCCTGCTTAACATGTCATGGAAAAATATCTTTTCGAATCAGCGTATTGTACTGTCAGCAAAATACAAGATATTTAATGCTGTTAAGTCTTCTCTGTGTTAAGCTGCGCAAGTTTGGGGAATAAATGAGTTTGAGGCAATAGAAAAATTTCAAAGGTGCTTTCTGAAGAAACTGTTCAATCTTCCGATTTAAACGCCAACTTATGCTCTACATCTCGAAACGGGTCTAGCTTAAATCTACACATACACTCTCAAGCTGCATGCAGACTACATCTTAAGGGTGCTGCTCATCCAGAAAATCGGTTAACCAAACAAATGGCATTGTACGAACTGAGAAACGCGGATTGGTGGATGTCGAAGTGGAAAGACTTAGGAAATTATTATGGAGAAACCTTGGAACTGGATTATAGTAATTTGTTGCACTTTAAAGAACGGCTCTACAAAATAATCCAAACTCAGGATGATATAGTAAGGATTGAATTCATTAAAGAAGCTCAAAAGTCGCAAAGCAGAATCCTTTATTCGCAATTGAAACTGAACTTAATGGAAGCAAGTTATTTTAACGATGCGTACACTTATAAGGAAATATCTCTGATTTTCAAGACAAGATGTGAAGTCCTTGAACTTAATGGAACACCATATAACAACAGCTTCCATCAATTTTGTTCATTGTGTAATCTGAAAGCTAAAGAAGACTGCTTCCATCTCATTAGTGTATGTCCCATATTTGCACAACATCGAATTTCATACTTCGGAAAAAAATCACTTACATTACAAGAAACAATAACATTCTTAAACTATAGTGCTTGGAAAAAACTCTACCTCTTTTTGAAAGACATATTAAAATATAGAAAGTTACTTATAACAGAATTTGAAAGATAACTCTCCTTTTATTATTTTTTTTCTATTATAAATATTAAATCCCTTTTTATTTATCTGCCAACCGAGCTGACGGCAAAGCCAAGGCTTTAAATTCATTATAAATATTTGTAAATGATGTATTAATATACCAATAAAATGAATACTTTACTTGCTTACTTACTTACTTACTTAAAGGAGAGTTCATTATATTTATGTTTACTTGTTCCCTATTAATTTTATAGTATCTTAACTAATAAAACACCAACTTTTTTCATATAAAGTGTTTAATTTTTGTACTCGTAACACCCGAAAGAAAACCATGGTAACACCCGAAACAAAGTAAAAATTAGTAAAAAAAAGAAATAGTAAAAAGTGTGAGTGGGGCACATTTGAACACGTGGCACATTTGAACACTGCTTAAACGCCACATTAGGCGTGTTTTTTTCACAAGACTGTTATATGTATACATAACATCATTTTACATGCAAAGCAAAAACAACATCCCCGACAACCAATGTTATGGATAAAAGGATGGTTAAGATTTGGTCGGGGATAGTTTTTTGACGTTTAGTCGAGTATCGAATGAGTTTTTCGACTTTTCATTTTTTAATGTTGGTGCGTCTACAGACTTTCATGTATCTCGAACAAAAGCAAAATGGGTGGCAAAGGGTCTGTTCACAAATGTGTAGCTGAATAAAATCATATGCCCACTCTTACACTCTGCAATTTAGTTGCAGAAAATTTTAGATATGTATTTAGAATTTCATTGATTTCAAGAGTTAGATTTGTAAATGTATATTAAGATACATAAAACAACGTAATAGCAATTAAAAAGGGTCTGTTTAGTGACTGAAAGCACATTTTGCATATATCTTTTCACATTTTTGTGTGAATGTTAACATTTTTTCCAAAGCTAATTGTTAAGTATGCCATAAAAATGGTTGTACTTTCTTATTATTAATAGTTTAATTCGTTTGAAACAAGTAACAAAATATTTTTTCCAACTCACATCTAAATCACAATCTCATATAAACTCAACCCCAGCATGTAAACAGAGTCAAGAGAAATTCTTTGTTACCTTTGTGAACGGACCTATTTTTGACGTTTCTAAACTACCAAAAAACAGACAAAAAAATTGTTTACCTGCATTAATTTCACTACGGAACATTCTTATTTTCCACTCTATACAATTGCTTTAGGTTTTTGCGTTTTTGTGCGAATTTGGCAAAAAAAAATCATTTGTTGCCTTTTATTAGTTTGACAACTGATCGAGAACACCAACCCACAAATAAAAAACGAAGTGTTTTTTTGGATATCATGTTATGTACATAACATCCTTGTGAAAAAAACACGCCTATTGTTGCAAAATAGTCCCGAAACATGGAGAGAAAATCAAATGGCTGGAATTGAATGGATTTATGGCTTTATGAAGCGTCACTCAGCGCTTTCAATACGAAAACCAGAGAATACAAGTTTGTTAAGGGCTACTTGTTTTAACCAGAAGAATCTTGAAGAATTTCCTTCAAATTATGAGAGAGCACTCGGTAAGTTTAACTTTACAGCTGATCGGATTTTCAATTTGGATGAAAACAAGGTCACTACAGTCGTTCAAGCTCCAAACGTCATTGCACAAAAAGGGCAAAAACAGGTTGGACAATCCGTTTCTGCTGAGAGGGGCGAATTAATTAATATGTGTGCTATTGTAAGTGCAATTGGTAATACTATACCTCCCGTGTTCATATTTCCGCGGGCTAGATTTGATGACACAATGCTTAATGGAGCACCAACTGGTAGCTTTGGTTACGCTAACAGCCCAACGAGTGGTTGGATGACTGGAGGACTTTTTGTTAAAGTTCTTGAGCACATTCAGAAATCCACAAGATGCACTAAATCAGACATGATATTACTTTTACTGGACAATCATGAAAGCCATTGCACAATTGATGCCATTAACTTTTCCCGTGATCATGGTATAGTGTTAGTTACTTTTCCTCCCCATTGCACTCATCGCCTTCAGCCTCTTGATGTTGCTGTTTTGGGACCCTTCAAGCAAAAATTATCGGTAGCACAAAACGACTGGCTACTTAACAATCTCGGCAAAACAATAAGAATACACGATCTTCCAGATATTGCAAACACTGCGTACATGGCTTCCTTTACTCAAAAGAATATAACCTCTGGTTTTGCTAAGCCAGGAATTTTTCCATTTTCAAGGAGTGCATTCACTGAAGAAGACTTTCAATGTTCAGAGGTCACAAATCGAAAATTGCCTGAGTTTCCTGAAGTCACGAATGAAAATATTGAACCATTGTCGAATGAAGCCGATTTTCCAGCTCATAATATGATTACAACACCCACTGACATAATTTCACCTGAAATTGCAAGGCCTTATCCGAAAGCTACCCCAAGGAAAACCACAACTCGAGGCCGAAAGAAAGGAAAGTCGCGGATACTTAACGAAACCCCTGAAAAAAATTAAATTGAAGATGCCTATTTAAAACGCCAAAAGAGTCTGAAAAAAACACCAAACCAAAGCTAAGAACTTAATAGAATCTAGCTCGGGTTCAGATGAAAGCTTCTCAGTTAATGATGACACCGATCTTGATTTCGATTTTGCAAACGATTCTTCGTTTGAAGAACTACAAGTAACAGAACAAGTAGAAAACGAGGAATCATTTGATTTGAGTTATGAGAATTCAAATCAAAGTAAAGCGATTTCATTTTGGCAGAATGCTCCAATGAAAAGAACAATAAAAAACTAGCTTTTGTAGGCAAAATCAAAGAAAAAAATGGAAATATGTACAGCATTGATTTTATGAAAAAGAAGCCTGAATCCTTCAAATTCTTTTTTCCTGATCTCGAAGACAGCTCCATTATAAGCGGGATAGAAATTAAAGCCAAGCTGCCTGAACCAATTAATGAACCAGGTACATCAAGAACATCCGCATTTTTTTCGTTCGCATTTGATTTTTCAAAATACCGGTTGGGTTGAAGATAAATTATTCTACTCTAAATAATATACTATATTCTATGTTTTCTATGTTATGTTTAAATAAGTTTTTGTTGTTGTCTTTCAACTAATGAATGTGATAATTGAAGTATAAATTTTATTTTTTATGATTTTTGTTACTTTTTGATTCCTTGAATATGATGTCATTTTTATTTTTATTTTTTTAGGTTTTTTTTCATCCTTTACTAATAAAACTGATAAAAACATTAAAAATTTAAAGTGTTATTCAATCACTAAAACGAAATAATACTGCTGTTCAAAAGTGCCCCTTCATGTCCATACATGGGGCACTTTTGAACATAAGCATGTATATTGGTTAAAAATTAAAATTTAATAAAAATAGGTTCATAAATGAACGAAATATTATTTGAAATCGCAGTTCAATAGCATTGCTTCATGTAAGTAAGCTTTACACATCAATAAATCGAACATGTATGGTTCCAGCAGCTGTGAAAGCAAAAAGTGTTCAAATGTGCCCCACTCTCCCCTAATTATGTGGTAGCTAAATAGTAAATATTTTACTTTTGGAGACCTGTAGTTTTAAGAAAAGCTTCCCTAAGAAAATTCGCTGAATTTCTTATAAATGCAACAGTGGTCAGGTTATAGAGACAGAATCGAGTAACACCCGAAACGCACACTTTTCGACTTATAAAATTGTTAATCCTTCCAAAAATTTTACAATTAAGATAAAACAACTAAAAACGCAGAGAATAAGACATTATAATCGCTAAAATATCATTTCAAAGTACATTAAAATTTTGACTTTATGTGAACAAATGTAACACCCGAAACGATGGAATGACCCTTATATAAAAAAAATAATTGTATTTCCATTTTTCAAACATCGACTTTCTTAGTGTTCAATTATAGCAAACTAGTGGATATATGGTTTCCTTTCTCTTATTATTCCTATAAATTTGGAAAATTGAGCTCTATAAAACTGGCAGGGCTAAATGAGCAAAAATTAAAAAAAATTAGCTCAAAATTTGTTGCTAATTAGTTGCGAAGAAATCGATTTTGTTGCTCCAGCCGATCCCGAGAAATCGACAAACATGCTAGCTTCACATAAAAATAGCATGAAACATAGCGAAAAAGGGTAAGAATTGTGAAAACAAATAGACTGCATTTTGTTGCTAATTTGTTGCTAATCAGTTGTGAAAAAATCGATTTTGTTGCTCCAGCCGATCCCGAGAAATCGACAAACATGCTAGCTTCACATAAAAATAGCATGAAACATAGCGAAAAAGGGTAAGAATTGTGAAAACAAATAGACTGCATTTTGTTGCTAATTTGTTGCTAATCAGTTGTGAAAAAATCGATTTTGTTGCTCCAGCCGATCCCGAGAAATCGACAAACATGCTAGCTTCACATAAAAATAGCATGAAACATAGCGAAGGCAGGACTAAATGATCAAAAATTAAAAACAAATAGCTCAAAATTTGTTGCTAATTTGTTTCTAATTAGTTGCGTAAAAATCGATTTTGTTGCTCCACCCGATCCCGAGAAATCGACAAACATTTCTTTTTCAATTTCTTCTTTAGGTAAACATATCAATACTTTTGAATACGCGTAAATTAAAAAGTATATTACATCTGACTAATTTTGGCTATAATTAACAGGGGACACAGTTGTTTTAGAAGTATTTGATGCTGGAACAAATATGAAAAGGAAATTAAATAATCTACCAAAATATCTTAAAAACCCTACAAACTTTGGAGAAATGTACAGACTTGTTGGAGTCGCAGATTTTATGCCTCCTAGATTGGTGACCAGGACATCTTCTGGTCATTTTACAGCGGTATGTTTGCGAGGGACTCAATGGATAGAGTATGATGATCGAAATCCAGCAATGCCAGCACGTAACTTGTTACAATCGAGGATTGTCGATACAATCGAATGTCGACAGCACCTATTTTGAATCAATCGAGTTTTCTCGATTGTATCGTCTTTTTTTGGCAGCACACAAACTTGGAAACGACACGACGCTTGAAACAAAAGTTTTCACTCGACGGAAAATAGTTGTCGTTCGTCGACCAAGACAGTGTTTTTTTTTATTAGAAATGGAAAAAAATAACAATATTTAAATTAATAAAAAACAAATTGAAATATTAACCATATTTAGCAAAGGGAATCCTCAAAAAAATATATCATTTTTAAATGGAATTTAACTTATTTTGATCGAACTTTATTTTAAAGAAAACCAATTTGAAATTTCACTTAGTAGTTCACAATGGTGTTTTTAAGTTGATATCAAAATGAAACTCGTTACAAAATACGTACTGCCGAAAATAATTTGTTTCGAGTTGGCCGACGATCAACAATCCTCGATTGTAACAAGTTACGTGCTGGCACCCCAGATTACAAAGTGTGCAGTGGGGATTAATATCATTTCTGTGTGGCCTATAATTGAGCTCTAACAATTCTGTACGAGCTTTGAAAATCAAACTCATCTCCCAAACATTAAACTCATCTCGAAAGTAATTGGCTTCCCCCAAACTAAGATTAAGTTTGTTATAAATTGTTCTCGACACAGACTCCCTTGTCCTATCTAAAAATGCCTTAAAGATGTGTTCATCTATAGTAGAGATGCAATCATAGAATGCAGCCCTCCACGCATCTAAGGCTTCCACACTTAAAGTCAGAGGATAGTTATGTGTCGAGGACTATTCATACCAATCTTTAAAAGGAGTATACCGACATCTTAATGACACTAAAAGAATTCTTTTCTGCAGATTGGAGTTCTGCCTTTGCATGACTTTGATGATATAGTCTGCGTTTGCTTTTAGGTTCCTGATAAGCATTGGAGGCAATCCCGATTCGATGTGTATTGCATAATTAGGTGTGTTATATGGGAGCCTAAAGATCCGTTTAAAAAAGAATCTTTGGATAGATTCAATTTCTTCCAATTGTTTGTATCCATAAACTTCATTACCTTAGCAAAAGCAGCTTTTAACGGTTGCATCAAATACTCTGAATTTTGAAGCCGGGTCTATACATTTGTTGTTGAAATTTGACCACATACAATTAATTGCTGCCTTTGCTACAGCTAGTTTATCTTTAATGTGCGCTCGCAGATTCAAATTATGTGTTATTAGATATCCTAAGTATTTGCACTCTGTCACTACTTCTAAATTGAAGCCACTGAGATTCCACGTACGGTCACTTCGAGCACTACGATTTTGAGATCTAAAAACCATTATTTTAGACTTAGCTGTATTTATTTTAAGGTCCCACATATCACAATACTGTTTAAGCTTGTTAATTTGGAGCTGAAGTGTGACCGCGTTATCAGTTAAAACAACAAGGTCATCCGCATAGAGCAAAACTTTGATTTGTAGATCCCCATAAGTAGCACCACCAGGGAAATGATCTTCAATATCATTTATAAAAAGTGAGAATATAAGTGGACTCAAAATGCAGCCCTGTGGAACACCTGCATCTGACTTAAACTGTTAAGACTGGTTACTACCGTTAGATACCATAGCAGTCGTATTTGTTAGTAGCTGTTCATACGTTCTTATGAATTTAGTCGATACCCCTATAGCTGCGAGCTTAAACAATAACGATCTCCTATTTACGGTTTCAAAAGTTGCCTTAAAATCTACAAAGAATGCAAGATAATTAAAACATCGGTAAAACATTGGAAAAACATCGATGTATTGTTGTTATGACCGATGTTTTTTTTTTGACATCGATGTTTGTCGAAGACCATCGATATTTTCCAACATCGATGTTATTTATAACGATGTTGCAACCCTGATTGGGAGATGCCATGAACCCAACTTTAGACTGTGAAGACATGCGAGACTGTAGGTTTGGATAGAATTCTTCTGATTCATAAATGCTATTAACTTTAAGGTCGATTTTTTTCAAATTTAAACATCTCAATCACTTCAGCAATTAGGAAAAACTCTCCAGATGCAAGAATAGCCACTTCAAACACTACACTACTAATTTAAATAAGAGTCCATCTTTGAGCTTTAAAACGCTTTTAGAATGTCCGCATGTAATAAAAGACAAGAAAGGCATCTCAATAGAAGCACAAGATAGAGGACATATGTCCATATCTCTTATTAAATGGAAAAATTTAATGGCAAACAAGCAACGAATTAAAGGAGCAAAAAAAGTGTTTTTTTTTTAATTGACTGAAAATATTTTTTATTTATTTTAAGTGAAATAAAAACAACGGAATTCATTCCATTTCAAATCTAGATTTCTTAAATTTTCGATTTTATGTCTTACTTACTTACTTAGGTGGGCATTACAGTTCGGGGTGAACCTGGGCCTCAACCAACATCCTTCTATAACGACTTCGATTTCGGGCGAGCTCTCTCCAGTTTCGCACTCCAAGTCGGTTGAGGTCTTCATCCACTTGATTGCGCCACCTAAGACGAGGTCTTCCCCTTCCACGATTTCTCTGCAATGTGCTTTCGAACACCCGATGAGCCGGAGCGTTTGGGTCCATCCGCTCTACATGGCCCAACCATCGTAGCCTCGCGATGCGTACTCTTCTGGCTATGCCCATGTCGCGATACAGCTCATACAGCTCGTTGTTGTATCTTCTTCTCCACACATTGTCTTCGCATACGGGACCAAAGATCATTCGGAGAATTTTTCTTTCGAAACGACCAAGGGTTTCCTCATCCGATTTCGATAAGGTCCATGCTTCCGCGCCGCAAAGCAGAACTGGTACGATTAGGGTCTTATACAGTGTTACCTTTGTTTTTTATGGAGAGTGTTTTGTTTTTCTATTGCGTTCTTAATCCAAAGAAGGAACAGTTAGCAAGAGTTATTCTCCGTTGGATCTCCGCACTGATGTTGTTTTCCGTGTCTATAGCGGATCCTAGGTAGACGAAGTCCTGTACTACCTCGAAGTGATGTTTGTTTATTGTGACGTTTTGTCCAATTCGTCGATGTTCTGTGTCCTTGTTTGATGACAGCATATACTTCGTTTTGCCCTCATTAACCATCAAACCCATTTTTGCCGCTTCTGTTTCAATACTCGCAAAAGCACCTATGACATCACGCTTTTTTCTTCCCATTACGTCGATATCGTCTGCGTAGGCGAGTAATTGTACAGACTTTTGAAAGATTGTTCCTCTAGTGTTGACGTTTGAGTTTCTTACAATCTGTTCAAGTATGATGTTGAAGAAATCGCATGACAGTTTGTCCCCTTGCCTAAAACCTTTTTCGACATCAAAGGTTTCGGTGAGTTCTTTACCGACCTTGACGGAGCAGCGTGAATTCTCCAAAGTCATCCTGCATAGTCGTACGAGTTTTGCAGGGATGCCGAAACTAGACATGGCTCTGTACAGCTCGTCTCTGTAAATACTGTCATACGCAGCCTTGAAATCGATAAAGAGGTGGTGAATATCGATATTATGTTCTCGGGTTTTTTCCAAGATCTGCCGTAATGTGAAAATTTGGTCTATTGTGGACTTTTCTGGTCTAAAACCACATTGATAAGGACCTATCAAGTTGTTGACGTAGGGTTTCAGACGTTCACATCTTACAGCAGACAAGATCTTATAAGCGACGTTAAGGAGCTTATCCCTCTATAATTGGCGCAATTGTGAGGGTCTCCCTTCTTTAGGATCGGGCATACGATACTGAGGTTCCATTCATCGGGCATGCTTTCTTCCGACCATATCATGCAGATCAGCTGGTGCATGCTCCTTTCCAACTGGTCTCCAGCTGCCTTGAAAAGTTCGGCATCAAGGCCATCTGCACCTGCAGTTTTATTTGATTTAAGTTTGCATATGGCAAGCTTAACTTTCTTCTAGGTCGGGAGGACGGCATTCTTGATCATCGTCCAAGCTGAATGGGGCAATCTGCCTGACAGCGGAATTTGTGTCCTCATCGCCGTTAAACAGTCTGCAGAAATGATCTTTCCAGATCCTCAGTAGCGCCTGTGACTCTATAACTATGTTTCCCTGCTGGTCTTTACTGGCTTGAGTTCGGGGTTTGCCAACCTGGCAGGATCTTTTTACACTTTCGTAAAACTTTCGAATCTCGTTCCTGTCATGGCACCTCTCTATTTCCTCAAACGAGCGCTTCTCATGCTGCTTCTTTTTCTTTTTGAGAAGTCGGTGTTCTTCCCTTCTTTTCTCCTTGTAGATCTCGTTATACTGATCGTAAGCAGCCCTTGTTCGTTTTTGCATCAGCATTTGTCGTGCTTTTTGTTTGGCTGCATTTGCCTGCCTGCTTTCTTCATCGAACCATGGGTTTCGTTTTGGTGGCCGAGTGACACCCAGAACCTCAGAGGCAGCGGTTCTGATGGCTTCTTGGCATTGCTGCCACTGGTCTTCAATGCTTAATGCTGGCGGCATGGGATTCAAGTATAATTGAAAGGACACTCGATTGGAAAAGGCATTGGCAATCTCTTGCGATTGTAGCTTTCCGACGTCATATCTCTTCACAGCGTTAGTTCGTGCAGGTCGTGAACACGATATCCTCATTCGTACCTTGGCTACAACAAGGTAGTGGTCCGAGTCAAAGTTGGCCCCTCGGAAAGTTCGGACATCTAGCACACTGGAAGAGTGCCTTGCGTCGATCGCAACATGGTCAATTTGGTTGACGGTCAATTGATCTAGAGATCGCCATGTACCTTTATGAATTTTGAGATGCGGGAAGCGTGTACTACTTACAACAAGATTTAGCCCCGCAGCAAAATCGATTAGCCTCAGTCCGTTTTCGGAGGTTTTGTCATGGAGGCTATGTTTACCGATTGTGTTTCCTAAGATGTCATCCTTCCCTAGTTTTGCGTTAAAATCGCCAAGAACGATTTTCACGTCGTGTTTAGGGCACTGCTCATACGTTTCTTCGAGGAGCTCGTAGAAACAGTATTTGGAATCGTCGTATTTCTCTTTTGTGGGGGCGTGGGCGCATATAAGGCTAATGTTGGCGAATTTAGCCCTGATGCGGATGGTCATTATACGCTCATTGACTGGATTTTGGCTAATCACCTTATCCCTGAGTCTTCCTCTAACGACTAATCCGCATCCAAATAAGCGTTGTTTCTGTTGTCTGTAGCAGTCGCCATAGTAGATGTCACAGTTTTTCATCTTCTTTATGCCCGGTCCACTCCATCGCACTTCTTGGATGGCGGTTATGTCTGCTTTGCAGCAGTCCAGGGCGTCCGCTAATTCTCCAGCTGCACGTAGTTCGTTAAGGGATCTTACGTTCCACGTGCAGATCCGGAGGTCGTTGTCCTTTTTTCGTTTGCATAGGTCTTTAACTTTGAAATCATTATCGTTATCCGAGGCTTTTGGTTGTTTCGGAACCATATTTTTTTCCGTGGTTGGGTAGTTAACCCTACGCACAACCCCCAACCTGGAGGGCCAAGTCCTTTTGGATCCCTTCGGACACAAAGGGCTGGAATATCCAGTGTCAGTACCCTGCTGCATGGGTGTGAGTGCTGCCGTTGGCTCACCAGGAGCTCATCCGCCACCATCTCTACTTCAATACCCTGTCCTAGTATTGAAAAACCCTGAGAGACCTTTAAACCAAATATGTTGGAGTAGCTCCTTCAGGGGTTTCTGCTTTTTTGACTGCTGAAGTCCACCGTTGATTTTGTCATTCGAATTCATCCGCTGGGACATATACGCGAAAGCTCTCGTAGACCACTGAGATTCGTGCAGTCAGTCATTGTTCGCAGAGCAATTATAGTGTTGATCGATCACAATTTTTTTGTTCCGGATTCCTTTGTCAACACTCGCACTTACTAGTTTAGCAGGTCAGCTCTGGACGGAGCATCCCAGGTCCCAGTGGATACCGCTTGGAGGTATAGTAAGCACAATTGACGTGTACTATAAGTTGCAACATCTGGGCGCCGCCAAGTTGGCACCAGTCAGAGTCTACCCGAATAGTACAACGCCCATCTATTTTGATTTTATGTCTTAACATGTGGAAAATCCCATACAATCTCAGTGTTTGAAAATAGGAAACTTTTTGTTCGGCTTTAGGCAACTCGTGTTCGAAATTAAGAGAAAACATTTATTTATCAGTTTTTCCCATTTTTTTATTTTTTGATGCTAATAGTGATACAAATTGCTAGCGGACACAAAAGTATTTGAGTTTTGTTATCAAAATAAATTAACAGTATTATTTTGAGTCAAAGGCAAATATTTTTTATTGATCATCCAATCTTTGAAGTCGTAAAAGTGTTCGAAAACTGGTGCCGTGACCCTACCCACAATTTCTTCCGATTCCGAACAGATAATCTAGAAAGCTCTTTTCATGGCAATGAACTAGCTAATTCCTCGCGCACGAACATACCCGTGTACATATGAAGGTAACCCTATATAAGACCTTAATCATGCTAGCCCTGCTAAACGGCGCGTGTCCCCCCACGAGCTGATGGCCTTAAGGCTATGGGAAAGTAAAAAAGCTTTAAGTAAAAATAAATAAATAAATAGGGTGGTGAAACAGAGCGAGGAGCCGCTGGGTCTAGCACATGTTTCGCAACCATGCCATGTGAGAGAATGGAGGGGACCTACAATTTTCTGCCTGTTCCGAACGGCTAATTGAGAAAGCGCTTTTCATGGCAATGAATTTACTAACGAAGGACTTGCCAGTTCCTCGTGATACCCATTTAAAAAATATTTTTGCCTGTGCTGGGATTCGAACCTACAACCCCTGGGTTAGCAAGTGGACATGGACCACGGGTACCACTTTAGTAGTCCCTAATTAAAATTTAAGAAATAAAAGTCATTCTTTCATGGATGGGTACTGATCAACCGGTGGTTTTAGAGTGGTAAGAATCCCACACTACGCGGTACAGATCGTTGACGAGTCTCTTCTGAATATTTCCATATATGTAAGATATACATTTATATCTAGAAGTTTGTGCATTATTTAAATAATATCAGACGGTAGTATTTCTCATGTTGCGACATAGATTCTCAGAAGATACCGACAAAGGCTCTTTTTATTGAAGGTGGTCATCAGAAAAGCCAGAAATGAAATGATGGATTTCTAATCATTAATACATGACGCTAAGAAAACCCCTTGCATCTATAAAAAGTGTCGGTTGTTGAGTTTCTATAGATGTTCGTCGTCATGTTATCCGTATTTTGCATTTCTCAAAAAGTATCACTCAAAAGATTAAGTTGAACATGAACACTTTAGATCTCTTTTAGGAAACAGCCTTTTTTACAGGTATAATAAGGCCAAGAGTATAAAACTATAGGCACCCTGAAAACGACAAGGTTATTAAAGCCATAGTATCCCAAAATTACAGCAACATACCATCGACAGATTTTACTAAAAGGAAAACAACAATATTGACTCGATAGTATACTTAAATCATAAAAGCCATAAGGGTTGTTGGTGGTTCAAAGCATCTAGATAGTATTCTAGGTGTTAAATTCACATTAAATTAAACAAATATCAAAGAAAATGTAATAAAAATCTGGATCGGAATCCAGTTAAAACAAAATCTTCGAATGTGGGTGTAGAATAAGCCTAGTTTCACAGCTATAAACATGCAAATATGAATAACTTACCAACAAAATAAATATACCGAAAGGTCCAATTTGGTATAAAATTTGTTTTACAACAAATCACTGTCCTTGGAAGTACACTTCTGGGGTCGATAACACAATCTCAAAGCAGCCCGCCACCACTTAGAAGACTACAACGAAGTTTTATTAATTTCAGTTATAAGTTTAAGTTTATTTTATTTATTTATTTTTTCAGAACTCTATTATACATATATATATATGTATATATATAAATTTTCATATCCAATTTCACGAAGCAATATTCACACTTCTGTATTTCAGTCCGGTTCACTTAATTCAAATACACTTTTTCAGCGAAAAAGATGGGCAAAACACAGGATAATATGAAAACAATTTTAATTCAAACTTTAGAATTCAATTGAAATATGTTTGATTGAAGCAAGAGGTATTTAGATTTAGACCCGAATTCAAAAAATTAATTTAAAAAAAAAAACAAACTGGGAACAACAAAAGAAAAGTTGTTTTCATTGGTTATCTCGCTCTGTCTGCTTGGTATTTTCTATTGATGTTCGATTTAATTGTAAGGCTTTTGAGCAACTCATGTATTAAAATGCATATTTTCTAAGGAATATTATTACTTGTATAAGTTGCACTAGATAGATTGAGAATTCAATAAGAAAGTTTTTACTTTTATCAATAAAAAAAATAGATACTAACACAATTTATTCACAGTTCTTTGATTAGGTGGTAAAACTTAAGCAGAGAAAATGAAATTTACTATCGATAGGTGAACAATCTCAATATACAAACGGACTTGAAACTTACTTGAAGGAGAGAGACAGCACCTATTGCAATTTTACAAGTAGTCAATCCACCAAGCCGCCTCCACTACAACTAGATCACAGAAGAATTACCACAAGAGGGCAAACCACAGAGTAGATAATACAGAGTATCAACTTCCAGCCCTTCAACCCAAAAGACCCGCAAAAAAATTTTCAACAAGAGCCGTATTGCATTCAGACTTTCTGTATGCTGCGTGTTTCGGATATTTTCCTTTGAACCCTCATCCCGTCAATCTCGCATTATTACACTCAGACGTTTTTCGGTTGCGTGTTTTTTGACACTTCTCTTTCATTTTTTGCTATCATCCACAGAGTCAAAGTGTGAAAATAATCAAAGAGGTTCAGCTGCATATTTTATACATAAATACCAAAAATTTCATAAGGAGCAAAATGTCATTTGAAGTGGTAAATAATTCAATTATATTCTGCAGCAATGATTATTGACATAATGGATACAGAAAATACATGAAAACACGTGGAAAACTAAAGAAAGTCCGACGACGAAACAAAGAAAGAAAAGAAAAAGAAACGTCAAAAACCATCCAAGACTATTGAACAATGTTAGGTATTACACCCAGACGGTTTTGCAAAGACGCAAATAAGTGCGAAAGAGAAAGCAGATGAAATAGAAACACTTTAAAAAGTCTCAACCCACAAAGATTTGGGTTGAGGATAGTCCAATTGTCTTGGATGGTTTTTGACGTTTCTTTATCTTGTCCTTCTTTGTTTCTTGTCGTTGCTTTATTTTATCTTCTAATGTTCCTGAGTAAAGAAGTAGTACGTCGTCGGACAATTTCTTTAATTTTCCATGTTTTTTCATGTATTTTCATGTATTCATGAGGTCAAAGATCATTGCTGCAGAATCTAATTAAATTATTTACCACTTCCAATGAAATTGTGCTCCTTAATGCTATGTCCGCACCTGAAGTTAACCTGGGTTTCATTCCAGGATGGTTTGAGTTAACCAAGTAGTGTCCGCATATGCAAAAAAGTTTTCAGTTTATCTTTTTGTTTTAGGTTAAAAAGAGACAGACATAAAGTGTGAGCAGAACGTCAACGACGTATGAGAGAATTCATTCTCTCTCCCCTCACATCCGTTCTCTTAAATGTCAAATACAATGGAATATTGGAAATAGTGCATTCAGCGCACTTGGTTTCGAGTAGGTTATCTCGAAACCAAGTGACTAAAAAGGTTTCATTTTGTATGGCAAACCACTTGGTTATCATGTTGGTTTGGGATTGTTTTGAGTTAAACTAGTTTAACTCTCAGGTGCGGACATAGCATTACAGGCGTATTAATAAACGCGGAATAGCGAAAGGTTAAGCCTTATGCCATGGACTAAGTGGAAATTCCTATTAATAGAGGAAATTTTTTGTTAACTGACGTCTACTAAGTTATTCCACCGATGAGGGTGGTTTAGCGAAGGAATAACCAAGAATTGTATCAAAATACAAAATGAAAGACATTTCTGAGTTAAAATGTGCCGAATGACTTTGGTGGTTCTCTATTTTTATTTATTTTATGGGAATCAGTGACATCTTCAATTAAGGTAAATCAAATATGTATATTTCCCGATTACATTTGAAAGCGTTTTATTAAATGTACTTTTTATTTGATTTTTCGTCTTAGGGAATCGGTACTTGTCATAAATACGATCGCAAAGTTCAACAAACTGAGCCCAGTTATCTCTTTCGATCGATTGGCCCTCAAATCGCCAACAAGCAAGAAGACCTTGTTGTAGCAGGGTATGAGAACTAGTCGTACTCCTAACAAGAACATCGCCAAGGCACCTGGAGTTCCCTACTCTAGCATACTCTTCCATACGTGCGGCCAAAGAGACGAAAATTCGAACGCAATCGTGGTTGCAGGATTAATGCTGGGTTTACATGCATCTGCAACTGCGGAAGTGCAGAAAAGTAAAAAGAGACGGATGAAGATTACAAAGCTCAAAAGTTAAAAAGAGAGACGAATAGGATTATGGTTGCAGATGAAAAATTGCAGTTGAACATGTTCATCTGCACCCATAATTTTTCATCTGCAACCATAACTAAGGATGTGCAGATGGTACATTCCCTCTCTATCAGACAAGTATGCATTATACATCTTGTGTCTTTTTCCGTTTTTCATCTGCACTTACAGATGCATGTAAATCCACCACAATGCTGGGCTTACATGCATCTGCAACTGCAGAAGTGCAGAAAAGTAAAGCGGGACGGATGAAGATTATAAAACACAAAAGTTAAAAAGAGAGATGAATAGGATTATGGCTGCGGATGAGGGATTATGCTGGGTTTACATGCATCTGCAACTGCGGAAGTGCAGAAAAGTAAAGCGGGATGGATGAAGATTATAAAGTACACAAGTTAAAAAGAGAGACGAATAGAATTATGGTGACAGATGAAAAATTATGGTTGCAGATGAACATGTTCATCTCTATCAGACAAGAATGAATTTTACATCTTGTGTCTTTCTCCGATTTTCATCTGCACTTGCAGATGCATGTAAATCCACCATTATGTTGCATGATTATGAACAAGTTCGTCTGCACCCATAATTTTTCATCTGCAGCCATAACTAGGAAAGTGCAGATCGTGCGTTTCCTCTCTATCAGACAAGTATGAATTGTACATCTTGTGTCTTTTCCCGTTTTTCATCTGCACTTGCAGATGCGTGTAAATCCACCATTAAGCTTGTTTAACTCAAAACAATCCATTTGTTTAGATTGTTGTTTTTGTAATCTCATCCTCTGTCTGTGAATACGTGAAAGCTGTACTCAAAGTGGTAGTAGTGAGATTTGCTGTACTCAAAATGGTAGTAGTTAGATTTTGTGTGTGGACTGGAAGCTGTACTCAAAGTAGTAGAGGTGATTTTCGGTAAATCAGCTTGTAGGCAGTTTCAATGTGTGTGTGAAGTTTGCCATCTAATTAATTTCTTATCTCTGGTGCGGACATAGCATAAGAACAAGATTGCAAGCAATTACTTCTCTTGCCCCGCAATTTCTATTTGTCTATTTTGTTGCTTTTGTAACACGAGGTCTATCTGTGATACAAGTATTCAGTTGAATATAAAGCTGCTTTAGTGAAATTACTAACCCCACTTTACTTTCGGATTTCAAACCAGTTTTGAAATCAGAAAATAAACTGGTTTTGTGACATCATTTATAAGGATAGATGGGGTGGTGTGTGTGTATGGTTTGGCCTCTTGTGGTATCTCCTCTCGGGCTCGTACTCGAACCAGAGATAAGAAATTAATTAGATGGCAAACTTCACACAACATTGAAACTGCCTACAAGCTGATTTACCGAAAATCACCTCTACCACTTTGAGTACAGCTTCCACTCCACCTTTACTTTACACAAAATCTCACTACTACCACTTTGAGTACAGCAAATCTCACTACTACCACTTTGAGTACAGCTTCCACGTATTCACAGACAGAGGATATGATTACAAAAACAACAATATAAACAAACGGTTGATGCGGGGCAGAGATAAGAAATTAATTAGATCGCAATCCTTAACTTCTCTTTCCCCGCAACAACCATTTGTTTAGATTGTTGTTTTTGTAATCTCATCCTCTGTCTGTGAATACGTGAAAGCTGTACTCAAAGTGGTAGTAGTGAGATTTGCTGTACTCAAAATGGTAGTAGTTAGATTTTGTGTGTGGACAGGAAGCTGTACTCAAAGTAGTAGAGGTGATTTTCGGTAAATCAGCTTGTAGGCAGTTTCAATGTGTGTGTGAAGTTTGCCATCTAATTAATTTCTTATCTCTGATGCGGGGCAAGAGAAGTAAAGGTTTGCCATCTAATTAATTTTTTATCTATGACTCGAATACAGCTATAAGTACTATCTGCGTGATCTGCATACGCATACGCATACGGAGCCGGAGCCGCAAGAGTTAAAATCAAGTTAATTTGTCCAGCTCCGTCTTGCGAACTAGATTCCTTTCGTGACATTTGTTGTTAGTGTAATCCCATGTTAAAAAGCAGCTGACTGCAAAACATCTTTTGAGGGGAAAGCGATCCAAAAGGTACCTTAAAAATCATGGTATAGCAAGCTACCCAATTTTGAAATTTGAGAACAGCTGACTTGGATTCATTTTGTTTTGCTTTCTGTTATAGTGCTTTGTTGCAAAATTGTTTTTTGTAAACTTAAATTTAAAATATGGTGCTCCTTAGTCTAAACGACGTTTTTTACTAAGTAAATGATTGTGAAGAAGTTTGCAATCGAATAATAATCGCTTTTGGTTTGGTTTGTTTTCACTTCGATTTATCAGCTGTTTCTGATTTGACAGATACCTAATCTTAGTCGTTCGAAAACTTACCCGGATACAAAGGTATCCTAGTTATGCTACCCATTTTTTTTTTCGAACGCACCCATTCGCTTGTATTTAATGTTTTGACATCTCTTGCGGCTGCGTCTCTGCAGCCATTGTGTTCACGCAGTATGCCTGAACAGAATGGCGTAGCTGTAGCTGTAGTACGTCGCGCTGTCAAATCAAAAATCAGAATGCAGCTGATGAGTGATGAATGTATTAAAGCTCGTCCACAATGGTCTAGCGCAAGATGTCAATTTTGCTGAGCCATTTTGCTTTGTTATGTTTTTTTTTTGTGTGAAACGTCAAAATGTAGCACTGCAGCGCGCTCAAAATCTGAAGTTGAGTCAACTTGTACTACAGCAACTACTACCGCTACAGTTACTACTACGCATTGTGTACACTCTTATGACATTTGCTTACTTTCAACTTTGACAACGCGGCGTACTACAGCTACAGCTACACCATTCTGTTCAGGCAGTTACACGGTGAAATTTGTTTGATGAAATTACTTCGAATTCTTCTATGTTCTGCCACCCCGTGTTGCAAGTGCTATAACACGATGAAATCCAGTTTCATGAAACTAGTTTCAAATTTCTCTTTATCTTTCATTCGGTAACTTTGTTTTAGGGGAAAAATATTTGTCTACTAGTGTCTGGCTGCTTCAAAACCTCTTTTATTGGTAATTGAAAAACAAGAAAGTGTTATTACTTATTATTGAACCAAATGAAACAGAATAAACAAGGACAAAGAGAAACGTCAAAGCTGTTTCACCAAAACCATAACCCATGCGACACAGGGTAGCTCTTTGTCAATCTCCTTTTTTCGAACTTTCGTTCTCTTTTGCACTTATGGTGTTCGAACAGTTTCACGAAACAAATTTCAACGTGTAATAGTACTCTATCAATTTGATTTATGAAAAACAAAAAAATAAACTGCAAATTTTCGTACGAACCTTATGTCATGTAAACTCAACGTGTTGTGCTCGTGGAAGCAAACCCAATGATATGATAAGACATTAGACTCTTGTTTTAGTACTGGAGAAAACCCCTGTATTTTATCAAAAATCAAATCTCAAAATAGTAAGCAAACTCCAAACATTAGTTTGCCGTCTGCAAATAACTCACTCTGTCAGTATCTCTCTTTCTTCGTCAATAAATAATTTTAAATTAAATTAAATCGAAAAAACTCCACTACATTTAAATTTTGTTTACAAAGCTGCTATAAATATTCTTAGTTGGTGCCTTAACATTGTTCTGAGCGTTCTGACGGTCAAGGATAAAAATGTAATTTGTTGCTGAACAACGAATCATTTTAGATGATTGAATTTGTAGCAAACATTCATCAAATCTAACCTTCATAACAATCATAACTAAGCTAAATTAGAATCAACCTGGCAATAGCCAAGCAGTATTTAAGTAATAAGTTCATTGAAATCTTATTTCATATGATAATTATAAACCGTAATGGACATAGCTATACATTATTAGGGTTATGAAACAATCATTTCCCTTCTCTTTTTTTTGTTTAACAAATACTAGGCAGTGTTTTATTTACTGTCTGAGTTTTTGAACTTAATTCTTGACTGAAATTAATTTTCATTAATCGTACATCAAATGATATCTAATCGCATTTTTAATCATAGGATTTCATAATACGTCTGTTTCTTTCTTTTGTTGTTTTTTTAGACTTTAAAAATGAATAATGTCAGTGATACACCCGTCCCTGATCCAGGATCTGGAGAAAAGGTTAGTATTTGTTTTCCCTTAACAAAATATGTGAGCCTTTTGTGAATTTTATGCGAAAAGTAATGTTTGTATGTAACATGAACCTGTTTTGTTCTGCGGGTAAATGGGAGGGGGTCGTAATTCAACATTAATATTCTCGTACAGACACCTAGAACTAATTGACGTAAAGAAGTATGAAAGTCGAATCTACTTAAACAACCAATGAACTAACCAATCTATGAATATACTGCAAACAAATTCGTGTTCTTCTTTAGCTCTCTTTTTGGCTCTTGTTCATCTCAACCATTATTTGGCCAAGTGTTTTGTTGAAAGTCGTGTTAACGTTGTTTTTATTTAATTTATTATTTTTTTCAAGCTAGCTTATCCAATTCACTGTTTTGCAAGAAGAAAAAGGTTCATGCAAACCATACTAACTCTTTGGATTGAGGACGCTTGCATCCAGATGTAAATTTTTTTCAAAATTGGCTGTTTTAACGGGGATTAAGAAAGATTATTTGGAAAGATTATTTTCATAACATTTATCCCTGGAATCCTGAATGCTTTTCCTCGAGAGAAAATTTTTATTGGTCCCATGTATCAAAGATTTTTTCAGATCAGGACAGAGAATAGTTCAAACAAGTGGCTCTTATATGTCATGTTTAGTAGATGTTGAATAGATGTCAGGGAAACAACTGATACACTTATAGCGTTTTTCATTGAAATCCGAAAGATTTACTCTCAAACCGAGAACTACTCCTTGCAATGAAACATCTTACTTTTTTTTTTTTTTGCTTTTATTGGATTATTGGAGGTTAAACTGATGTATTTAGTATTTTATTCATTTATGATAAGCTTACATTTTGAGACAAAGAAATCTTATTTATAATAAAGCTTTAAAATGTAAAAGAGCTACGTTATATAAGATACAATGATGGTTGTTTTATATTTGAAAGTAGAATGCGAAAAAAAAAACAATTAATTTTAATTTTTGTGTTCAAATTAATTATAAATTACCAAAGTGCTTTTTCAATTCCTTCCCTATCTTTCTCGTGCAACTCAGACCTCTTATTTCTCGCGGCAGAGAGTTCCAAATACGTGCGGAACTTATAAAAAACTGTCGTTCGGATGCCGTACAACTAAAACGTGGAATCGAGACATGTAACGATCGATTAGAATTTAAAAAATGAATTTCATTATAAAGATCCAAAGGTTGGCGGGTTATGAGTATATCGGAGAAGAAAATCATTGACCGATATTTTAAAAGGTTTTCAAATGTCATACCTAAGAATTCTGAAACATATTGCGAAATTCTATCGAAACGACGTAGCCCGTAGACAAACAAATTGCACTGTTGAATACAACAGTTCACTTGCTTTTGCTCTCATAATTCAAATTGCAAAAAATCTCACAACCATAAGTAAGCAAAGGCAGAAACAACGATTTTATTAAAAGATTTCTCACATTCAATGGAACTATGTGTAGGATAGGCCATAGCATTCGAAGGATACCATAAGCTTTTGCAACCGTATTATTTACATGATGTTCCCAAGTTAGAGTCTGGTTAAAAACTACACCTAAGTTTTTGGCTGACTCAACATAAGCAATAGGACTATTTCTGAGGAGTATTTGCGGAAAGTATGATATGTCAATCTTGTTTTTGGAGATAACGAGACACTTAGATTTCTTTCAGTTGAAGAGTTTTCAGTAGACCATCGATCAATCAAATCTAAGTCTTCATTCAAACACGTTACCGAATGTTCGATTAACCCTAAAGGACAGCTAAGGTATAGTTGTGTATCATCGGCGTACATGCGAATAGAACAATGTGTAACTAACTCCGTCAATTCGTTAACGTATATTGAAAATAACAAAGGGCCAAGGATAGACCCTTGTGGTACACCACTCTTTACCAGCAAAAACTCAGATTTTTGTTCGTAAAATTCAACACTTTGTTCTCGACTAGTTAAATAGGAGAACAAAAGCTTGCCTGCAAAGCAAGAAAAATTGAACTTATTTAACAACTTTTGGCAAAGAATGGCGTGGTTTACCATATCAAAGGCTTTCGAGAAATCAAGGAGTATTAAGAACGTGATTTTATCCATGTCTATTTCTTTTCTTATGTCCTCTGAAACACTTAAAAGCGCAGTCAAGCAGCTATTTTTCTTTCGAAATCCCGATTGTTTAGGTGTCAATAATTCGAAGCGAGTAAGAAATACGTTAATTTGTTTTTGAATTACTTTTTCAAAAACTTTAGACAAAAACGGTAGGATAGAAATTGGTCTAAAGTCGTCTCCTTTCGATGTTTTGGGAATAGGAACTATCTTAGCTTTTTTCCATTGCAAAGGAATTCACATGTTTTGACAATTGAATTGAAAATGTGTGTTAAAAATGGCAGCATTATCGGAAAAATAATTTTCAAAAATGAAGGATGCATATTGTCAAGTCCTATGGCATTTGATTTGATGAAAAGCAGTGCTTCAGTCACATCCACATCAGTTATATAGCTTAAGTTGAAGCGAACCGAATTTGAACTTTGGGTCGAAGAATGACTCCATGAAAATGGCTCGGGGTCTGGCAAGTTGGTGGTAGAACTTGAATTTAAAACGAAGGTTTTATTGAGAGCGTTAACGTCTAGATCACCAGGTGGGTCACCACGTACCTTTCCAACATCGATTTTTCCTAAGTTCTTCCAAATTTGCTTACTTCCAAGTGCAATATTGATGTGAGTTGAATACACACGAGCTTTAGTTCTACGGATTTCTCGAACAGTTTAAACTGATGTTCACATACAGAAACTCATATTTCCACATTTTGTAACTTGTTTTCTTCAGCAAATTACTGAGTTCTAACTTATTTACTCGTTTCCTAATAATTTAAAGCAATTTTTCCAACCCAATGCTGGCACAACAAATTAAAAATAAGCAAATTATTTTCCATTTAAAGTTTGACAGAACAAATAATTTTGCATGTATCCGTGAATGCAGAGTAGATCTCCCAACCAAATGGGAGTAGGTCTTTGGCGTTTAGAGTTTATCCTTTTTTTCAATGAAACATTGAAAATGGAAAAGGAGTAAATTTTTTCACAAAAGGAGTAACTCTTTTCGTCAGTGAAAAACGATATAAGACTAATATTAGGTTGTGGCTTTTGATGCCATATGAAATCAGTGCCTCGTTTAGTTAAATCATTGACATGTACATGGTGGGGTAACAGAGCGGGAGCCCTGGGGCCTAGCGCATTGCCCAAAACCATACCTTGTAAGAAATGGAAGGAACACACAATTTTCTGCTAAATCCGAACAACTAATCAAGAAAGCGTTTTTCATGGCAATGCAATTACAATCGGAAGAATTGTAACAGGCAAACATGCTAACCATTACGCCACGGGCACCACCGATCAAACCATTTCGAGATTTTAATAAAGCTGTCTCTTCTAGGGTATCTGTATTCGTCAGATCGCTTGGGTCATCGAAGAAGAAATCTGTATGTATTTTATGTTTCACGAAGAGAGTGTTTGGGACTTTCTTCTTCTTCCTTGTCAAAACAACTTCTTCAAGATTCGTTTGATAGTACGCCGGTTCTTGTCCTGACAGCTTCCGCAGAAGTCGTTTAATAGAACTCCGAATCTTGTGACATGTCTGCCTATGAGGCAATGTCCGGTAATGACACCGGTTACGGAGCTTATGTCCAATTTATTTAGGAATAATAAATAGATCCCGTTTTGTTGCTGGACCAGTATCGTATTTCTCCAACTGCTGTTTGTTTTATCCATGGCATGAGCTTGCATGTATGGATTGGTATACCACTGTTCACTCGTTGGTTGGAATCGGTATCCCGGGTCTATTTCTTACCTACATTTAGCCTGTCTGACTACGCTCAGCCACCCTCCTTCGGTCTTTGAGCCATCTGTATAGAAGTGACTTGAATCGTCTCTAAGAAATTACTCTTCATCGCAAAACGATTTCGGTGCAACGGATTTTTGGATATTGTTCTCAAAAACTCTGTGGGTCAGGGAGTACAAAATATGACCATGTAAATTAGATCTAAAGGTTAGCCACACTACCAATACTAAAGAAGCTTAAAAAACATTTCATTGAACGGAATAGTTCTCGATTCTTAGAATAGATTTTTTAAAACTCAATCAAAATCATTGTTACACAAAAAGCGCTTTGAAAGCGTCGTGACAAAAATTCAAGAGAAATAAAAGTATTGAGTAGTATTCTAAAACTATTCCTAAAAAATGCTCTCATCATAGATAAATAGATAGATTGGTTCAGTATTGAGTCACTGATTTTTATTTATTTACTAAAATGGCCAAAAACAGTAATAAAGTACCAAAAATAGTTTTAGATGAAAACACTAACAGTGCAGCCATCCATTGGTTCAAAAACAGTACAAAGTATTTAATTTCAACTTACGATTATGTGTACTATGAAGCAAGTCTTGCAATCATTGAGAACATTTTTTTTTTTTGAGATTTGTCTGGCTGTTATGAACCGCTTGATCGATTTTTTTTTCAAAATTTTCAGTTTGTTATGGAGCGGTTTTTGAAATTTGGTATCTTGGTCTTGAAATAATGGTACCTGTATCCTTAAAGCGGTACCTCACATAGTAATGGTTTTTTTTTTTTAAAACCAACTTTCTCGTTAATGGCTAACACGATTTTGACGAAATTTTATACTGGTTTAGTTTAGTTTTTTAGTTTAGTTTAGTTTATTACAATTCATATAGTACAAACACATTAAGATAAATCTTATAAAGTAGTGAAAATTTATGATAGTTTCAAATATAAGTTTAATGCAAAAAAAAAAATGTTTTTACATTTATTGAAAAAAAATATCCAAAAAAAAGATTAAAAAAAGAAATTACAAATAGTAAAAAAGTAGGTAGTAATAAAAAAAAAAAAAATAAAATAGACTATGAACAAATTTGTAAAAAAGTGATAAGAAAAGAGAGTTGGGAGAAAAAATAAAGAAAAAGGAAAGAAAGAAGTGCCTGTTACAAGGTTAGATGTTTCGGATAGAAAAGAAATTATGTAAACATTTTTCAAATATATGCATGCTGTTGACTTCCCGCACGTAATTTGGAAGCGAATTCCAGAGTCTGCATGCAGCTATGAAAATTGTCTCTCAGATGAAAGACAGCTAAAGCGAGGTAAAATAAGGTCGTTAGATCTTTTTGATGTTGGAAATTGTATTTTTTCAAATAGATATGATAGTTGATGTGTACTTAAAACTTTGAAATGTAGCAGAAGTGTGCGGAATTTGATAAAATTTTCAAAAGACATTTTTAGTAAGCTATTGCTCAAATGAGAAACATGATTATATCTTTTTCTTCTTCTTCTTTTCATTTCGGGCGTTACGAGTAGTGATCTTGAAGCGATCACAACTCTCCCACTTTTCTGCTTCACACTAGTGATCAGCCTGTGGGGTACGCCGCGTTGACCTCAGAAAGCGTCGGCAAGCCTCCCGGTTTTGGATTGTTTCATGTATGAGGCCAACCAAATGCTGCTGTTTTTGCATTTGCTTGTACCAGGAGTGTTTTGGCCTGCGTTTTCTTTTTCGTCGCGAATTTGTTGAAACGTTGTACGATATTGCCTTTTAGACGGGGTTCTGCGGATCTCTCCTTTGAACATGACAATACCAACTGAGGCGGTCGTGCGGAATTTTGTCCAAGATGGTACTTTTGACATGAAGGCTTCCACGGATCTTAGTACTTCTAATTCGATCAAGCTTTGTTACTCCTGCTGTCATCCGAAGCATCTTCATTTTGGCTGCCGTCAATTTTTTTTTTTTTTTTTTTTTTTTAATTCCACTTTTCGGTGAGATGAGCCGTCAAATCACCAGACCGTTTGCTACGAAAGCAGAACTGACGGTCGGTCGTTGAGAAGTTTTCGTTCTTGACAGATATTTCATGAGTTGACGGTTTATCAACGTTTCCATGACCTTGGAAGGACGGGACGTTAGTTGGAATGGGAGGAAGATTCGCCTTTTTTAGACACAGCTGGGTAAATGCCGTTTTCCATCTGCTTGGGTAAAGCCCAGCAGAATAGGAAAGATGGGAAAACGGCGGGGATACCATCTGGACCAGTGAATTTATGTATATTGAGATCTTTAAGGACTCTTGCAACCGAGCGAGTTCGAAAAAATATCTGTTTCATCACATAATTTGCAGACTCGAGCTCAGGTGGAGCCAATATGCTGTCAGGAAGTGTCGAGTTAGCAACAAATTGAGCTGCTAGCAAAATTAGCTTAATCGATGGAGCTGACATTCGGAGAGTCATTGAAAACGAGGGTTGGGACCGATGACGTGACATATATTAGAAACTGCTAAAAAGCAGTGTTTTAAGATTTCTTCTCGAAACCTTGAGTTATTAATTTAGTTTTTTTTTTATACTTTATGTGGTTTATCACATTTTCGTAAATAATGTGTTGTTCGCCATTCTATACCATCAAATATTTGATGAAGAGCGAATACTAAAACCTTGTACTCAACCTTAAGATTGATACTAGATTAGATTAGATTAAGTGATATAAAACAATTAATAGTATACAATATCAGATATAGCATGGCATTGCCGTCTGCCAGATTGACAAATAATTATATAAGTTTGGTTACATTTAACAGATTCAAAATTGCAAGTAGTAAAGCACAAATAAATTTAAATTGATCACATAATAGGTAATAGAACAAAAAACAAAAGGATGATAAAACCAAAGTGTCTTAAAACATTTCATTAATTAGCCTTTCACGGTAAGCCAGCTCCACCTTGCAGTAATTGAAGAGCTTTGGGACTTCCATTTCATTTAAGAATGATAACATCTCATCTTCGTTTAAGACATTGCAGCCATAATAAAATCTTCTTGTTTCTTTCAACACTGGACATCTTCGAAGAAAGTGGAACACGTCTTCTCTTTTTCTCTGATTACACAAACTACATAACACCGGAAGGTCATCTCTATGGGGAACAAAGTTGAGACTTAAAAGTTCTCCACGCAGTCTTACCATCATTGATATTTGATCCACACTCTACTCATCTCGAAAATAGTTTTTAGGGCCCAGGTTGTGACATAATATATTGTATATCAATCTATGCACTGAACTAGTAGCTTCTTCTATATAACTTTTGCGATATTTTACGTCCACAGTCTCAATTAGTTTGTAGAGAAAGCTTTTCCATTCACTGATGTTTTCTAAGTTCAAATTTAGTTGAATACCACACCACTGCGCCAGCTCCAACAACTCCGCATACCAACCACTTCTTCGATCAATGGCTTGTAGCGCCGCTTTTCTTGGTAATCTTTCGTTAGACATGTTCAAAACCTTGATTATATAGTTTTATGTGCAGCTTAAGTGTGCGAATGAAGAGCAGGGAGAGTCCTGTTTCCAACATCCCAGGGGGGGGGGGCTGGTATTGGAAGGAAGACGAAATATCCTTTTCACATAAAACCTCAAAAGTACTTCAACAGTTTCATATTTTTTGTATCCCCATACTTGAGATCCGTAAAGCATGATGGACTCCGACACTGCTTCAAAAACACGATACTTACTAACTACTATGGGCAATGTATTTGTTAGCGAAACATTTTTTCCATGCAGCACCAATGGCACTCTTGACCTTGAAAAGTTTTTCTTTGAAGTGCTTTGTCAAGCTAAGGTTTTTTGTAAAACAGACCCCAAGATAACTATAGTCCTTAACAACTTCAATACTTTCCTCGTTATAGGACCACCTTTCATTTGAGCAGTTTATTCCACCACCATTTTAAAAGAATCATTACATTGGACTAGTTCAGGTTCACTTTTAAACTCCAAGCTTTGCAGTACCTATCCAGTTGGTTAATCCAGAAAGACAGTCAGAAAGGTCTTCAATATACAGTGCAAACAAGAGAGGGCTTAAAGCACAACCCTGACGAACTCCTGATTCGGTTTGAAACCATTCAGAAATTTCCTCGCCATTCCATGATTGATACTCAGCCCTATCACAGACTCCATCGTAATCGAAAAAAGTCTAAGTTTCCCGATGTTACTATCACATAATCCATTCGGAATGGAACGAATTTCGAAATTCGTAGATTTGGTATCACCAAATCCGAGTGGAATGTAAATTCGTCGTCTTAATATACGAAAGAAGTTGTGTTTGCAAAAAAATGTGAATGATCTCTTGCACATTTGGCGTAAAACAGCTGATTTCGAAAACCAGTATGGCGATAATTAGTGTGGCAACTGGCAATGCTTTCTTCGATTCCATTCGGATTTTGTGAACACAAACTTTCGTAGTTCGTAACTTAGCTTTCCGTGTGGAAGTTTTCTACGATGGAATCTGTGATAGGGCTGCTTGATTTTTTTAAAGTAATCGTAAAGGTTAATTACGTTGGTAAGGGTGGTGGGTATAAATCCTAGTTTCGCCTCCTTTGATTTTTACGTGACCAGGAATAAAAAATGGTCGATTTATTGTTGAATTGGCATGGTTTGAGTTTGCGCGATTCCGTGTTTACGGAAATTCTACGGGCTTGTGTTTGTTGGAAATTTTTGTCAATAATTGTATAGGCAACTTTGTTATTAGTAACTGACCCCTCATATAAAAACTAATAGGCTGTCGCACATTTCATTTATCATTTGCCTGAAGTGTAAAAGTTCAAAATGTGTTTTCTATGTTGATAGTTGGGTGTCGAAATTGCAGCTCCTCCTGGTTTGTTACCAATAGTTTTTAGTGAATGTCAATATCATTTGCAATTTGTGCTGCTCTGTTGGTACTTTCTCACATTTAAGCTTAGTTTTCCGTTTCCGCTAACACTTTTGCATTGGTTATGGTTGGCTATTTTGGCAACTATGATTTGATATTCAGTGTAAATGGCATGATACAATGTTTTTTCGGTGTTTATAACTGTACATAATGTCTAATGAAATTATGAAAAGTACAAATCCCTGTAGGATACCATCGTCAAGTGGCCAGAGTATTCACCATCTAACACACTAACTCCAGCCTTTTCTGGTGGGTACATCAGAGTCGAAGGTACCGTAACCGCACTCTCTGTGAAGCACTTCGTGGGTTGGGCTTAGAAGATGAAGATTAAGTAAAACTAAAAAATCTGATCCTGATCCAGTGGTGAAATCCTCTGGAGGATAGCTTTTCAAACGTCATCAGAAGTTGAAGAGAAGGCGAGCAGCAACAACTCAGGACATAGAAGGTGGTCGAAGGCACTGAATCCAACTGCAAACCATTGTTGGTGGGAGCGATAAGTTGCAGATCGGAAGAAGTCTCACCCAACACTTCATGACAGTCTCCGGTAACCAAAGTTACCCCATCTTCCGCAAACGCGAACAGGTTAAAAAATAGTTTTCCGGAGACTTTGTCAAGCTTAACTGGTCTTACTGGCCTCGAAAGCAGAAAAAACGACCGTACAGATAAAGAAATAATAGCTGCCCTATGATAGAGCGGCCATCTCGCATTTTAAAGTACATATCCGTAAAGCTGGAAATGACAACAGTATTACAGAACGCTGTGAAGATCATCCGTGGAAGCTAGCTATGGCAGAGAACACTCACATGAGTGATAAACTGTATTCGTTGCGTCAGCGTACTTTCCTTGGAACTCAATTTTACAGAACGCTCTGCATATCTCTACATATCCGTAAAGCTGGAAATGACAACAGTATTACAGAACGCTGTGAAGATCATCCGTGGAAGCTAACTATGGCAGAGATCACTCACATGAGTGACAAGCTGTAGTGTCCGACCGAAGCTTCGGCTTCGGCCACATTCGGCTAAAAAATCTACAATCGGCTAAACCTTCGGCTTTGGCCAAAATATGCCGAAGTTTTGGCCGAAGCCGAAGGTTTAGTTTTTGGCCGTTGTGCGTTGTGGTAGGGGCTGAAAAAAATTCAGATTTTCGTAGAACAGTGTTGAGTTATTTGTTGTTCTTTTCCTTAATTTCAATAAAATATTAATACTAGTTCAAATTGTTATTTTTTTTTGAAACGTTAATTTAATTTATTCCGTTAATTTGGTTATGCATGCACACATTAGATTCGTTTTGAGCTTTACCCAGAGTTGACCCAGATTTCGTTGAGAACTCTATGAGTCCTCAAAATACACTAAACCACAAAATCACCACAAATCCCTGTCGTTTGAATAAAAATACATGCCATTTAACAGCCCTCAACTCGCCCCAGACGAAACCAAGAGCGAATCTTTTTGTACCAAACCCAGGTCAACCCCAAGGCTCAAAAAACACTCAGTTTGACATTCAGGGCAAACTTAGGTTTTTCAAAAAACGCTTTGTGGCGACCACAGAGTGACCTCAGGGCTTCAACTAACGAACCTATTCTAGAAAAAAATCATAATTTTTTTCATTTTTAGTCAATCTGGAACGAAAATTCTTCAAGTTATTGAAGCTTCGGCTTCGGCCGAAGGTTAATGTCAAGCCGAATAATCGGCTTCGGCTTTGGCTTCGGCTACAAATCGACCTTCGGTCGGACACTAACAAGCTGTATTCGTTGCGTCAGCTTACTTTCATTGAAACTCAATTTTGCTCCCTCCCAATAGCCAGGCTGCGTAGCTGGTGGAGTACTGCAAAAGTTGGAAGTACTTATATTATCATGGGACACTTTTCAAATATGGTAATGTCGTCAAAACTTTGTCTAAACTCTCAACAAAGTATAAAGTTAGCATTGTGACCTTACAAGAAGCTTGGAACTGGTATGTCGCGCTAGACCAATCTTTAGTACATCTATATGGCTCCGTCTTGGAACGTTGTTCTACAGAAACTTTGCATAGAATATGGTGTCTTGTGAATTGAAGCAATGCTATGATAAGGCCAACCATCTTTTTTGCGTCAGTTGTTTGGTGGAAAAAACTCTCACGTAAATATATAATTTCAAAGAATAATATTTCCTGGCTGTACCAGGGACTGGTCTCGACACACTGCTGAATCTTGCTCCCATTGATAGCTACAGTTCTTCCCATTGATAGCTACATCATGAGTTTTACTCTCAAGATCATTTCCCGTTTAAAGAGACGTGGTCTCTAACACAATTTGCATTGGAGCATTGATGACTGCTTCTTTTGACTCTTGTCTAATTAAGCAATGATCTGAAGGCTAAAACTGCGTCAAAAATAAACTGTCAACTTCCCGTCGGTTCAGGACTAGTCCACCCAGAATCGACTTGGAAAGGATTGTTATCCGATCTTCAGGTACATACGCATTCGTCTTCAAAGTGAAGACGTATGCTTTCCAAATGGCTATAAGCTTTACTTAGAATTTGTGTTTGCAGCGACAACCAAGCTGTGTTTAGGGGTCTACTCAACCCTCTAATTATCATGCAAGTGAACAAGGCAAGACCTCATTGAATGCGTAGGGAAGACTTAAATCCTTGAGTCTTGTTTGAGTTCCAGCCATCACGGTATGACTGGAACTGAGATCCATAGTGAACTTGCGAGGGATGGTGAGGTTAGGTTGAATGGGGGGTGCAGACGCAAGCGGCAAGACCTGACTCGGATCTCATGGATCTATTGCGATCCCTGGTATAACAGAGGATGAAGAGGTAGGGTAGGAGGTGATGAATAGCGAAGGACTGGGCAGGTGAACTGGTTATTGGGGCTGAGAACCTAATTGAGCTATTTGGAGCCCAAAGAGAACTTAAGGATGCTATTCAGTGTTACGTTAGGGATGTCGCTCAGTTCCTCGAAGAAGAATTCTGCGAGGGATTCTTACCTAGTTTGGGTCAAGCTTGGGCACTCGCAGAGAAAGTGGCACGGCCTTTCCTCTGTCTCTCCGTCTGCCTCGGTTTACTAAGTTTTTTTTTTTCTTGGAAATGCGGAATGTTTCTAGGGATGACCACTTGTCATTGGCGTTTTTAAGAAAGTTTCGTTTGAGTCGGTCTTTTTCTTGCTATAGTGTCTTGAAAACTGAGGTTTAGTTAAGCTGGACTTGAATGCTGACCCGATTTTGACCAGCTTGTCCACCGTTTCATTACCGATTATGTCACGATTCCTTGTTGCCCAAACCTAAGTTACGGTGTTCGTTCGCTGAGCAGTGATCAATCTTAGGTAAGTGCAACAGCTTTTTACTAATTTGGATTTCGACACAATGAATGAGATAGCTTTAATGCCCGGCTGTCTATGAAGATGTCAATATTTTTGTTAATGATTTGGGTCATGGTCTTGAGGTTTTCACTTGAGCCGCTCAGACTCGGCAAGAAATTGTAAGTCCTTTCCATTATATCACAAGACATGGTTATGAAAAAAAAGGCCCGGCGGTTCCCACTCAGTTGCGCCAATCTATTTTTATTTATTATCGAATCAAGAAAACTTGACAAATATTTAAAGGTTTTGACTGGTATGGAAGTTGTTGTTTCTAGAATGAAAACGCTTGCAAGAGGTCTATTTTGGTAGCCGTAGATGATAGCATAGAAAATTTGTGAAAAGATGCGAATTTACCGAAAAATTTCAAATAAACCAAGCCCAGCTGGTTTCGGTATGCTTTGCAAGGAATCCACATTAATCTCTTTCATATTTCTCTGAAACATTTCAATGATCCTGACGATAAAGTTAGAGTAAGGTCCGAAGCTATAGATAAAATTAATTTTAACGATCTAACGAACATGACTGCTAAAATGAAAAATTTTAGAGGAGCAGCGAAAAGTTTAAAAGAAAAGAAAGCTTCAGTTATTTTCAGTAAAGCTGATAAAAGCAATAATATTGTAATACTAGACAAACAAGAATATATTGCAATAACTGAACAATTTATAAGAACTGGACCTTATGAAGAAGTAATTTTTAATCCTTTACCGGGAATGATAAGGAGAACTAAAGAAGCTATCAAACAAGCAGTTAAAGTTTTTAATGATCCTAATTTATCAAGGAAATTAAATGTTTCAAATCCAATTTTACCAAGATTATATTCTCAGTTAAAATTACATAAACCAGGAAAACAAATAAGACCAATTACATCAACAACTGGATCAATATTATCAAAACTTGAATGTTGGTTATTAGAAAAACTAAATAATCTCCCAATCAAATTTGAAACAGCAGCTATAAAAAATGGAATTGAATTTGCAGAAAAAGTAAAGAACTTAAAAATAGCTAGCAATGAGATTCAAGTTTCATTCGATGTTGTTTCATTATATCCAAATGTTCCAATTGATGAAACTTTAGTTTTTCTGAGAAAATGGCTAGAAAGAAATACACTTAAACCAGAAGAAATAAATGAATTTGTAAAACTTACTAAACTGTGCATGGATGAAAATTGGTTCCAGTTTAATGAAAAGTTTTACAAACAAAAATTTGGTTGCAGTATGGGATCACATATGAGCCCATTTTTAGCAAATTTATTTATGTCGCATATAGAAACTGAAATGTTAAGTTTAAGTTTAAGTTTATTTATTTCAAAAACGCTTACATAGTAGGACATAAGTCTTATAAAATTCTGCAAGCCTTTAAATTAATTTAAGTTTGAAAAGAATGAAGAAAAATTAAAAAAAAAAAAAAAAAAAAGAATTAAGAAAGATAAAATTAAAAAGAAAACTGAAATGTTAAATCAAGTAAATTTTCCAAGAATTTGGTTAAGATATGTAGATGATATATGGGCGATAATCAAAAAACATGAACTCCGTCAGCTCATTAACAAATTAAATAGAACTAAATACCCATCAATAAAATTTACATATGAAGAAGAAATTGAAGGGAAACTAAATTTTCTGGATTTAAGTATAACTCGGAATGGAGACAATTTCGAATTGGATATATACAGAAAACCAACGAATACTCTGAGATACATTACATCAGACTCGTTCCATTCCTTTGAACATAAGATGTCAGCTTTTCACTCAATGATTTTTAGAGCTCTAAATATTCCAATGACTATAGAAACAAAAATAAAAGAATTCCAAAAAATTAAAGACATAGCCAAAATTAATGGATATACTGAAGAATTGATTGAAGATTTAACAATTGCACATAGAAGAAAACAAGAATTGAGAAATTATACAACTTTAGATCTAATAACGAATGAAGGAAATGACGAAAAGAAATATTCAAAATTTTATTTCTATCCAGAAATAACATCTAAGATAAAACCAATCTTTAATAAATATAATATCCGTATGTGAGTGCAGCGAAATAAAAATAAAAAATCTGATTGGAGGATCTAAGGATAAAATTGACCAACTTCAAAAGTCAGGAATTTATTCTATCGGATGTAATGATTGTGCAAAAGAATATATAGGACAGACAAGAAGACCTATTCTAAAAAGATTTAAAGAACATTTTGCACATCTTAAATATAATGAAAAAGAAAAGTCAAGTGTTGCAGAACATATGCTAGAAAATAGTCATAGCTTTAGTTTGCAAAATTTAAAACTAATAAGAAATGTAAATAGCAATTATGAATTAGATGCTTTTGAATTATTTTACATATTTAAAAACAAAAATAATCTAATGAATAGTGATGATGGACCAATCAAAGATTCAATATTCAAAAAATTTTTTAATAGATTCAACTCAACTCAACTGTAATTTTGTTTAGAAACATTTTTGTTTATTATTAGTTTTTTGACAAATAATTTAATTTAATTTAATTTTATAAATCTCACTGACGATGGAAGCATTGCTTCTGAAATGTACATCTGAGGAAATAAAATAAGTGTTTTAACTGTTAAAAACTTTACTAATCTTTTCATTTATTTCTGGAATGGCGTTCATAGTTATCGTAGATACTTACATCTCGCTAGATACTAACTAGGATGGCTGGAGTCAGTCAGAGTGGCTAAAGTCAGTCAAAATGAATGAAACTAGTGCCAGTGATGTTATTCAAGTGTTAGAAACATGTTTTCGATTTTTGGAATACTTACTTACTTAGGTGGACATTACAGTTCGGGGTGAACCTGACCCTCAACCATTATCTTACGCCAAGAATTTCGATTTCGGGCGAGCTCTCTCCTGTTATGCATTCTTAGTCGGTTGATGTCTTCTTCCACTCGATTGTGCCACCTAAGGCGGGGTCTTCCCCTTCTACGATTTTCCTACAATGTCCAAGTCACGGTACAGCTCATACAGATCGTTGTTGTATCTTCTTCAAGCATAGTCTTTCGATAAAGTCCATGCTTCCGTAAAGCCGTAAAGCAGGGCTGACATGATTAAGGTCTTATAAAGAGTTACCTTGGTTTTTCTAGACAGGGTTTTGTTTCTCAATTGTCTTCTTAAACCAAAGAAGCAACGGTTGGCAAGAGTTATTCTCCGTTTGATCTCCGCACTGATGTTGTTTTCCGTGCCTATAGCGGATCCTAGGCAGATGAAGTCCTGTGCGACCTCGAATATATGTCTGTCTATGTTCTATGACAACCTTACCCTCAAACCCATTTATGCCGCTTCTGTTTCAATGCTCGCAAAAGCACCTATGATATCACACTTCCATATTTCCATTACATCCATTTCGTCTGCGTTAGCGAGTAATTGTACAGACTATTGGAAAATTGTTCCTCTGGTATTTACGACAGTTTTTCGTCTTGTCGAAGTTTTGTTCTTATTTATTACTGCTTTCGCTTATGTCACCACCAGAAACAAAATGTTATGCTACCGCTCTCAAATTCCAAACTTGCTTAAATTGTTTTTAAATGTACCCTACAGCAGGAAGCAAAACAGTCCGGGGCCTTGAAGAAAACTAGCCGCTATCGTAGCCGATCTCTATCAGCTTCTTCAACAGATTCTTACAGTTCTGGTAAGTTGACATCTTCAATATCCAGATTATCCAATATTTTAAACAAAGTACAATTTTTTAATTTAAAGCATCATATACTGGAAGCAGCTCTGATGAGGATGATATTCCTCCACGTGATAAAGTCCAAAAAAACAGTAAGGACAGCTCAGATTTTTGTGTTCGCAACATTCAAGCCCAACATGCCTTTGGAAGGCGTGAAATTGAAATTGCCGAGCATGAAATGCCGGGAATAATGGCACTCCGAAAACGTGCCAGCGAAGATAAGCCATTGAAAAATGCAAAAATTGTCGGTTGCACTCATATCAATGCACAAACCGCAGTTCTTATCGAAACACTCGTTGAACTAGGTGCATCTGTTCGTTGGGCTGCTTGTAACATATATTCAACTCAGGTAAGTTAAGGCATCTTTTATATTAGTTGTTCTTTATTATTTGTTGTTAAGAGCATTTTAAGGCTTATGTGAGTTTTAAAGCAATTGCTATTAAAGTTTTCTAAGAAATTACACAGAAGTCTCGTAAAAAAGTAAAGTTAATGCAATGTCTTATTTTTCGGATCAGCAATACATCCAGTTCGGTATTCAATATAGTTTTCTAAAATATTAAAAGCTGCCGTCACCTTTATTCATTCGATCACGACCATCATAACTAAATTAATTGGTTGCAAGTTCGAAAATTTTTTCTTAAGTTAAACAGACAGTATCTAGTATTATTGATCCTTTGTAATTCGTGAAGGAAAGAGAAAGAAGGTATTGTAGACCTCAGGACATTGTTTAAGCATTAAAAACATCAACTACCAGAGCTGAGACCTTGAGGGACTCGAACCAGTGGGACTTCAACAAAGAACTCGTCAATATTTACAAAAAGATATCAGGAAAGCTTAATTTTACTCCCGAAAATATGTTAATAGCATCCTAAGAATATCAGAGAGAGGGAGACATTATCTCGAAAACTTACGGGACCTAGCTTACTGAAAAATTCCGATGCTACGTTGACAACTTCTTGTGGAGAATCACTCAGTCTGCTTCTGAACACCCTTTTTCTCAGACAACTCAATTTATATTAGTTATACAAATGAGCTTGTCATTACTTCTATTTTGGCATTTTTGTGAATTTTTTGTGCTATCCCTAGTGTTTTTCAATTTATTCATACTTATTATATTCAGTTAAGAGTTAAGAGAGTTACCCTTTTCATTAGATTCACTTTAAAATTACTGACATATTTTTTATCCGCGTGAGTTGTTGTTAAAATTTCATACGAATATTAAGGTTCAAAGGAAATATCCAGAAAACTCCGTCAAAAAGACAATATCATAAAACGTCCAGACACGATCGCGAAGGCAATAAAAGGCAGACCAAAGCACTCCTGGTACAAACAATTGTAACGAAATCTCCTCTTGGTTAGCCTCAGAACTTGCCACTCCGACTACACCATCCCCCAATTTGTTTTTGATAATAAGTTCCAAGTCTCAATCCCACCGAGAACGACTTGGGAAGACGAAGAATTTTTGAGAGATGATTCAATTCATTTCTATACAGATGGTTCAAAAACCGAAGAAGGGGTAGGCTGCGAGGTGTACTCAAACCGACTTAACGTAAGTCTCTCTTTCCGCCTTAAAAACCATTGTAGCGTGTTCCAAGCGGAAATTCGGGAGATCAAAGAGATCATGGCTAAAAGAAAACGTGATATCCTCAACGAACATCCGGATTTTCTCAGATAGTCAAGCAGCCCTCAAATCACTCGGCGCTGTTTCTACGAGCTCAGTAACCGCCCTTAACTGTCACCTATCTCTTAAGGAGATGGCTGAACAGTTCAATATTCACGCACCTTATTTGGGTGCCGGGGCACAGAGATATCGTGCCGATGAACTCGCCAGAGAAGGAACCAATCTACCGATCTCAACCAGCAGGTTGAATATTGGTATACCAATCGCTACATGTAAACTTATGGTAAAGAAAGAGGCAATGGATAGAACAAATTATAGGTGGAACAATATTACCACGTGTGTGGCCACAACACATATATGGCCAGGACTAGATCCAAAGGCAAGACATTTGTTATCCATAACCAGATTGCACGTTAGCTCCGAGCAGATGGAAAACTGCATTTGTCCAGCCGGTCCCTAAAAAAGGCGAATCTTCCTCCCCTTCCAATTACCGTCCAATTGCACTTACGTCCCTTCTTTCCAAGGTCATGGAAACGTTGATAAACCGTCAACTTATGAAATATCTTGAAGAACGAAAGCTTCTTAATGACCGTCAGTACGGCTTTCGTAGCAAACGGTCCACTGGTGATTTGATGGCTTATCTCACCGAAAAGTGGAACCAATCTTTACATTGTTTTGGAGAAAGTAAGATTATTGCGCTTGATATTTCTAAAGCATTTGATAGAGTTTGGCATCAGGCTCTTTTATCGAAAATGCGTGCTTTTGGTATCGATGAGTCTCTTCTTCGTTGGATTAGAAACTACCTTTCCGACCGTTCAATACAAGTTGTGTTGGATGGCTTCAAGTCTGATACCCACTTCATAAATGCTGGTGTGCCCCAGGGCTCCGTTTTGTCTCCGACTCTCTTCCTCATTTTCATTAATGATCTCTTGTCTGAAACTTCTAATCCACTTAACTGTTTTGCTGACGACTCGACCCTCAGCTTTTCATATTCGTTTCCAAATTCACGTCCTTGCTCTTCGGATGTGGAACTGGAACGGTTGCGTATGATAAGCTCATTGAATTCTGACCTTGACAGCATTGTTGCATGGGGTATTATGAACCGAGTAGAATTCAATGCTTCGAAAACTCAATGCTGCCTCTTGTCGATGAAGCTTAACATTCCCCCATTGCCATTATCCATGAATGGTACCTGCATCGAAGAAACCGAAAAGCTGTCAGTACTTGGTATGTGTGTAAACGATGATCTTCGTTGGAATGACCACATATTTGAAGTCGCCAAAAACGCTGCTAAATGCTTAGGTTTCTTAAGACGATGCAGGAAGTTCTTCACCCCTTCTGATCTGGCTATAATTTATAAGGCCTTCATCCGCCCAAAACTGGAGTATAACTCCCATATCTGGTCAGGTGCTGCTCAAACATCTTTGCACCTGCTTGATAGGGTACAAAACAGAGCGTTAAAATTGATAGGTGATAGTTCAATCGTAGAATCGATTGATTCTCTTGAACATCGTCGAAACGTCACCTGTCTCACTCTCTTTTATCGCTTTTTTCACAAACAGTGCTCTAGTGAAATAGCCAGTTGCATTCCTCCCCTGAAACAATTTAGCCGCAACACCCGCCTCGCTAGGAATGTTCATCAGTTTTACCTTGAGCCCAACTTCGGACGTACAGTCAAGTATAGAGATTCGTATTTCAGTCGCACCACCCGAATGTGGAATGCTTTACCTGGCTCTGTATTTCCCCCTCATTACGATTCACAAAGTTGAACCTAATACTTATATTAATGACAAGAAATGAAATTCATATAAAATTCATAAATTAAATTGAAATTTTTCGAATATCTCATCAAAAACTTTAAAAATCCGTACACATGAAAGTTTGATGATGAATAACTTTTGAACGGTTAATTTCTTCGCCAAAACATTAAATACCATTTTTATAGAGCAGTTAATTTCCAACAAAAATTTGCATTGCTCATTTTTTAAAAGTCATTTATTGTCGAGTTATAAAATTCATAAACAAAAATGAAATTTGTCTTAAAATAATCAAAATTAAATCCTTAATATCTTTCAAATGGTGAGGCTTACGGAAAAAACACAAAATACCTTTTTTGTAGAACGTTAAATTTCCTAAAAGATTCTTTTGGAACATTTTTCTGTTCAATCGATAAATGATGAGGTATGATTTTTTTTCTATTGGACTGAGGAAAATATACAAAACTGCGATGCGGAGGACCTAAATATGAAAATTAAGAGCTCATAATTTTTGAGAATTTTTTTAAGGAGTCTAGGAACCCATTTTTCCGTAGCATTTGTAAAAAAAAAAAATCGATTTTTTTGACCCACTCTAATGTATATGTTTTCCGTAATCCTGATAAGATAACCTTAAAAATTAAAAAAAAATTTATCGCGCTCGAGTATTTCAAAATCTCGATTTTTTTTTTACATCATTGTGATTCGCCTAACTACTTAGACCACGCTCAAATTGTCAGATTATTGAAATATACACTTTTCTGGATGTAATCAACTTACCACCTCTTAATCTGACGCACTTGAGTTTTTCTGAGGATCGACTTTTTTTTACTAATCTGATGGGCTGCCCTCGCGCGAAATCCCCTCTTGGGCTGCCTTACTATTATATTATATATTATCAAAGAAATGTCGAAAAAAGAGCAGAGTATCATTTCTTTCTTTGCAAACGCATTCGACGAGCCTTACGGAGCCATGTCCAGTTACGGCATCCCTGCAAAACTCGTATAACTATGCAGGATAACTTTGGAGAATTCAAGCTGCCCCGTCATGATCGGTAAAAAGTTCCTGGTGCAGGGAAATCGCGGAAGGGGAAGACCTCGTCTTAGGTGGCGCAATTAAGTGGAAGAAGACTTCAACCGACTTAGTGTGCAAAACTGAAGAGAGCTCGCCTGAATGCGAAGTCGTTATTGGAAGATGTTGGTTGAGGCCCAGGTTCACCATGAACTGTAATGCCCACCTAAGTAAGTACGTTATCCCACATCGACACACAATCAAAATGTAACAGGTTAATGTAAGTTGTAAGTGCAGATTAAAGATTTTAAACTTTTGCATTTTACATAAGGGTAAGTAAATATGCATATAAGTATGACAAATAAAAGATGTTAGTGAAAATGTTACAAGCGTTGATTAAGAAAATCATTTAAATTTAGTCTTTAAAATATAGGTTGTTTGAATTTCATTTTCTTATCAACTAAAATTACTTGTTATTTGCTTTTGGTGCATTGTTATTATTCAATTCACCCTGTATTTGTTTGCATATGAATTGATAAATTGTCTTTTTTTGTGAGCCTGTGATTATATTTCGCATTGGCACATTCCATATAACATTTTTTGCCTGAATGACCTTAAACATAACTTAAAAAATTTAATCTTAGCATATAGTTTGTCAACCGAGGCAACAAAAATACTACTACTACGGCGGCGGCGTTTCTCTTATGTAAATTTCATAAAATAAACTATAACATTTTTTATCAACGACGAAATTGTGACGGAATGAAAAATTGATAAATATCAAAAATTTTTGTCATCTTAATTAATTTCATTGATAAATGAGCTATAATGGTTCCCTCAATTGTCTCTTGATTAAAATGTAAACTGCTATTTTTGCTATTTAGTATGATGAAAATGATGGATGTGAGATTTTTTTAAATTTACAGAATGAGGTAGCTGCTGCATTGGCTGAAGCAGGGTATCCAATTTTTGCCTGGCGTGGCGAAACAGAAGAAGATTTTTGGTGGTGCATCGATAAGTGTGTGAGTGCCGAAAATTGGCAGCCAAACATGATCTTGGATGACGGTGGAGATGCAACTCATTTAATGTTAAAAAAATATCCTGCTATGTTCAAAACGGTAAAGGGTATTGTCGAAGAAAGCGTTACTGGTGTTCACAGATTATACCAATTGTCCAAATCTAGTAAATTGACTGTACCAGCAATGAATGTTAATGATTCTGTAACAAAAACAAAATTTGATAATCTATATAGCTGCAAGGAATCTATTTTGGATAGGTTGGTTTGACAAAAATATATATTTCCATTTCTCTGTAAGCTCGAACAGGTCACATACAAACACTGCCTAGTCAATCTTGTTCTATTTCGAAGAAAATTAGCTGTTATTTTATCCAAACGCGAGCTGACCTCACAAATGACGCTCTGACAATAAAAATGGCTCATTCGATTATGTTGCCAACCTATACAGGTTTTATTTATTATGGCTTTAAGCCATAAATTTTATTTGAGAAATTTTCAAGGACTTTCTTAAATAAATAAAATACGTAATGAGACGTCGTTCTTCGAAAATAATATAATCGAATTAGTACTCCTTATGAAATTAACCGCCAAATTTATTCAGTTTCAATAATTTTAATCTCATTTGTAAGTATGAATTCGGTGATGGGGACAAAGCATTCGTTCTTAGAGCTTATATCACGTTTAGAAAAATTTAAATTGTGATGGTTCTAGACACAATGCGCCCGTATAGCTTCTTGATTTAAATTTCACAAGGATTAATTTTTTTAAATGACTAAACTGATTTTTTAAATATTCGGGATTAAGCCGATTAAGAGCTTATAGAGAATCGCCCATATGCTGTCTGTCGTTCGGCTTGGAAATAAAGTGACATTCCTTCCATTTTTTTTTAGTTTAAAACGCTCAACAGATGTTATGTTCGGTGGAAAGCAAGTTGTTATTTGTGGCTATGGAGAAGTAGGAAAAGGATGCGCACAAGCTTTGAAGGGACATGGTTGCATTGTATACATAACTGAAATTGATCCGATCTGTGCTCTACAGGCAAGGTAAGTTTTCAATCTTTAAAATGTTATGGAAAAATAGATACTGGTACTATAAATTAAGATACATACAGTCAGGACCTTGATCATATAACCCAAATAATTTTTTACTTATGGTCTACTTATTCGAACCTTAGTTGGAAATTGAAAAATTGAAAATCGTTTGCTTTCCAAAACTTGAACTGTTGCAAGACTAAGCCATTCTTTCCAAACTAGATCCAAAACACACTAGACATTTGTTATCCGTAACCAGATTTCACTTTAGCTCCGTAATCGTCATCACCGACATTGTCTGATAGAAAGACACGCCATAAGACTTGGCGTTCCCTCAAATGACTTCTGCTGAAGTTGCTTAGATGAGGAGGAGGAAGAGACAATTCCACCCCTCCTCTGTTCTTGGCCAGCACTCTCCTTAAAAAGAAAACGGCATCTAGGAAAATATCTCCTTGGTGATCTAAGTTATGTGGTGAACACTGATACCCTGCATCTCTTTCGCTTTATCAAAAGCTCCAAATGGTTCTGTTAAGTGAGGTACTCCCTCGCTTAATTCCTATGGTATCACAAAGGACCTAATACTGGTCTAAGTGTGTCAGTTGTTTTCCTGACAGCCATTTTCAACCTAACCTAACCTAAGCCATTCGTTGACTATGCTTATCTCTGCCAAAAACACTGCGACAAAAGTCCAGGATGGACTTGGGTAAAGCAGGAAATTGTTTGGGTTTTGAAGGCTTATTTGTCCGGGAGGAGACCTTTTTAGAACTTCACTTAAGTTGAAGAAAATATTATTTAAGGTCAACTTGGTAGTGTATTTGAAATTGAAAGCATACTTTTTTATAATAGCAATAATAATCTAAAAAGAGCTATTTATCGTTGTTAAAAACACTACCCGATCCGAAGAAACCTTTGCAACAGGATAACACAGAGTATGGTTTGTTGTAAAGCGCGATAAAAATGTGAGTATTTGTCATTGCAAAATTAATTTTTATCAAGAAAAAGGACATGGGTGCCAGTTGTTCACTGTGAACCCTAAATAGTGTACCCTAGACACTTGCCCATTTTTCCGGAAGAATTGTCCCTCCACCAAGTGATTAAACTATTTGTAATTCACTATCTGCGTGCTTATTCAGTTCAGTGTTTCAACTTAGATATCTAAATAAATTACTTATACATATTTCATATTTTTATTTTTAATTCATAAATTTTTTTTTACGAATTTTTCCATTTTAGCATGGATGGCTTTCGTGTCGTAAAGTTAAATGAAGTAATTCGAAATGTCGATATAGTTGTTACTGCTACTGGAAACAAAAATGTTGTCAATAGAGAACACATGGATAAAATGAAAAGTGGTTGTATAATCTGTAATATGGGTCATTCAAATACAGAAATTGATGTGGTAAGCTGACTGCCCATAATTTTGAATAATTTAATCAAAATATTTTGTTTTTTAATTCTAGAACAGTCTTCGCACACCTGATCTGACGTGGGAAAAAGTACGCTCCCAAGTTGACCATATCATTTGGCCAGATGGCAAATGGATTATTCTTTTGGCTGAAGGTCGTTTAGTTAATTTGTCTTGTTCAAGTATACCATCTTTTGTTGTATCTATTACATCTGCAACTCAAGCATTAGCTTTGATTGAGCTTTTTAATGCTCCACCTGGACGATATAAATCCGATGTATATCTCCTGCCGAAGAAGATGGGTAAATTTTTTAATATGCTTTTTTTTTCAAGTTTGGTTGCATTCGATTTATTTATTTTGCAGATGAGTACGTAGCAAGCTTACATCTTCCAACTTTTGACGCACATTTAACAGAACTTTCTGATGAACAAGCGAAATATATGGGTTTGAACAAGGCTGGGCCATTTAAACCCAATTACTATAGGTGAGTCGAAGGTATTTACTCGACATTTAAAATCAACTTTCCATCATTCGTGTTCTGTGTGTGTTGTAATTAGGCGTGTTTTTTTCACAAGACTGTTATATACATAACATCATTTTACATGCAAAGCAAAAACAACATTCCCGACAACCAATGTTATGGATAAAAGGATGGTTAAGATTTGGTCGGGGATAGATTTTTGACGTTTAGTCGAGTATCGAATGAGTTTTTCGACTTTTCAGTTTTTAATGTTGGTGCGTCTAGAGACTTTCATGTATCTCGAACAAAAGCAAAATGGGTGGCAAAGGGTCTGTTCACAAATGTGTAACTGAATAAAATCATATGCCCACTCTTACACTCCGCAATTTAGTTGCAGAAAATTTTAGATATTTAGAATTTCATTGATTTCAAGAGTTAGATTTGTAAATGTATATTAAGATACATAAAACAACGTAATAGCAATTAAAAAGGGTCTGTTTAGTGACTGAAAGCACATTTTGCATATATCTTTTCACATTTTTGTGTGAATGTTAACATTTTTTCCAAAGCTAATTGTTAAGTATGCCATAAAAATGGTTGTACTTTCTTATTATTAATAGTTTATTTCGTTTGAAACAAGTAACAAAATATTTTTTCCAACTCACATCTAAATCACAATCTCATATAAACTCAACCCCAGCATGTAAACAGAGTCAAGATAAATTCTTTGTTACCTTTGTGAACGGACCTATTTTTGACGTTTCTAAACTAACAAAAAACAGACAAAAAAAATTGTTTACCTGCATTAATTTCACTACGGAACATTCTTATTTTCCACTCTATACAATTGCTTTAGGTTTTTAACAAACAGTTTTTGCGTTTTTGTGCGAATTTGGCAAAAAAAAATCATTTGTTGCCTTTTATTAGTTTGACAACTGATCGAGAACACCAACCCACAAATAAAAAAAAAAAAACGAAGCGTTTTTTTTGCATATCATGTTATGTACATAACATCCTTGTGAAAAAAACACGCCTATTCTTTATTATAATGAAAACTAATGATCAGAAAATCTGGAATAACTGAGGATAAGTATGGCATAAAACCAATATTGCCTCTCTATAGTAATAAGTGAGAGAGTCATAAAACCGGACTTTAGGATGTCTGTTTCGACTGGTCTTCTGAGTTCTTGATGAGTTGAATGTTAAAGTTTTTTGACTGTTGAAATTTTAACTATAACATTTACGAAAGGGTTGTGATTGTTTAATATTGGAACACTTAATCTCTGAGTTGGTCCAAATGACACTGATTTCTATTTGATCTGTTGAAAGGAGTTGATTGATTATTTTTTCAGAGTCAAAAGATATGAGGTAGTATTACTCCAAGTTGCTACTATTTAAAATTTTACTTTAATCCACGGATTAAATAATGCACTGAATCAACATTCACTCTCTTTGCCTGAAACTCCCTCAATTTTTTCCTGAGGTAAAATTAAAGGCTTCGTCTTATTTGTATTGGAGACGTGTTAATCCGGCTATAACTAATTTACTTTATTTGTTTTTCTTCTTTTCCGAATTGCGAACATCGTGATGTCGAAGGGATCACAGCTTACTCATTTATCTGCTTCACATTAGTGATCCGCCCGTTGGATACGCCTTGATTTCTTGATTTTTGTAGGGATGATCGTACATAAAGGACAATGACCTCCGGATCTGCACGTGGAACGTAAGATCTCTTAACGGACTACGTGCAGCTGGAGAATTAGAGGACGCCCTGGACTGCTGTAAAGCAGACATAACCGTCATCCAAGAAGTGCGATGGAGTGGACCGGGCATAAAGAAGATGAAAAACTGTGACATCTACTATGGCGACTGCTACAGGCAACAGAAACAGCGCTTATTTGGGTGCGGATTTGTCGTTAGAGGAAGACTCAGGGATAAGGTGATCAGCCAAAATCCAATCAATGAGCGTATAATGACCATCCGCATCAGGGATAAATTCGCCAACATTAGCCTTATAGGCGCCCAGGCCCCCACAGAAGAGAAAGATGACGATTCCAAAGACTGTTTCTACGAGCTCCTCGAAGAAACGTATGAGCAGTGCCCTAGACACGACGTGAAAATCGTTCTTGGCGATTTTAACGCAAAGCTAGGGAAGGAGGACATCTTTGGAAACACAATCGGTAAGCAAAGCCTCCACGACAAAACCTCCGAAAACGGACTGAGGCTAATCGATTTTGCTGCGGGGCTAAATCTTGTTGTAAGTAGTACACGCTTCCCGCATCTCAAAATTCATAAAGGTACATGGCGATCTCCAGATCAATTAACCGTCAACCAAATTGACCATGTTGCGATCGACGCAAGGCACTCTTCCAGTGTGCTAGATGTCCGAACTTTCCGAGGGGCCAACTTTGACTCGGGCCACTACCTTGTTGTAGCCAAGGTACGAATGAGAATATCTTGTTCACGACCAGCACGAACTAACGCTGTGAAGAGATATGACGTCGGAAAGCTACAATCGCAAGAGATTGCCAATGCCTTTTCCAATCGAGTGTCCCTTCAATTATCCTTGAATCTTATGCCGCCAGCATTAAGCATTGAAGACCAGTGGCAGCAATGCCAAGAAGCCATCAGAACCGCTGCCTCTGAGGTTCTGGGTTTCACTCGGCCACCAAAACAAAACCCATAGTTCAATGAAGAATGCAGGCAGGCAAATGCAGCCAAACAAAAAGCACGACAAATGCTGATGCAAAAACGAACAAGGGCTGCTTACGATCAGTATAACGAGATCTACAAGGAGAAAAGAAGGGAAGAATACCGACTTCTCAAGAAGAAAAAGAAGCAGCATGAGAAGCACTCGTTTGAGGAAATAGAGAGGTGCCATGACAGGAACGGGATTCGGAAGTTTTACGAAAAGGTAAAAAGATCCTGCCAGGGTGGCAAACCCCGAACTCAAGCCTGTAAAGACCAGCAGGGAAACATAGTTATAGAGTCACAGTCGCTACTGAGGATCTGGAAAGATCATTTCTGCAGACTGCTTAACGGCGATGAGGACACAAATTCCGCTGTCAGGCAGATTGCCACATTCAGCTTGGACGATGATCAAGAATGCCGTCCTCCCGACCTAGAGGAAGTTAAGCTTGCCATATGCAAACTTAAATCAAATAAGACTGCAGGTGCAGATGGCCTTGACGCCGAACTCTTCAAGGCAGCTGGAGACCAGTTGGAAAGGAGCATACACCGGCTGATCTGCATGATATGGTCGGAAGAAAGCATGCCCGATGAATGGAACCTCAGTATCGTATGCCCGATCCTTAAGAAGGGAGACCCTCACAATTGCGCCAATTACAGAGGGATAAGCCTCCTTAACGTCGCTTATAAGATCTTGTCTGCTGTAATATGTGAACGTCTGAAACCCCACGTCAACAACTTGATAGGTCCTTATCAATGTGGTTTTAGACCAGAGAAGTCCACAATAGACCAAATTTTCACATTACGGCAGATCTTGGAAAATACCCGAGAACATAATATCGATATTCACCACCTCTTTATGGATTTCAAGGCCGCATATGACAGTATTTACAGAGACGAGCTGTACAGAGCCATGTCTAGTTTCGGCATCCCTGCAAAACTCGTACGACTATGCAGGATGACTTTGGAGAATTCACGCTGCTCCGTCAAGGTCGGTAAAGAACTCACCGAGACCTCTGATGTCGAAAAAGGTTTTAGACAAGGGGACAAATTGTCATGCGATTTCTTCAACATCATACTTGAACAGATTGTAAGAAACTCAAACGTCAACACCAGAGGAACAATCTTTCAAAAGTCTGTACAATTACTCGCCTACGCAGACGAGGAAGAAAAAAGCGTGATGTCTAGGTGCTTTTGTGAGTATTGAAACAGAAGCGGCAAAAATTAGTTTGATGGTTAATGAGGGCAAAACGAAGTATATTCTGTCATCAAACAGGGACACAGAACATCGACGAATTGGACAAATCGTCACAATAGACAGACATAACTTCGAGGTAGTACAGGACTTCGTCTACCTAGGATCCGCTGTAGACACGGAAAACAACATCAGTGCGGAGATCAAACGGAGAATAACTCTTGCCAACCGTTGCTTCTTTGGGTTAAGAAGGCAATTGAGAAACAAACCCCTCTCTAGAAAAAAGCAAGGTGACCTTGTATAAGACCTTGATCATCCCAGTCCTGCTGTACGGCGCGGAAGCATGAACTTTATCGAAAGCGGAAACCCTTGGTCGTTTCGAAAGAAAAATTCTCCAAATGATCTTCGGTCCCGTATGAAAACAATGTGTGGAGAAGAAGATACAACAACGAGCTGTATGAGCTGTACCGCGACATGGGCATAGCCAGAAGAGTACGCATCGCGAGGCTACGATGGTTGGGCCATGTAGAGCGGATGGACCCAAATGCTCCGGCTCGTCAGGTGTTCGAAAGCACATTGCAAGGAAATCGCGGAAGGGGAAAACCTCGTTTTAGGTGGCGCAAACAAGTGGATGAAGACCTCAACCGACTTGGAGTGCGAAACTGGAGAGAGCTCGCCCGAAATCGAAGTCGTTATAGAAGGATGTTGGTTGAGGCCCAGGTTCACCCCGAACTGTAATGCCCACCTAAGTAAGTAAGTAAGATCGTACATCAATTATGATGGCTCCAAATAATATTTGATGAACTTTGGTGTTCGTGTATATTCCCTTCTATTGCACATTCGTAGAATTACTTAGAGAAACTTTCACTACCGTTAACCCAATGTTTTGCTATCGTTTTTTCTATTCTTTACAAAACATAACAAATTTTAATTTCAAATACAATACAAATAAAAACTAATATGATATACATAACTTTTTGCCTAGCTTCTTTGCCTTTTCGACTATGAGATAGATAGATAGATAGATAATTTTATTTCAAAAAGATTTTACAAAAAACAGTGTATGCTGGTATAAAATTAATTAAGACAATAACTTTAAGTTGCCTGTCAGGCTAAGAGGTAAATTAAATTGAAGTTTAGTGAGTAGATTTAATTTCATTAATTACGAAAATTCATTTAAAATTAGGTTGCGATACTTGATTGCAGCTTTTAGAAAATTGTATAGGTTAAGGTACCAGTTGCCATTCAAAACATCGAGAAGTTCAGAGCGGGAGAGCACGTCGCTGCCCAGAAATGCTCTTCTGAAGTCTTTAAAGATTGCACAGGTTCCAACGAAATGAAAAATGTTTTCCGATGCATCCATGTTGCAAACTGTACATATACCATCAGTTTCTTTCTGGAACGCTCTTCCATTGAGATTGAGAAGCCCACAACGAGCTTTAAAGATGATTGAAATCATATCACAAGAGTTCGAGTCATCATCATAGTTTGGTACTTCGGAGTAAAGCAGGTTGCAGTATTCACCATGAAATTGGGACTGTGTGGCGCTGGTGTTAATTTCAATCCAGTGTTTTTCTTTAAGTTTTGATAGAAGAATACTATGCATTCCATGCCAATCAAGCAAACTTGTTGTCCATTCGCTCTACATGACCCAACCATCGAAGCCGCTGGATCTTGACTCGTTTGACAAGGTCAGTGTCGCTGTACAGCCCGTACAGTTCGTCGTTGAATCTTCTTCTCCACTCTCCATCTGTGCAGACGGGACCAAAAATCACCCGAAGAATTTTTCTCTCGAAGCATCCTAAAGCGTTCTCGTCTACCTTTGACAAGGTCCATGCCTCTGCGTCATATATAAGGACAGGGATGATAAGTGTCTTATACAGGGACACTTTAGTTGCTCGAGAGAGGACTTTATTACTCAATTGCCTTCTTAGTCCGAAGAAACAGCGATTGGCAAGAGTTATTCTTCGTTTGATTTCAGCGCTGGTGTCGTTGTCTGAATTAATAGCGGCGCCTAGGTAGACAAAGTCCTTAACTACCTCAAAGTTATAGCTGTCTATCTTGACGTTCTGTCCAAGACGTCGGTGTTGGGTGTCCTTTTTTGATGATAGCATATACTTGGTCTTGCCCTCATTGACCACTAAACCCATCTTCTTTGCTTCCGTCTCAATGCTCATAAACGCGCCATTGACATGACGCTGCGTTCTTCCAATGATGTCAATATCGTCGGCATATCCAAGCAATTGGACGGATCTTTGAAAGATTGTGCCTATTGTGTTGACGTGGGAGTTTTGCACTATTCTTTCAAGAAGCATGTTGAAGAAGTCGCATGACAGTGCATCGCCTTGCCTTAAACCTTTTTGAGCAGCGTGCGTTCTCCATCGTCATGCTATACAATCGGACAAGTTTGGTAGGGATGCCAAAACTAGACATGGCTCTTTATAACTCCTCTCTATAGATGCTGTCATACGCAGCCTTAAAGTCGATAAAAAGGTGGTAAGTATCGATTTGAAGTTCCTGGGTTTTTTCCAAGATCTGCCGTAGTGTGAAGATTTGGTCTATGGTGGACTTTCCTGGTCTAAAGCCGCACTGATAAGGACCTATCAGGTTGTTGACGAATGGCTTCAGACGCTCACACAATACGGCAGAGAGGATCTTGTACGCGATGTTAAGAAGACTGATATTTCTGTAGTTGGCGCAGTTCAGAGGGTCTTCTTTTTTTGAGGACCGGGGAAACAATGCTGAGGTTCCATTCATCGGGCATGCTTTCTTCCGACCATATTTTGCAAATGAGTTTGTGGATACCAGTTCATCGCCTGCCGCTTTAAACAATTCGGCAGTGAGGCCATCAGCTCCAGCAGCTTTGTTGGACTTTAGCTTGGATATTGCTGTCTTCACTTCGTTCAGGTCGGGTTGGGGAAATTTTTGGTCTACGTCGCCTAAATCAAATGGTTCTATCTCTCTAACAACGGAATTGGGTTCATCATCGCCGTTATAGAGCTTGGAGAAGTGGTCTTTCCATATCCTCAGCATTGACTGCGGTTCCACGACGATGTTCCCTTGATCGTCTTTGCAGGCTTCGGCTCTGGGCTTATAGCCCGAGGCTGTTGTTTTTACCTTTTGGTAAAACTTCCGAACCTCATTCCTGCTGTGGCACCCTTCTATCTCCTCGATCGCGCGCTTCTCATGCTCTCTCTTTTTACGTATAAAAAGCCGGTGTTCGTCTCTCCTCTTCTGCTTGTAGAGCTCGTAAGCAGTTCTAGTCTTTTTGTGCAGCGCCGCTTTGTATGCTTCCTGTTTAGCTGCATGTGCTTGCCGGCATTCGTCGTCAAACCAGGGGTTTCGTTGTGGTGGCCGTGTGAAACCCAGCACTTCAGAGGCGGCACCTCTGATGGCTGATTGGCAGTGCTGCCACTGGTTCTCTATACTTGATGCTGGCGGCATAGGACTTCTTAAGAGGTTGTAAGAGACTCGATCGGAAAATTATTATTATTATTATTATTATTATTTATTTACATATAATTTAAAATTACAATATAAATTGAGGAAAAAAAGAGAGCATAGCTACTTAAGACTTTCAGCTCTGGATAAGTGAATGGGAATAGCAAAGTTATAACAGAGTATGAGAAAAAAGAAATTAAGATTTAAGTGGCAGTGTTAGCGTCGTTGAAGTAGTCAAATAATTTGGAGATGTTTTCATGAGTGAGGGTGTTCAGCGTTGTGTAGATAGTTTGATTGCAGAGGATAGTGTTGATTTGTTCGGATATGTTGCAAGAGTTGAGGCCGAGCAGGTGATTTAGGTCCAATATATTGTTGCAAGTTCTGCATGTAGGTGGTGAAGATTTTTTTAGAATATGCTGGTGAGTGGTGATTGTATGTCCTAGTCGAAGGCGAACAAAGGTAGTGTTTTGGGTTTTTGAGGTTGTGGTTGGGTAGATGGGCGAAGAGCGTTCTGTGTTTATCGTTGAGTAGTGAGTTGTGTGGCAGTGCCAATCCTCAAGTCGTTTCTTTAGTATCAAGCTCGCAATATGTCTTTTTAGGTCTAGCTTGGAAAAAGCGTTTAAGAGATAAACTGGAGATTTTGCAGTTAGATTAGCTTCGTGATCAGCAAGTTCATTACCTTGTCAATTAAACAAATTTTACAACATTATGTTCTCAGTATGAATACTAAAATCTTCAAATCATTTCTAAAACTAGACTGTGAATTGTTTGATTGAAAAAAAGAGTAGATCCGAAGTTACTCTAAACGAAAGAGTACTCCCATTCCCATTTGGTTGGGAGATCTACCTTGAATTCACGCACACATGTGCCAGCGTTGGTTTGAAAAAATTGCTATACATTATGAGTAAAGAAGTAAATAAGTTAAAATTCAGTAGTTTGCTGAAGAAAACAAATTACAAAATATGAAAATATGAATTCCTTTATGTGAACATCAATTTAACCTCCAATACCAGCAAAAAACCTAAAAACATGTTCCATTGAAAGGAGTAGTTCTCGATTTGAGAGTAAATCTATCGAATTTCAATGAAGAACGCTATAAGAAAATAAATAAAATATGCTGATGAGTTTTGGAATTTTTTGTACAAGACATTGCTTAATCACATGTTACATTTGCTTATTTTTCAGATATTAGAGATTGCTACCTTTTTCCTGAGAACTGCTTCTTTTGACGAAAAGTGAAGAAGAGCCTGCTATCAGAATTGTGACAAATTTTTTGTTTTAATGCGAATTTCATTACGTAACCATCACATTCTAAGATTATAATTAAATTGTTTTCATTCAAAAAACTACAATTAATGTTATTTCTTATAAAAAACTGTTTTATTACCTGAACATAAAAGTATTCCTTTTGTTGCTGAATGTTATGTGTATAAAGTCAATAAGAAATATATTAAAGTCTTTGCTTGCTTGATTATTTATCGCTTCGTTAATTGACAACAGCATTATTGTGCAATGCCTTAACGTAATTGTAATCTTTTTCAAGATAAGGGAGCATATAACGTTTAAAATTGTTTTTGAATTAAAACGCAAATAATTGGGGGCATAACATGTAGTTGTCCTAAAATCAATGATAATAAAAATAAAGATTTGAATTTTAAAATTCATTAAAAAATATACATCATTCTTCCGTAATTCCTCTTCGAACGTAAACTTTTTTAACCAAAAATTGTGCTGTTTAGTTGTAGGTTTGCATGTGCAGTTGAATTATCTAAATAAAATGTAAAAATAAAATGTAACGGTATTATAAGTGAACATAAAATGCATTAGCAAAAACTAAAATCATGCAAACTCATGTAAACATTGAATTACAATAGCAAAAGAAAACTATTTTGAAATAAAGAATATAAATTTGTAAATTCTGTTTCTGTTTTTTAGTATCTGATTTTTAATGGTCCTTTACCTTAAAAACTTCTTATTTTGTGATATTTTATCGACTCATATTAAAAAAAATACCATCGCAAGTACCTAAAATGTTACATATATTTTGGACAGCTTTTTCTCTCAAACCTCTTATATACTTACTTAGGTAGGTGAGCATCACTGTTCGATGTGAACCTGGACTTTAACCAAGATTTTTTCTTTTGATGTTGGTTGTTTTCACTCTCTCCAGATCCTGCACTTGATTGCAAAACCTAAGACATTCATGCTTATTTTGACATTCTATTCGATAGAAAGCTAGTCGAATTCGAAAAAAGTGCATTTTGAGACTCGAATGTTAAACATGTAAGAATTCGATTCGTTCGAGTTTCAAAATAAGCATGGATGTTTTCCTCTTCCGCGAGCTCGTTGCTTTTTGGTTCAGATTCAGCGTTGATGTTCACCTGCTCTATATTTTCGAGCAATCGAAATCTCGGAATGCGTAATCTTCTAGCTATGCTTATGTCGTGGTATAACTTATTTAGTTCGTTATTGAATCTTATCCATATATCGCTTTGAAATGACCAGAGGTTTCCCGTTCCGTTTTAGATAAGGTTTATGCTTCCGCGCGGTTTAGCAAAAAAGCCAATCATATTCGACAGTGATTTGCGATGCGTTTATAAATTGATACACTTAGGGCATGGCCACGTACTTGTCAGCAATGTTAGAACAAATTTGAAATTTGAGTAACAGTGTGATGTCGCTAAGCTGTGATGTCGCTAAGCCAGAGAGTCAGTTGCGGCAATAAATTGTCACGTTCACCGAGAACCATCGTCACCATTTTTTTTTTCGGTTGGTTTAAAATGAATTTTAGAAAGGGAACATGTTTTCGTTGTTTTTGGGCTGTGTAACAGTTGGAAGTGTTGAAAGTTGCACTCAAAAGTGCAACAATAAACAATATTTACCGTCAAAATTGAAATTTTCCGAATGTTGATAAGCAATATTTTGTAAACAGTCTAGAACTTGTAGAATTTGAAATTTCGTCTGAATCGTACCGCTCGCTATTAACTTTGATGTTATTGTTGACGAAAACAACTTGATATTTTTGACTCATGTGCAACTGGTGGATGGATCAATTTGTGCAATACAATCAAACTTCAGTAATAAAATACTCTAATTTATCGCAAAGAATAGACGTAAATTTGTGACCTCCGTGATCGGCTATCTCTAACACCGCATTAAACTAAAATATTGCTTACTAAGTACGCGAATTTGATTTGGCTAGTAAAGATCTTGTGTAGCAACTAGAAATCTTAAAGTTTCCACAAATAATTCATTAATAACTGAGTGATTTATTTTTTTCAAATTTATTAAGCCCAATCAAGTTCCACACTCCTCATTTCATACGCAATGAGTACACGGGCAAAAAAGGCACTACAACATACACCTGTTGATGCAAACACTCCTACGAAGCCCTATACCCCAATATCAAACACCAAAGTGAACAAATTCAGCAGATATATTGACTCTCATCTCACACTTGCAGCTCTTGAAAATCGGCTAACGCAGCACACTGACACAATCATCAAACGCATAACGGACGAGTTCCAGAAAATCCGCGGTGAGCTCTTTGCCAAACTGGAGTAAACTGAACAAGTCTGGTCAGAGAAGTTGTGCATTATTAACAATAGGATAGCGGAAATTGTGAGCCGAGTAGAACACATTCGGCCCTATCGTGGTAACCGTTGGAGCGGTGTTTTCTCCGCAACTCATCTTTTTTCGGAAATTCAATTTTGCTTCGAAATAGTTGTCGTCGTAAGAAAATTTTCACAAATGCTGCAATGCATTGCATTCCCAAAACTAAAATCTCCGCCACAAAAACTTATCGGAGAACCACGAAGCAAAAAGTCTCCGATCGGAGAGAATTCCGCTCCGACGGTTACCATGATAGGGCCGATTGAAGCAAACACGATCAATGCACTCACACTAGACCAGAGGTTAATACCAGTAAACAAGGTAATCGCAGATCAAGCAGAGTTCAAATCTTACTGAGAGTAATTCTGCTGAATTGCATGAACTAACAGTCAACACAAAGTTGACAAAATGTTGTCATTGCAGCAACAGATCCATGAAACAAAAAAAAAAAAAAAGAGAGATCGCCGCCGACGACGCCGCGCCGACGCTGTTTTGTTTGGAGTACCTAGTTTTGCCGAAGAGAATTTAAAACTGGTTTTCACACTCTTTGTCTATCAGCAAACTGCAACCTGCAACCTGCAAGCCACCAAGGGGCACCAACACTGAAAAATATTTTTCGTTCTCGCTCTCGAACCACAAAGAGCCCAAATGCACCGTCACCACCTATTATACTGAAATTCAACAATGCTCATGAGAGAAACTCATTGCTCAGGCCTATTTCTATATTCAGAAAAAGCAACAAAATCGTCAACTTTCACTGCGTAACCCTGGGTATTGAGTCCAACAACGCATGTTTTTTGAATGTAAGTTTAACCGCAAACACTCGCACTCTGTTACACCATGCCATCAAACTAATTAATTTATTTATTTATTAATCATTATTTCTAAACAAACTTTGAATTAATACATAAAAAGCAGAAACAATAAAGTTATTGATGTTTGAAATAGTAAAAGATTCACTCAGTTGTAATTTAACAAGTGGCGAATGAATCTATCGGATACTAATTTAAGTAGAAAACAGATGGGGAAAAACTTCAAAGCAAAAAAAAAAATTTTTAAATTTAAAGAGGAGAGAAACCATAAAAATTTAATAAGAACAGAGAAGAGAAAAAATAACAAAAATATAAATATTTAAATAATTAACAAGCAGATGATCCAAGCACATATGTAGATATTTATGACAAGGGAGTAAAAAGTGACTGAATAAAACCGTGAAAAGTGCGTTTTATTGATTTTAAGAAGCGTGACAAAATTTCTGTTGTTGACACGAAGATTGTGATTTAAATCTACTCTAACTGCATAAGACCCAGAGTTTTCAAAAAATATTTTTAAGACCTTGTAACAATAAAGGTGCCTTAATGGTAGAATTTCCAGGGACTTGAACAATTCAAAACTTGGAGTACGACGATTTGCTTTACACAAAATGCGAACTGCATATTTTTGCTTTATTAACAGTGGATTAATATTTATAGAATAGGAACCTCTCCAACAAGATAGCCCATGCTATAGGTTAGAGTCAAGTAAACCATAGTAAACTAGTTTCAAAATTGGAGCGCTACAATAAAGACTGAGGTGATACAGCTGTTTGACTACTCTATTTAAATACTGTTTTAGATTGGAAGTGTGATCCTTCCAACTAAGCTTGGAATCCAAAGTTATGCCTAGATATTTGAAGCTGTTAACACGTTCAATTTCAAAGCAAGCATCACTATAACTTTCAAAAACCTTAAATTTTGTAGGATAATGACGACAACTTGCCAAACAAAATCTTGAACAGCATGGGGAGTGGTAAAATAAGGGAAACTCTTCGCAGGTTGTGCCTTTAATGTTGAAAAACATAAATTTTGTTTTCGTACTGATTTCAAGTCTATGCTGATTGAACCAATTTCGCAATACCACTAAATCATTAGCCGAGTTTTATTGGGATTCTATATTCACTTATATTCACTTAAGCAAAACATCGCTCATGGAAAAACAACAAATCCTAAGTGAATAGCGTAACAAAAATAACTCACTTAGCTAAGTGATCAACAGGGATGGTTGGTAAATTTCTTTTTTGGAACCCAGTGCCTCTGTTCTGTATCTTTGGCGATAAGTTATCGCATCGTTAAAAAATGAAACGATTCATTCCCTCTTTATCGCCCCTGGAAAGATCTGGGTTTCTATAAGTGCATGCGATAACTTTCAGTTTCGGTTTCAGTTTGACTGGAATTTCCAATGGAAGGCGATAAGTCTATTTCTCAATCTTGTTTATGAAATTTGTTGTGTAAATTAAAGTGAGCAGTCTGGCCTCCAGCAAAAGGTTGGGCGAGTTCCTAAACGCAAGTATTGCACAAATTATGTGAAGCAATCAGTTTCTAAATGCCGACAAGAACATCTCTTCAAAGCAGAATGTCCCAAAACGTAGTATATTGCTTTCTTTCCGCAGTTGTAAGTGAATTTGTGCAGCTATCGAAAAACACTTGCATACTTTTAATTGCATTGCAAATTTTATTTGGGATTATTTTTGCTTAGCATTAGACTTGCTTGGCAAATCTTGCGTTTAGGAATTCGCTCGTTTATTTTGCAGCATGAAGTCCACCAACAGTTCTTTTTGCGCTTTTGATATTCGCGTACATCTCTAAAAATTTAAATTTAAATATAAGTCCCTAACATTTCGATATTTTTATATTAATTTTACCTTTTTGTGCTCAGCCATAATCATCCTCTTGTCTTATCGCCTGCTACGAACCCAGTGATAAAATTTGACGTATAAAATGAAAAGGATATCGACTTTTGACTATACAGAAACCCGTTTTTACCGCCTTTCCAGTATTTTCATTCCAGTTCGTTTCGCGTGATAAAGTTATCGCCTGTCATCGCTTACAGAACCGATGATGCGATAAAACCAATTTCGTTTCAAATCTCACCGTTTCTCGACGAATTTTATCGATGCGATAGTTACAGAACAGGGGCACAGAGGTTGACAGTCTTTGGGATGTGTTCGTTAATATTTCTGATTTTCGACAACAGATTTCAATAAGTCTGTTTCTTTACTTATGTGCACAGAAATTCACAATCTGTCATATTTTAAGGAGTGGTTGTAAAATTCTCTCAGAAACTTTCTGAAAGAGCGTAATTGTCTTAAAAGTAAAGAAACGCCTTGAACAAAACATTCGCAGCAACGCAACGCTTGGAAAAACGTCTGTTTGACAGTTGTTGTATTTGTTTTGGCTGTGCACGATTTATATCCATAGAAATTTTAGTGGCAGAAATTCGCAGGGTGGGGAAATTTGTTACTCTCTCGAGAGCACTCTCTTTTGTGCACTGCTACGAAAAATCGCTGTTTGAAATCCGATGATAAAGTGGTGTTAAGGTGGTGGTGCCAGGAGAAGCAATGGTTTTCCCTCTTGTTCTTCATTCCTCTAAGCTTTTGACTTATTTAATTCGTAAGTCACTTACTAACCTATGACTTAACGAGTTTTTAATTCACAAACTCGCAACCATTTAATATATTGTAACGTGCGCTTAGTTCGCAGAATAAAACTTCACTTTTATTTTTATTTCTACCACTTTATTCAGTATCTATACTTTATTCGAACTCAACTCGACTATTGGACTATCACTGGTTAACAACGTTTCACTCTTAACTTTATCACTCTATAATCAAAACTGACTGCTCGTTGCGTCAGCGGTCCTATTTATATAGAACAACACTCATCTAGAGCGTTCCAGTTTCTTCTCCATGGTTTCCACATTTGCTGTCAAAAATCTCTACACTCACACACACTGGCTTACAAGCAATGCCTGTCATTTTATACCATTCCATTATAGTGTTGCCAGTTGTGTTTTCGGTTGAACGTTTTCGATTAGGAAATTGGTATAAATGTTGGGTGTTCATTACACTGCCCCCTCCTTAAGATTGTTCGTCCCGAATAATTCCATCTGCAGCCTCGCCACTATATCGATGCAGCCGGTCACAATGAACTACTTTTAACTTGCCTCTTAATCCTCTTTGGATGCGGTAAACCACGTCGTTAATCCTCGTGACAACAGTATAAGGACCTTCCCAGTTCTGCTGAAGTTTCGGTGACAATCCCTTTTGACGATGAGGATTATAAAGCCACACACGATCTCCTGCTTGGAATCCTGCCGTTGTCGCTTTTGTGTCGTACCGTGTCTTCATCCGGTCGCTGTAGGTTTTCATCCGTTCCCTTGTTCTTTTATGGATGTCAGCGAGTCTCTCCTTGAGGTCATCCACATACTCGTTCGTGTCCTGTGGCTCCTCTGTGGGGCATCCAAATTTAAGTTCGCTGGGCAGCCGTATGGTTTTCCCGAACAGGATGTCAGATGGTGTTTGTCCTGTCGAGCTATGTACTGCACTTCTATAGGCCATCAGGAATAGCGGTACGTGCCTATCCCAGTCTCTTTGGTAGTCGCCTACGACCTTGGTGAGGTGTTCTTTCAAGGTCCGGTTGAATCTTTCAACCATCCCATCAGATTGTGGATGAAGTGGTGTGGTTCTGGTCTTCTTGATGCCAAGTAGTCCGCACACTCCTTGGAAGATGTTTGACTCGAAGTTCCTCCCTTGGTCGGAATGGAGTTCCATAGGTACGCCAAACCTACTTACCCAGTTAAACACAATCTGGTCGACTACCGTTTTGGCTTCTTGATTTGGGATGGCATACGCCTCAGGCCATTTGCTAAAATAGTCCATTACAACCAGAATGTACTTGTTTCCAGCGTTGGTCTCTGGAAAAGGCCCAGCCACATCTACTGCAATCCTCTCAAAAGGCGATCCAACGTTGTACTGATGCATCTTACCTTGAATCTTCCTACCAGGTCCTTTGGTTGCAGCACACTTGTCACATGTTCGGCACCACTTCTCCACGTCATCTCTAGCATGCAACCAGTAGAACCAATGTCGCACCTTCTCCAGTGTTTTGTTAACTCCCAGGTGACCTCCAGAAGGTCCGTCGTGCATCTCCCGAAGAACTTCACTGACTTTCGATTGCGGTACGATCAGCTGCATCACATATGATTTACCGTCAACGGACTCCCATCTTCGCCTGAGGACACCTTCTTGCACATATAGTGAGTCCCACTGTGCCCAATAGGCTTTGAGAACTGGACTCCGGTCAGAAATGTCTCCCCATTCAGGTTTCTCTTCATTTTCTTTCCATGCGAGAATGGGTTCGATATCTGGATCCTCCTGTTGAGCGGTCCTCACTTCCTCATTGCTCCATCCGCATATGGGGTCAGCTCTTAGTCGCTGAGCGGTAATATTTTCTTTGTCTTCTTGCCGCCTACAATGCTTGCAATCCTCTTTGCAAGGTCTTCGGGACAATGCGTCGGCGTTTGAGTGCAGCTTTCCTCTGCGGTGTTGAATCTGGTAATCATAAGTCTGCAGTCTTTCTATCCACCTTGCGACTTGACCTTCTGGATTTTTGAAGTTCAACAGCCAGTTCAGAGCACCATGGTCTGTCCGCAGAAGAAATTTCTGTCCATAGATGTACTTATGGAAGTGCTTTGTTGCCAAGATAAGAGCTAGCAGTTCCCTTCTGGTCACGCAGTAGTTTCTTTCGGGTTTCGAGAGGACCTTGCTGTAATATGCCACCACTTTCTCTTCGCCATCATGCACTTGGGATAGTACCGCCCCGATTCCAACGTTGCTTGCATCAGCATCGATGATGAATGTTCTCCCAGGTGTTGGATGTGCCAGCACTGGGGCGTTACAGAGGCGGTATTTGAGTTCCTGAAAAGATTTCTCACACTCACCTGACCATTTAAACTGCTTCCCTTTCTCGGTGAGCTGATGCAAACTCTTTGCAACTCCAGCAAAGTTCTTAACAAATCGTCGGTAATATGTGGCAAGACCAAGAAAGCTTCGGAGTTGATGTTTGTTTTGTGGTGTTGGCCAATTTTTGACGGAGTCAACTTTTTCAGGATCAGTCTTCACTCCTTGGGAAGAGATGATGTGTCCCAAATACTTAACTTCGGTTTTGAAAAGTGCACATTTTTCCGGATTCAGTTTAAGGTTAGCCTCTCGAAGTCTCTGAAACACGGCTTTTAGGTTCTTGCAATGTTGGCCAAATGTTTTCCCGTAAACAATGACATCGTCCAAGTAGACAAGGCACGCTTTCCACGTCAGTCCTTGAAGAACGCACTCCATCAAACGCTCGAATGTTGCCGGAGCGTTGCATAGCCCAAACGGCATAACTTTAAACTGCCAGAGCCCATTACCTGTCGAAAACGCCGTCTTTTCCCGATCATCAGGGTGGATGTCAACTTGCCAATATCCACTCTTCAAGTCCAGCGTCGAAAACCACTGGGCTCCCTCCATGGCATCCAGGGTATCACTGATTCTCGGCAGAGGATAGCTGTCCTTCTTAGTCACATCGTTCAGCCTTCGGTAGTCCACACAAAAACGAGTACTTCCGTCTTTCTTTTTCACTAGAACCACTGGTGACGCCCAAGGACTTTTGGAATTTTCGATAAGACCGTCCTTCTTCATTGTTGTTATCATTTCCTCAACTTCACCTTGTTTGGCCAGTGGAAGGCGTCTTGCGGGCTGACGAATCGGTCTTGCATCTCCTGTGTTGATGCGATGCTGCACCAACTGTGTCCTACCATATTGCCCTTTTGCCGATGCGAAGATGTCAGTGTACTCTTGTAGGAGATTTTCAGCCATCCTTGTTTGTTGGTGATCAAGGTTGGATGAATACAGTATTTTAGCTCTGATGGTTTTGAGCTCCTCCGGAGTTAAAGTTTTTCTCGGGGCTTCGTCTGTGATCTTCGTAATTGCTGCAACCGATTCGCAACGTCCAACGACTTCTCCTTTCTTCAACCTTACATCGTACGGTCTGGTGTTTAGTAATCGTACGGGGACCATTTTGTTTTTCGGTGCTACTAGTGTTTTCCCAATGATGACGCTTTGGGAGGAACACTCTGGGTCTGGTTCCACCATTAGGTATCGAAGGCTTCCAAACTCACCTTCCAGTTTTGTCCAAACGAACACTTCAGAAGAAGGAGGCAGAATCAGATCTTCCGTGATGACAGTCCTCAGTGTCGACGTACTCTCGTTCGAATAAGTCATTGGAAGTTCCTTATTTTGGTACTTCAAAACCTGATTACCGATGTCCAAAATAACTCCGTGCTGTTTCATAAAGTCGATTCCAATGATGCACTCGTCACATATATCTGCCACCAGGAATTGATGAGTAAACACTAGATCGGCCAGTCGGATCTTAAGACACACTTCTCCATATACTCTTGCTGCTTCTCCCGTTGCGGTTCTTAGACGGTAGCTATTGGTGTTATGAAGCCACGTCGTCTTTACCAGGTCTCGACGTACTATGGAGGCTGTGGCACCGGTGTCGATGGTAGCCACATGTTTGTTCCCGTTAATAGTAGTTTCCACAGTCAGACTTTTGTTGTCTCGTTTGGTCTGAGAGACCTGGATGGTGGTTCTGGGGCCATCGATACAAGAAACCAGCCTCTGCCCCTCGAAGTTGGTTCTTACTCGTTTCCCTGATGGGAAACGGGCTGATACGTAACGCTGGTGTTGTTGTTACCTTGTTCTGGGCTGGATCTCTTGCTTCCACAATGTTGACAACCGGCTTTATTTGGTGGTAGTCGGCATTGACGCTGTAAGTGCCCGGTCTTGTTGCAGTTCCAACATCTTGCTAGTCCGCTCCGCTGGTTCTTTTGTATTTCAGCTCTATGGCAAGAGCACTCTTCGACTATGGCTTCTCTAAGTCGATGTACTCCCTGAGAAGCCTGTTCTGCTGCTTCAATTGTCAATGCGAATGCTAAAGTTTCGGAAAGAGTACGTGTTCTAGCAGTTCGCACAGACCTCTGAAGATTTATATCCGAAATGGCACGGACGAAGGACTCAACAGCAAGCTGGTTGATGATTTCTTCTCCAGCATCCGGGTATGCCAGGTGAACCAGTCTTTCGACGTCTGCTTGGAGCTGCTGTAGACTTTCACCCCTTTTCTGGACTCTGTTATTGAGTTGGACTCGGAAGACTTCTTTCAAGTGGCTATCGCCAAAGCGCTTATCTATAGCTGCCACGAGAGAACTGAAATCGCCACTCTTACCAGCTGGAACTGTTTGAAGTAATTCAGCTGCTGGTCCTCTAAGAGCAAGAGTCAGTGCAATGTACTTGTCTTCGTCATCCCAGCCATTTGTTGTCGCGGCGGCCTCAAATTGTCTCTTGTAGACTGGCCAAGAAGACTGTCCATCAAATGTTGGGGGTTTCATCTCCTTTTTCTTTGCAAACTCCCCAGCAGACTCTCGAATTTTTATTTTCCGAATCTGGTCCAATTCCTTGGTCAGAACAGAGAACTGTTTATCACATCGGGTTTCTACGATTTCGAAACGATTCTCTACAACAGAAAGCTGTTTTTCCACACCTTCAACGCGTTCGTCTAGGGCACATACATTTTCTCAATGTTACCCAATTTACCTTCTAGAATGTTTTTCTGACCTTCCAAAACATTCTGTTGCGCCTCAAGTCTTTCGAGAATATTCTGTTGTTCCTTCTTTTGCTCGTTTCGCTGCTCTTCCAGACGTCCGAGAATATTCTGCTGTTGCTCTTCAATCAGCTTCTTTTGTTGTACTTCGAGTCGTTCGAGAACATTCTGCTGTTCCTTCTTTTGCTCGTTTCGCTGTTCTAACAAAAGTTTCATCATACTAGAAAAATCTACACTTTCACTTACTTCCTCTTCTTCCACTTCTATTTCAAAAACAAAAGTGTTTACGTCTTCCCCTTGCTGTTCCACATAGTTACGCAAGCGCAGGACGAGCTCATTTTTCGATCCCGCTCTAGAAAGATTTCGCTTACCTAACTCACTTTTAAGCTCAATGCAGTTGAGCTCTTCTAACAACTTACCCATTTTCACTGTATATAATTATTATTTTTCTTTTTACTTTTTTTTTTTTTTTTTACACTTTATTAGTCAAATAAGTTTTATTTACACTTCTGACACCAATGTAACGTGCGCTTAGTTCGCAGAATAAAACTTCACTTTTATTTTTATTTCTACCACTTTATTCAGTATCTATACTTTATTCGAACTCAACTCGACTATTGGACTATCACTGGTTAACAACGTTTCACTCTTAACTTTATCACTCTATAATCAAAACTGACTGCTCGTTGCGTCAGCGGTCCTATTTATATAGAACAACACTCATCTAGAGCGTTCCAGTTTCTTCTCCATGGTTTCCACATTTGCTGTCAAAAATCTCTACACTCACACACACTGGCTTACAAGCAATGCCTGTCATTTTATACCATTCCATTATAGTGTTGCCAGTTGTGTTTTCGGTTGAACGTTTTCGATTAGGAAATTGGTATAAATGTTGGGTGTTCATTACAATATATACCTGCATCGAAATCTGAATTCTAATCCGATTCGATTACCCGATCCTAAAAATAAAAATGAAACTTTTTGAACACAGCCATTGTGAAAAAAAATTAAAGTGACATTTGTTTGTTTACCTCGAAAGTAAAAAGATGAAACGCGGCAAATAAATTGAGAATCGAGAATTAAATTGAGAAAAATAGAAATGGAAAATAAAAGGTATGCATTTATATTCTTCTGAATGCAAATTTTTAATGTTTCTTATCCTTAGAACAAGTGCCAAGGGTACCAACATTGAAAGTAAAATTGAAAGTGAACTTGCTAAGTGAATATAGCCTAAAAATCGTTTTATTGTGAAGTGAATATAAGTGAATATAGAAAATTCCCAATAAAACGCGGCTCATATTAACATCCAAAAAAAGATTGAAACTATTTTTACTAAGGAACGATCACCATCTGTACAGAGCGTATACTATGCATGGATCTGTTTTCATGAAACCAACAGCTAATGGAAGAAGCCTTGCTGTAAACAGCGTTGAGAATTTAAAAGCCGCCCGCCGTATCGTCATATTAGATTTCCCGTAAGCAATGATACACTGTAAAAAATTTTTAAAGTATTTATATTCTGCAAATTTTTATGCATGCCTTTTTAAATAATTATTTTTATTTTCTATTTATTTTTAATCTTTTTCTTTTTCCCTTAGCTCTATCTGTAACGACGTTTTGCCAAATATTATTCTCAGAGCATAAAAAATAGCAATGCTTGTATGTTTAACTTCTTATGCTTCTTATTCTCTCTTAAGGTACTGCCACTTTCGTAGCTATATTATTTACGAGTGCAGCTAATGATACCAGGGTGTTCACTGGCAGTCACATGAATACGAATTTATACAATATGATACGAGTTTTACGAGCTCAATATAATGGACTAAGTGTATGCCATTTAAATGCGCAGAGTCTGACTATAAAATGAGGGGAACTCAGATACTTGTTTGCGGGTTCTAATATCGATATTGTTTCTGTGTCTGAAACATGGTTTCATCCAAACATATGTGACGAAGTCTATCGTCTGCAGGGTTATAAGCTTTTTCGAGCCGATCGTATGTCTCGGACTGGTGGTGGTTCTGCTTTGTATATGCGCGATGGTTTAAGTAGCAGGTTTGTTTGTAAATCGGACAACAGATGTCCCATAGAATATTAATTTGTTAATATCAAATGTGACACCGAAAACGTCTTAGTTTGATCGGTCTACAGGCCGTACAATTATATTAGCTTGGCACAATTGGAGAATTTATTATAGTCGATTTTATGTTTTTATTCTCATACAATACTCGACGAATTGGACAAAACGTCACAATAGACAGACATAACTTCGAGGTAGTACAGGACTTCGTCTACCTAGGATCCGCTGTACACGGAAAACAACATCAGTGCGGAGATCAAACGGAGAATAACTCTTGCCAACCGTTGCTTCTTTGGGTTAAGAAGGCAATTGAGAAACAAAACCCTATCTAGAAAAACCAAGGTGACCTTGTATAAGACCTTAATCATCCCAGTCCTGCTGTACGGCGCGGAAGCATGGACCTTATCGAAAGCGGATGAGGAAACTCTTGGTCGTTTCGAAAGAAAAATTCTCCGAATGATCTTTGGTCCCGTATGCGAAGACAATGTGTGGAGAAAAAGATACAACAACGAGCTGTATGAGCTGTACTGCGACATGGGCATAGCCAGAAGAGTACGCATCGCGAGGCTACGATGGTTGGGCCATGTAGAGGGGATGGACCCAAACGCTGCGGCTCGTCGGGTTTTCGAAAGCACATTGCAGGGAAATCGCGGAAGGGGAAGACCTCGTCTTAGGTGGCGCAATCAAGTGGATGATGACCTCAACCGACTTGGAGTGCGAAACTGGAGAGAGCTCGCCCGAGATCGAAATCGTTATAGAAGGATGTTGGTTGAGGCCCAGGTTCACCCCGAACTGTAATGCCCACCTAAGTAAGTAAGTACAATACTGTGTGGTGATTTTAATTGCAATTTATTGGACAATCATTTATATCAAAATTTTGTAAGTTCCTTTGAAGCTCTCAATCTTAGTCCCATAAACCGCTTCTTACCCACTCACTTTACCGATTCGTCCAATTCTCTGCTTGATTTATTTCTAGCGATGTTGAAAAGGTTTTGCTATATGGTCAACTTCAAGCTCCAGGTTTCTCTAAGCACGATCTAATCTTTACTTGCTTAGATATGATTTATCAAACTGATAAGCAAAGATTTCAATATCGCGATTTCAAAATCCTAAACGTGTCTCCCTTACTGCGAGATTTCAAAAATATAGACTGGAATTCACTTTACCTTATGCCGAACATAAATGAGCAGATAAGTTTCTTTGGCCGTAATCTCAGTTCTTTGTTTGACATGCATGTACCCATTAAAACCTGTCTTGTAAGACATACGTCTCCCCCTTGGCTGAATGGTGAAATTTGCGCTTTGATGTCACGGAGAGATGCAACCTACAGTCAGTGGAAACGATATAGGGTCGAATACTTTCACCGAGCTTACCGCAATTTGCGAAATCAAGTGGTTGCAATGATAATATCAGCAAAAATGCGTTATTGTGAACAAAAACTCGGTACCTAAGTTTCTAGTAAGAACGTATAGAGAAGACTGAGAGAAATTGGTATTGGAAAACAATCTAAGCCTCTTCCTAGTGACATAGACTGCGATGCTGTTAATAAGAAATTCACCTCCAAGCCTCATTCCTCAAACGAGGAAATTCCAAGCAGTTTCTTGAACGAAATTGAAACAAGTAATATTCATAGCAATTTCAGTTTTGTAAGGCTTCAGGAAGAGGACGTTGTTAAGGCAATATTATCAATTAGATCGAATGCCATTGGTCTCGATTTAATAAACCCCTAATTTATTAAGCTCCTTCTCCCATACTTACTACGTTTTTTAACGCACATTTTCAACACCATTTTGACAACCTCTGAATTTCCTTTGGAGTGGAAGAAATCAAAAATTATTCCCATTCCTAAGAAACTACAAGCTTAGAGACAGAGTTCCGACCTATAGCTATTCTTCCCTTCCTTTCAAAAGCCTTCGAGAAAGCAGTCTTTAAGCGAGAACAAAATTATCTGTTTTCCAACAATCTGTTGAGTTCCTGCCAGTCTGGTTTCCGTCCGCAACGGACCTGCACATCAGCCCTACTTCTAGTCTCTGATGAAATAAGAACTGCAATGGATGGCGACCAAATATCACTTCTAACACTATTGTATTTCTCAAAAGGCTTTCGACACTGTCAACCATTCAATATTGTGCAAAAAGCTGCTAAATTTATATGGTTTCTCCATCGAGTCATGTAATTAAATAATCTCAGTGGGAGACAACAATGTGTTATCGCAAATGATCGCTCGTCCAGTTTTATGAATGTTCTAACCGGTGTTCCACAGGGATCGATACATGGACCAACCCTTTTATCTCTTTATATAAACGAACTCCCACTTGTTATAAAAAACTGCAAGATCTCCCTTTATGCCGATGATGTGCAGCTGCTGATCAGTCGACCTTTGTCGGCAAAAAATAAGGCAGTTGCCTTAATGAACGAAGATTTGCTACTCATTTCACGTTGGGCTAAGAGAAATGCCTTAATCCTAAATCCTGTAAAGTTAAAAGCTATACCCATCTCTCGTAAAGTCCTAGATGAATTAAGTTTAAGTTTATTGCAGCTTGAGGACACACCCATTGATTATGTAAGCTCTGCTACAAGTCTGGGCATGGTTTTCAATCGCACCTTGACATGGAATGACCATCTGAATGGCGCGATAAGGAAGGTTTATGGACGCCTTCGTACACTACACGTTACAAAAAGTATCATTCCTAACAAAACTAAGCTTCAACTTGCAAAAATTCTATTACTTCCTGTATTACTTTATGGATGTGAAGTCTTCGGTGACTTAGACTACGCGACTACCCGTAAACTTAATTTTGTTTATAACAATATTGCTCGATATGTATACAACCTACGCCGATGTGATCATGTTTCTTCATTTTCGGAACAAATTTGTGGCTGCAGTCTTGATAGACTATTGCAATTTCGATCACTAATGTCGAATTCCTTTCACCCATTTGCAGTCGACTGCAGTCGCTACTAAATTCAATTCCTTTTTGGGTATTTAGGAAATAAAAAAAGTAGCGATTCTTTTTTTTTGTGAATGTGTGCGTGTCCAACTGACAGGGTAAGAAAAACAAGCACCAAAGAACAAAACAATTAAATTCATATTGTTAAGCACACAATTTTTTTTCACCAAATATTTTCTAAATTCACAACTAAATACAAAACAGTTCTGCTTCAAATGTAAAATGTAAATCTTGTAATTATAGTCGGATTTAACGCTGTTCAACAACAAAATTTGATTGTATAATGCTTACCAAATCGGAGTTGAACAAATACGCTCAATTGAAGCGGCGAGTGCGGTCGGTTTTATGTGATTTATCTTTTTTGAGAACATGTAAGCGATTGAACATAAAGGTGCGTCCCCACTATGCCGACCCGAATACTTATCCATTTCATTCGGTTCGAATTCGGGTCGGCTTTTAGTAAGAAGGAAGGCCGATCGGGACGTCCACACCAATTCGGTATTGCCGATCGACATGTGCCGATTGATGCCATTCGGCATAGTGTGGACGCAGCTTAACACCTAATTTCGTGAAAGTAAAAGCGGCGGTCAAAAATTATAGATCGGAATTTGCTATCAAAAAAGCAAAGCGAGTGTGGCTTGATGGTGAAATTAAACATAAATATAAGGAATTGTCATCGACTGAGTTGTTGGCATATAGTTTGCACTTGAAAATAACAAAAGATTTAAGTGAAGTGGAATTTCTGGAGTGGTTATCTTTCGATAAAAAAGTAAATATTGATACAGAACGACTAGTGAAACAAAAAACTTTAACACACAATCGTAAGCTACAAAATCTTATTGAACAAACGCAAAAAACAAAACGAAATCATCCTCAATTTATCCCTGATTTTATTCAAAACGAATCAAATGTTGATTTCAATGAAAAAGAATTGGAGTTACTTAATAAAGGCTTAAAATTTACACCCAAACCTTTACATATACCTTTATTAGAAACTGTTGTGGATATAGAAGCTTGTTTGAAGTATAAAGTACCGTCAGTACAACAAGATATCCGAAAAGCAACAGCAACTATTATAGATTCGAAAAATAATGAAAATGTTAATAATGTGAATGTTTCAAAAACACATTCAGAAATAATAAAAAAGTTAAAAGAAAAAGATGTTGTGTATGTAAAAGCCGACAAAGGTAACAAAATTGTTATTTTAGATAAAAAAGAATACAAAACCAGGGTAAATGAATTAATCGAAAAGTGTAATTATGAAAAAGTTAAGAGAATCCCTTACCAAAAATGATTCGAGACAGTGATTCACTTAGAAAACGCATTGGAAATATATTTTGTGCGCGTTTAAGTCGTTCTTTAATAGTTTCGAACCCAAAAATAGCCTATTTATATGCTCTACCGAAAATCCACAAAAGCGGTAAACAAATGAGACCCATTGTAGACAATATAAATACTCCCTGTTATAAGCAAGCTAAATGGTTAGTACAAGAAGTTAAGAAACTACCACCACTAAAATCTTATTCGGTTAAGAACTCTTTTGATTTCGTACAAAGAATAAAAAATGTAAAAATAAATACGAATGAAATCATGATCTCTTTTGATGTTTGTTCTTTATTTCCAAGCATCCCAGTTGATCTTGCTTTAATTGAATTGAAAAAACACTTAGAAAGAAGTGGAGTTTCAGAAGATAAAAAATTAATTTATCAAGACACAGCTCAACTGTGTATGAACCAAAGTTTCTTTCAATTTGACAAGGAAATTTTCAAGGTAACAAAAGGTACAAATATGGGTAATCCTTTGAGTCCTTTAATTGCTGAGCTGTACATGTCTTCATTTGAAGTAAGTTTAAGTGAAAAAGGTTACTTTCCACGGGTTTGGTGGAGATATGTTGATGATGTTTTTGCAATCGTCGAAAGAAAAAACGTTAAAAAAACCCTCGATCTTCTAAATTCCCAAAATAGTTCGATTAAATTTACTTTTGAAGAGGAACAAGATGGGAAGCTACCATTTTTAGACTTAGAACTAAAACGTTTTGGTGAAAATATTGAAGTTGGAATCTATCATAAACCAACAACCACAATGAGAACAATAACATCCGACTCACATGCTCCCATTCAACATAAAAAAGCAGCATACCATTCGCTAGTTTACAGACTTTGTAATTTACCATTATCAGTAACGAACTTCAAAAGAGAGTATGACTACATAAAAAAGACAGCTACAGTAAATGGTTATGAAGAGTCAATGATTGACGAACTTATTCGCTATCATTCAAGAAAAACAAGAAACTCTAACCTAACAACTTTATTTTCACAACAAGAAAAAATTAAAAACCAAAGAGTAGCCATAACCTTTCTACCACAAATAACAAATAAACTCAAAACGAAATTCAAAGAACATGGATATGACATTGTTTACAAAAATAACAATAAACTAAGCAACTATCTAGGATCAACTAAAGATAAAACAGAGAAGCTAGATAAATCAGGAATTTATTCCGTCAAGTGCAATAGTTGTGATAGAGAATACATCGGACAAACAAAAAGAAGTATGAAAAGAAGATTTAATGACCATCTAACCTGCATACGTTTAAACCAACCCTCACGATCGGCTGTAGCAGCACACGTATTAGAAGAGAACCATAGTGTTAGCTTAGAAAATATACGCTTGATAAGAGAAGTGCGCAATGAAATGCAATTGGATGCTTATGAAAGTTTTTTTTATACAAAAGAGTAGCAATCTTCTAAATCAAGACAACGGCAATGTAGAATCGTGTCTCTTTGCCAAAATATAAAGCTGTGTGCGTATGTAATTTGTGTCCGGTTATCAATCGATGATTCATCTCGCTTTAATCCAAAAAACAAAAAAAAAAAAAAAAACATTCAACGCTTCAGTTAGTGCATTGCTGATGATGAAACGAATGTGTTTCGAAATGCATACAAGGTATGTTAACGTGTAAATATAAAGCAATTTTCGTTTAAGTGTTTAACGTTAATCTTGTCCGGTTAAATCAATTTAAGGTGATCGTTATTTAATTGTAATTATTGTCGGATTTAACGCTGTTCAACAACAAAATTTGATTAGTTCTGCTTCCATTGATTTTTTTCATAGGCTGATGTTCTTTTATTTTTTTGATGTTCTTGTTTGACGTTTTCGATTTGTCAAAATTGTTGTGTATGTGAAAATCTGTGTGCAAATCCGTCTCAAAAATGAGATCGAATGCAGTCGATTTTTTCCCTCCTAAATAAACTCCATTGAAAAAAAAATTGACTGCAGTCGACTTTTTTTTGAAAGGAATTCGACATAAGTTACTTGCATCTAATAATCTAATCCGAACAACCGGATTATCTACACTACAGTCTACACAGTAGGCTGAGTTTCCTTCATTCTACAAGGTCTCACGCTCTTATGCCACCTCGTTTAAAATATCTCACAACTCAGCGTCAATTCTCTGTTCATGCTATACGCCTTTGGAACTCCCTGCCAATCGCAATGAGGGGGATAAGAAGCCTCAGAAGGTTTAAATGTTTGCTTTTCACATATTTGGCAAATAGTTGAACGCAAGGTTGCAGTAATTGTATTGTAAATTTTCATTTTATTTCTTATTTCTTTTATCTTTTTAATTTTCATAAATTATCAATTTTATTATTATTAATTTTCTTTTTTTTTCTTTCTTTTTATTATCTTATGAATGTCAAATCCTTTGTAATAATAATGTAAATTCAATTAAAGGTGTACAATATTTTATTAGACTCATGTTCTACTTTTTAAGCGATTTAAAGTTAAATAAAATACAAATACAAATACAAAAATAATGGATTTTCTGGACACTTCAAAGGAAGATCCAAGTACGATGTAGTAAGATTAAATAAAAAAGGCAATCATGCTGCACATACGAAACCAGATACTTAACTCATTCCAGAATGACCTGTCTTTTCGGTTGCAAGACGAGATCGATGAGCTAAATAAATTCTTTCTAAAACATTTCGTTTGGTATGTACGTATCCTCATTGCTTGACAATAACTTCAGATGATATCCACGAATTTGGAATATGGATATCAACAAAAGTCACCAGAGACACAGTGGAAATGCATTTATCAGCAAACAGTTAGTCGGAGGATGAAGTTGGTAGTAATTTTTAATCGTAGTAATTTTGTTATCGAAAATAAATCAACAATTTTTATAGAGCAATTCGTACTGTTAATACCAATAAAGGTATTCTTGGATTTTGGATGACTTCTTTTGTTTTTCTCTCCCTTTAACCAAGATTCCTACATTTGCTACAAAATATTACTAACTAAAATACGTGCTTTGTGGTCATGACATGAAGCGTAGTTATTTTAAAAAAAAAAAAAAAACTATTCACCGAAAGCACTTCGGTGTCGGCTTCAATTTTCAAGAAATTTTGTATGGTACACGTCACAGAGTAGAACAGAGAGTCAACTCCCACCATCTCCATTGCTACTGAAGCTCAAAACACACTCAATAGTGACAACAAAATGGTGCACTACTATGCTTTCGGATCGCTGATCAAGAGTAAAATTTAACATGTTTCAATTTCAGCTGCTTTTCAAAGATATTCCTTAACATTCGAACGGATAGTTGCAAGTTCTAGCGGATGTTTTCCACTAAAATTATATCACCAGTCTGGACTGAAGCGTGGTTCGGAAGATATTCGGTGTCGTTTTGATTCTGAGATCAGCATTTTAGATTACTATTTTTTGCTTGACTTCTCTGAGTCTTAGCCGAGTTCACACTGTACAATTAGTTGGACAGACTTCGTTTGATGGAAGTTTGATGCAGGCGCGGATCCAGGGGGGGTGGCACTAGGGGCAATTGACCCCCCATTCTCTGTCAATAAAAATGTTAAGCCTGAAGCAAACTGTACGTATTCGCTACAAAAATTCGGTTGGTCCCTAAATTGCTTTAAATGATTCATTCATTACCAAGAAAAAGCAAAACTCAGTCAGAAGGCATAAAAAAGTCAATGTCATAAAAAAGAAAATCTGGCGACCTAAACTAATGATCAGGACAATAAAACCATACACGCACTTGTTTTCGTTCCAAGGCGCTTGTAAAAGCCCATTGAGTAAAATCATCGTTTCGCGTATCTTACCATCGAAGTTAAATAGTGTTGTGGTGATCAGGACAATAAAACTATAAACATACACACTTGTGTTCGTTCCAGGGCGCTTGTAAAAACCCATTGAGTAAAAACATCGTTTCGCGTATCTTACCATCGAAGTTAAATAGTGTTGTGCTGGGAAAACCTATTGTGTGTTCTTCTTACATTTGCGATGTTTCGAGAGGGTAACTATTAATAGTTTTTACCTACTTTCACTAATTGTGTTTTTTTGTTGTCTATTGTTAAATGAAGTAGTAGGTGTTGCATTTGTGTACAGAGTGTCCTTACTCATTATTAGATACACTGATCTAATTTCATTAGTTCGTCGCGTGTCGACAGCGTCAGTCATGAGATAATTAATAGCGTTTTAAATCCCATTTGTGCATCCTTTACATCCTTTCACTTCACAATCTTTTGCTTTTTTTTTGTTTTTTCCATAATTGGCTTGTTCTTGTTAACCATCAAGTAAATTTCATTAGTTTCTCTCGTGCTAACAGTGTAAGTTGTGAAGTATTCAATAGCTGCTTTTAAATCGCAGAAAGCCATGGTACGTTTAATAAATACTTTTTTAAATTTATTTCAAATTCATGATTGATTTTAAAAGAAAGTTATTCAAATATGATCATATTCTATATATTTTATATATACATATATACACATATAAATATAAATATATAAATATAAATATTGATACAATTATAATACCTACATATATTAAGTTTTAGTATTTATTTGCTAAATTGCAAAACTACTTTGTTAATAGAGTGATCAACGGCCCGGACCTTCAAGAAAGCGAGACTCAAGCAACAGAAGTATTGACTCTTTTTTCCAACCGATTAACAAGAAACCAGTTTTAGCTCCTACTGAAGAAGAGGATAAAACTGATAATGTAGATCCTGTTGCCCAAGCATCTCATAGCTCAGCCAGTAAGAGCGATGCACATGCTTCTCCCTCGGTTCCTGAGTCTACAGTGTGTCATCGATCAGATACCCCCTATGACATTGGAAATTTCTTAAACAGCCAATTGGATGTCTTTACGAAACATCAAATTCTTTCGAATCCATGGCAGCCAAAAGAAGACTACAAATTTCCATTTTCATCTCATTTGGTGAAAGGTAAGGCTGTCAAACGCTATTTTGGCCATAAATACATCACCAGATATCCTTGGCTTGTGTTTTCACCTTCAAAACAGGGTTTGTTTTGTAAATACTGCCCTTTGTTTGTTACTGGCAGTCTTGTAAAAAAACCTCTGATAAACTTTAAGGATATTTCTGGAGAAAAGGGAGATCTAGAAAACCATGCTAAAAACATCTACCACAAACAAGCTGTTCAGGATGGGACTGCATTTCTTCACTCTTATGATAACCCAAAAACAGAGAAAGTAAACCGCGTTAATCAACAGCGTCTCAAAAAAGTGGAAGAAAACAGAGAACGGCTTCGTCCCATAGTAGTGGAAACTATAATCTTCCTTGGAAGACAAAATTTGGCATTTCGTGGTCATAGAGATGATGGTGCTATACTTCAAAGCAGAGATGTTGCAAGCCAATCTGATGTAACCGTGAACGAAGGAAATTTTAGAGAACTTCTCAGGTTTCGGGTATCTGCTGGAGATAATAAATTAAAGCAGCACTTACAGTCAGCCCCATCCAATGCTACATATATAAGCAAGACAACACAAAACACGCTTATTTCATGCTGTGGGAAAGAAGTTTTTGATCAAATTTTGAGCAACGTTCGGGATTCACAATATTATTCAATACTTTTTGATGAAACAACTGATGCATCTCACGTCTCCCAACTGAGTATTATATTACGCTACGTTCACAATGGTAGCATTCTTGAGGATTTTGTCTCTTTCGTGGATGCATTTGAGGAACTAGCTTATTCCAGAACTGATGAAGAATACGAATCTGATGAGGAAAGCCTGGGGGAAACTAGAAAAAAATAGCTGCCGAAGAGAAATTGGATGGAAATTCTAAACCTAAGGAGTTATCTCTAACTGGCAACGCCATCGGCCAAATTGTATTGTTCCAACTGAAGAAAAAGCTCAAACTTCCTCTTGAAGAATGCTGTGTGGGAATAGGGACAGACGGATGTGCTGTTATGCTTTCAGAAGTTCGAGGTGCTGTCATGGAAATTCAGAGAGAAGCGAAAAATGCTGTTAGGACTCCATGCTACAGTCATAAGCTAAATAACTCCATTTCTCAAAGTTCAAAAGTACCTGCCATCCGAGACGCTGTTGCAATAATGAAAGAGGTAATCTTCTTCTTCAAATCGCATCCAAAACGAAAAACTGTCCTCATGAAGACCTTGGGGTGTGCCCTAACATCACTTTGCGAAACAAGGTGGGTAGAACGACATGAAGGTGTACTTCAATTTTCTTTGGACCTCAGCAAAATTGTGGAAGCGTTGGAAACGATATCGCAGTGGCGTGACCCAAGCACGACTGGCAA